>OZ004717.1:21179434-22379434 GCA_963924515.1 Vespertilio murinus
TGTGGGATTGCTGCAGTGGCTCTCAGATTTGTGCTCCAGGAGAAATCTGCCACATGGAACACTAGCGGGCACTGCTTAGTCTACACAAAGGCATCTGGAGAGGACCCCGAGGGAGAGGTGCTCCACCTTTTACTCTCTTCGCTCTTCCTGTGGGTGCCCCACTTGTCTTCTGCTCACTTCCACCCCTACACCATTTGACGCCAGAGAATTCCAAAGCTTTTGGTGGGAGTGGAGATTTCTGTACACTCCCTGGGAAGCCCAAATAGGCTAAAACAGTAACCATAATACAAGTGTGCCAATTACATATTCAACCAAATTTATTTCTGCCTTCGCCTTCGTGCAATTAGAGAAGATAAGTATTAGGTTCAGTATTCACAGTAGGCTTCTGAGTTTTGAAATGAAATCATTTATAATTAATTGGGGGGGGGGGGGAAAGTCTTTCTCAAAAGTACTGCAAGCCTATTTTTAAGAGCTTACTAGCAAGCCAGCCCTGTATCAACTTGGAAACTATAGACATAAAACAAGGGATATGGGAAAGACATCAATTAAAACATGCTCTTTTTAAAATGGGAGTGAAAGAAGAGGCTAATTCATATTATAAGCTATGAAAGAGCAAGTTGCTTAAATCACTAAATGAATTTCTTTTTCTCTTGCTAATAAAGCCTTTTATTTGCTTATTCAGGTAATGTACACCTACCAGTAAAATACAATGGTTCTCTGCTGGTTTCAAAGAATTAATTCCTTGTCAATAAAAAAAAAAAAAGTTACTCATACAGGGGTACAGGAGGAGGCAAGCAAATCAGAGGCTATTTTTAGATGGTTCAGCTCAGGCTCATGAAAACTGTATTATTAGACTTAAATCATTGATCCGACCAGTTCTAGACTCCTTGTATATTAATCTAAAATGTTTATATTTTGGAAAATGAAGGATGAAGGCACATAAACAGAGACCACTTGGTACCTCCTAGGGCTGTTTGAAGATCATGTGTACATTGATTCAAAAAATAATTCATAAGAATATATTACACTGAAGAATAGATGGTGAGAGAGAATTTGCTCTGAATTCTTATTCCTCACTTAGATTTTAGTAAACTTCACTTTGGTGGCCACTGACACACCGTGATATGTGTCATTCTCTAGTTCCCTCACCCTTCACCTCTCACCGATATCAGCTTGGCCATGGGACGAGCTTAGCTAATGGGACATTAGTAAGCTTGTTGAAAAAAAAATCGACCCATTTTCTTCTTGGAATGCTTACTTTCAGGTCACACCTTCTCAAAACCCAACCACCATGCTGTGAGAAGCCCAAATTAACCACATGGAGGAAAACTGAGAACCTCCATGAGAGTCCCAGCTGAGCTCTCCATCAATTGCCAGTATCAACTCACCAGCCTTCTTGGCTGAGAGAACCATCTTGGAAAAAGAGCCTCCTGTTGAGCCATGCTAGCCAATGTGACATGGAGCAGAGACCTGGTAAATCCGTGTTGAAGTGCAGAAGAATGAGGAAGGGGAAGGGAAAGGAAAAGAGCCCTAGCTGGTTTGGCTCAGTGGATAGTGTTGGCCTGTGGACTAAAGGGGCCCTGGTTCAATTCCGGTCAAGGGCACATGCCTGGGTTGCAGGCTCCATCCACAGTAGGGGATGTGTAGGATGCAGCCAATCAATGATTCTCTATCATCATTGATGTTTCTATCTCTCTCTACTTCTCCTTTCCTCTCTGAAATCAATAAAAAATATTTAGAAAAAAAAGGAAAGGAAAGGAGGGAGGGAGGGAGTATGGAGGGGGGGAGGAAGAAAGTCACTTTAATCCACTGTTTGGGGATAGTTTGTTATGCAGCTTTAAATAACCATTTTTGCTGAACCATCAAGAGGAAGAGAATCCACATCTCACATGTACTGAGAGTTTGAGAAGGCTTGCTCATGCCCCACTATTCCCCAGCAAGGTTATACCTTATTCACAACAGCAAAAGCATCATTTCTTCAGATCTTTCTAAGCACCAGGGACTGTGCCAAGAGCTATATTTGTAAAGTTATATAGCATATTATTTGTACATATGAAAGCTCTGTGGGGAAAAAAAAATAACTGTATATAACAGATGAGGAAACTGAGGCTTGGAGAAGTTAAGTCATTTGCCCAAAACGTTCTAGCCAAAAAGTGGTAGAACTAGGATTCCAACAAGACCTCTACTAATACTAAATTACCCACCCTGGACATGCTGCCTCTACACCAGGAAGGCATTGCTGCCCCCCTCCATAACTGAGCCTCACATTTCTTTTACTTTTTGTTTATATATTTATTTACTTTTAGTTTTATTTCATTGTGGTGAGAACACTTAACATGAGATCCACCTTCATAACAAAAATTTTAAGTGAGCGAAACATTATGCCCATAGATTAGAACTTGCATTTTTTTGAATAGCAGAGTTTAAGGAATTCCGCTCATCTTTCCACAGTCTTTAGCCATTATTCTTCCAACCTCCCTTCCAAGCATACTTACTTACTTACTTACTTACTTATTTAATTTTTTAGATAGATGCTAAACATAAGGCAATTCTTTCTTCCAGGAGTGAAAAGAAAGAAACCCATTCTTTTCAATGTACCATATCTCATAAGAATTTTCATCCCTGGGGTACCTCCCATCACCACCCACCCACTTCAGCTCCATTAGAAAGTTGGAATCATCAATGGATTCCAACAAAACACCAAGCCCTAGCCTGTCACAGATATACTCCTTACTGTTCACAAGGGCCAGATCCAGGGAAAGGCAATATTACTACTGGATGAGGCTTGGGCCCCAGATGCATGCACCCGCTATTAGTGAGTTAGGTTAGATCACATTGCTGGTATTTCTTAGTGATTAGAGCATCAGCCCACACACTGAAGAGTTGCAGGTTCGATTTCCAGTCAAGTGCATATACCTGGGTTGCAAGTTCAATCCCCAGCCCCATTTGGAGCACAGGTGGGAGGCAACCAATTGATGTGAATCTCTCACATTGATGTCTCTCTCTCCCTCTTTCTCTCTCCCTCCCTCCTTCCCACTCTCTCTTTAAAAAAATAAAATCAATGGGAAAATATCCTTGGGTGAGGATTCATAACAACAACAAAAGAATGTGCCCTCTGTTGGCATGAAGGCTCCTCATTGTGTCCTCTTCTGTTTTCCCCAGAGATCCACACCTAGCGCTTGTCTTACTAGTGCCTCTAAAGGAACAAAAGAATTCCAAGGAGAGACCAAAAGTAAAGAAAGCCCAGGGTGGGACTGGTCTCATCCATCTACTACCCTCACAATGGCTTTTCAAGGTGGGAAAACTTTGAGCAGAAAACTCTTTATGTTGAAATGTGTTGTATATATGCAGATATTAAAAATAAAAACTATAAAGGTACAGAAAGAGGAAAAAGAGAAGAATGTGGATGGGATGTTAGGAGCAAAAATTATCTGGAGTTTCCCCAGGGTTGCAACTTGCTATTTATCTTCCCCTGCGATACAGCCTTTCTCCCACTGGTAATTATTCGTTTATAAGTCTATTTGCCCTGCTAAATAGTGACATCTTTGATAAAAGAAATCCCATCTTAGGTAAATGTGCAACTCCATTTCATACAATGCCAACATATATATTTTTTGAATGATTGAAAGTGAATGAACAATTTTTCTTAATTTCTATGGTTCTCTTAGTTGTTGGCATCCTAGTCCTATGTCCAAACTCCTGGTGCTGCCTCTTCAGCTTCTGTGAGCCATAAATCATGATATGTCAGGAAGATATCCAGAAAATTGCATTTGGCCAAGATACAGAATCTGAAATCCTTGAATTCTGCCCTCCTACAAACTCCTTCCTCGAGGAACCCAAGAAGACATATGTAGAGAGCAGAAAACCACATTTTATCTGCATAAGAATTTATCCCCAGCATTAATCTCCATCTCCATTTCTCAATGAGTGAAGTGTGACAGTCTGGGCTAAAGGCAGTCCTCTCTTCTTCTCTCCTATGCAGAGATAAAGCAAGTCCCTGGAAAATCACACCAACGTCAAGATAAGCCTGCAAATTAGCATTTAACCTTGTTAGCTGGTCCAGGGGTCAACTCCAGGGCATTCCTAAAGCAGGGCAACCTCCAAACAGGTGCAGCTTCAGTCCTTTCTGCACCTGTCTTGAGTAAGAAAGAGAAGGAAGAAAATTCCAGGAAATGCTAGTTTCCAGAGAAACTCCTTCCACATGGGACCTGGGACTCATCTCCTCTTTTTTAATAGAAAAAAGGTTCCAGTCTCTGTCACTGTGGCACAATAAATGATATTGACTTTAATCTTTTTATCAACATTTCTACTTGAGGGTAAAATTTCAGGCTGGAGGTCTGAGTTTGTTCTAGAGGCCAAGAATGGATGCTCTGAAGCTGTGTTTATCCTGAGACAGGCTATCTTATCCTATATAGTAAAAGGCTAATATGCAAATCAACCTAACAGCAGAATGATTGGTTGCTATGATGCATACTGACCACCAGAAGGAAGATGCTCAACATAGGAGCTGCCCCATGGTGGTTAATGCACTCCCACAGGGAGCGGGCCTAAGCCATCAGTTGGACATCCCCCAAGGGGTCCCGGACTGTGAGAGGGTGTAGGCTAGGCTGAGGGACCCACCACCCCCAGTGCACACATTTTGTGTACTGGGCCTCTAGTTTTAACATAGGGTTCTTTGACTCTAAAATTTCTAATTTTTCTACCATTTTGGTCCCAATTGTCTTTTTAAAAATATATAGTTTTATTCATTTCAGAGAGGAAGAGAGAGGGAAAGAGAAATAGAAACATTAATGATGAGAGAATCATTGATTGGCTGCTTCTTGCATGCCCACCATGGGTATCAAGCCAACAACTTTGATATGTGCCCTGACCTAAAATTGAACTGTGACTCCCTGGACCACAGGCTCAACCACCAAGCCACATCAGCCAGGCCTATCCCAACAGTCTTGGCCTTGACTCTTGGTGT
This sequence comes from Vespertilio murinus, assembly GCA_963924515.1. Classification (NCBI taxonomy): domain Eukaryota; kingdom Metazoa; phylum Chordata; class Mammalia; order Chiroptera; family Vespertilionidae; genus Vespertilio; species Vespertilio murinus. The sequence continues at coordinate 21,184,401 of OZ004717.1, forward strand.
GTGTGCTCCATCTCCCGTGTTTCCAGTCTTAGAAAAAGGGAATAGTACCTTTTTTCTAATGTACGCTGGAATCTTCATATATTCACTTCTCCTTCTCCTTATGTTTTCCTTGCTGGAGGGTGTATATAAATAAAGGTGCACATACATAAATAATCATCAAAGTTCTACATATCCTTTTGCCTTCCGTTGATGAGTTATGATTTTTGGACTTAGAAGACATTGCTCTTTTGGGCTCTCTGTTTTGGTGATACATTTTGTATCAATTTAAAGTATCCTTGAAATCACTTGAATGTTTTAAAAGATGTAAACCTTCAAGAAAAGAGGCAGAGGTGCCCCTTTGCACTCCTCCCCATTTCAAGCATTTGGGTAACGCTAGACTTTTAAAACTGATGTTGAAAACACTGGGATACAGTCTCTGGTATGAGGAACTCTCCTCAAAGCCATGTCAAATCAATCCTGTCTCCAAAGCACAGGATTGGAGCTAACACCCAATGTTAAGCAAAGTAAAAAATCAAATACATCAATCACTTAACTAAAAGCACATTTCAAAGGAGGACACAGCCATTTGGATCATAATCCTGAGCATTTCCCTGGCAGGCGTGATGCTTCCAAAGTCCTTCTAAGCTTCCAAAGTCCTTCTAGGCAGTCTTGCTGGACAGAGAGATGCCTCCAGTTCCAGGAACCAGAGCTAAGGAAGGAGAAGGTAGGCCACTCACAAGCAAAAGCACTATGTCACACTTCCCAATGCTGTACCAACACTAGCACACATATCTTGCCTCACGACTCCACGGATCTCGATCAGGATCCCCATGTTCCAGCTGAAGAAACAGATATGTCTTTTCTTCTCACACTCAGTGGGTCAGCTTTACCTTGCATTTCTAAGATCTGGAAATCCCACCCAGTGCCCTCTAAGTCACTGCTTAGAGTCACCAGTGTCCTGGTCTCCTAAAACTCATGACCTGATTGCTTCTAGGCATTATTTCATGCAGACATCTCTATTGTCTTATTTGATGCACCATTTCTCTCTCTGTATCGTCCAAGGATACTCTCATCCTGGCTTGTCAAGGACCATCTGAAGCAGAGGATAAGTGAGTGCTTTTCTTGGTGGCTTTACATGTTCCACAAACCCACTTCCCAGACTTAGAGTTAACTACTGCATCTCAGGGGACACTTAGACAAATAAGACACCTGAGTGTGAAACAATGAATTACACCTTTTCCATAAAACAAAGCAATGTACCTAATTCACAAGGCTTGCCCATAGAGGGAGAAACAAGGACAGGGAGAGGAACCACAAGGAAGAGCTTGGTACCCTAAAAGGAAGTGGTACCCTTGAGAATAGTTTTTTTTTAATATAAACCTGTCACTAAAGAGTACCCAAGTTATCTACCCTACACTAATTCCCACATGTCGGTCTGCTGTAAACAGGGAGGGTCACAGATCTTCAGTTCTGTAAAAAGCAGCTTTTAAAAATAAAATTCAATCTTGGCATGTGTGGCAATACTTCCTCTGTTCCAATCTTAATACTGAAGCCACCCACAGGACTGCTGTCTTAGCCAAATACAGGGAAGGAAACAAAGCTCCTCGCAGAAGGCCCACAGAAGCAGCATCTACACCCAGTCTCAGGCTGAGAGGGCTTCCAAGATGCAGCACCATCAGACATGCTTCAGCCAGGTGAGCCAGAGATCTCTGCTCCTACCTTCTGAAAGTGCTGCTCATAACGGTAACTCCACAGACTGGCACTTCTTTCTCCAGGGAACATGCTGCCCAGTGTTGCCTGTGAATCCAATCTGTATAAAACGCAGAATGATGACAAAAGAGAAAAAGACGCTCCATACAATACTATGTAATAAAAACCTAATACGCTAAGTGTCTGGTCAACTGCTCAGCCATTCAACCAATCAAAGCATCATATGCTAATGATATGCTAAGATCCGCTCAACTGCTCACTATGATGTGCACTGACCACCAGGGGCCAGACTCCGACCAGCAGGTTAGCTTGCTGCTGGGGTCCGGCTGATCAGGAGTGAGCGAGATAGGCCAGACATACCCTGGAGCCCTCCCGCGGTCCCTTTTTGGCTGGCCAACCTCTGCATCCCTCCCCAGTCCTGATTGTGCACGAGTGGGGTGTCTCAGCCTGGCCTGTGCCCTCTTGCAATCCAGGACCCCTTGGGGGATGTCGGAGAGCCGTTTTTAGCCTGATCCTGCAGGCCAGGCTGAGAGACCCCACTGGTGCACAAATTCGTGCACCAGGTCTCTAGTCTATATAACCCACAATGGCTATTCAGTTGTTGCCTTGGATATCTGCTTTCTTCTGTCATTTACTAATATTTTCCCTACATCTTATTTTCTCATTTAGATCATAAGTTGTATAAGGAAGAGACCAGTCAGCCCAAGACACCAACTTTAAGACTTTAGGACTGTCTCCCCCAGCATACCACACACTTGACTTCAAATTGTTCAGTGTCTTGCATTATTCACAATTTAGTCCTGGACCATTTGCTCTAATTCATTTCTTGTTTCTCGAACAACTTTTGACCTTTTAATCTGTCTTCTTGTAAATGACCCTCTTCTTATTCCTTGTGCAGTATTTAACCTTGAACTCGGGACCTTCTTCAATAGTGGGTAAGACCAGAAGCTCTGAAGCCAGCCTATTTTAAATTGAAATTCTGACACTACCATTTATTAACAGTATGACCCTGGGCAAGCTATTTTAATTCTTTAAACCTTCATTTTCTCAACTGCAAAATGGTGCTCATAATAGCACCTGCCTCCTGGAATTGTTGAGAAGATAAACTGTTTTATATGCAAAACAATTAGAATAATGCCTGGCACAATAGAATTGCTCAATAAACGTTAGCAATTGTGAGGCATTTTTTCTGCCAACTCTATGGCCATGTGGACATTTTAGTTAACCTGATACAACTCATCCTCCCAGTGCTGTTTACCTTCCAGGTAGTTTATACCTGATAACTCATGCCAAGTTCACTCCAGCACACAAAAAAAGAAAGCATTCATTTCTGTTACGCTTTTAGACACACTGTACCAAATGCAGAGCAAGTCATTATAGTAAATGCTAAGATTTTCTCATCCAGTGATTAATTTCTTGTTGGTTTCAGTTTATTTAAACTGAGTTTCATAGAGCCTTTGTTAAGTTAAACACAAAAGATATTCTCTCCTCCTTTTAACTGATTTCCTATCAAAGAAACACGTGGCTTGCTCTTCACAAGAAAATAAACTTCACAAATAACTCACTCCATGTCTCATATGTCATTCTTGGTCTCCACACTGGAGAGAACACCAAGAAAGAATTATTCATTCAATCAACTAACATCTATATCCGATAGACTGATTGTTAAGACTAATACATATGGTATTACCAAAGAACAACAGAAAATATACAGTTAAGAAAGTATACAAGTGAATGGTGCTGATTATAAATACAGTAGTTTTGAAAAGGGCATATCAGGTAGGGTCATGGTACTTCACTTATTCACTCAATAAAACTATTGAGCTTCCTAACTTCCAAGTTCTCTGCTAAGCCCTGGATATGGGTCAAGGACATTGTGGCCTTTCTTCCCTAGAACACCCCATTCTTCCCTGGACAGCAATCATACAGGTAGGGGAACTGAGTCATCTAAACTAATCATAGTAAACTCCTTTAACAACAGGGATGTATTTTTAAATGTCCACTGAAGTTAAGAAGAGTTGGCTGGGGACTTCTGGGAAAGTTATTCCCTGGATGGAAAAAACCATCACAAGAAGGAAGACACGCCCTTTTTCCTCTGGTTATGGTCATGTATGGATCTGAAGTCCAAACTGCTGCTCACATCTTGCTAACACCTTGAAGATAGAGAAGCAAGGACCCAAGAACTATAGGGAAACAGATCCACTCAGCTTTTAACACTGCTCTATTTCTGGGTTCCCAGTTATGTAATCTAGTATATTTCCCTATTATATACATTTGTCTGAGTTTTCTTCTGTTACTTGCAGCCAGACACATTCTAACTCATAGGACATATGAAGATAAATGAAATATGATAATCTTCAAGGAGCTTACAGCCCAGGGTTCACAAACATGGAATCATATAAGATTGTAATTTATTAGTTAAGTACAGAAGAATGTTCTAGAAATAAAAATAAACTGGAAGAAGGAGAAGGGGGCAAAGATGCAAGAGAGGTAGCTGCATCAGAATCAATGAATCCTTGAAAGGACAGTCAGTAAATAATGGTCAAACAGTGGGAAACTGGTGACATCCCCAATCTATCGCTATAGAACTTGGCTTAATTCTTGTGTGTTCATCAATTTCTGTCATTATCCCAGGCATCTTAAAAGAGGGGAAGAAGTAAACCTTCCTCGAATTAAGAGCCAAAGAACAAAAAAATGTTCCTTCAACATGATTACTGCTCCTGGGATCAGTCTGGAAGTTTCCCTTTAAAGTCTATTTTTGTTCTTTGAAGATAAGACAGGCTGTAGAATTATAAAAAATCATATTACCTAGTGTATATAGATCTTGTAATTACATGCACATAAGAAAAAAAAAACTTTCTCTTTGATATCATCAGATGATTGAAACTACACTTTCAGCTGTCTTTTTGTATAGATAGAAATGTTTCCTGTCCATTAAAAAAGCCAAATACCCCTTGACTCAACCTGCAATTACTTATTTGATTTTGACTTCACAGTGAGCCTGTAACATTGGAGAATTCTGATCCAATTTTTGGAGACAACACTAAAATTTTGCTATGGTTGTGGATAGGAGGAGCTGTAGTATGGAAGGTTTTTTGAGTTGAGGTTAAGATCCACAAATTAATTCCCATCTTTCTCCAACTTTTTAAAATAGTCATTCCTTATAGTTACACTTCTGTGGTGGTACCTTCTGAGGAAGCCTTTTGGATAACTACTCAGGTCCCCAGAACTGGTTAGCAGCTTTCTTTATAATGACTGATATGTGAGGAAATAAGTTTATAAATGTTATTAACCCAGGTTTTAGAATCAGTCTCTTCCCGTACCCCCCACTCTTCATTTCCCCGAGAATCATCAGTCCACTCACTTTCCATATATCTGATTCTATTATATTCACCAGTTGATATTGTTCATCATGATTTTTACTTCTTTTGGTTTTTAGATTCACTTGTTGATAGTTACGTATTTGTTGTTCATAATTTTTATCTTTATTTCCCTCTTCCTAAAGAACCCCTTTTAGCAATTCATATAATTCTATGCCACCATCTTGGTTTTTCTCCCAACTGCCTTCCCACCCCTGAGTTTTCTTTTTGCCAACCCCTTTACTTATTTTTCATATGGAAAGACCTTTTACTGACATGGAAATTTTTGTTGTTGTTGATTTCTTTCTCTCCACGTGGTTAAATGTATCCACATTCCTCATGAGGTAGGGCTTCAGGTATGAGTACTCACAGCCATCCCACCCCTCCTCCAGACCATCAAAAATAATCCTTCATTGCTTGTTCAGTCCCCACTCTTTCTCAATCCCACTAATGAGGATTTTTGCTTACTCAGAGATAAGCTAAATTGCTCTAATAAAGTGATAGAAGGATGGGTAAAGAGATTAGAGATAAAAATTGTTGTCATTTAGTTATTAAGAAAGATTTTTTTGGAGTTGAGATTTATAAGAAAGAGATACTGGAGCAGCTATAGGATATAAGGGTATTGAAGGGGAAAGAAAGGAAAAGTGATGTTACTAAGTGTCAAGGTGACTTAGTAATGGGATTCACCTTGATGTTTTCCAAGAAATGCAAATAGAAAATTTCTACTTCTCTTATCTGACTTTAGATATTGGGCTATGTTTTCTTCAATATGATACACAATCTTACAACTGGACCACATGGGTCACTGAATTTATTAGGTTATACACACTAGAATCAATCCTATAACATTTTTAAAATATATTTTTATTGATTTCAGAGAGAAAGGCAGAGGGAGAGATAGAAACATCCATGATGAGAGAGAACCACTGATTGGCTGCCTCCTGCATGCCCCCACTGAGGATAGAACCTGCAAGCCGGGCATGGAACCTGATAGGAATGGAACCTGGACCCTTCAGTCCACAGGCCAACACTGTATCCTCTGAGCCAAACAGGCCAGAGCAATATTATAACATTTATAGCAATTTTTATTCAGAATGATTTACCATGTACATGAACTCTACTGAGGATTTTCTTTCATTATCTCATTTGATTCTTCCAACACCCATTTGAGGTATATGCTAATATAAATCTCTTTTTTTAAATGAGGAGGCTTTCAAACAGAGAGGTAAAAGAAATTGTTCACAGACACACAGATAATGATAAAGTCAGTTCTCAGACCCAATTCTGCCTAACTCTAAATCCCACACATTTCCTCTTAAGGTCTCCTCTGGCAGAATCGCTGCTGTGATTGCCTTGGGGGAAAAAGAGAGAGAGAGAGAGAGAGAGAGAGAGAGAGAGAGAGAGAGAGAGAGAGAGAGAGAGAGAAAAGAGCCAGAGCTGTGAATCTGGAATCCAGGTGTCTCCTGGTCCTCCAGGGAGATCTTGCTACCCAAAGCCTGTCCCACAGATTGACAGTGCAACAGTGACTCAACATTGAGATCACAGCCCAAATCAAAGTGATGGTTGAGACTTCTGGCATTTTCTTTGGGAAAAAAACCCAAACTTTCAAAAACTTCAATCTCATTTCCTACAATGTTGATTACATAGCACATGGTGTATTTTGTTTCCCTTGAGCACATCAATTTAGAAACGTTAGAAAACAAAACTGGGTTCACACACAAAAAAAATGTAATTGATCAAGCGAACTCTTTCCTAGCTGACTTTATGGTTTCAGCTAAAAAATGCAAGATAAACTGAATTCCATAATGGACTATACTTCATAATAATTGTAGTCTATTTGTATGCAAATGGCTGAAAAGCATCTCAATTTCAGGCTCTGGCTATAAACTCACGTCAGTTTTGGGTAAATTCTAATTGTACATCTGATATAATAGGCATTGAATCAATGGGAACTTTGACACCAGTCTTGAGAGTTTACTCTCATTATTCACTCTCTGAACCTTGGGTTCAAAAGGTGTGTCTTGTAAAATGCATTGAGTTGTACCATTATTTAGTACACTGTTTAGTCTGAAACAGGTTATTTAATTTTCTGAGGCACGGTTTTGTATCAGTGGAAATAATAATGACTCCCTTACAGGATTATCAGATAATTAAATAAGCTATCGTATACAAAGTACTCAGGATAATATCTGAATCAGTAAGTTATGGTTTTTCCTATTCTGTGTTGCTGGATCACCCAGATTATCATTTGGTATTTCCACTGGCAAAATCTTAAATCAATTCTTCAAAATTCATTGACCTGCCACAGACACCCTCCATGATGCCACCCTGCCCTTTAATGAGAAGATACAGACAACACTCAATAGAAATGGAAGGAGCAGGAAGTCCAATCACAAGACAAGTCCAAGTAGATGCATACAGAAGACATCCCCCCATTCACAGGGGATAAGTTCCAAGACCCCAAGTGGATGCCTGAAACTATGGGTCATACTGAACCATATATACCCTATGTTTTTCTCCATACCTACATACCTTTCCACTCAAAGGAAGCACTTATAGTTTCTCTTTGAAATATCCGCATTGTCACCATCACTACACTTCTGCTCTGGGACCATTATTAAGTAAAACAGGGGTGACTTGAACACAAGCACTGCAATACTGCAACAGTCCATCTTATAACTGAGATGACTACTACATGACTAATGTGGAGCGGGGGGAGCATAGTTACTCTGGACAAAAGCAGTATTCATGTCCCAGGCAGGATGAAGAGGGATGGCACAGGCTTTCGTCATGCTACTCAGAAAGGTGTACAATTTAAAACTCGCCAGTTGTTTATATTCTGAATTTCCATTTAATATTTTCAAACTGTGGTTGACCACAGGTAACTGAAACCAGGGAAAGAAAAACCACAGTTAAAGGGGGGTTGGGAATGGGGGTAGGCACTGCTGTATATAAGGTCTACTCTGGTCTGAAACCTGCTTGCCTAGTCTCATGATATCCTCAGGTGTGTAGGATGCCCACCCAGCCCTGGATTTCTGAGGACAAGGGCCATGGAAGGAAGAAGCCATTCTTTACAGGAGATGTTTACTTTCCCATTAATAAAGGGAAATTACTTTGTTGGTTGGGAGCCCAGATTTTTAAAATTACTCCCATGGCTGTATCTAAAACCAATTCAATATTGTAAAACTCAAATTTGTTTGGCATAATAAACTGGAGGATGTCCTATCTTGTGACATGCCAGCCATAAAATTCTCCATGGGAACAGAATGGGGCATACTGAGGGGAGTGGGAAGAGGAAAGTTGCAATCATTTATGTCTAGAGGGGCACAGTAAATGCCTCGGAGAAACTCAGCTTCAGGGAACAAGACAAAATTCATCCAAGTGGGTGGAAGATGCTCATATTATTTGTTGACAGGATGGTGTGATTAAAGGAGATTAGGTTTTGGAGTTGGACAAGCAGATCATGGCTCAAATCCAGGCTCTGACCTTTGTTCTCTGGGTAATGGTGGGTCAGATTACTGACCTTGCAACACCTCAGATTCTTCTTCTGTGAAATGGGGATCACAGTATTAATTTTGTTATGGGGGAACACTTGGATTGATGCCTCATTCATGATAAATGGTCAAAAAACAATAGCACTGTTAATATTATTGTGTCATTGTTGTTCATGTGTTTGCAGCTACTTTGTGCTAGGTCCTCCAATCTATTTGTCTATTTTCCTTCACGATATAATACACTGCCATGTTATTATTAATATCCCTACTTTATAGATGAGAAAAATGACCCACATGTCCAATGCCACATAGATAAGAAAAAGCCCAGATGAAACTGGAACCTAAATCTGCCTTATTTCAAAGCCCACTTATCTCCACTGTATACCAACCTGTGGAAGTGAAAAGCCTCATTATTTAGATGTAGCCCATAATCTAAGAAAGCCTTTGAGATATGGAGTAAGCAACAGGACATCCTGACATTCTAGGTGAGTACATACAATCTAACAAAAAAATTATTTCAAAGATCTGGACAAACAAGGTGACAATAAGAATGCATTCAGGACCATCAGAAAGGCAGACCCCAGGTCTCAAGGCTCAAGATGGCAAGAGCTGACTCAGAGCAGAGCTGGCTAACATACCAGGGTGGGTGTTTCCAGATTACCTGGAAGCCCTGTTGGCAGCAAGAAGGATTCAGCTCAGGGGATGGGGTGGCACCAGTTGGGCTGCAGCTGGGAGTCAAGGAGATGCAGCTGTGGACAAGAACTGAGGAGAAGCAGGAATCATACAAGCCCTGAAATCAGCAACCAATTGATTGGCACATTTTTCTAGAACTTTGCAAACAGTTTCCCTGAGACGGTGCAGGCACACAATTTGACGATTAAACCTGTCAGTTCTAGAGGCTCCAGATTTACACATGCATACTCCAAGCACAAGACTGCAAACTGCAATATTTTTTTCTCACCATAGCTATCCACTGTACCACGACTTTGGGCTTAATGACAGCCGCTTCTCTAGCCTCTTTAAATTAGCAGGTACCTTCTCCATAAGCACTGGCAATTCTGGAGGTTATGTAACATTCCTTGGCCCATGACTTGCACCTGTGACCCTTGACCTCAGGATCTATGGAGACTCAGCACATTCAGGGAACATACGAAGTCACTGCCCTAACCATGGCCATGGCAGACATTATTAATCAATTTGATCTAGAAAAATCCTTATTACAGTGCCCTAGGTGGTGACTACCAATAGGTTAGACTTTGCATATAAAACGTACTGACCTGAAAGACGTAGTGCTTTACCTTTCAAGAAGTCACTGAATTAAAAATAAAGTTCATAAAGGAAGTTTTCCATTGACCTCCCTGGTTAATTGTATAGAGATATGCCCAAAGTACTTAGGAAACATGTGGCAAGTTGAAAAACAAACAAAATCCCAAATCTCTATTATGTAAGAAGGAATAAGGAGCCCTGGATTCTTTCACCGGATACTTGATTGAATTTGGCTACGTGAGTACATATTGTGCATCAGGATACATTCTAAGAACTTTACATATGTCATCTTATTTAATATTCATGCTATGTTATGAATATTAAATAGGCATTTGTATTATCTCATTTTACAAATTAAAAGTAGAATATTAGATAGGTTAAATAACATTGTAAAGGTCATGCAAAGTAATCAAAGCCATGAGATTTAAACCCCTGTCCACCTAACTTTACAATTAGAGCCCTTAAGCTCTACATTTTATACTGTCTCAACTAGATATATGAGCCAGAACAAGATTTTAAAAAAAGCTAAATTGGCAAATAATGAGTATATCCTAAGTATTCATAAAGCAGGTGACACCCCCTAAAGCTTCATATGAGTCTGATATCTTGGGGACCAGAGAATAATGAAGAGCCATGGCAATGCAGGACAATCACTCTCCAAAACTCCAGTAGGACAAGTACATCAGAAAATTCCCCCTTGTGAAACAGCAGTTGGCTAGGAAATGAAGGGAAGAGTACATGGGAAAATAGCCCATTGAGCCCTCTGCTTTGTCTAGATCAGTGACTCAACAGAACCTGTGTTCTCTTCCTAACCATGTGCTCCAGCTGCTCCCACACACATGCTCCCATAGCTTCAACACATGCTCTTGCCATGTGAGGGAGGTTGAAATATGACAATCAATGCCAACACACCAATTACAACATGAACATCAATTCCACAAGGCCTTGTGGTTCCTGAAGTCTACAGCTTGCCCCTCCTTTCCTTGGCTCTTAGGTACTTCCAGATGTGATGGGAGCATAGCCCAGCTCCAAATGGGCCCAACTCAGTCCAAACAGCAATTTAAACTCTCAAATCTTCTCTTGCAATGAGAAAATTGTGACCATTCTAGCATAAGCTCTCTCTGCTGTCAGGCGTTCTCTATTATCACCTTCTCTTCCTTTCCTGTGCTCTCAGAGAAGTGTCTCCCTTATTGATCGATGCTACTACCTCTCTGGCTCTCCTCCATTTTTTTCTGAGACACTGCTCCACCAGTTATCCCCTCCCTCTCTTAAAGAGAAGAGAGATAATTCAGGCAGTTAAAGTCCCACTCTAGCTTGAAAAGTAGTCTCTCATGAGCCTGCCAGCCCACTAACAAGACTTCCTGTTTTTGCGACACCAGAACATTTCTAACACAAAACATTTTCTTCCACACCAAAAACCTATTCTCAGTTCACCAACTGGGTGTCCAACGATTCCATTCAGCTCTGACTCTAACTTCCTGCAGGTGGTCACCCGCAAGTTAAAGGAAAGGATTCTGTCCCACAAGGACTGCCCACATATCAGGGGACAATGACAAGACTAGGAATCCTGTACTTGTGACTGACCAGCTATAATTCAGGAGGTCCCACAGCCCCTCCTCGGGCTCAGCAACAGGCTAGAAGAGCTCACAGAACTCAGAGGAGCACTTTACTTACTAGGACTGGTTTATTCTAAAAGATACCATAAAAAATACACAGGAACAACCAGATGAGGAGCTACAAGGTCTCAAGAGCAGGGGCTTTGTTTCCATGGAGCTTGGGCTGTGCCACCCTCCCAGCACATGGATGCATTCATCAACCCTGAAGCTCTCAGAGTCCCTTTGTTTAGAGTTTTCATGGAGGTTCCATTTTGCAGGAGCTTGAGTTAAATCATGGGTCACCGGTAATTCATTGAATCTCCAGAAGTCAGAGGATGGGGCTAAATGTGCCAACCATATGGCTGGTTTCTCTGATAACCAGCCCCCAACCTGAAGCTCTGTAGGGACCCACACCAGAGACACCTCAATTGCATATACTCAGTTATGGATAAAAGGGCTTATTAAGAATTATTAAGAATATCAAAAGACCTCTCAATCCCATCGCTCAGGAAATTCCAATAGTTTTAGAAGTTCTGTGCCAGGAACTGGGGAGAAAGACCAAATATAGTTGAGCTTTGGACAACATGTATTTGAATTGCACAGGTCCACTTATAAGTGGATTTTCCCCCCCAATATATGCTGTAATAAATGTAAAAATAAATGCTGTAAGTGTATTTTCTCTTCCTTGTGATTTTCTTAATAGCATTTTCTTTTACCCACCTTAGTTTATATTGTAAGAATATAGCATATACTATTATAATACAAAATGTTTATATGTGTGTTAATTGACTATGTTATCCATAAGGCTTCCTCTCAACACTAGGCAGTTAAGTTTTGTTTTTTTTTGGAGGGGGGCTGTCAAAAGTTATATGCAGATTTTGACTGCATGCAGGGGGTAGGGGTTGGCACCTCTAACAGCTGGGTTGATTTAAGGGTCAACTGTATAAATTTACTATATTACAATATCACACCTATTACTTCCTGATTTTTCTTTCCTCTCCCCACCAACAATCTTGAAACAAGAGTAATTTGTGCCGAAACTGGTTTGGCTCAGTGGATAGAGCGTCAGCCTGCGGACTGAAGGGTTCCGGGTTCGATTCTGCTCAAGGGTATGTACTTGGTTGCAGGCACATCCCCAGTAGTGGGTGTGCAAGAGGCAGCTGATCGATGACTCTCTCTCATCCATGTTTCTAACTCTCTATCTCTCTCCCTTCCTCTTTGTAAAAAAAATCAATAATATATATATATATATATATATATATATATATATATATATATTTTTTTTTAAAGAGTAATTTTTATCCACCAGTTTCTACCTAATCACCATCACTCACTTTACTTCTAATATCACCTCTGTTACTTTTGCTCCATGAGAAATGATGTCATATGAACGTTTATATCAGATTGCATAATGAAGACTTTTGTTTATAAGCGACATGACTTTAGAAAGAGCAGGAATGAATCTGGCTAGAACATCATGCAGTGATTTGTATGGCTATCCATCTGTCTTATTTCTATAGCTGCGTGCTGACAGTGATACTGAGCTGTAGAACATTCTGGCCTCATATTTTTCATTGTGTTCACCAATTGGTTGAAAAAATATGAAGGACAATATTAATCTGCCTTGAGTCAGTCAAACACCTCTTAATCCATTCACTGTGACACGGGGAAGCTTTGGCAATGGGGTCAGCCTAGGTCCTGGGTCTACAAAACAGGCTACAGTGGGGTGGTATCTGATGGTAGAAGAGGCTGGGGAACCACATACACAGCTGCTGATAGAATCATGAACTATGCTGCCACCATGACTTGTATCTTCTAAATAGAGCTATAATGCTGAGAACTATGCAGAATAAAATAGGTGGCAGGATTGGGGTCATTATCAAAATCACACAATCATTAAGGCTGAGCAAAAATATTAAGATACTAGAGGCCTGGTTCATGAAAATTCATGCACTGGAGGAGGGGGTCCCTCAGCCCACCCTGTCCCTCTCACAATCTGGGAGCCTCAGGGGTGGGAGGCAACCTGGTGATCAGGGGAAGGCGATGCCCTATCATATCTCTGCTGCTGCCACTGCCAGCAGCACAAGCTTCAGCTGACTCTGGTTACCTGCACCTCAGGCAACCCTGGGTGCCTGGGCAACTGCCATCTGAGGCTTGCCTGCACCTCAGGCTGGCCCTGGGCAGCTGGGGGGCTGAGGGGACTGGAGGACTCCAGAGGCAAGCATATGGCAAGGCCAGGCCCATGCGCCTGCCACCCCAGCAAGGCTGAGGGGACTGGGTATCATCACCTTGTGGCTGTGGGCACTGCCATCTCTGAGGGCATGGCAGTCAATTAGCATATTTCTTCCTTATTTGCTGTGGGCACTGACATCTTTGAGGGCGGGGCAGTCAATCAGCATATTCCCTCTTTATTAGATAGGATACTTGCATTTCTAGCCAAATATGTGGCTAGTGGGCCTCAAGAGTTACCTGAGCTGTCTTGAAGGTACACCCACTAAGGCCAGGTGTGTCTGAATAGTAACTCCCCTCACCTGTTGCTCCTTTGCCTTTGGAAAGGCAAACTCTTTAATTTCAAACTCTCCCAAATCAAGCATAAGCCCCTATAGTTACAAGTTAATACCATGGGAAGGAGTAGTTAGCAAATAACCCTGAACAACTAGCCCAGTCAGTAACAGAACCAGAAAACTATTGGGGACTTTGGGGCCAGTGGATGGGAGGAGGGGAAGGAGCTACAGGGTTAATAAGGCTTCCCCAGTTTGAATTTAGCACCCAGGAATATCACAGGGCAGGACAGGGCTTTAAAGTTTCCTAATCTCCCAGTCATCAGAAAGGTAGGGCTGAGAAGATCTGTTGAGGAATTACCATGAGTCAGATGTGCTAAATATAAGCATATCTCCTGTTTAGGGTTATTGTGTTCCACAGATGTTGCATTTTTATAGCTAGTTCCACCAGCAAAAGATTTACTACTCACTTATTGCCGTTCTCGCTTTATTGCAGTGGCCTGGAATTAAACCTGCAATATCTCCGAGGTATGTCTCTACTCCCTAGGGCCGTGGTCGGAAAACCATGGCTCGAGAGCCACATGGGGCTCTTTGGCCCCTCGAGTGTGGCTCTTCCACCGAATACCACGTGTGGGCGCGCAGCACAGTGGGATTGAAACTTCGTGGCCCATGCACAGTTTTCAGCCTGCGCAAGTCTATTTTGAAGAAGTTGTTCTAATGTTGGGCCACAATCAAGGGGCCAAAGAGCCGCGGTTTGCCGACCACTGCCCTAGGGTTTAGCTCAACACATTTTACACACAAGAAAGCAGTCTCAGAGAGTGTCAAGAACCTGCCCAGTCTGCACCGCTTTGGAATTTTCACCCAGGCCCATCCGCCTGGTTCTAAAGTGCTGAAGGAGGGCAGATAGTAACTAGGACGCCACATCAGAAACCAGACTTTTTTGCCTTCCAGGGTGGTGTTCTTTCTATGGAGTGTGCCATCTTCCTTGTCTGCCATAATGCTGAACAAAGCATGCGCACAAGAGCAACATGCTTTTTTTTTCTTTACAATGACCTGAGACAGGCAGGAGGTGGACGACGGTCCCTACCTAACCGCTGAAGGGTCCAAGGCTCTGAAAGAAGGAACTCAGCCCAGTAAAGACGTCATCCCAAACCCAGCGAGGCTGGGACCCTGGGGACACCTTGCTTTTGGCTCCCAGTACAGGAACCTCATTATCCACAGAGAATACAGCCCTGGACCCCCCAGCGGAGGCCTGAAACCCTGGGTAACACCCAACACTACACATGCATGCTTCCTCTTTTCCTCCTCATTCAGACCTGTGATCAAGTTTAACGTATGAAGTAGGCGGGTTATAGACAGGAGGGTGTTCTTACCATAGAACCCAGCCACCTCAGCGCAGGCTGTTCTTCTTTCCTAAATTAAGTCGAGAACTCTCACTTAAAGGAAGCTTCTCGTTGGCTATCCGAATGTCCAGCGCCTCCACTCTTGCACTTTGGGGCCGTTATGAAGTAAAACAAGGGGGATGGGGACACAAGCACCATGCTGCCTCCGCAGGGGAGCTGAGGACCAGGAGGCACGAGAACGGAGTGCAGACGCCGGGCGGGGCAGAGCAGACATCGCGAGATTTCATCATGCTCCTCAGAACAGGGCAATTCAAAGCTCATGAATTGCTTATTGGGGGGATTTTTCCATTTCATATTTTTGGACCCTGGTTGGCACAGGGGTCCTGAAACCGCAGAAAGGGAACCTGCAGAGAAGGGGGGAGACAAGTGTGTTTGGCTTTCCCATAGCTCAGCCAACACTAGAACCGGCATCAGGCTAGGGTGGTTTCTGGTGAATTCCCTCCCCTCCCCTCCCTGTTTTTTAGCTTCAGTTCCTCAAGGCTGTTTTATATGCGGAGCCCTGACCTTATTTTCATAAAGAAAAATAGTTACATTAGGATTGAGTGACTCTGTCTGCCTCGTTCCTCATCTCAGACGGTATGTCTACATTATCAAGTAAATGAAAAGCCATCTATTATGTGTACTTGCATTATGGAAACCCGTTTAAAATTCTGTTTAGCACATATTTGCAGAACTTTTGCTGATTCAATGAGTGCCACATTGACCAGTCAGGTGTAAATCAGCATTTTGCTCTGAGGAATACTTTAGGGCTGGCCAAGCTGCAGGGAGGTGTTGGGGGGGGGGGGTCATTTTGTACTTTCTCAAGTTTCAGGTTCTCTCTCTGCCTCTTCATCTGAGTAGGTGAGAGAGGGAGAACTGAGCCCTCGAAAGCAATGTGAGCCAGTGGGGCTCTCGGCTATGACTTCACACTTTGAAGGGAAGAGTCAGATGTCCCATCTTTGGATGGTGACAATAGCCTCCACTGAACAACTATAATCACAATCATACGATCAATATCCAGGCCTAAGAAGTAAGAACTCCTCTACCCATTTTACAGATGTGAAAACTGAATCTCAGATAGAGTATGTGGCTCAGCCATGGTCACAGGGTTAGGGAATCACAGAACGAAACTTTGAAGTCAAGACTGTCTGACTTGGCTGCCAGTGTCCTAGAACAAAGCCTCTCAAACATATCCTGTGCACAATATGGAAATTAAACTGCAGATTCTGATTCAGTAGGTGGGGGATGGTGCTGATCCTGCTGAGTCCAGAACCACAGTCTGAGGACCAGACCCTAAGCACCTGCACGAGGCCAACATGCTTAGGCATGGCCATCAGACAGACCATGGGCCTGAGACCTGGGGGGGGGGGGGTAAGGGGAGGGAGACACAGGGGGATGTTCAGTTCTCATTATGGGAAGTTTGATAGGATTTGGTGGGTAGGGGTAGAGGGGTAGAGCAGGAGCTCTGGGTAGAGGCCCAGAGGGGTAGAGCAGGAGCTCAGGGGCTGCAAATACATAGGGATTCCATGGATGCCTACGCTTGGGAAAAAGAATAAAAATGTCACCATAGCTGAAACCGGTTTGGCTCAGTGGTAGAGCGTTGGTCTGCAGACTGAAAGGTCCCGGTTTCGATTCCGGTCAAGGGCATGTACATTGATTGCGGGCACATCTCCAGTAGGGGGTGTGCAAGAGGCAGCTGGTCGATGTTTCTCTCTCATCGACATTTCTAGCTCTCTCTCTCTCCCTTCCTCTCTGTAAAATATCAATAAAATATATATTTTTTTAAATGTCACCATAATAGTTTCTGACCAAGAACTTGGCAGGCGAGATCTAACCAACAAGAAAAGGAGCTTCCTTCTTGTTTCCTCTAAAGACTCAGCCCTGATCCCAAAGCCTAGATGTCTTACCTTAACACTTGAGAGACATGTGCAAACTAAACCTCTTCCACTGGACCTTAAACTCACTTCCTTTTGCAAAGTTCTCTAGGAAGACAGAGCATGACCAGTTAACATTTCCCCGTATTTAGTTAGTTCCAAGTCATCTTTAAGTTTTATCTTCTGATTTAAATACCTCCTTCTATTTATTTTCAGTTGTATAGGAGGGTGAAGTAATTTTTAAAAATTGCCATGATCTTTTTTTTTATTCTTCTATGGTTTTTAATAAGCCATATGACATTATAATATCTGACTAATTCATAGCAAAAATATCCACTTCCCAGCCCTCATAAAACACAGTCCTTTTATTCTCCCACAACATATTCAACGTATGGTCGACTCTGAATGCCAAGTCTTTCCTGTGTGTGTGTGTGTGTGTGTGTGTGTGTGTGTGTAGTGTCTCTGGTCTCATCACTGGGACCATGTGATTAATACAGTAACTGGCACATAACAGGTGATTAATATCTGTTGAATGGATGTGTAAACAGGCTTAAACCAGTTTCTGCATAATTATATAACCTGTATTGAAATAGTATTCCTGTCTTTCAGATTATTAGGAACCTCCCTGAAGGGGGAAAAGGCTTCACTTAAAGCTAAAATGTGGATGTAGAACTGGCTAATGGCATCTATTAAATATTTTTCATGAGTAGTGTTTGACCAAAGAAAGTGCAGAATATTTAATTTTTGAGAAGATATGAAGGGAAGAGAAGCTGGGGAACAGCTTCTAGCCTTGGTCCCAAGCCAAACAAGCTGTGTGGCTCTGGGGGATTCATTAGACTTCTCTGGGCTTCAGTAATCTTAGAAGAAGAAAAAGAAAAAGAAACAAATAACAGGGTGGAAGTAAGTGATCTCTAAGGATCTCTTTAGCACTCACAATCCGTGAGTCTACATGAACACTTAGATGAAGGTTTTGGAAATCGAAACCGGTGCCGAAAGGGAAAAGATTTGTATAGAAATATAAAAGTACCTGTCAAAGAAGATCCTTGGACGAACAAAAATAGCTCTAGCTCTCTAGGGAGGAGTCATAATTCCTACCTTGTGGTTATTGCAATGGTCTTGGTGAACACAATTTCCATCTGTCCAGATTTTTGTTCTTCAGAAATGTTGAGATACATGTTGTGTCCTATCACATCCCTGGGCTCAGCCTCTGCCCATGTCTGGCTGGGAAGGTCACAACTCTAGTGGTGCATTCAATCTGCCCCCCACCCCTACCTCCCCACTCCACTGATTTCATGCACTCATTCCCTGATCAGGCTCATTTAACCATCTGACTCAAAGATGGGTAATTAAACACCCTGCAGATTTCAACTGGATTCTGCAAGATATTGTCTCCCCGCATCTCAGCTCTCTCATCCTATCCTTCAGATAAATACCCACCTCTCCCTGGGCAGGGGTGGGGAGGGAAGGGGGACGGAAATCTCTTCCATCTGTACCTGAGCCATAGCAGGAGATTTGGGCTCCAGAAGAGAAATGCAGCAATACCCGTCAGCCCCCACTTGCCTCGGCTCCTTCCTGCCCACCCTCTACCAGGAGCCTGTTTTTGCCAAAAGATTTTGTTTTCGCCTGTTTCCAATCCAGCACACAAGCTTCCCACAGGTACCTAATGTGCCATCTGCATTTTAGCGCGTATCATCTGTGCATTCAGCCTGAATCAAGGGCTTTTCTCTCAGCATCTGGAAGTTGTAGGTCTGCTGGGGGCACTGGCAGAGCAAAGCACAAGGGGAATAAAACAGCATCTGGGAAATGGGATAATCTAAGGACAGGGGCCAAGGAGCTTTGGAGTGAGCGCAGGAGCAAATGCTGACTCTGATTAACGAAATTAAGATGGATTGTGGATCTTCCATGACCTTAACAATGTGCCGAATGCTTGTAATGTCATGTAATCATCTCAGTGACCGTGTAGTGCCCGGCACAACTCGGAGATATTGCGGGTTCAGTTCCAGATCACTGCAATAAAGTGAGTTGTAATATTTTTTGCTGAGGTGGGGGGGGGGGGTTCGTCTTGCCTTCAGTTCAGAAAAAGAATGCAAAATCTGTGAAGAGCAATAAAGCAAAGTGCAGTAAAACAAGGTATGCCTGTATTAGTGTCAAGGTATAGATGGAGGAAGTGAGGTTGGGAGAGAAACTATAACATGTTCAAAGTTAAGTAACCAATAAGTGGGTTCAAACACAGGCTAGCATAACTTCAAAATTCATGTGCTTTTTGTTTTTTAAGTTTGTTTCCCCCCCCCAAAAAAAAATCAAAGTGCTGTGGGTAGAGAAAAAAAGAAAGAATGTGAGGACACCTGAGGAGAGAAGAGGACAGAAGAGGAGGGGAGAGGAAAACAACAAAGGAAAAGAGTGAAGGGAGGAGCTATTATAAATGATCAAGAACTCCTACCAAGCGAGGATCTTTAGCTCTTCAATTAAGCTCATTTAACACACATTATAGTAATTTATAAACACCTTGCCATATAATGAATTTAGGAATCAGCCCCCTAGAACAGTGTTTCCCACACTTCTCTCATGATGAGAATCACCTGGTGGAGTTGTTAAAATACAGATTCCTGAATCCCAACTAAGAAGTGCTAAACTAGAATTTTTGGGAACATACAGGTAAAATTGTATACTTAACTAGAGCTCTAAGCTTAGAGGTAAAATTGTATACTTAACTAGAGCTCTAAGCTTCGAGGTAAAAGTCTAGTTTAGCACTTCTTAGTTGGGATTCAGGAATCTGTATTTTAACAACTCCACCAGGTAGTTCTCATCATGAGAGAAGTGTGGGAAACACTGATCTAGGTTTTTTAAAGAGGACTCATTACATAGGAACCTGATCACTGGCCTTTGGAGTTTGTTCAATCTCCAGCCCCTCTCTCCTCTCTGGAGGTCAGGGGGTATGGTGGGACTGAAAGTTCCAATCCTAGAATCACATGGTTGGTTCTCCCAATAATGGCCCCCTTTAACAGATGCCTTAGACATAACAAAAGATGACTGCCTCACTCTCAACACAAGGACAATTCCAAGGATTTCAGGCTCTATGAGCCAGGAATTGTGGATGAAGACCTAACATATACATGACATATATATTTTGGTTATTCAAATGACCAAATATGCATTTCTTACAAATCACAGTATTGCAAAGAGTGTGGCCTTTTTACTCTCAAAAATGTCACTGTCTTAAAAGGCCGAAAAATGTTGTAGAAACACAGTTCAAATTAAGGAGGCTAAACAGACAAGAGAAATAAATGTAGCATCTGACTCCACAATGGATCTTGTACATATAAATGACCTCATTAGGTCAACTGCCAAAACTTGAATCTGGGCAATAAAAATGTTTTACCAATGTAACTTTATAAAGTTGATAATGCATTGTGGCTACTGAAGAGAACATCCCGCTTAAAACTACACACTGAAATACTGAGGGATAAATAGTAATGATATATGGAACATACCCCCATATTCAGCAAACAATTCAGCAAACAAAAATGAGAGGAAGAGAGTAAATGGAGTAAAAATGGTGAATCAAAATAAAGAGTATATGGGTATTCCCTGTATTATTATTAATTTTGGAAAAATGTTAAGTATTATCAAATAAAGAAACAAAACAGCCAAAACCGGTTTGGCTCAGTGGTAGAGCGTCGGTCTGCGGACTAAGAGGTCCCGGGTTCGATTCCAGTCAAGGGCATGTACATTGGTTGTGGGCACATCCCCGGTAGGGGGTGTGCAAGAGGCAGCTGGTCGATGTTTCTCTCTCATTGACGTTTCTAGCTCTCTATCTCTCTCCCTTCCTCTCTGTAAAATATCAATAAAATATATATTTTAAAAAAAGAAACAAAACAAACAAACAAAAAACATAAACAACAATAACAACAACAACAAAAACCCAAACCCAATAGTGAGTCAAATCACTGGTCCTTTTACACAGATCCTGGCAGTGCCCAGAAGTGGTACTAATAGCCAATGTGTTACAATCTTCACCACATAAAACATTGGATTAATCTGATGGATTAAAGCCAGTTTGATTTTTAAATCTCATTGATGAAGCAATAAGAGTTATTACATAATGTTGTATACCTGAAACATATATATATATAATGTCATATACCAATTTTACCTCAATAAAAAATAAATGATTAATTAAGTTCAGCCCCCTAGGTACCTGTCATTTTAATCTGTGGGAAATAGGAAGTACTGTGCATGTAAAGCTTCAGCTACATGCAGAAATATGTAAGTTGTCTTGAGAAAAAGCTCTTGTGTAATTGCTTGAGTGTGAGCCGGAGTAACTTTTTTTTTCTTCCAGAATTTTGTTTTGACTAGAGAGAATGCCTTTAGAAAACCATGGTTACTCAGACCTGAGTATGAGGCAGAAACTTTCTCCTACATGCATAAAATATGACTGTCACCTCAAGGAAAACCACTGACAATTTTTTTGCTAATATATTTTTGCTACTAAGGCAGTTTCATATGAAAGAAAATATTAGGAAACTAGTATCCACTACCATGAGCTTGACGGTGTCTGATGCTTAACTAGTTTTCTGGGGAGACCGGTAGTGACATTGATCACTATGGTTTTATATATGGTTGATGAAGTGTGTGAACATCGGGAGCTCTGCATAACTCAGCAAAATAACATTTTCCAAATGACCAATGCATGAAAGTAAAAAATCATGCCTGGGTGAAAGACCCATTCAGAGTATAAGAGGTACCAATGGATTTAAAAATACCTATGCTAAAAACAGACTTTGAATTTAAGAAACTACTCCTTGTTGAGTTTTGATATGGTATCAAAGAAGAATCTCCACAATTAACTGAAAGGCTATTAAAAAACTACTCCCTAGATAGGGAAGGAAGGAGGTAAAGAGGACAGATCAACCAAAGGACTTGTATGCATGTATATAAGCATAACCAATGGACACAGAAACCAGGGTAGTGAGGGCACGAATGGGAGGGGGGGGGCGGGAGCAATAGGAAGAGAAAGGAAACATATGTAATACCGTAATCAATAAAGAAAAGAAAAAAACTCCTCCCTTTTTCTACTATATATCTGTGTTGGGCCAGCTTTTCTTCATATAATTTAACCAAAATAAAACATTGAACTACTAGTTAAGTCAATAAAAAGAGCAGATATAAAGATCAAGCTATCTTTGCCTGGCCAGATAGCTCAGTTGGTTGAGTGTCCTCCCATATGCTAAACCAGTTTCTGGTTTAAAGGGCATGGGCTCTATGAAAAGTAACCTCACAGGGTGATCTGATCATACATTCCTAACTGGGCAGGTCATGGTGGCAAGTCACCCTCCAGACATATAACTTCTTTAGGAAAAAAGTTGATTTTAGGCTTACATAAGGTTCCTAGTTTCTGGGCATCTAGGCTAACACACTTGTGAAGTAAACCTTAATAGCCTCAAGAAAGCACATACTCTGTTAACTATACTTTGATCCAATGCCCATCTTGCTTTTTCCCACCTCCATGTAGTCTTCTTTAATGTCCCTCCTTAATTTGAAAGGCATAAAAGAAAATGCAAAACATATTCTCTGAATAATTTGAGATCTTGCTCCCGGCATATGTCATCAGTGGCTCCAATAAACTTTTATAATAATTCTCTGTAGACCTGGCCATTATTCTGTTGAAAAGGAGTCCTGTGATCATTTTGAGCTCTTGATGGGAAGGATGGTAAGACCAGGCGATGCTCTCCTGCCAGCACAGTGGAAGCCATCCTTGGAAGCCACCTCTACAAGAACTTTATTAACCACAGCATATAGTCAAGGGCAGGCGCTTAACCTGAGTTTGGCCAATTGGACTTTCTCTTCTGGGATTTTAGTTCTTGAAGGAAATAAAACTATGGCTGAAGATAAGGCCCATGTTCATTCATTCCAGTTTGTGAGACAATATGGAGTTGCCTGGTACCTCTCTGCCCAAAGTCGGCTTTCTCCCACTTTTCTTTCCATCCCTAGAAGTACCTTACAGCAGAGCAATGCTTTTCTTTTTATTTCCCTCCCTATTTTAGCCAGCATAGGATTCTGTTGCTCACCATCAAGAAATCTTACTGATATATTAACTTCTGGCTTTCCCCTGAAATCACTTCTCTTTGATTTCCCTCCATGCTGCAGTTCTGCTCTTTGCACAGGGTCCTTTGTGTCTTGATTCTGAACACTTTGTTCTCTGCCTCAGGGCGATAACCAAGAGTTACAGTCAATCTTAGCAATGGGGATCCAGGCTAAAAACAACCCACACTGGCAGAAACATGGCTACTAGGGCATTTCCCGTTCATTATGTTTAAATTCCCCTTTGCCTGGAAGAGAGCTAAGGGGTACTTCCTGTTTAATCAATTAAAGCCCATTGTTTTGTTTCCAAGTTAAGTAGGTGAAAACATTGTGAGAACTAGAAGGCACCCTAAAAATAACATTATGGTTTTAGTTGTCCTGATTATTTTTAAACAGTAAATGAAGAGAGTAAGGGACCTCCTGGGAGAGATTAAAAATTACCAGATTTAGAATCAGAAAACACGGATTATAATTCTATCTTTTTAACTCACCCAAGGAATGTCCTTGAGCAAGGACTGGATGATCTCATCAGTCCCTTCCAGCTTTAGAGTTATAGGATTTAAAGTTCAGCAAAGCTGCACCCACTACCACTCCGTATTCCATACCTCCCTCAATAGAAATCAATGCCACCTTTTCCTCGAAGTGCTCCAGGCAGAGGACTCACACCTGAGTAAGGTGGCCTCACTTCTTGATGATCAATTTTCTCATCTGAAAAATGGGAACTAGCATATTAAGACAATGTTCTGTGGACTAATGAGCTACATAACACATTTAGCACAATGCCTGTGGTAGAACAAATGTTTAATGAAGGTTATCTGCAATCAGATAATAGCTACGGCTGAACATGGATGGATGACAGTTATCTCGCCACTGAATACATTTCTGCAGACAGCTTGCTATTTCTTCTTCTGTAATTCTAAATGCGTTTTACCTACAACTCAGAAAGACTTAGGCTAAATTTATCATTTTGCATAGAATCAGCAAAAGACAGTAATAGGATGTACTGTTTTTGGAAAGGATCAGAATTTCTTGCAAAGAAGAGGAAGGATTCGAAGCCCTATCTAGAAGAACTCTTTTGCTGCTGAAAATCTCTTTGCTAACCTTCAGTCCATCAGGTCACTGAGGAAACCAAGCTAGAGAGCATCATGAGCAAAGAGCTCACGTTCAAATCCCAGGATTTGTCTTTCTTGTGCCTAGCTGTAGACCTGCTATGGACTGAATTGTCTCAGCTCCTACCCCCCTTTTACCCCACCATCTGCCCATCTCAATTGTTGAAGCCCTAACCTTCAGTATATTGTAAACATATTTGAAGATAGGTCTTTAAGAGGTGATGCGATTAAAATGAAGTCTTTAGAATAGGCCCTGATCCAAGTAACTGGCATCCTTCTAAGAAAAGGTAATTTGGACAACATATGCATACAAAGGAAAGACCATGTGAAGACAGAAGATGATCATCTACAAGTCAAACAGAGAGGCCTCAGGAGACTTCAACCTTGACAACCAATTTCAGAGTATTGTTTGCGTCACTCAGTCTATGGATTTTGTTATAGCAGCCCTGGCACACTAATATAACCCATAAGGACCTAAAAAGTTTCTGGCACACAGTAGGTGTTCAATAATTATTTGTTGAATAAAGACAAAAATAAATGGAGCAAGAGGCAGCTGACACCCAGGTTTTGATGAAACCAAGTCTCAGACCACATCCAGCAATACAACCAGACATTTATTAACAGCCAGCAGAAAATAGTCACATAAGCAAGTCTCTAAACTCAATGGACTCCTCGATCTTTGTTCTTTTTGAGGCTCAGATGATGTTTAGCACAAAAGGTCACTGGGGCAAAGGCACTAATCCTCCAGCAGCAGAATTTGTCTGACATCCATTAAAGTCAGACCCAGGGCCATTTAGGAATCAAGAGCATAAAAAGATGCAGCTGCTTCTCATCTCTGCTGCAAAAGCGGCCAACTGTAGAGTCATGTCACTGGGTCTTGTCCAACTAGAAGCCTCTCAACCTATTTGGAATAATCAAGAGTCCATGGCCATCCATGGAAAGGCAAAATTAGACAAGTCAACTTTGGTGACCCCCAAGCAGCACAGCTAAATGGGTAGATTGTCATCTTTTTTCAAAATTCTCCATTCCTTTTCTACTGCGTTTCCTTTCATAGCTATGGATACTGAGGCTAACTTGGAGAAGCAATCTGCCTGGCTCCTAAATCAGTTAGTGGCTGTGTCAGTTAAGCTGCTTTCCAAGGCAAGTGACAGCAGTAATGATTCAAACAGCTATAAACAATTAGGAAATTCACTGGCTCACAGAACTGCAAGTTCAGAAGTGGCCTATAATTTTGGGTTACTCTGTCTAGATGCCCAAAAATGTGCTCAAGACCTCAGATTCCTTCTGTCAGACATTCATGTTTTAGTGTCACCCGAAAGACAGCTTCTTTCATGATCATGGGATGGTGGCTCCTTCCTTCACATGTACTAGCCAGATAGTCACTTTAGACAGGTGTCCCTCACGGGTGAGCAACAACTTTCCTAGCAACCCTCAGCAGACCCACAGACTCCTTCTCATTTCTCAGAGGCCTCATTTGGGTTCACATGCCCATTCATGAACCAATCTTTAGCAAAGAGGGATAAGATAATCTGCAGCTAATTAGGTATACTCCTGAACCACAAGAAATGCTGCTCTCTTAACCATTTGTATGTCATAAGCCTCTATAGATGCAAGTGGTGGATGAATTTTAATTAAATTCAAAATGTTGTGGCAGTTAACTGGTTAAGGAGAAAAGTGAAAAGTATGTAAGACAAGCATTCAATAATGTCCACCACAGAGGCCCAATGGAACATGGGATAGGTCTGTCTCATACCAATGTCCATGGTTTTTCCTGTCTAATGTGCTATTTCTTATCAGAAGATACTTTAAAACTGAAGATACTCAACAAATCATTACAGACAAGTAATAGAGAAAATGGTTAGTCACATTGTCAAACAACTTGTTTCCTTACACAAAAACAGCATGGCATATTTAAATAGAGTTTCTCACTATGCATTAAAAGAGGCTGCAATATAAATTTCCTTGAACTTTCAAGAACAAGTTATTCACATCAAATGAGGTCTTTCTGCATAAAAACCAACCTCTCCCTTGTCCAGCCTTTCTGTACACTCAATCGGGGCTACTCCAGGAATTCTAGGAGTAGAATGAAATTCTATTTTATTACGAACAGTATTTTGCTGCTCATTAAAGTAGATACATTACACTCCAAGAAAGCTCAGAAAGTTATCCACAAGCATTCTCAAGAGGAAACCAAGATGATGTTAGCCCTGTACTTTTGGCTACAGAGCATCCCTGGGGAAAGAGGGTGTGGTGGGGAAGC
The DNA here is from genome assembly GCA_963924515.1 of Vespertilio murinus. Classification (NCBI taxonomy): domain Eukaryota; kingdom Metazoa; phylum Chordata; class Mammalia; order Chiroptera; family Vespertilionidae; genus Vespertilio; species Vespertilio murinus. Next base: position 21,211,011 of record OZ004717.1, read on the forward strand.
TCTAGGTCCTTCCCACAGATGTCTTGGCAATTGAGGCTGCTTTCTTCCTGCCTAGCCCTCCAGGCAATTGAGCCTCACCCTTTGGCTCAAGGAATCATTATCTTCTTTAGGTTTTGCATCAGAAGAGCAATTGAGCCAAATGAAAAAATTAGAACCATACTCAGGCTTCATGGAACCTTGCACCATAGCCCAAAAGGGCCCACGGTGGGAATTCCATATACAACCCACAGCACTTGAGCAACCTGATCCATCAACTTACACTTGAAGGTCTAGGCTTCCCTAGGACAGTGTCCACGAAGGAGAAGGATAGAGCCCCCCAAAGATAAAGGTGTCAGGAGCAATCCAAATTCAACCAAGAACCTAAATTCCAACTCTACTCTCAAAGAAGTTTCTCCCTCTTTGCTTTTTCATTCTGTTAATACCTTCACCAACTGTCAGTCACTCAGGCTTGAAGCCTCACAGTCAGGATGAGGGAGTCCTTCTTCTTCATCCCCCATTCCTAATCAGCTGTCAAGACCTGTCACTTCTCTAGACTCCTCTTCTGTCTGTCTTTTCCTCTGCATTCTGTTTGCTGTCACCCTAAATCAGACCCTTATTAACTCATGCTTAGATTATTAAAATGGCCTTCTACCAGGTCTGTCTGCCTCCATCTAACTGCTATCCAAACCACGCTAATGACTGCTGGATTGTCATAAAGCACAGCTCCAATTCTGTCACATCCCTCCTTGAAAAAATTCAGTGAACCTTCTTTTCCTTCCAAAACCAAAAAACACCTTATCCCTGTCCTAGCATTCATTCACACCAGGCTTCTCAGGATTCCCAAGCACACCTCACACTGATTTCTCTGGGGCAAGAATCAACCAGTCCCTGGAATTCCTCAAATCCCCATTGATACATGATGGTCTCAAGGTAGTAGGATTCCTTCATTGCAACTGGCTTCTCACAGAGTGGGCATGCCACCACAGAACACTCCACAAAATTAATTCTGTTTTAGTTTAGAAGTCCAGGATGGTCATCTGCATGGCATGTGACTGACCAAACAGATTCGAGTAGAGGAGAATGGTGGAAATGGTAAAGTAGATGATCTCATTCCCATTAACAATCCTGAGGCTAGATTTCAGACTTTGAAAGTTTGGTCTATATCTGTATGCCTCCAGTCCTAAAGTCTTACTCTCCAGGGGTCCCCTTTCCTCTTAAACTAAGCCCCCAAGTCCTGACTAGGGTATTTAACAGAGACTCTCTTCCTTCCTGGGTCCTGAATTACAATCAGTGTCCCCTCAGGATTAGAAGACTACCACAACTCCTCTTAGTTTTTATCCTAAGACTTTTCCTTGATTTCCTGCCATTTTCCCTTTTGTCCAAAATCTTGATATCTCAAGTCATGGCTGCCTTCTTGGTGCCAAACCTATTTGTCTCTTTAATACCATAAAATTTCCAAAAGCTCTGCTATATCTCTGTCTCTCATGGCATTTCTCTGCCCAGCTTCTCAGCCCCTCACCTTGCACAGTTTATGAATAGGCAAATGCTCTTCTAGAAAAATGGGAAACAGAATATCGTGCTGACATCACTAACTTCCCATTTCCTTTTTACCCAAGCCCCTCAAGTTTTATCTGTCTTAAAAGCTCTCCTATTTTTTGTGCTTTTCTAGTTATTCTTGTTGGTATTTTTGGCCCACTACCAGCTACGCCACCACTGGGAGAAGTGGAGTCCACAGCCTTTGATTTGAATGATGCACCCTGATTCACCTCTCATACCTCTATACATTGTTTTCCCAATTACCCTGTTCTCTTACATTGTTCCATTACCCGAGGATATTTTTCCCATTGGTTTTTTTAGAGAGAGTAGCGGGGAAGGGGGAGGGTGGTGTTTAGGGGGGAGGGGAGGAAGAAAGAGAGAAACATTGATGTGAGAGAGACTCATTATTAATTGGTTGCCTCTCATATGGGCCCTGAAAGGGGCCTTGGATTGAACCTACAACTGAAGTATGTGCCCTTGATCTGGAATTGATCCCAAAGCTCTAATGTCTCTTGTCCTAGATGTGAACACTGTCTATGCTTCTTCCAACCTCCCCAGACAAATACCTTACCAGAAGGTATCTAGTCCCAAGCCTTGAGTTTGAGCTAGAGCGCCTCTGTGAAGGAGGACCAGGATATAAGCTACCGTCAATTCCTTTACATCCCGCTCATGGCAACAGACCACAAAGAAACATGTCCCAGACCCTATCTACTCTGTGTTCTCATAGACTGATTTGTAATTCATTTCATGGTTTTAAGGTTGCTGCTTTGCATACCAACTACCAAAATAGAAAAAAAATCTAACTTCTTTAATAATAATAAATTTTTAAAAATACCATTTATACTCACTCCTTCCTCTCTCTGGAGCCCCGTAATTTTTGTTCCAAGTTGCTAAATATATCAACCGATGAACCACCACCCATCTGGTGGTAAGAAGAGGAAAGTAAATGTCAAAAACACAAGAGGCAAAAGGGCCTCAACTTCCTGCTTCACCTGCTAGTGTTCTTTCCTGAGTGCTAGGCTTGCGAAGATTGATGTCAGATGCAGCCTCAGAACTCTTGTGCATTAACAGAAAGCACCAGGGCCTCAGATAAGAAAGTAATTTCTTAGTGATACTTCCTGCAGCCAGATCCAGTTAGTATATACACCTGTATGGGTACTAGTAGTTTAAGTAGATGAAAAAGGTTATTCTGGTGACTTTTAATTAATTTTTATATTTTCAGGGCTTTTTTGAGAAGAAGATAAAACTTTAGTCAACCAATAGTTTTTGAATGAATGAATGAATGAATGTAAATAACTGAATGACTAGTGGAACAATGTTGCCTTATTTAATGGAGACAAACAAACAAATAAACAAACAAAAACAAGATGAGAAATCAGCTGCCTGAAGACCAGCAGGAAAAGGAGAGCCTCCAGTTGGGGCATGTGGGCGGGCAGAGAGTGTCATTTGAACCTTCTGCTGTCATTATAGATCCTGCCCTTGACTCCTCATGGCAGAGCAGAAACTAGGACCAGTCAGTATGTTTAAAAATTATTTCATAAAAGTCAGGGAGCAAACATGAAAGATGAAAGAAGCATGGGAGGAGGTGTTCTGATTGGCAAGACACAGTGCTATCTCTGATCTCAGAGGTTCAGTTCATCAACATGTGACCCTCAGGAAAAAGTGCTTCCAGCTACCTACTCCGTTTCCATGTTGCAGAGGCATATTTAGCCACCCTACCTAAATGAGCCTAAGCTCTCCACGTTCTTCCCAGTTATTCAGTCAATACTCATTGAGTTCTAACTGGGTTGGTACCACCAAAATACTGGTACACAAAATGACTAAGGCACTCTCCTTGTCCTCACTTATGTCCCCATCTTGTGCCAGACAGGCACCGAGAGAGAAAACTCCAGTATCACGTGATATGTACAGTGAAAGAAATATGCACAGAAATATGATACAATAGGTGAAGGGGACCTAATACCCCTTGGAAGAAGTTCAGTCTTGAAGAATCAGTGAAAAATTATTTATTGCAGGTTTGGGAAGGAAAGAGAATAGGATACAGGTAGTAAAAAATAGCATGAGTAAATGTGAGAAGGCTGAAAACATTAAAATATGTGCAGGTAACAATAAATAGGTCAAAGTTATATATATATAATTTTATTTTATTTTATTTTTTAAGAGGAAACTTAAAAGGGCCCAAGAGGCTTCATAGTTGAGATCACGGGAGACCTGGTGAACCATGTAAAGGAGTTTGTACTCAATCATCGAGGCAATGGAAAATTACTGAGTTCTTATAAGCAGCAGACTAAGTATCAGAAATGTCTGGTCATTTTTAAATATTCAGATGAATTGAATCAGACTCTGAATGTGGATTTACAAGTCTATATAATTTTTAAAGCCCCTTTAGTGGTGCTGGTAGGAAGAGAACTTCAAGAGACATTGGCGAGGACCCTCACTCATGCCTACCCAGGACTCACCCACATGGCTTCTGTTACCTGTCTTTTTTTGTTGTTGTTTGCTACATCAAAAATGACCTCATTCCTCAAGTGAGGTCCTAACTTCACATTGGACTATGGCCTGACTCTTAAAGACTACAATAGAATAATCATAACTAAATAAGATAATGCAAATTTTTATGTAAGAGCCATGACCCACCTTGGGTAATGCAGTAGGGTGACTCCCCTAGGTGATCTGTGAGCCATGCTAACCACCAAAGGACACTTAGTTTCTAGATGGCCATCTTGGGAGTAGACTTCGGCATCCATGAAAAATGCCTAAGGTATCCATCTAAAAACATGAGGATAGTTGTTTTTGTAATTTAAGATTCAGTTATATACTTTGTTGCCTTTAAGTAGATGGGCTTTATTTTTATAGACAACTACAAGTTGATGGGTGAAAAAGGGGGCCTCAAAATAAAGTATTTAGACAATGTTATGCAAAAAATAGCTGAAAGAGTTAGTTTCTGCCAATATCTAGAAGCTATAAATAAGGACATAGGGAGTGAGAGGAAGAAACTAGCATGGAATACTTCTGAGATGTGTGTGGCTTAAAAAGATTTCTTTCTGCAAATAAGTTGGAAACAGATATAGATATGACATTCAGCAAAAAAAAATCTGAATGTTCTCTTCCTTACCTAAGGAATGTGCTCTGCCATACCCCATTTATTGGAAAAACTAGATCAGATTACATCCATTCATAGTCTAACCCAGAGCAGGCCAAGGGTTTGGGATTATGAAGAAAAACAAATTAATTAGTCACAGATCATTTTCCACATCTGTCAAAACTACACAGCATCTACCATTGCATAGCCCTGGCCTCTCACCCCATCTTTAGGAGCAGTTATCACGGCCATGCAGGCCCAGGTCTCTACCGAGTGGTTTTGCAGTATGATTCCTACTTTTTGAAACTGGCGGCTGGGTGCAGGTCAGTGTGTGATCAGGTCACCTAAGAACTGAGTCCCTCGTGCCAGCCCCACACGTGGCTGCTAATGTTTATGTGCAGTTCACATGGCTTCTCCCTGCCCCACTCTCTGATGGGGTAGCATTCTGAGGTTGATATGATGAAAGCAACCATGGGATACTCTTATCCTAGGAAGGGAATGTCTGTTCCTAAGATTTAGTTAAGTGTGTGTGTGTGTGTGTGTGTGTGTGTGTGTGTGTGTGTGAGACAGAGAGAGAGAGAGAGAGAGAGAGAGAGAGAGAGAGAGAGAGAGAGAGAGAGGAGGGGGGAGAGGAAAAAGGAGAGGGAGAGAGAATATTTAAATGGCCATGATATTGTAGTTTATCAGACTTGTACTCATTGTAAGAATGAGAATGAAGATCTCCTGCAACTTTCTACATCCTAACCAGAAATAGAAGTCTTTTTTCCCCCGATTTTAAATGTCTTCAGAGACAGATCTTTCTGCTACCTTTTGCATATTTTCTCTGACAAGTACAGTAGAATCAGATCCGACCCACAATTCCAGTGTTTTGCACTGAAACTTTTGTATTAGAAGGAAAGAAAATGGAAACCAAAGGAACTATACTATGATTCTCATCATTACTACATACTTTCCCTTGTGCTGGGGTACCTGCCTTTAGCCAAGCAGTCATCCTGAGCCCTGTCAAACTAAACCAACCAGATCTTTGAGTTACGATGATGTCTTTCCTATAGATCTAGGCTCTCACGTTTCTCTCTGCTACATACTTCTGATGGAGGGTGTTTGAGTTCATATCCTTTTGTAAATTATGCTCTTTCCACTTTTATTTTTGTCAGTTAAATTCCTATTTATTTCCTAAGATGTCACTTCTTCAATGAAGTCTCCCCCCAGACATGCTAAATGCCTACTCTCCAACACATCTGGCCTTGCTATACTGTTAGTATAATCTTTGCTGTGCTATATTATGCACAAAATGCTAGAGGAAAGATGGTGTGTCCTTCTTAAAACTGCCAATAGGTAATCTAGAATAGGGTTTCAGTGACCAGACAGAACACATAACTCCCCTGGAGTCAGGACAGGGGGTGGGGTCAGCATCATACAAATGATAGAAAAGAGGAAGAGATGGGTGGGTTCCCCTAAGGAAAAACAGGCTGCTGTTGGTAGAGAAGAGAGGTACTAGCTGCCAGGGACAGTGATACTCAAAATGTCTTTATTAAAACTTACTTGATATGGACATTGCCAGAGGAAGGAGAAAATATTTGAGAAGGAAGCTTCCCTGTTGCTCTGAAGACAAGATATAAGGGACATGTTACCTAGGAAAAGGTCGCAGATTTGGCTCCTGGTTAGGGCATATACCTAGGTTACAGGTTCAATCCCAGGTCAGGGGATGTACAGAAGGCAACCAATTGGTGTTCTCTCTCACATAGCTACTCCTCTCTCCCTCTCTCTCCCTTCTCTACTCTCTTTTAAAAAAATCAATAAGCATATCCTCAGGTGAGGGTTAAAAAATACAAACAAATAAAAAGCAAGTTATAAAAGAACATGTATATATGCATCTATGGGGAGCGGTTAAAATAGCCTCCACGTCTCCCTCCTCATAGCTTAATCTGTCTTTTTTTCCTACTCTAAGATGGGATGATCTGATCCTCTCTGATTAAAGACACATTTTAGATTTGTTTTACAAGCAGATTTCACCAAGAAAACTAGGTTATTTGCAATTCAGCTTGGAACAGAAATTCAAACTTGGCAAATAATGTATTTATTGGCAAGAACATGTTTTCTTTCTTAATATAATTGAAGCCACCAGAAGAGAAACAATAATTGGCGCCCAAACCTCATTTCAGTCCTGAACCACCTAAACTCTATTCCATTAAATGACAATGAAAAACAGACCATTCCTCAAAAAAGTTCAGCCGGAAAATAAAAACTCAACTTTACATAATCTCTGCTGATGGATTGCCCCATTTCTGAAGGTGGGGATGATTTATTTCCTGGTGATAGAAGGCATTAAAACATGATGTAATTGAAAGCAAGAGGTGCCCATGACACTAGAAAGACCACAGTTTAATTTGGGTTGGGATTAGCATCCTAAGCACTAAACTTAGTATGTTTCCTCTTTAACACATTATGGGAAACCTTTTTCAAATAAACCATGTTGGCAAAAGGCTAACTACCAATAATAAGAGTTACATACTTCTTATTACATACCAATAACTCTTTTAAGAACTTTGTATTTATTAACCCATTCAATCCTTAGGAGAATAGTATGAGATGTAGATTAGTTCTATTTTGAGGAAACTAAGGCACAGGGAGGGCAGGTCATTTTTATCAGGCCACAGAAGTATCAAGAGGCAGAAGCAGGATTCAGACCCCCCCCATGGCTGTGTCCTGAAGACAAGACTTTACCCAGCACACTGGGACAACTCATCTGAATGGGTCCAAAACAAAACAAAACAAAACAAAACAAAACAAAACAAAAACAACCCTTGAATCTACTGTAGTACCTGAGTTCCCCCATTGTATCATCTAAAGCCGTGGTCGGCAAACTGTGGCTCGAGAGCCACATGCGGCTCTCTGGCCCCTTGATTGTGGCTCTTCCAAATAGATGGCCTGGGTGAGTCTATTTTGAAGAAGTGGCATTAGAAAAAGTTTAAGTTAAAAAAATTTGGCTCTCAAAAGAAATTTCAATCATTGTACTGTTGATATTTGGCTCTTTGACTAATGAGTTTGTCGACCACTGGCCTAAAACATGTGCATCCAGTAGTAGGCAACGCAGCCTATTCCAAACCTCCTCTATTTTGAATTTCTGCAAATCAAAGGGGCTATACAACAGTTGAATGATCCAGGGGTCCACAAATAACTTGCCATTTCCTCTGGTCATACGTAGACATGGTGGAAATGCCCAGACCACAGAGCAAACCCAACTTTTATTTATAAAGCCAGAGTCTCGCGGTATTTTTGCATCCTATTGTATTCACTGAAACGTCTGTGAGGTAGAGTTGGGCCGGATTTAAAAGGTGGTTCTCTAAGGAGACTTCTCATTTGTCCTTAGCATGGGGAGTGACCCTAACATCAGTCACATTGTGTAGATTTTACAAGGTAACACTGTCTCAGCATCGTCCTGGTTGCAACCTGGGACTTCGCAAATTCCTTTCTAAGCCTCCCCTGATGACTTGTCAGATTTTCCTTGCCCAGCCTCACCCTGACTTCTCCCTCTCTTGCCTGGGAAGAGGGAGAAGGATCTTTCTCATCTCCAGTCCCTCGGAGGCACCTAGCACGGTGCTGAGTAGGCGGTAGTTGTTCAAAAAATATTTGTCAATAAAGATTTTTAAGTCACCATAGATGACAAACTGAAATACAGAACATAAAACAAATCAACATCTCTACATGTAATTTGTCATTCCCTCCCCTGAAAACACGTGACATTAGTGTCTTTTCTCTACTAATGTCTGAAGAGAAGGGTAGAAGAGGTGAGCAGCCCATGCTTTTGGGGAGGAAGGAGGCAAATGGAGAATAAGAAGGACCTTCCTTTCTGCCACAGAACAGCATCCACAACTAGAATGCGTTCTTTGAGAAAAGCCAGTCTAATAAATGCATTGCCAGCCAGTCATCCGTAAGCTCTAGGCAGTAGTTGAAACCACAGGGGGTAATGGCCACAGCTGTCAGGCTCCAGATGCTTGGACCCAGCCCTGCTGTGTTGTTCCAGGGTCCGCGTGGAGGAACGCTGTGAACTGGGCACATCACCACGCTCCCCTGGCCTGCTGCCAGCAGCACCAGCGGCAGCTGGCCTGGAGGCTGGCTGTGCTGGCGGCACCGTGCCCCGGGAGGCTGCGAGGCTGTGAGGGTTGGACCTCCAGCCAGCACATGGACGTGGTCCAGCCTCAGCTGCCTGTCTACCCCAGAACCTCCACGCAAATCCTCCTGAAAAGGACACCTGCATATGGTCAATAGAAAAGATGGAATGAAAACCATGCAGATGGAAAGTCATGTCATTTATGAATAACTAGAGGCCTGGTGCACAAAATTCGTGCCTGGGAAGGGGGTCTCCTTACCTCCATTCTTTCTAATCTGGGACCCCTCAGGACCTCTGGCTCCTAACTGCTCACCTGCCTGCTGGCCTGATCCCCCCCCCCAACTGCTCTCCCCTGCTGGCTTGATCCCCCTAACTGCTCTCCCTCAACAGTCTGCTCCCCCTAATTGCTCTCCCGTGCCTGCTTGATCCCCCTAACTACTTTCCCCTGCCTGCCTGATCACCTCTAACCTCTTCTTGGCCCCGCCAACATGGCTTTGTCTGGATGGACGTCCAGAAGGATGTCCGGAAGGTCATCCGGAAGATGTTCAGTCTAATTAGCATATTACCCTTTTATCAGTATGGATTTTTCTTCTCCCATAAATTGGAAGGTAAAAGTCTTTGGTGATACATCTTGGATGGCAAAACCCAGACAGAAAGTTACACGGGTCTGTGAAGGAAATCAACATCAGTGGCCTTGCATTTTCTCACAGGCTCGCTCTCACTCCTCTGGGATTAACTGGACCACATCATTCATAGTCTTTAACAAATGAAGGGAAAACACTTCAGAAAAGACCTGCGCTGACACTACAAAAACATCTTCAACATATTAGAAAACTGTCCCAAATGTACATCGTATATAAGGTAAGGTATCCTTTTTATTTTTTGACAATTTGCCACTTAAAATAGTTCCAGTTTTCGCTTTCTTCCACCTCTCAACGTTGTCGTATACATATTTTTCTCTCAAAGTAAAGATCTAAGGTTCATTTCATAGTAACCAGGCCATTTACATGGCCCTGATTTTAGTAATAATTACAACCCAAAGGAAAGGGGTGTATTCCAGAAGGAGAAGAACAGAGAACTACTGCAGAAATGAATTGGCCTTTGAGGCCTGAAAGGCAAATCATTACAAAAATCGAGAGACTGGAAGGCTGGCTTGCCTTGCTTTCAAACAAGGGTGAGACCATGCTCATCTGCGGGTGCAGCTGTCTCTGTGGTCCCCCATTATCTCTAGTTCTAGAGGATAGAAATACAACCTTCCTCTACTATTTAGTTGGGCAACAGAAGTGTCAAACTTGGGTAACTCCCCAGACTCCTGATATAGGGGACATATCGAAACTCTAGATTAGTGACAACTACAGACAATCCCTGCTAAGTCAAAACCATAGCAATAAAATCCTTGGATTTTTGGAAAGGACAAAAAGGGGAGATGGTTTCCAGGAATCATCTTATTATTGAGATTATGTTGCAAAACAACACACACACACACACACACACACACAACAAAACAAAACAAACAAACAAACAAACAAAAAAACCTGAATTAATGGGAGGGACTATGTTCTTAGGATTCTCCATCCCATTTGTTTAAAGTAGATTTGGAGTCAAGAAATAAGCTAATCTCTTCCACACTGAAGGTCCGAGACTAAGGAGTCAAGTCTAGCACAATAGGTATGAATACGTACTCACCAAGAACTCAAGTCAAAACAACTTTATTCCCACCAAACATGCCCGAGAATATGAGGCCAGCAGTGCCAAGAACTTTCTGGTTAAACCTGGCCAAGAAGGACAAAGCCACCTGAAAGGTCCTTGTCCATAGTTGCTGCAGAGGGAAGCTGGTAAATGAATTCAGTAACCCAGGTCCTGATGTACCACTACGGTTTGAATGCATTAACTATTTGAAGGCAGGGATGTTTTTATTTGAGAGTTCGTAGCAATAACTGGTACTTTACAAAAAGACCTGAGGGAATAGAAGACACTTTCAGGTCTTAGAAGTTTGCCTCGGCTTTTGAATCCATAATTCAGCTTGTTCAGCAAGAACCCTATGCAGAGCCTCACCTGGTGAGGTTCCCTGCCTGCTTCCCATGCCCGTCCTTTAAACAGGTTTGATTAAAAATTCTTTAGTTCTTAAATCAAGAGCTGTTTTTTTATTTTATTATTTATGTTTTTTAATTTATTTCAGAGAGGAAGGGTGAGGGAGAGATAGACACATCAAAGATATGAATCACTGATCAGCTGCCTCCTGCCCACCCCCTACTAGGAATCAAGCCTGCAACCTAGGTATGTTCCCTGACCAGAAATTGAACCTTGACCTCCTGGTTCATAGGTTGACACTCAACCACTGAGTCACACCGGCTAAGCAACAGCTGCTTTTGAAATAAAACAAACACAGTACAAAGGTCTCTTCACCTTCATCCATCTTAGCCCTGATTAGATGAAAGGTTAGTAACCTTCATGAAAGGCCAGGTATTCCAGAACCTACTGCACATGAAAAACAAAAATCCCTCCTAAAGGGAAATCTGAAAAAAAAAAGCAACTAATATTGATCTTCTTTGAGCACCTTTTGTAACAAGAAGAAATCCAAGTGTAATGCACATAAGATTCCAGGTACGAGAGACTTCGTTTTCTCCTGAAGCATCCAAGTGGAAAGTGTGCTGAGGTCTCCTGGTAGGACCATCTATATTATCATATGTCATGTGACTACAATGATGGCTTCATGAATTTTTCTGTACAGTCTCAATGTTGGGTCATTTTATTGTTTTCAACAAAGGTGATATATTCACAGTATATTAAATATGATGCAAGCTCGATTCAGTATCTATAAGACTTTTCACATATATAAATATATAAGCCAGCTTACAAAAATATTTAAGATCATGTGTCCTAATGTGGAACTGAAAAAAGTTGTGTGGAAATCCTACGTGGTCCAGTCCTCACTGGCATTTCTGCATGTAACTCATTACATGGTTGGCACTGCTCTCTCTCTCTTGGCTCCTTAGCAATCCGTGTGGGCCCACTTAGGGACCTCTGGCTATCATTGGAGTTGGCCGAGAGATAACTGCTGACATCCTACAGAGATGCTGTGATTTGTCAACTTGCTGCACGGAAATATAGTTCTTTCCTTAGTGAATTAAAATTATATCTTATTGTTGTGTCTCACTGATTAGCTAAGCATTGTTCAATTCCCAGCTGTATGTGCCAAGTAGGAAAAGAACATACTAGCTGGTATCTCCAATAGATTTTCTCAATGACGTAAAATACTACCATGGAAATGTGTCAGATCCTATTCTCATTTATAATTATCTTTTTCCCCCCACACACATAACATATATTGTGTGTGGAGAATATGTTCCAAGAGCTCTGTGACAGGTAAATCTGGCAAAGCAGTTCTCTGAATCCAGTCATGTGGCTGGCTAGTATAATTAGGGTTCTTACTTTGTAAGCCAAGATGACAACACGAGTTTCAAGTTGGCTTGGGGTGTCTTTGAACAAAACACTGCGTTCATTTCTGCAAAGGAGAAAGATACACGAATACTTTGGCAGTCTCAAGAAGTTAATTTCAATGCAAATTTGCAAAGGCCAGCTGAATAAGGATTAATTGCTACCCCTTCACATCACTGAGAGCTGCAGCTTGAATGGCATGAAACCTATTAGACTGGGCATGTTGCTAGAAAGGAAGAAAGGGGCAAGACTATGGACCTAAGAACTATTGTTCAACACAAAAGAGATAATCACATACACTTAGCAGGAAAGGTCACGTGATTGAGAGTGGCTAAGGCTGGGTCAGATTGAATGAGAGTGACTTGGGGAGCCGTTCCGAGTCATGAGGCTACAGAGAAAGCCCCGTTCACTGAACTCCATTACCTGCACTCCACTCACAACAGCATCTGGACGTGCGGGCTCTGGTCTTCCCTCTGTCACTAGGGAGCATGTTGAGTCATCTCTCTGGAGCTCTGCAAACACCTAGTTTCCCTTGTTTACAGCACCTTCCTTCCCTGCACTCTCACTGCATGGTCCTCTTTCCTGTCCAGCTGCCTTCAAAGCAAGGCTGGGTTACAGTCTCCTGGATTTATGGTTTCCATTGGCCTACGCCAGGCACTTGGTTATTTCAATAGGATTTTGTGATGGAATTTCCTTCTAAACAACATTGGAAGAAAATTTATGAGATTGAGGAGCATTTGGGGGTGGGGGGGAATGGCGTGGAACTAAAGTGCTTGCTTATTCAGCATGAGAGACAGTGGGAACAATGTCTTCCTCTTCTCTAATCTCTCTTGCTTCTTCCAAGTAGAAGAAAGCATTCAGTATTAGAAGATTCCATCATTTACAGTGGAGTTAAGCAATATACATATATTTTTAGCTGATTATTTAGTTTTACAAGAATCAGAAACTCAAAGCAGCGTTTGGAGAGATACTTTCTTTTTAACCGGAAGCACAAGTGAATGACTCCAGATTTAAAAATGAAATAAAAGTGTTTACATTTGTTTCTGATTATTTTGGGTGCCAGATTCTTGCTCAAAACAAGAATGTTTTGACCAAAAATGGTCTCCAGGTCCCCATGGTGAGGTTACTTCTCAACAATCCTCATGTACAATGGTGGGAATTGATACCCTCTTCCTTCTTTCTCAATTGAGAAGCTCTGAAATTTGAGATTTCACAAACATGGAAGAGCCTGTCTTGTAAATAACCTGTTCCTCTCCATATACTCATTCTCAATATACTTCCTTTGCCTTTGGACCAGAGCATTTCCTAGCTGTAAGCAGACCTAGGTCCACGGGTGAATGCATGATTTAGCCCCCACCTCTGAAAAGAATCGGGTTACTGTTGTGATCAACACTCCCATCCCACTAGCATGCTTGCTGGTGATTATTTGGATGGTTCCTTGAGCAAACTGAACATCTGTTCATTATACTATTGTTTCCTTGGTCCCTCTCCACACCCCCGCCCCCCAATGAAGATGATGATACTTACTTATCTCAAAGTTTTCAGTTAGAACTGTCTACCTGAAGTCCTAATACTTTCATGCAGCGACATTTTAGAGAATAAAGTTCAAGTGGATCTGCAAATTCAAAGTGGAAAACAATTTGCACTGGCAGAGTTGAATAATGAACTTCACTTATGCTCAATTATTTCTTGACACTGGACAGAGGGACTTATTGTGAGACCCATGAAGTCTGAGCTTTTGCAACTGTGGGAAACCCCCGCATGACCAATGGCAGCGATGTTGTGGGAAGAGGAGCAGCAGCTATGAAATAGTCACAACCAACACAATTTTGATTAAAGAAAGAACTCTGGTTTTTAATAGTTTTGATCATTAAAAAAGTTTAAACCTGCATAGCAATCATTTCAAAAATAATTATTTAATGTTCCATAATTAAACTGTACACAACCTAGTCTTGGGACATAGAAGCCAGTGAGGTGAGTTTGGAGCAGTCCGATGCAGTCCCAGGAGCCAGGAGTCGAGTTCTCATTGGCCTTTTCTTAATTTTATTGTGTGTCATTCTGTTCATGTAAGTTTATTTGGCTACTTGGCACAATCTGGCCCCGTGGCTGAGCGGATCTGCACCTGGGAAGAGAGAGCAGCTTGACCCCAGTCCCTTCTCGCTTCCCCTCCCCCACTTGGCTGGGTTCCTCAAAGTCGCTCAATGTCTCGGTATTTCTTCCTCAGAATAGAGACCTGGTCTTTAAAGAGGACGGGGTCGAGCCTCATCTGAGAGTGGATCAGCGGCATGTAGCCAAACCAGCTGGCAAACGTATTCATGCAGCTCTGTCGCTGGGCAAAGTGGTCGGGGTCAGCCCAGCGGGAAGCCCGGGAAGTCTGGGGAAAAGAGAGAAACAAGGAAGAAGATTGTGAGTGAAGGGAAAGGTACGATGGAGACAATGCAGAAAACCAAGTCAGGCCTAAACCCCAAGCCTCCCCATCCTTGTGTCTGATGAAAATTCAGGCACTGATCCCTCATCAAAAGGTTCCCCTAAGATATGCTACTTCCCTCCATGCTAAATACACACATGCAAACAATGGCCCACATGGAATGACTAATTACCTGCTCAGGAAATGACCTACCAGTTGAACCTCCACTACCACTACCACGGTCACTAAAATAAACTTCTCTTTGTACTTGGGATGAAATATTATGACTAACAATGTGTTTGTGGTTTCAAAGACAGTTTTCAAAAACTTTGTTGACTTGGTTGAGGATGGATACCATCTCTTTAGCTCTCTGTGTTGCTCCAAAGGTTGGTTAAATATTTTTATACCATGGATGACTGACACTGACTTAAAAGAAAGCCTTAAATGACCTAAGGGCTGAGACTTAAATAGATGGACTAAGCATAATGTCTCTAAAATCATGTTTTTATGAAACAAGAAAAAGGTGAGCTGCCCAATGATGGGAGCAGAACACAAACTCACTTATGTCATTAGGCAACTGTTTAATGATGTGTGTGTGTGTGTGTGTGTGTGTGTGTGTGTGTGTGTGTGATCATTGTGCTTGAATCCTCGTACATTCTTAGAAAATACTCTGATAGGAAGGTACATCTGACTGAAAATCACTCAGAGTCACTTTAAACCAAGTATCAACATGCTTGAAGGTAAATACAAACGTCAAGTTACCTCTGAACAGCAGAAAAACAAGCAAAATATGATTTAAGTGTTTTCATGAAGTTCATATGAGCTTCACAACAACCTGGTCAAGTTATCTACCTTGTAAGCACATCCCCACTGTATAGGAGAGGAAGTAGGCTCAGGGAAGTTAAAATTATTTGTTCAAGGCTAGAAAGGGACAGAGCTCAGGTTCCATTCTTGACCACTTATACTAGGAGAACTCTGCTTGATAAATCAAATTAACCTCAGCAGTTGAGTTCACAACAGAGGAGACATGTCCCAAAGACATGTCAGTGTTCCTAAGTTGGTATGAGCTTCTGGATTGGTCCACTTGTTCCCAAAGGGCAAGACACTCAAGGGCAAGTGCTCACATATGCAAACAGAAATACTGTCAAGCACATAAGCTCATTCTTATTTTCTCTTAAAAATAATTTTTAAAAAGTCTGTTGGATCACTCAGGTAACTTTTTTGTCTCTAGATTTTATTGAGTCAACCACCATAATAGAGAGGGTACTTTTGTAGTGCAATAAAAGTACAATCTTCAAGTATGATATTCATTGAACTCACCAGTCATGCAAACATTGAATAATCAAATGTGTTTGATGGGAAGAATGAAGCAAACAGAGTACATATTTAACTAGACACATCTAGTGGCACCTAAGGCTAAATTTAGATTTGTCCTCAAAATATGTGCAAACTTATTAGAAATAGTGGTTTGGTAGATTTAGGCAAATATATGAGAAGGGCATTAAACCAACCCCTAAGAAATCATGTGTCATTAGAATTCCACCCTTAATCAGCATATAACCTCTGGGTATTTCATAGAACTCTCTGAGCAAACAATATTAAAGGTATGTTGTATTCTTAAATGAGATGATATATATGAAAATACCTGGGCACACAGAAAACACTCTTGCTTGAATTTGAATAGCCTTTCAGCCTTAAAGATTAAAAATTCTTGCAAATCCTCTTGCATCCTCTTTTAGCAGTGAGAGGGAAACAGAATTTTCCACTAGACTCTTTTGCTTACTTAGGACAGCAGCTATGTCATAACCAGTACCTAGCACAGTGCCTGGCATAAACCATACATGTTCAGTAAGTATTGAATGACTGCATTTTGTAAACTTAAAATCCCATCAATTTGCTGCTCTTACTAAATTTAGTGAATGAAAAACCATCAGTTGTGAGGCCTGGCTAATTTTTCCTTTACAAAAGCTCGATTTGTAAATGATTTCAATAATGGTTAGAACAAGGTAAATGGAACACCCGAAACAATGGAAATGATATAACTATGTTAAAAAATGTCTTTTATGGCTGACTCAAACTCTGTTGGATGATAATCTATGATAACTCAGGTAGGTCTTACTTAAGGTTTCTCACTTCTTACTTATAGTATTGAGCTCTGTGCAGGATGAATAAGGGGTAATTGAGCCAGTATATGCAGATCATCCTGACAGAGGACCCTGCCTCTGTCAAAGGGTGTGTGTGTGTGTGTGTGTGTGTGTGTGTGTGTGTGTGTGTGTTTATAAAAGCTTCAGAAATAACAGAACCTGGGATTCAACTTCCAGTTCTGTCTTTTACACACTGGGCAACTTGTAGCAATATGCTTACATTCTCTGGGTCCTAATTTCCTTACTTATAAAAAGATAAAAATGGATTATATTTCCTAGCGAGTATCTTTAGTACTACATTTTTATGACTCAATGCAATATTTTACTTTTATAAAATCTTTCATCTATGTTTTCTCAACCCTATGAGGCAGGTTTCCCCACTTCCATGTTAAAGATGAGCCAACTGAGTTTCAGAAGGCAAATGACTTGCCTATAGCTTATAAATGCTGGTTCTAGAACTGTGAGGCCTGGCCTGCCATCATGATGCTCACCGAGCTCAACCACCACCACCAGAAGGCTGTGCTGAGAGTATTGTTAGCTATTCATTAAATGAAGCACTGATGACAAACTTAGATAAAGTCTCTATAGGTCACGTGTACAATCTTGACATAAAGATACCCTTAACTTATGCCTTCCAAATTATCCATGTGCCAGCCATTAACTCTGTCAGACACTTTAGATGTGGGTTGTCCTCTCATTAGGCTTCATAGAAGAATAACGAGTCCCCATTACTCCAGGTTAACCACCAGCAAGCAAAGCAAGGAAGGAGGGTCCTCGTACCTGTCCCATCATTGTCTCCTTATACTGCTTCTTCTGGGTCACTTTGATTGGAGGCAATTTTGTCACAGCAGACACCAGGAAATTCATGAGAATGTCCTCACAGTTGGCCAGCTGGTCCACCATGTTCTTCAGGCTGGCTGGCAGATAATGGGTGTACAGGTAGTGATAATATCTGTAAAAACCAAAGATATTTCCCGAGGGGGCCATCATTATATATGGTGGTCTTCTTTGACAGAAAACATATACCTATTCTTTGGATCCCTACACATATCATGGATGATGATGATGATGATGATGATAATGATGATAACTATGACTTATGGTACTTCCTATACAGGGTGGGGCAAAAGTAAGTTTATAGTTGTTTGTATCGAAAATAATACAATATTTAATAAATAATAGAAGAATAAACTCTGTTCTGTGTACTCACAACTGTAAATCTACTTTTGCCCCATCCTGTATAACCAATAACATTCTAAAGTGCTTTACAACAAATGCCACATGTAATCCTTATAAAAAAATCTATAATGTAAGTACTGTTATTATTCCTATATGCAGATAAAGAAACAAGGTAAATAGATACATGAAAGATATAGCTTGCCTAGCCTAACTTCCTAACTTTAGTATTAGGCTGGTTGATAAGAAACAGAACACTTAGATGGCAAGAAAGCTTACACATAATCTATATATTATTACAAGCTGCTTTACAAATTTTATTGGTTTAATCAGAAAATGTATTTAAGATTATCCTATAACTCCAAATCCAACAATATATTGTTCTATTTTTGTGGCCTATAAATCATATATTTCAACAGTTAGAGCAAAACCCCAATTAATCTGGTGGTCAATCTTTGTGTAGAACCCATATTAACTTGAATCAATTTCATCTTACTATTTTTTGGAGAGGCAGATAGTATATATATATATATTTTAAATCATTTGAATGAATCCAATTCGTTAAGTGGCAGTGTAAGCAGAAAGGGAACAATGAACTTGAGATGGAGGTATAATCTTGAGATGGAGGTTCCTCCAACCTAAATGTTTATACGGTGTGCATTTCAACTCTACCTCTGATATGGCAGAAACCTCAATTCTTTACTAAAAAGATTAGGTAGAGATTGGTGTGTTTACCTCACTAAGGCCGAAGAGTGGGGGTTTCATTCACAATTGAGTCAGGAACACTATCTAATTTGGCAATCAGACCCCAAATCCACCCCCTTCTCTTCGGGTGCCTCTGCTCCACTTTGCCTTTAAGCTATGTAACTTCTCACCTTAACATATTCTAGAACGATTATGTTTATGGTGTCTCCCCTTGTTAGACTATAAGACAGACATGGAGATGTTACTCTACCCTAATTACTGGAAATGCAGTAAGCCAAGAGATTTTATTGGTTTCAAAGACACATGTTGGTCACAACAAAACTTAAAGGAGGATGCAACCGAATTTCCCTTAATGTTGTTAACAAGACCTGACTCAAGTTCCTACTTGCACAGCAGTCAGAAACGAACACAAGGAGTATATAAAAATCTCAACACGTGTAAACTCCTCACTTGTGATAAATAGCAGCTCCAGTCAACACCATGGAGTAGTCATTCGTCCACTTGGACGTGTATCCCCACCGCTCCTTAGAGTTATCCCAGAAGTGGCTGCGCGCGGGGTATCCCACAATCCTCTCCGGGAAGCTTTGCCAGACGGTGAAGGCGAAATCCACCTGCAGGCAGAACACAGGCCAAACAGGCAATCAACAGTGTTAGCCATGTCAACAAAACATTACCTTCCCCTGCTCATTTGTAACTCGAAGCCGGCCACTGTTGCGAAACACTGGCTCTGTGTACTCATAGGCAAATTAAGCTGACTGCTTGACATTTTGCCCCACAATTATGCACATTTTAATGTTTTCGGTTACAGAAACTTCAGATTAGTGCAGAAATGAGAGAAGGAGAAGAAACCCCACGTTTGCTGATATGGCCTTTAGAAAGCCAGTCTGTTCAGGCTAGAAAACAAGTCATAAAAGCAGTTGCTGCCTCCTTCCCACCCTCCCGAAGGCACACGTGACCCCTGATTCACGTGAGCCATAAATGTGTCTTTTTTTTTTTTTTTACACGGGAGATTTCCTGTGTACATCCAGAGTATGAATATCCAGCATTCATCATAACCAGCACACAGCAAAGCCAACAGGACTAAAAGAAGAGCATCCTCCTGAGAATGACAGGAAGGATGTTTCACACAACACCCAAGGTCTAAGGGGAACACAGAGCACACATCATAAAGAAGCAGTCACTCTGCCGCTCGGGTTCTAGCCAGGGACAGCTAGAAAAAGCAATCACAGTGAAAAAGCACCAAGAGTAAGTGAGGACAAGGCCAGGGGAAGCCACAGGATTGATTTAAAGGAAATGCGGCTACGTGACTTTCCAGGGCTTAGAATAACCCAAAGCAGGGGTTTCTGAACACGCCATAAACTAACATTTATAATTAGCAAATAGTCTGTTTTCGTATGGGTAAGCTCACCTCTGACTCCCCACGATCATTCCATGGGTGATACATAAAATAATACAGAGAGTGAAAATGAAAATATTAATAGCGAACTACCATACTACGCTCCTAACTGTGTAATGCTTCCAGGGGTTATAGGCACTTCCGTGTTTAAGTCACGTAAGCCTAATTCTGTGAGAAGATAATGTTCTATTCTCAGTATTACACAGAGGGGAGCTAAGGTACAGGCGGGCTGAAATACTCTGCTCGAGCTGCAAGGGGCAGAGCCAGGTTTCAGATTGTGTGTGCACTGTTTGCACAGCCTCTCTTTTAGCTCTGTTGCTACGGCGCTGAAAGCAATTCCTCTCTTCACACATCCCCCCCCCCCGACAACTGCTCTACGTCTTCTTGATAAGCAACGAAAAGGAAGATTTCATTTACTCCACCAATAGTTCAAGTCTCGGCACAGGGACCTCCCAGAGGTTCAAGACACTGGAAAGGTCAAAGCAATCCTAGTTGGGTGAGCCACTGAATAAACAGACTAAGCATGCGAAACCCACACATTCGGCTAGAAAAAGGGATGGAATACTGATATACATGCTATACGACATGGGTAAACCTCGAAACATGGTGCTGCGTGACAGGAGCCACACCCAAAAGGCCACACAGTACATGATTCCATTTACATGAATGGGCAGGATATGCTAATACAGAGAGACCGGAAACAGATTGGTGCTTCCTAAGGTTAAGGAGAGGGACTGGTTAATGGGTATGGGGTTTCCTTTTTGGGCCATGAATATGTTTTAGAATAAGACAGAGGTAATGACTACTCGGCTTGTAAATGTACCATATGACACTAACTATACACTTTAAAATGGTCAGTTCTATGTTATACGGATTTTACCTCAACTAAAAGAAGAGACAAAGTAAATGAGCCTAGATCAGCCCTGGGCAAACTACGGCCTGCGGGCCGGATCCGGCCCATTCGGCTGTTCTATCCAGCCGGCAGAGCCGAAAGAGCGGAGGGTTCTCTTGCTCTCCCCTCCGCTGCTTCACCAGCAGCCCAAGATGAGAGTGTCAGCATGGTCAGGTTGCTTTTGTTCCGGCCCTCCTGTCCAGTTTAAGAACCCATTGTGGCCCTTGAGTCAAAAAGTTTGCCCACCCCTGGCCTAGATCAATATTTCCCAAGTTTTCATCATATGCATTCCCAGGCACACGTTCAATGCGTTACTTAATATTTTTCTTTCAACTGCCTGTTCTTTTTGTTGTTGTTTGCTTGTTTTTCCTCACTAGCTTCATCCTAGAACCTAGATAAAGATATCAGTGAAATTCTAGGTTTGATTGCTGGCCACATTACTTTCTAACAAACATTAAAGTATATATATGTGTTAAGTTAAATACAGGCTCGCCATGAACCATGTAAAACTAATGTGCACTAACCACTTTTGGGGAAACACTGGCCTGGGTGATTGCAAGGACTCTTTTAACTCTGAATTTTGGGAGGCTTAATTAGAAGCCATCATTTTTTTAATTGATTTTTTTTTTTTAAAGAGAGATAGGGAGGGGGTGAGAAAAAGAAAACAGAAACATCAGTGTGAGAGTGGAACATCCAATGGCTGCCTCCTGCATGCCCACTGCCAGGGGTCTAGCCCCCAACCCAGGCAGGTGCCCTGATAGGGGAATGGAAGGGGCAACTTTTTGGTGCATGGGATGGCACTCAACCAACTGAGCCACACCGACCAGGACAGAGTCATCATTTTTTGTAAGCAGCCATACATTCAAGTATTTATGAAATTGAGTTTGGTGTCCTAACTCCAGATAAGAAAGCCTTGTAACAACATAGCTCCCTACCCCAACATTAAGAATGTTTGGTGGGGCATGGGGCATCTCTGAGTTAAAAGACAGCAGGGGAATGGACAGTAGGTGCCAGAAAACCTAAATCAGGTTGTGATCATCTGCATATCTTTACTGGCATTCAAATGCTAATGGCGCCGGTGGATGGGACAGTGTATTATTCAGCCTTCTCCAAGGATCTGCCTGGCTGCAAGTACTCCAGGGTTTCCCCATTGTTCTTGAAAAGGAAACACACACTGGAAACTACTAGAGAACTCGCTGGGGTGTTTTCATCACACGGATTTCTCGCTATCTCAGAGCCGTTTCAAGTCGTTTCAAAGGAGCTCAAAAGTAAATTCAGATAAAACTATGATTCTGGTGATAGTTCTGCTTTCATGCAGATCATTAACACATCAAAGAAGGCAAAGGTCAGCTCCTGGCCTTTTCTCTTAAAAAAAAAACAACAAACCAACATCTGTTTTCTTTTGAGAATTTGCAGCAACCCCGATAAATGTAAATAACTATAAACCAACTACATCTAATACCCTTTAAATAGGAGGCTGTTTAAAAACCTCTCCTTAATACCACAGAGAGGCATTTAAACAAGCTAAGAATCCTTAGAGAAGAAATAAAACGAACCAACAGCTACTCACCTGAAAAGAGAGAGAAGAGAAACCCTGTCACGGACCGTTTTAGGCAACACAACCACTCCCCTGATCACCCGGCTACCGAAAACCAGACCGCCAGCCTCTTAACATTTGTGGGTCATTTTCAACCCACGTTAACTCCTAATTATTTCACATACAAAGCATGTTCCTCCCTGTGTGCACCCAAAGGCTGGGATGGCTCTTCTTTGAAAAGAAATTCACCAGCACGTGGCGACATCACAGCAGCTGAAAGTTATTCCACCTTGTGGTGGGGAAAACAAATCCTAAAGGGAGACGAATTGCCTTGTGCCCGGGGAAGGAGGACTGGCGATGCATCCATTCTTCAGGAAATAGAGTAAGGGTTTAGGGGAGTGGTCCGCACACTGCGGCTCTCGAGCCACATGTGGCTCTTTGGCCCCTTGAGTGTGGCTCTTCCACAAAATACCACGACCTGGACGAGTCTATTTTGAAGAAGGGGCGTTAGAAGAAGTTTAAGTTTAAAAAATTTGGCTCTCCAAAGAAATTTCACTCCTTGTGCTGTTGATATTTGGCTCTGTTGACTAATGAGTTTGCCGACCACTGGTTTAGGGGTATGCTGTCGTTGTCTTGACCATACGTTCCACCATAACCATGGGAGGCCTCTCCTGTTCGCTCTCTAAGACCCAGTCTCTTCTCTTCTTGCTGCCCTCTGTACCCTGATGTGCCCTGTGGATGGCACAACCCGGTCTTCCTGCTGGCTGACTGGGTTAGGTCAGTGGGAGCCATCGGCAGAAAAGTGAAGGCGAGATGGAGAAGGTCAGGGTATTGCTTCCCTGTGCCCTCCCGGCTTTGGCACCGGAGTTCAGGCAGTTGCCATGTCCTTCCCATGTCCTGTGGGGCAGCTTCTTCAACCAATTCCATCTCTAAGGACTCTGGAAACGCCATCCCCTTCCCCGGCTCCTCCAAGCCCAGGGGCCGGAGCTGTTTCCATTCTCCTTACCTTCCAGGCGCCTTTTTAACCCCACCCACCCACCACCTCTCCAAATCATCCTAAAGCCCTCCACGGGAACCACCTGATTTGAATTGTTTGTTGCCAAGATTCTGATGGCTACAGGCAGGAACTGTGTAATCAAAGCACCTGGCATGCAGACCAGAACAAAGAAATCCCTCAGCAAACACTTGCGGAATGAATGTACTCCCGGCATGCCAGCTCCCCCCGCAGGAGGCAGCAGGCGGGGTGGCCCACACCCTGTATGCCATAGCCGCCTGCCCCTTGGAACAGTAGGCATTGCTTCTCCTCCTCCGTCTTTCTCCCGCTGGTGTCCACACAGCACAGTCAGCTGTGAGTTTGCACCTTCATCCCCTCAGCACGCGCCCCTCCAGTCATCCATTCACCGAGTGATCTACAAAGCTTCAGCTGCAGAGAAAGCACCTTACAAAGGTGAGGCCCACGGTATTCTGTCCTGGGGCTATGGAGGCTGACATTGCGCACAACGTTTGTTCTACTCCACGTGATGGAAATTGGAAGTGCCCATGGAATTTCAAGAAAGCAGCCCTGCCGAAACCGGTTTGGCTCAGTGGATAGAGCATTGGTCTGCGGACTGAAGGGTCCCAGGTTCGATTCCGGTCAAGAGCATGTACATGGGTTGCAGGCACATCTCCAGCGGGGGGTGTGTAGGAGGCAGCTGATTAATGTTTCTCTCTCATAGACATTTCTAGCTCTCTAACCCTCTGCCTTCTTCTCTGTGGAAAATCAATAAAATGTATTTTTTTTTAAAAAGAAAGAAAGAAAGAAAGCGGCGCTAACTGGTAGCTTAGGCTAACCCTGAATCCTGGCCATGCGGGCAACAGGCTGGAAGGTGCCCATGTTTAAATGGAAAGAACAACGATTATGAATAAAAAAGGAAAAAAGAAAGGAAGGAGGGAAAGGGATAAGTAGCTATGCCTCCAATGAATAAAAAAGGAAAAAAGAAAGGGAGGAGGGAAAGGGATAAGTATCTATGTCTCCACATTTTTTAGCAGCTACCATTAATGATGTATTTCCGATAGGCCGCAGTCTTATATAACCGCCTTTGGTCCCCTGCATGGTTTAAAAAGTAAAGTTTCAGAGATCAATACTCATTCAAGGGGTAAAAATTGCTTTTCTGCCATATCTGTCTTTCCCCTGCTCTCTCTCTCTCTCTCTCCTCGCGCATTCTCCGTGCAGTCTTATTTTTGGCACACATACCTGACTGTCTGAAATAGCAGGGATCTCCTTCTCGGCCTTAAAGTGAAACCGTTTGCTCTGATGTGGGTGAAAGAAAAATGAGCACTTGAAACCAGGACAGAAAAGCTGCCTTTCGAACGCACGGGCATGTTCCCTAACAGAGGCAATGCGCACCCACTCGGGCATTAAGGTAACTGGGGCGGGAGCAGGCTGCTTGCTCCGGATAGAGTGGCTGCGAGGTGATGCTATGCGGGTGCCTCCCATCGGTGCTTCTCTGCACCTGCCAGCGGCTGTGCTGTTTAAAAACAAAAAATGAGGGCAGGCAGAAGGGGAGAGGTGAGGGGCAGCCATGCAAATGAGGAGCCAATTAGCAGAGGAAACAAAGGGGAAGATGCCTCCTCAGGGTGCCACGGGTGCAAGGTGTGCACAGGAACTGGGTTGATGAAAACCAGCTCTGCAGGAACTCGTGAAACATGGCTCCAATCTGGCCAAAGCACAGGAGAAAGAAGCGCTGGTACCTCGGGGTTTGGGGGAAGAGCCCACGGCCGGCTCCTCCGGTGTGGCGCTTACCTCCGTGGTGGAGAGCACGGTGTCCTCGTCCAGGCTGAGCACTGCGTCCGTGACGATGTTGTCGTAGGGCAGGAAACGGCTGCTCATGACCTGGGAGGAAGCAGACAGCAAGCGGGAGAGACGGAATTAGGAAAAAGAGAAGTAACTTTTGAATTCTGTTTTTTCAGGACAACTCGCCCATCCTCAACCTCCAGAAGGGACGTTTAGCCCTGCTGGTGTGGCTCAGTGGTGGAGTGTCCACCTAGGAAACCTATGAACGAGGAGATCACAGTTCGATGGTTTGATTCCTGGCCAGGGTACATACCTGGGTTGTTGCCTCCATCCCCAGTGGGGGGCATGTAGGAGCCAATCAAACAATCAAACTAATATATAGCTATCTCACTGTGTCATCCCTCCACATTGAAGACTCCCGTTTCTCATTAGAGCAGACTCATCACGTCCACAGTTGTGGGCGCCTGCTGTGTACAGAGCCCTTGCTAGTTAAAGGGTGCAGAGGAGAAGATGAGTTCCTGGTCTTGGAGGAGTTCACAGTCTGCAGAGACCAAGACAGACATGGCCAGTCCTCGCCTGGTATGCAGATGCCGGGAGATGAGAGCACGTGGCCAGCAGCCACTCGGAAGAGCAGATGAAGAAGGGACATTGAAGCAGCACCTTGGCGGGCAGGAGGTCACCAGGTATAAACAGAATGAGGCTCACTGACCGAGCACTCGGTCCTCTGTGACTTGGCACAGAGGAGAGTCCACACGGTGAGGCCAGGGAGAGAAGAGCGATGGATGGAGTGGTGATTCCAATGTGGGCTCACACGCTGGAGCCAGGTCACTGTGGGGGGGTATATGTGTGCAGACAAACACCTAAAACCCCCACACTTTATTTTTTTAGCACAGATCAGAAAGATAGGAAATCACACACATAGCAATAAAAGGTAGTGTAGTAGTGGTAATTAAAATATTTTTCATTACTATGAAAAGTAAACTGATTTAAAGAAAACTATTAAATAAAAGATAGCATCTGTGGTCCACTGATTTAAGAAAATCGTTAAGGTAGCATTGAATAAAGTCTGGGCAAGTCCAGGATAAGGCATGATAAGCTGTGTGTGTGTGTGTGTGTGTGTGTGTGTGTGTGTGTGTGTTGAGCGGGGAGGGCCTTTGGGACAAGGGGATCAGTTGGAAAATTGAGGCTGGAGTGACTACTCTGTGACAGTCACAGCTTAAACCTCTGTGTGGAATGTATCAGAGAATAACCATAAGAAGGACTATATTAGCTCTGGTCAGGTGGCTCAGACAGTTGGAGCATCGTCCTGTACATCAAAAACGGTTACGGGTTTGACTCCCCATCAGGGCACATACGTTAGGTTGCAGGTTCCATTCTCAGTCAGAGTTCATACAGGAGGCAATCCATGAATTTTCTCTCTCTCTCTCTTTCTCTCTCTCTCCTTCCCTCCCTCCCTAAAATCAATAAAAATATATCTTCAGATGAGGGTTAAAATTAAAAAAAAAGGAATGAACACATCATAAGAATCACTGGCAAGCTTGAAACATTACAATGTGACAGGGAGTGTTTGGAGTCATGTATATCACCTCATTTCACAGTTACAACCCCATTTTATAGATGAGAAAAGTAAGGCACCGAAAGATTCAGTGTCTTGCCCCCGCATGGACCCAGCAGCCCTTCCTCCCCGATGATGTGATTCCACAGACAAAGCTCCTCAGTCACTAGGCTCCACCTTCTCAGGTTTGGAAAAAACCCTCAAAAGGGAATCTGGGGTTCACACGGCAATCTCTCATTCACTGCCTTCCCCTGCAAGTTAGAGCAACGGTCCTGACATCCTCTCTGAACTCACATTGGAAACCCAACCGAAAAGACACACCTGCCATCAGCTCTCAAGGCACAAAAGACACAGGATGAAGCAACCGGACACAGGAGACAGAGAGAAAAGGTGGATACCCAGCCTGGCTGCCAAGAGAGTCTTCTCCACAAATCCGAGGACCGGCTCCCCATGCCTGGGAAGCTATGGGAAACCTATGACCTTGAAGAATGGGAAGAGCCTGCGGTAGCCTGTCTCCGGAAGCGCCAGGGATGTACCTGCAGCATGCATGGCTTCAGTCTGCTCCTACACATCTGTCACCTGGGGCAAGTTTTGCCCCCCACCCCACATTCCTTAGGCTTTCAAAATAAAATAGCTGAAACCGGTTTGGCTCAGTGGTAGAGCATGGGTCTGCGGACTGAAAGGTCCCAGGTTTGATTCTGGTCAAGGGCATGTACCTTGGTTGCAGGCACATCCCCGGTAGGGGGTGTGCAAGAGGCCGCTGGTCGATGTTTTTCTCTCATTGACGTTTCTAGCTCTCTAGCTCTCTCCCTTCCTCTCTGTAAAAAATCAATAAAATATATTTTAAAAAATCAGTTAGCAGCCCCCCCCCACAGTGCTCAGAAACTGCAGCCTGCAGCAGTTCTCCGGATGCTGTTTACACGTCCACTGACCAACACAGACGCTATTAGCTGCCAGCCTGGCGATGCCCTGACCTTTCCCTTGTTAGCCTACAGGGGAGCACTGCAGAGACAAGGCTGGTCTACCAATTCAAAACGGAACTTCCAAGCCAAAGCGGCGAACACATCAATTTTAAACTTAAGGCTGGGCGTGGGGGTTTAAATGGGGAAGAGGAAGGGCACACGGCTTCTTCCCCATCATGGGCCAACCATGGCTTTAAAAGGAACCGTTTCCTTTTTCTGCACCTGCTTCAACAGAGGTTAAGAGCCCCTAAGCCAATGGTTCTCAACCTTGCTAATGCCGCAGCCCTTTCACACAGTTCCTCATGTTGTGGTGACCCCCAACCATAAAACTGTTTTCGTTGCTACTTCATGACTGTAATTTTGCTACTGTTATGAATTGTAATGTAAATATGTGTGTTTTCCAATGGTCTAAGGCAGGGGTGGGCAAACTTTTTGACTCGAGGGCCACAATGGGTTCTTAAACTGGACCAGAGGGTCGGAACAAAAGCATGGATGGAGTGTTTGTGTGAACTAATATAAATTCAAAGTAAACATCATTACATAAAAGGGTACGGTCTTTTTAAAATTTTATTTCAATAGTTTAGAACAGCCCACGGCTGGTCTAAGGCGACCCTGCTAGCGGTTCTCAACCTGTGGGTGCCTAAGCCAACCACTTCCAAACTCCATTGTAGAAACCAGAGGCTCTCTTTCAAAAGATGCTCTCTTTGACCCCAGCTCCCTTCCAAAAAAATGAATGGATTAGCATCAAAGGAACCCACATACAAAGTCAGTCTGCGGGAAATTGGTGTTCCTCATTAGGTCATTTAAGAAATATTTAGCTACCACATGCCAGCCCAGACCCTTCTAGAATGAACAAACATGGCTTGGAAATGACCAAGACTCGGAAAATTTACTGTTTGGTGGGGAGCATACTAGTAAATGTTTGTAAGTAATTATACAAAGCACAATTGTGCACCTACTACGTGCCTCTACACTTCTAGGACCATTTACATATATAAGCGTCCTATCACTTGATCCTTTTAGCTACCCTGGTTAGTTAGGTGTTAAGATTCTTTCCATTTACTAAAGGAAGGTTGAGGCACAGAATATTAAATAACTCATCTTGGGTCGCGCAAAAGTAAGTCTGGCACTGGAGCCCATGATTAGAGCCAATGCGTCACCAACCTCAGTTTCGTTTAGCAGCGACTGATTTCTTCACAGTGGATAAGATCTACCTACCAGAAGGCAACCTGCAGGAGCTAGAGAAACAAGAACTCGAGGCTGGCTTCCAATAATGGAAGGCATTTCTAAGAGAAGGCAGCAAGTGAACAGGGACTTAGAAAATGGATGGGGAGTTTGACCACAGACATGAGGAATTGAGAGGGGTGGCCAAGAATTACAGCCCATGGGAAAGACCAAAATTAGAGGCAGGATGGGACACAGATCAAATTTGGTCAAAGGACATCCAGAGACAGGTACAGTTCATAGGGAAAAGCAATGAGAGAGAACCAGATTATACATGGCCTCAAATGTTCATTGAAAGCATTAGCAAATAGATTCCCTTAAGGACCATGAGAAGATTAAGAAGGTCACGGGCACAGACAACAGTATGGTGATTGACAGGAGGAATGGGGAGTGGGGGAGGTAGAAGAAGATAAAGAAGGGATAAATGGTGATGGAAGGACACTTGACTTGAGGTGGTAAACACACAATACAATATACAGATTGTATTCTAGAACTGCATAGCTAAAAGTAAATACTTTTATTAACCAAAGTCATCTCAATGATTTCAATTAAAAGAGAAAAAAAAGATCATTCAGTTCTAGGCAAAATGATTTGGAGAATGGAAGCAGGGGGCGGAGGGGGGCAGCTAGGCAGCACTCAAGGGAGTCTCTGATGGAGGCACCAAAACAAAATTAGGGTGAAAATGTCTTTTTTAAGATAAATGTGAGGAAGAAGCACAAGAAAGACACAACTAACTCAGAGTCATCGGCTAAGCAAACCCCATGCATCAGCAGCCCCATCTTCATCTTCATTTATAGACAGATCACTGTTGTCGGCCCTGGGTCCATTTAATCCTAAGGAGTATGTGTTGTTGTTCCCAGATGAGGAAGCGGAGAAAAAAGTAATCACAGGGCCACATAGCTCCTAAGGCGTTAGTGGTGGGTCCCAGGATTCACTAATTCGAATGCCTATGACTGTGCAAGCTGAGGACGCCCCGAGGCAGGTACGGTTATAGGAGAAGTAGTCCAGGGCAGGCGCTGGGGGAAGACATCTAGGGCCCACACCCAGAGCGCCCCGGGGAGAAATGCAGATTCCGTGGTGGTTCCACATCCAGGCCCCCTTCCAGTCCTACCTTGCTTTCTCCTTCAATGACGATGACAGGCACGGTAGTGGCAGGCCAGCGGTGTTTGGCTGGTAGGGGTTTGTCACAATTCCATAGAACTATGATCTGAAAGGAATAGGGGTTCATTAGAGGCTCAATGTTTCTTCTTCTTCTGAGAGAGAGAGAGAGAGAGAGAGAGAGAGAGAGAGAGAGAGAAGATCCAAGCAAGGCAGAACAGATTTTAAAGTGAGTCCATTCCCTCACAACCTTCAGAGCCTCCTCACTTCATCAACTAAAGAGAGAGGACAGGAAGAATAGCTAAAACTATTATGTCCAGGGGTCTGGAGGAAGTGTGATAGGAAAGAAGTAATATCAGGGTTGCTGGATCTTAATAAAATGATTTCCTATATTTTCATATCGTAGGAGAGATGAGAGTGATAGATAATGACACTGATCAAATTAAATGAACACGGGACATCTGCTATGAACTTGCACTACGCCAGGCAGTATGGGAGAAAGAAAAGGCTTCAAGATAGAACTCATGTTTTTTGATGTTCCAGAATGGCTGCTGATTTTATGGGACTTAATCATTTCTAATAAAATGTGTTTGGTTCAAAAATGGGTATTTCAAAATTATTTTAATTCTTTCCCC
Source organism: Vespertilio murinus (assembly GCA_963924515.1). Lineage (NCBI taxonomy): Eukaryota > Metazoa > Chordata > Mammalia > Chiroptera > Vespertilionidae > Vespertilio > Vespertilio murinus. Next base: position 21,241,661 of record OZ004717.1, read on the forward strand.
GCTTGTAAACCTTCTTCTATAAGCTAATGTACAAATGAGAAAAACCACCCTTAATAACAGCGGATGGGAGAGATGCTGATTTGCCAAATACTGCTACTACAAATCGAATCTCATGCTCCCAACGTCCCCATGAGTCATGGCTACTGTGACAGAAAAGCTGACGCCTCCTGGCACCAACGGGTCTGTTCCTTCAGTGGAAACTTCGTTTTCTGGGTTCTCCCGGGGGCACCTTTGATGTTACTTTATCACCATGACGTTTAAAAACAAAATAATGTGCTTTACACTCTTTTAAAAATGTGTTGTTGTTGCCGAAACCGGGTTGGCTCAGTGGATAGAGCGTTGGCCTGCAGACTGAAAGGTCCCAGGTTCGATTCCGGTCAAGGGCATGTACCTGGTTTGCGGGCACATCTCCAGTTGGGGGTGTGCAAGAGGCAGCTGATCGATGAATCTCTCATCAATGTTTCTAACTCTCTATACCACTCTCTTCCTCTCTGTAAAAAATCAATAAAAATATTTTAAAAATAAATAAATAAAAATGTGTTGTTGTATGTATGTTTTTTTTTTTGCTGTTGTTGTCCCTTACCCTGGTGCAAAGAGTTCTTTGCAACCCACCAGTTACCTGTGCCCGATTTCATGCGCAAGAACCTCTACGTTGATGGAAAGGGCATAACAAGGCAAAGAAGGCATGACGGATGGAAGGGGAGGAGCAGGATGGGACATTCCCTGGGTCCCAGGGAGCTAAGCGTGCAGTGGCCGGTCAGGACTGGGAGGCTCTAGTCCACGAGGCAGGAGCAGGCAAGGTGGACCCCACTCACCTGGGCACAGTACTGGGATTTGGCTGCGGCCATGAGCAGTTTCAACACTGGCTGGGACTGAGAGACCAGGGGGGTCACTGCATGGATGACTGCGGTGAACTTGGAGGGGGGCTTTAAACCTGAAACGGAAAGGGGAGAGAGGAGCCTAATGAAGCGCTGAAAACAAGACATGGAAAATTACTCCTCCTTGCTCCGCTGCCTCGCCCTGGAGCTAATGTTCCCTTCCGGCATGTTTTTCCTTTGCCTCCTCGGTCCTGACAGAGCGAAAACAAGGTGAAAAGCGGTGCTTCCCCCGCTGCCCGAGCCCAGAGGCCTCGCTAATTTACAGCTCACTGTCCATCGCCAGCCTCTTGCTTTGACATCTTGCCCTCCCGTGGGGGTGCACCTTTGATCTTCCTTCTGCTTTGTAGGCACCCCGAGTCTAATCGCACACACGCTCAACTCAAGAAAGGGGGCTACTCGAGTCACATCTTAATACGGGTTTAAGTAAATGTGCACTCTCCCCCAGGGAATTTGCATGTGTCTTATCCGTAATTATGTAGTTAGGGCTTTTTGTTTTGTTTTTGTTATTTATTTATTTATTTTTGCCTGATCAATACCATTTCAAATATTAACTAGCAAGTGGTAAAGGTGAAAAGAACAGCATCCAGAGCCTGGCTAGCGTTTGAATGCCACTTCCTGGTGGTGGGATCTTGGCAAAATTACAGAACCCTCCATGCTCCCACAGCTGTGAAATGGGATTGGTAAGAACAGCAAACCTATGGGGGTGTTCTGAGATGACAGTTCAACGAGTTAACGCATGCGAAGCACTGAGGACAGGACCTAGCGAATAATCAGCGATCCATCCCCGGTAGCTGCTGTCACCACCACCCCCTCCAGCATCATTCTTGTGGAATGGGCGCCTCTACACCCCCAAGAATCTCACCTTGTGTAGTAGTGACGCACCGAGAGAAAAAGTGCGTGGCCCAGACCTCAGCCAGCTGTGTGCTCTGAAAACCTCCGGGTGGAAGGGATCAGAGAGACAAAGCTGCCACCCAAGAGTAAGGAGTGGGATGCCCCCTAATGAGTTTTTCTGTAAGAACTTGCTAAGAAATTGGAGACCACTGAAAAGGTGTTGTAAAACTTTAGTTCAGACCCACTTATTTTGCATTATAGTAGCTTAAATGTCAATGAGCATGTGGAGACATTCAAGAACGCTTTAATATTGATGGGATAAAGGTAAGAACCAGACTTTGCATATTAAAGGATTATACAAATGTTTGTAGAGCAAATGACATCATCCAATTAGTACTTTAATTTCATGTTAGAAAAGAAGCTAACTTTCCTGCTATCAAGATATACATTCTAGGTTTGTCAAGGAAGGAGAATAAATACGATGGAAGGGTTTGCTTTTTAACAGCGAGGACAAGACCCCACTTTTTGCTTTTATCCCTAACAGTTTAAGGGGCATCATTGACACACTTCTAATGTGCTAACTCCAAATGAAGCTATTAATGCGATGTAAGAAATATGTAGAAATTTTACCAGATACTCCCTTAATCTGAAATCACTAAATTCTAAACATATTCCTCAGTGTGGACCACTCACTGGTTTTGATATGGTCTCCATAACATGTTTGGTTTGGACTCAAGGGTTCTTTCTCACTGGTCAATACATCAGGCCACACATTTGTACAAGTTTCTTCTTTTTTTCCTCCCTCATTTTTTTTATTAAGGTATTATATGTGTACATACTTTACCAATCCCCACTTCACCCCCACTCCCATACATACCCTCCCTCCCCAGAGTTTTTCATCCATTGGTTATGCTTATATCCATGCATACCAGTCCTTCAGTTGATCTCTTATCTCCCCCATATCTCCCTACCCTCCCTGCTGTAATTTGACAGTCTGTTTCTTCTTATCAGCTAATATGCACAACTCAAAAAAGGAAGGTATTAGAGAGCATCAACATAAGAGTATTACGCCCTTTTCTCTCAAAAGATGCTTTTCTAAACCAGGTTTCTCAAACTTGAAACTGTGAATGATGAGAAATACCCAAGATATTACTCACACCGGCTGGGGCCCCACATACATACTATATCCATGACAATAATGGTAACAATTTGTAGATGTTTGTCCGTCCTCCCATTTCCTTTTGCCCCATTAATGTTACACCAAAAGCTGCTTGAGAGCAGAGTTCGTATCTCATTGGACTTTTTATTTCTATCACCTAGCGCTGTATGAACATAGCACGTAAGAGGAACATATTAAATGGTGAATGAGGGATGACATTTCTCCCTTGTCAGATATTCTTAAATCTTTCCCCTTTCCTTTTGTTCAATCAGTTTTTCTTTAGTATGAGACAGAGAAGTTGGAATTGTAATAAATAAATAAATAAATAAAAGAAATACTAAGGTGAGATCTTCTAGTTCCATTTTATATATGATGAGACTTAAGATTGTAGCTAACCCATTGTCATGTTTGAAATGAAGCGTAATTTGGGAAACCTATTTCTCAAAAAGAAATGACTATTAAATATAAAGTGTTAAAGTGTAGCTGCTCAGATAAGAAAGGTGTTTTTTCATTTTTTTTTTTTCATTTTGTAATGCTCTGCAGGATTTATTGTTCTTGACCTTGATACATCATTTATGACAGGGCTCGATCAGCAATCTCCAATGCAGGTGGTTAGGGAGAGCCAGCTGTAGAATAGAAAAATCAAGGAGCCTTGATTCTGGACAACAGATGGAGGCTACACCAGGGTAGCTCCCTGGAAGGAACCCACTTACCTAAATTAGCATAGTAGTAAGGAAAATCTCCCAGGTAAGATGAATACTGTGGTAGGACGAACAATCCTCCAGGATGTTTGTTCCATATTAAACTGTTACGTGATATGTGCTTGAATATTCTGTCCTGAATAATCTAGAAAACAAAAACAATAGCACCTGGTGAGGAGGAGACCCTGGTGGCATCTGATAAGGCCCGTGCTCAATGTCATTGGAGGGATGAAGACACTCAACGTAGTGACTCTACCCTACAATTCTCCACTGATAAAAAGCGTCTGAAATACCAAGAGAGAGAGGGGGACAGAACAATGGAAGAAAAAGATGAATTATGGCTGATCAAATTTCCTAACTAAACTGAAGTTCCACCACAAATACTATAGAGTCTTTCTAGAATAAGAAGTCCACGCTCATTTCAAAACACGGTGCATGGGATGGTTTCCTTGGTGATGGAGCATCTAACAGTGGGTCTGTGTTCACACCTGGAATATTTGCTCCCGTGCACAGAGATGTCAACACAGATGGCATGAAAACATAGCTAAAAGCATATGGAAGGTATGATACATTCCAGAAGCTGTGGGGGTTTCGCAGTCTGTGGCTTTAATTCAGGAGGCAGATTTATTTGCTTGTCCTATTTCGCTTTCCTTTCAAAATCAACTGTTGAACTTTGGGGGTACTGGTTAGCTGAAGTTTTCCTATATCTCCTCTCAAAAAGGAGGGAGTTAACAATTATTTCAAACATCCGACATAACAGGACAAGGGCTGTGGCATATGATGACTAATAATAGCCAAGCTAGTTCATTAGTTTCTCTGGACTTCGGGACCTTGCAGATCATTAAATTCTACATTTAGAGTCAAGCATTCTCCCATCCTGGATCATTTGTCAGATGAATGTGATTAATCCGCTTTGCAGATCTCTCTCGGTGACTTTCAAACTCTTGTAATTATACCAACCACTCATTAAGATATGATGTGGCAAATAATTAACTTGATATAGAATTTCATGTTTTCAGCAATGTTTTATTTTTTTCCACTTAAGAAGAAAAAGAAGAAACCTGCCATATGTCTCAGAGATTTCAAACGGAAATCATCATTTTCCAGCTCCCCATTTAATGCAATGTGATTTTAAGTGCAGACCATTTTAAATGGAGTTTTATTATTTGTAAGGTTATTAACACCCTCATTTCATCCCACATGGTGAGTGGATAAGTAATAAAGTGAGCTACATTTATCTTTGCAAACCTTATCATGTTTACATTTCTTAATGAGAAAGAAAAAAGGGAGCAGAGAGGAAATTTAGAAGAACTCAAATATCTTAGTTCAATGACTTTTGCATTTTCTCTTTCCCTCAGATTAAAATTGCTAATTTTACATGGCTGGGTAAAGGTTTCTAATGTGGTGGTGATTTAAGGAACCTAACTAAAATACTAATGTTTACTCTTTGTGGTATAGCAGAGATATGCTAAAAGGCTGTTGTCTAGGCACTAATTATGAGAAAATATCATAGTTGTGAGGGATTTTACATGACTAGCAAACTCAATTTGTAAACCATTTATTGCAGATTTTTAAAAATTATTTGCCCAAATACACTGTCTATTTAGTTTCTTTTAAAGCTTTTCCTTTTTTCCTTTTTTGCTTTCCAAATTTATGTACTTTCCAGCTTGTGGTCACTTAAACAAGTTTGGATATTAAGACACAGAGCAAATGGAGAATAGATAGGATCATAAGTCTGATATATATAGAACTCAGAGATCGCAAAATGGATCACCACTCACTTCAGCTCTCTGGATGGTATGATTCTCATTGTTATGGACTTTTTCTTTTGGTTGATTATCACAACACTGTTATCTTTTTAATTCAAGGATATACAATAAGTTATAGTACTTCTAAAATACCAATACGCATATTATATTCTCTTCAATGGCTCTGGACTGGAAGCTATCAGCAAAGGTGCAAAAGCAATAGCAAATGTTCAATTTAACCTGGGTCAAGCAATTGGGCCACCTATATGTGTCACTTTGCTCACTTGTAAAAAAACAAAACAATAAAATATCATATTAATTATAACAACCCCTCAAAATCATTAGGAAAAGCTGCATGAGTGTTAATACTTAAGACTTGATTTTTTTTACCATTATTAAAAAATCTCATTCCTGTGTTCATTTTCTAGGCATAGATTTTTCCATTTTACACAACTATAATACTTTAGATATTATGTATTATAGATGTTTCCTCATATTACTAATGGTATTCATGGTTTACTTTTTCTAAATGACCCACAACAGTGTGATTTTTTTCTATGCAAAGCAATGAACACATTTATGAATTAAAATTTTTCACATTTAGGATTGATTCTTTAAGACTTTGTCAAGGGGTATAAATACTTTTAAGGCTATTCATATCATTGGCAAATGTCTTTCTCAAAAGTTTAGAACAACTTGCCTTCTCAAAAGTTTGAAAGAAAATGGACTGCATATACACACACACAATACAGTATTTTTAAAATTACAATTCCAAATGGCACCCCAAAAAGAATAATATTTCCTATTAATGTGAATTCAAAGGGAAGAATGACAGGGTCCTTATTTTTCTTTTATGCTGTGCCATTAAAAAAAGAAGAAGAAGAAAAGGACTACTGATTATAGGTTATAGTCATTCCGTGTGGTCCTGACTTGGTTTTCTGACCAATGCAGTATTACCTAATACCCACGGTGTCACCATATGTCACCTCACTCCAAGCCAAAGCAATCTCCTATTTCCATTATCTCATTGATTTTAAAATTTCATCTTACAATAGCATCAGCAAGGCTATGGTTTAAATGTGCATGGTTAGATAACTGAAGAGAAAAATTAGAGAATGAAGACTTCATAAAACTCCACGAAAAATATGGTTTTCAAGCTGCCGTTGGCTGTGTTCACATATTATTATCACCTCATACACTTTTCTTTTGCTCACCCTGGTTCTGACGGGGCTCCTATGGTTCAATCCTCTGTGCCAGGTTTACTATTGTGCAGTATTCTGACAAATCATGAAACCCAGGAAGGAACCCTGTCTTGACAGTATTTTATGACTGTCCCCAACATTACTTGTCACTCTGCGCACGCGCACACACACACACACACACACACACACACACACACACACAAAAACTCGGCTCCAAAAAGCTGAGCTCTTATTAAATATCCCCTTAATTCCAAGATGCAGAATAAGGACACTTCAGTGACAATGGAAATACAATACTAAGTTGAATTCCAAATAGGACAGAGTGCAGCACAATAGAATGTACTAACAACTTGACCCTGGCATTGGAGAGGAGAATGAGGTGTCCTGTTTTCAATTGTGTCTAAGCACTACCTACATCTCTAAGTCTCACAGCCTCCAAACCTAAGTAATCCCCTTCTCAAGGTCTAGAATACAGAAGGCAAACAAGAAGAAGTATAATTGTAGAACAAACTGAAGCCAGGGATCCTTAAATGTCCATTGTCTACGGGTAACTCTGAATTATCTTCAAGCCTTAGGAGCTCCAACAGGAACCAGATGACGAATATTATCTATATTCAAAGCCAAGTTGGCATTTGTTACACGCATTACTTAAGTCATTCTTACAAACATATTGACTTTGTGTATTTGTGTATGGGGATGGAATTTTCTGCCAGTTTCTCTGCTTTTCTGTTTACATTGGGTTCTGGGTTATCTGAGTTTTGAATTAAAAAGAGAAACTGGATGGTATCGCTCATGCAATTTGGTTAAAGGGTCAAGTTGTTACAATCTAATCTCAAGACTACAGATGGAGATGTGACAGCTGCTATAAATTCAAGTGAAGTATATGGTTTGCAGTGTTCCCAAAACAACTGTGTCGCTAAAGAACTACATGGCTTACGTCCAAGGGGAAGAAGGCATTTTCCATTCGCAGAGATGAACACAGCTTGACATAAGTTCCTATTCTGATGAATATCACACATTCAACTGTTATTATGGGATAATTGAGCCCTGCTAACTTAATAGGCAAGAGACCAGATCTATGCAATAAACCATACTCAAAGAAATGTAATTAATGAGATACCATCTTTTATCTGGCAAATTAGCAACATTGTGTGTGTGTGTGTGTGTGTGTGTGTGTGTGTGTGTGTGTTTCAATTAGGGCTGACAAGCATGCAGTAATATAGGGTCTTCCCCAGACAGCTTGTGAGTCTAGATCAGGGGTAGGGAACATCCAGCCCAAAATCATTTGGTTTGCCCCTGCCAAGGCATTCGGGGTGAGTTAATTAAATGTTTAACCAAATATCGCAGGCTAATTTTTAAGTCGATAATTTTTTTCTGGCCAGGGAATGATATAAATATCCTAATGGCCCTTGGTAGAAAAGGTCCCCCCCACCCCACCCCTGGTCTAGACTGAAGAGTAATTTGGCAATACATATCATGGCCTTAGAATTGCCTAACTCTTTGGTTGAGTAATCCCACTTCAAGAATTCCATACTAAAGAACAGAGATGTAGTTATGATATATGTAGAAAGTCATTGCTTGAATATATCCCTATCTATAAAAAATAATTAGAAATAGTATTAATAGTCAACAATAGCAGATTGGGTAAATAAATACAGGCTCACACTATAGGTGACATACAGAGTGAAAAAGGAGAAAAAAAAGAGAGAGAGAGAGAATATGTGGTCTGGGTGTGTTAGAGTGGACAACTAATAGGGGAAAATTAAAAAGCCAGAAATAGACCCAAGATGCATAAAAGTAGCATGTGAGAATGCCAACAAAATATATTGAGACAACTACACAACTATTTGTCAAAAGAAGAAAAAGGTTAGACTTTTCAACACAGATCATGCATAAAAGTAAATTGTATTAAATAGCTAAGTGTAAAAACTTAACCATGAAAGTACTAGAAGAACATAAGTGAATCTGTATGTGTATATAAATAGAATTGTGGTTGAAAACTTCTTTCTAACCATAGCAAATGGAAAAGTCAAGGATGAAAAGATTGTCCAATCATAAACAAAATAGAAAGGCATACCAGAAATTGGGGAAAGATAGTTGCAATAAAACAGTCAAAGGGTTAATATTTTTAATATTATAAGGCCTTAAAAATAAATGAAAAAAAGTGGGACAACATTGTGGCCATTTCTATTTCTTTCTTTATGAGTTTCATGAGCAAGAAATATCTGAAAAATATTCATCCTAAGAAATATACATTAAGAAAGTAATAATCATTTTTAACGATACAATGCCCAATATTGGTGAAAGTGATAAAAATTAAAGGTCAAAACAAATCCTCTCATATAAGCTGGGGGGATTATAAAATAGTGCAATTCTATTACAGAAAAATTGAGAATTCGCATTAGAAAGCTTAACATTTGGCATATTCTTTAAACCAGGTTTTTAAATTCAGGGAATTTATCCTAAGGAATTAATCTTCACCCTGCCCAGCAAATCTGTGCTAAGGCTATTTGCTTTAATGATGAATATAATAATAAAAAAGCCAAAAACAATGGTAATATCTTCATATTGGGGATTCATTAAAGAAACTGAGTGATATCATAGAGTATTATATAGTCACTGAAATAATTACAGAATTCTAATAACATGAGAAAATATTAACAATACATTATTAAGCTGAAAAATACTATAAAGTACAGAAAGACTCCTTTTTAAATTAAAAATGACAACATATTTATATATTTACATAGAAAAAAAACTAATATATGTGTTCACATGTCAAGAGTGATTTTGCATGGGTAGATTAGTTTTTATTCCTTATTTTCCATTATTTTCTAAAATAAACATGCACTTCTTTGATTAAAAAAAAAAGCATCTTATTCCAAAAGGAAAAAGAAAAAAAATGATATTCAACTTTCCTTATTCCTAGGAAGGGTCTTGTGTAGAGAACAGGATCAAAGGAAAGAATATTACATATTCAAATCTGCTACTGTGAACAGAAAAGATGCAGTCCATTTTAATTGAAGGGAGTGCTTTGGAGGCATAGGAGAAGCTGGCTTGCAATAAGGAAGACTTTTAAATATATATTTAAAAATATATATTTTATTGATTTTTTACAGAGAGGAAGAGAGAGGGATAGAGAGTTAGGAACATCAATGAGAGAGAATCATCAATCAGCTGCTTCTTGCACATACACACACACAAACACACACACACTGGGGATGTGCCCACAATCAAGGTACATGCCCTTGACCGGAATCGAACCTGGGGACAGGCCGACGCTCTATCCACTGAGCCAAACCGGTTTCGGCTTAAAAATATTTTTAAAAATATATTTTATTAATTTCAGAGAGGGGGAGAGAGATAGAAATGTAAATGATGAGAAAGAATCATTGATTGGTTGCCTCCTGCACGCCTCTACTGGGGATATCAAGCCAGCAACCCCAGGCATGTACCCTGACTAGAAATCAAACCATGGTCAGCACTCAACTACTGAGCCACATCGGCTGGGCAAGGAAGCCTTCTTAAGCCATTCTGTCCCTAACCCGTTCGTGGGTGAACCTGGGTCCTAAACAGCCTTTTCTAACCTAGTTTTAGGATGACATCATTCACGGGAGGACACTGACCAGAGCATGCCCCCAGGTGAGAGCATGGGCTCTAATACCGGTAGAGGGTAAGAAGACAGTGATGTGGACAGAGCAGGGTAACTTCAGCTTTCCTGTTACTCAGGCATCTCAGTGTGTGCTCCAAAGTGCTGCTTTTGGAGCAGTAATCACTTTTCCAAAGTCAATGCTCCAAAAGTGGGGCCACAAATGCCCCACCTTGCTATGGAGACACCTCCAAGTCACCTCCAGGCTGTGCGCACCCCAGCACCTCTGCTCCCCTGCCTAGGAGCCTGTAGTCAGGAGTGTGCAGTTTCCCAGATCTTTTCTTAGCTCTTTGTGCTACTTTGGAGTAGCCTCAGGCCTCTCTACCTGCTCTACTTCCAAAGGTTTTAATCATCCCATGCTTCCTTTTCCTTTCTTCCTCCTGCCTTAAAAAAAGCAACTTGAAGACAGGCACCCATCTGCCTGCAGGATTTTTCTGCTTTCATAATGTTTAACACTTTCTGAACCAGGCGGGTGTCATCCCAAGTTTCTCCGCAACACATCTTTGCAACATCGATGGTGGTTGGGTTGTATATGTCTTGAGAATTAACTGTGTTGTGCCCCGATGCCAGGGGACTATGGCAGCCGGGAAATCGTTCATATTTTTAGAATGGTCGGAGATTTCCCCCAACGCGGTCATTCTGTGTTTTCTAAAAGGGCGACAGAACTAGGTCTTGAAAGGATGCCAGTTTAAGTCTGAATGGCAGGAAGACAGTCATTAGCCACATATCCCTGAAATGAGGAGAGACAGAGCCGATCTCTTGTGTGTCGGGAGTGTAATTCTGCTCATTTCGGATTCCCCCTGAGTTTGTCAGACATGGAGTTATCTGCTTGGGTATGGCAGAGCAGGTAAGAAAAGAGTTAACGGTCATCATCCAAGCACAGAGAATTCGGTTTTGCCCCATTTGATCAAAAGCACATCACCAACAGCAAAACAGAAGGCCAAGAGAAGCGTATAAAAGGGCCGGTATTCATCAGAGAGCCAAGTGGTCCCACTTACCTCTAGTGTAGTTAATACAATCTTCTCAACTGAAGAAAAATAAGCCTCCCACAAGAATTGTGTCTGCTGTCTAAGTGCTAGGATTTTATCCTGATGAATAGACCTGATTGTAGAAGGAATCTGTAACACAAGGTGAACACATAACTGTAAGTGGAAAACAATGTGATGCCATTGGATCGAGTAACCCACTTGGGCTTTTTAGTCTTTATAGCATTCAGCGTCTAGCATGGAGATCTACCAAACATCGCCAACCTCCAGGTTAAAATGCCCTGAAAGGGTGTCAGGTACAAAACAGCACTTACTGGCTCTAATAAGGACCCTGAATGAATGAAAGTTACATTTCTCCTCCAAGACTCAGAAGCAGGTTATCAGCTGTGTAGGATGTTCTTACAGTAGCAGTCACCGTTTTCTCCTCGGAGTCCCACAGATCCGTGATCTTGCACGTGGACAACCAAACTTTACAGAGAAGGCGCTACAGGCCTTGGGGAAAGGCTGAGAGTCTTCATCTCCCAAACCCTTTTAAGACATGCCATGCCTGGGAAACAAATTATCTACTCAAGGGCTTTTTTTGTGTGTGTGTGATTTGTTTATTCAATCTATATTGTTGAAAGTATTACATATGTCCCATTTCCCCCCCAAATGATCTCTTTTTTTTTGAAAAAAATATTTTTTTATTGATTTCAGAAAGAAAAGGAGAGGGAGAGATAGAAACATCAATGTTGAGAATCACTGATTGGCTGCTTCCTTTCTGCACACCCCGAAATGGGGATCGAGCCCGCAAGCAACTGGGGTATGTGCCCTGACCAGGAATTGAGGCATGACCTCCTGGTTTTCATAGGTCGACAAATCAACCGCTGAGCCATGAGCCCTAGGTTACTCATGGGCTTTTTAGGAAATGTCTCTGAGCCCCTCCAATGAAGCCGGGATTAGTCAATTCTATGTGCACACGCCCCTAATCTCACCCTGAGAGCTGCTCTGCTCCTCAGACCTCTTTTCGGCTCCAGGACTTACCCCAATCCAACCCAAGCTATCCAACCTCATGTATATTTAGTCATCACTGCTCTCTACCACAGGGCACAATTTTAAAGGAGGGAGCTATGTCCTGTCCATACTGCTGCATGTGTTAAGGCAGGAGAGTGGCTTTTAGGGAGAAGTTATTTAAGAAATACTGTAAGAGCTGAATTGAGCATGGCCATCTGCAGCCATGAGAGGGACATCATCATTTTTACTAGCAGTGCAGCTCATGGGTAAAGCACAGGGACACGTAAGTTAAGAGTGGAATTCTTGTCTCTACCATTTATTAGCTGTGCTTCTTGGGACAAGTTACTTGATCTCTCATTTATAAAATGGAGATACAGTACTGACATCATAAGGTTGTAACCGAGATCATGTAAGTGCTTAGCACAGGGCCCAGAACATGGAAGCTTAATGAACAGAGCGATAGCTACTGCTGATGTGATCCTTGTTGACATAAGGGTGACGATATTCAACGCTGGACTGACTGCTTAGTGTCGACCTGTGAACTTGCTTGAATCTGGAGTTCTATCTTGAGTTTCTGGTGAGTTTCCCAGGCTGGCTTGCTATCAGCACATATAGTTTGAGGTCTCTTTCATTTATGGAGTCTATACCCTTTGCAGGGGTAGGGAATCTCTCTCTCTCTCTCTTTTTTTTTTTTTTTGCCAAGGGCCATTGGAATCTTATAACATCACTCAAGGGTCATACAGAATTACCAACTTAAAAATTAGCCAGCTACACTGGGTCCAACGTTTCATTAGCTCACCCCTAATGCCTCAGCAGGGCCAGACTAAATGATTTTGTGGGACTTATAAGGCCCACAGGCCAGATGTTCTCCACCCGTCTTAGAGGCAATTCCTTGTGATTAGGAAGTGCCCTTTTGTGTTCACCTCTTTCTGCATGCTTGCTTGCCTAATGCTTGACTAATCAGCCAGACATGAGGGCCTGGGCTAAAGCAGAAACGCTCTGATTGCTGCTTTAATAAGTTACCCACGGCACTGTGACCAAGACTACCTCGGAGTTTCCACTGGAGGGGAAGGTGGGAGCGTTGCTTTTAAGAGAAGCAGTACAACTGCTTCCTAACAAGAGCAGATAGATGAGCTGTTGGGGCCACATCCAAAAGAGGATGGTAAATTTGTGCCCCCCCAATGTGTATCTGGATCCCCGACACTGCTGAAGCATGGAGGCAGCAGGTAAAGGAGAAACTGACAGGCAAGCATTAGCCCAAAACCGGAGCTCCAGGTGAAATGGAAGGGACATATCCTTGGAGAAGGTAGGAAAACCATTCATATCATGAATCCTTGGCAGGTCAAAGCAAATTTATTTTATTTACTTACTGAGGAATTACCTAGATTGCCAAAGACAGACATGAGAAAAATTACCCTGATGAATTTTCATAATCAGTCTCTCTTCGAAATGTCAGGGGTATTTTTAAAAGTCATACAGACTGACTTCACTGTTTCATTATGGTCATGAGGAACCAGTCCATTAGAAAAAAATGCCGAGCGCTATTGCTATGTGGTCTCCAGGACACTGGTTTGGCTATGGTTATGATGGAAGAAAAGGAATATTATGGAATAACCTACACTCCCTTCTTATATGTCACATCTTGATGTTCCTACATCAAGTGAAATATATTCTACTTGTTTTTATGCACAACACAACTATCTGACTATGCCTGCAAAGTGTTCTGGAAGATAATTCCAAATTGACTGGGGAAAAAATCCCAAGTTCTACATTTTAATGACATTTGGCTATTGGTTATTAATCTGCTTGTCCTGAGAAGCAGGTATGGAAAAGTGACAGATGAATTCCAATTTGGCCAGATTGTTTTGGGAGCCGCAGAACTCAAAGTCTTAATAAAAGGTCATGTATGGTAACAAAGCTCATGGGAGCTACCAAAATAGATATAGAAAAGACACACTGAGCTCTCTCGGTGACAGGATGACGAGAACATATGCAATAAAAACATCCAAGCTGTTCTAAAACAGAAAAAGAAAAATTGTAACATAACAAAAACATTTCCCGGAGCAGACATTTGGGCTTGTTGCCAGCTCTTTAAAACCACTGGCAACGACAGTGCAGTCATTGTTCAATATGGAGGCAGCTGTGCGAAGACAGAACGCATACGAGAGGGGGAATGTCAGCATGTTCGGGTGGGCATGGAATAAAAAACACAATCTTCAGGATCAAGCCAAAAAGTTACTTCAGAAGGTGAAGTACGTACATCAACGTTGGTGAAATGGTAGGAAATGCACAACCACAATTGAGTTATCCTACACCGTTCTCCATGTCAAAGACAAACTCCCAATTTATTCACATCGAATTCATGGGAATGCTGACACATAAATGGGGAAATTATGGTTCATGTTTTTTTACTCCCTTTGTTTCCCAAATTTCCTTGAATAAACATGCATTCTTTTTCAAAATCATCAAAGAAAAGGGTACCAAGGAAAAAACAGCCATATTATCACTTTTGGTTAGTTTTTCATGAGTAATTAATTATCTTAATTGTTTTTAATATATATTTTTTATTGATTTTTAGAGAGGAAGGGAAAGAAAGAGATAGAAACATCAATGATGACAAAGTATTATGGATCGGCTGCCTCCTGCACACCCCACACTGGGGATCAAGCAAGGGACCTGGGCATGTTCCAAGACTGGGAGTCAAATCGCGACCTCCTGGTTCATAGGTCAATGCTCAACCACTGAGCTACGCCGGCTGGGCATCATGAGCAAATGTTTTAGACACACACCATCTCTGTGTGGGAAGGAGACTCGCTGATGGACCATGAATGCCTCTTTCGTTTTGTAGATCCCGGAGGCCACCCAGGTCACACAGAATCAGACAGAAGGCATGCTTTGGAAGCAGGGTTTAGCTTGCCTAATCCATAGCCCTCTCACTTATAAATTCGTTTTGTAGATCCCGGAGGCCACCCAGGTCACACAGAATCAGACAGAAGGCATGCTTTGGAAGCAGGGTTTAGCTTGCCTAATCCATAGCCCTCTCACTTATAAATATTTCACCTGCTACCTTCGGGAGAGTACTGCTTCACTTCACGGAGCCAGCAGACTGGCTAGCAGCATCGAAGCAGGGTCAATGACAGAGTTAGACACTCAATTTTCTGGATATCAAAAATGCGGGGATATTTTAAAAAATCATTCTGCACATATCTGTGGTAATTCAAGATAAAGCACAGAATGCCACAAAAGGAACACATTAAAATATTCTATAATTTTCAAGAAAGGAGCATGGCAATTTATGTAGAATGTAAATATTATTGCCCAAAGGGGCTATAGATAAATCCTTAGTGATCAACCATTGCTGTCCTCAGATTTCTCTGTATTGTATCTCTCTCCCAGGTAGCTCTTAAGAAGTTCAAACTTTTATTAGATCCCTTGTCAAAGACTGCTTCACCATATGTATATGGATTTATTTCTGGGCTCTGTATTCTGTTCCAGTGGTATGTCTGTCTGTCTTTATGCCAGAACCATACTGTTTTGAGGTCTATAGCTTTGTAATATTTTTTGAAATCAGGAAGTTATGATTAGGCTATCTGGGGTCTTTTGTGGTTCCATATGAATTTCAGGGTTGTTTTCCTATTTCTATAAAAGATGCCACTGAGATTTTGATAGGGGTTGCATTGAATTTGTACATTGCTTTGGGCAATATGGATGTTTTAACAGTATTGTCTTAGTTCTGCAATCTAGGACAACACAGATGAACCTTGAGAACATTATGCCAAGAAAAATAATCCAGTCACAGAAAGACAAATACTGCATGATTCCACTTCTATGAGATATCTAAAAGAGTTAAATTCATAGAATTAAAGAGTATACTGATGGTTGCCAGGGGCTGGGGTGGGGGAATGGGGAGTTACTAATTCATGGTGTAAAGCTTCAGTTAAGCAGGATGAAGAAACTCTAGGGACTTCTGTACAATAGCAATGCATTATACACTTCAAAATGTAAGAGATGTCTCATATTATATGTTCTTACCACAACTAAATTAAATTTAAAAATCTAGATAGCCAAAGATACACATTAAAAAGCATTTTATTAGAGGCTGCTCTTTCAGACAGGTATCTTAAAGATAAGACTCACTCAGGTACCCAGAGTGGATCATTTGAGCAATAATAACACTAATTATGTGAATCAACCCTAGAGACCTCTCTCTTCCTGAAAATTAATCTGAAGGCAACTCCAGAAACCGGGGAAAGAAATGTGGAGCAGGACTATGGAACATGGCCTCTCATATCATTTCCAGGAACTCTGGCTATTGAAGGGGCTGGATATACAGCCCTCCTCACCATCAGAGCTCATATCCGTCACCTGTAACTTCTCCTTTTTCTAATATATTCCCGGGACCTGGGCAGATTCTGTGTTGCAAGGTGCACAGCGCCATACTAAATGACTTCATATTCGCCATGACACAGGCCATTTTCTCCTGATAAAAATTTCTTTTATAGAGCTGACCTTTCGGATTCATCTTTGAAAGTCTGGATGGGGGGCAGTGATAATCCACTGAGCTGTCGAAGGCCAAGCCCCTTCCTTACCTGTAATAACAATCTTTCATCGCCTATGACGGCAGCTTGGTTCCAATTAATCACTTCAGAGAACGGCAGCTCCCATCCGTTGCTGAGCATCACAGGGACACAGGCAGCCTGTGCGGGAGAAGGGGACTTCGTGAGTGTGAGGAGAGTGACAGCGGGGACCGTTCCAATCAGGGGTGAAATCGCTACAAATCCAATCACTGGCCTTTCTCAACATTGCATGAATCCTGGATGCTGAGGCCGGAGGGCGGGAAGCTTTCGTGAGTTATCAAGTCACATGAAGGTCGTATGTATCCAGCCAAGACTGTGATATCTGCAAGTCTTGCCCTAGAATGCCGAAGCCCATTTCTATTCTAGCACTTGGTTTGGCTGACCTTACTTCCTTGGAGACGACTGGCCTCGCTGGAGAAGTTTCACTGATGTGACAAAATCTTTGACCAACAACATCGCGGCAAAAAAACCAGCCTTGGATAGAAACGGATTTGTCAGTGTAACGGCCACAGTCAGCTGCCGGCGGCTTGCCCCAAATGTCATGAGCAACAGAGTAGAATGGGGCTCGGCTTCCTGACAGAGCATTCTGTGGGCATAAGTACTACAGGGTGCCCACTTTTCCCTTGTTCTGCCAACGTCTGAACCAGAACTTGATTCCCTTCAGCGTGGAGGGACCCAAACCACTGCTGCACCAACTGACTACCTGCACAGCGACCCAACAGCCCCCAAAACACCAGGCTCAGGACAAAACCCTGGGTCCAGAGAACACGCAATCCCAACCAGGGCTCAGAGCGCTCCATCAACACCCTGAGAGGCCACAAGCACACAGTGACCCTGTGCATCTCAGAACACACTGTGCACTGGGCAAGACGTTCAGAGAAGGAAGCTCTGCTGTCGGAGGACAGGGCAGAGTGATGGAAGTGATGGACAGGGCAGAGTGACAAAGCACAGGTTCAGGCAAACTGCAAGCACAGAGGAGGAAAGAACGCGGCAGCAAGGGGACGAGGAGTGGAGGAGGAGGAGGAGGAGGAGGCTGAGAGCGTGCTTTCTGAAGGCTGCAACCTCCAGGCAGAAACATGCATAACAGTCTCCACAAGAGTCAGGTTTTGCAGAGTGTGGTTAACGAGCAGAGACTCCATGCAGGTCTGGAGCCGCAGCCTGGAGCTCTGAAGGGCAGAGATGGGAAGCGCTGGGCCCACTGAGCACCACCACCCACCACCCTGCTGGCCACCGATCTCACAATTTAGCGGGCCGGAGCCACGGCTGAGAGCGGGGACAGAAACAGGCAATTTGATTTTGGTGACGACAACCCATCAGCCATTTCCACTGCTCTGGAGACTGGCTTCTAGGCAGAGAGCCGAGTCTCTGCGAGGAGCCCAGCGAGGCTGCCCAGCTGCAATCAAACCTGGCGTCTGTTTGAAACCATACCCCTGCAGAACCCACCCTCCCCGGTGGTGAAACCACTTAGTCCTCTCCGGTCCAAAGGCAGGGAGAGATCCTCCTCCTGCCTCCCCCAGAAGAAAATTCCTGCAGCTTTTCTTGGGCAAACAGATCTCAGCTGTGCAAGGCGAATCACACACTGTTTCAATCCCAGGAGAAGCGCTCAGGTTCAACCCACCCAGTGGCCTCTGTCCCTCTGCCCGATTCTGGGGAGGTGGTGGGGTCTCTTACCTGCAGAGCCTCCAGGAACCTGAAGGATCCGAGCCTGCGACCACGAGGAACCAGACAGAAAGTGGCATTGTGCAGCATTTCCCGATAATCATACCTGGAAAGAGAAGGGGAGCGGTCAGCCAACGAGGACCCGTAGGAATGGAGGGATGAATGAGCACCCGTGGAGGCACACCTGCACGGAATTCCCAGAGCAGGCGGGCAGTTCTCACTTCTTGAGGGCACGGGGACTGTTGCATGGACAATAAGCCCGAACCTTCATGTTGGACAAAGCCATTAGGGTCTTTTGCAAACAGCCCACAAAGGCAAGTGCGATGGTCCCAGTGACAATTTGGCTTGCTCAGCCTTTGCTTACAAAATCAGATGTATGTGTCCCGTTTACATGTGCTTTTCCATAAGCTTAAAAAAAAATCACTGCTAGTGTTTTCTTTCTTTAATGCCATGTCATTCACCAAACCAAGACTGTTCTTGTTCCTCACCCCACAAAACCATGCTATTAAAACCTACTCAGGAAACCTCCTTTATAAGCACAAAACAACAGTCATTTTTCTCCTTCAAGCTGGAGTTTCTACATTTAACCAAGAACATTCAGTTGGCCTAGGCCAGCGATTTTCAATCTTTGTCATCTCATGGCACATATAGGCTAATTATTAAAATTCTGGGGCACATTGAAAAATGTTTTTTTTTTTTTTTTTTTTTTTTTGCTGATTTGAAAAAAAATAGGTATAATTTCAATTCATTTACACTGGAAAGCTACTGTTGTATTGGCTACTGCCATTTTTTATTTACAAGCTAAGGGAAAAGAGGTCATCACCCCTGATAAAATCATTAGGTATAACATGTTTTAAATATTCTTGCAGCACATTGGTATGTGGAAGCACACCAGTTGAAAATCAATGGCCTAGCTAGTGGTCAGCAAACTCATTAGTCAACGGAGCCAAATATCAACAGTACAACGATTGAAATTTCTTTAGAGAGCCAAATTTTTTAAACTTAAACTTCTTCTAATGCCACTTCTTCAAAATAGGCTCGCCCAGGCAGTGGTATTTTGTGGAAGAGCCACACTCAAGAGGCCAAAGAGCCACATATAGCTCGTGAGCCGCAGTTTGCTGACTATGGCCCTAGATAAATACTCCAGTATAAGAGTGGCTAATGTGCCTTACAGGGGGAAGGAGCTAGCTTAAGAAATGGGGCAAGCCAAAACCGGTTTGGCTCAGTGGATAGAGCGTAGGTCTGCGGACTGAGAGGTCCCAGGTTCGATTCTGGTCAAGGGCATGTACATTGGTTGCGGGCACATCCCCAGTAGGGGGTGTGCAGGAGGCAGCTGGTCGATGTTTCTCTCATCAACATTTCTAGTTCTCTATCCCTCTCCCTTCCTCTCTGTGGAAAATCAATAAAAGATATTTAAAAAATAAAAAAGAAATGGGGCAAGAGGAATACCAAGACATGACTGTTTCTTCCATACAAATACCATTTAACGGCGTTAAACTGGTTTTGCACTTGAAAAAAAAAGAGCAAAATATAGCACACATGTCACCCGCCTTTCTGCTGGTGAAGTGCAGGAAAGAGAAGGAGCATTCCATTTTGTTTAGGGCTATCCATTTGAAAGTGATTTACACAAACACATTCCTAACCACACAGTTCCAGGTTCATTATGGATTTAAGAAAACTTGGGAAACTCCTGTCCCGCGGGGCCCAGAGCCTCAGAGCTAAGACGAAATCACTCATTTTTCAAGAGCTTCCAATGCTCCGCAGACAGGTGTGACTTTGACAGCAGCATATGTCACCAGCAGTTTCTGACTCTAATAGTCTAATTTAATCATAGCCCGAAGGCACTGGATTCTTCCCTCCTCCTTTTTTGGGATCCTGATATATACATTTATATTTTTAAAGTCCACATCTATTTTTATATTCTCATACAAACTAGGCGTATGGGAGTAAGCCAATTTTCAATTATAAACCCGTCATTAAGAAGAGACATCATGCAAAGGGCCATTTGCTTAAACAAGCGTGTAGAACTAATTTGCACAAGAAAAGGTCACCGTGAATGGATTAAGATTATCTCCACTGAGAGTAAAATAAAAACCCTTGCTGCATTAATTAAACTGCAAAATAGACTTCAAAGTAGAAAAGAGTTTCAAGAGGGCTCAAATTTAGCTAAATAAGAAAAAATATTAAATTCTGATGCTAATGGCTTCTTTTTTTTTTCTTTTGCTCACCCAATATGGGGGGAGGGGGGGATTGACAAGTATGTTCAAGTTCAACTGATGATAATGTCTGAATCACTACCTAATCGATGAAGAGGGAAATATGTACACACGAATATATGCATCAAGTTTAAACCACAATTTTTTAGTATAAAAAGGTCAAATATACTTCAGGCTACAGCAAAGTTTAACAAATGCCGAGAATAGAAACCCCTGAGGGGCTAGCACTGACGGCCCTATATCCTTGTCATTAGGCTGCTAAAAATGTAAGACCCTATTAATGTTCTGGATTGTAACAAGTTTCAAAGTTGCAAGCTGCAGAATTTAACTTTAGGGAAGGAATGGAGGGAGAGAAAAGGCAGAAAAGTTAGAGGGAAAATTCACTTGGGTGTTGATTTTGAAGTGGTTGCATCGAGTATTTGCTGACATAGCAAATAAAGCTCACATGAGAGGTTAACAGAAGATGTGGGGTGAGTAATCTTTTTAAAAATATATATTTTATTAATATTTCACAGAGAGGAAGGGAGAGAGAGAGAGCTAGAAACATCAATGAGAGAGAAACATTGACCAGGCAATTGACCAGCTGCCTGGTCAATGTACATGCCCTTGACCGGAATCGAACCTAGGACCTTTCAGTCTGCAGACCGACGCTCTACCACTGAGCCAAACCGGTTTCGGCTGGGGTGAGTATTCTTGCAGAAGCCAGGAACCCACTAGGCAGATGTAAGATTATGAACACAACACGGGAGCTTTCTGGGGCTCAGTTTCCTCATGTGCCAAATGAGCCAGCTGGACCAGATGACTAAAGATTGCTTGACATTCCATCTTCCTTTGTTATGACTGTTAAGGAAGAGAGAAGAATGTCCTTTGGGAACGTCCCACTGCTCCAGAGTTTTCCGTAACTATGGCATGTACGTGTGTGCATATATGCATGTAGATGTCTGCTCGTGCGCACACAAAGATGTTGAACATGTGCAGTCATGATGACACACAGACACAAACAGTATACATGCATAACTTCAAACAAGGATTTTCAGATTTCTAATGGTGCTCAAACTCTTTTGGGCTCCAGGGACAATAGTGAATTATTACTATGTTATACATGAAGGAGTAATGAAGCTCCAAAGGGGGGGGGGTGTGTGCAGATGATGGATCAAGTTGGGCCACATATGTGCTTGGTGCCCTCCCACTCAGGCTTTCTGTTGACTGGGCCCCTCTCCATATTGATGTTCTCACATGCCCCACACCACCCTCCTGCCAGACTCTTCAACTCATTGGCTTTATCAGTCATTCTTTCAAGAAGTGCTATGTTCCAGGCACTGTTCCAGTGCTGCAAATGTTGTGCAGAGATCTTCCTCTAGTTGCTAAACCCATCAAAGAATCACCCAGCAACTAGGAGAATACTGATGAGAACTTGAGGTGCAAGATCGTCTGGGGGTATTTTCATTACAAATTAGACTGTGAAGGCAGGTCCTCTGGATTGATACAGTAAGGAACTCTGGGTCCACTCTCTCCAGCAAAACAATTTAATTGGGAAAAATTGTTTTTTGAAAAATTCATTTGAAGTTTCTGGAAACTGTTCTAAAGACATAATGACAGATAGAAAAACATTCATTCAAGAGATTCTACCAAATCTCAGTAAGAACAGTTGAGTGTCTGGAGCATTTGAGCCAGACCTGACCAACCCTCACCAGTTCTGCCTTATAAAAGCTGAGGGGAGTATAGTCTAGAACAGCGGTCGGCAAACTGAGGCTCGTGAGCCACATGTGGCTCTTTGGCCCCTTGAGTGTGGCTCTCCCACAAAATATCACGTGCGGGCCCGCACATACAGTGCTATTGAAACTTTGTGGCCCATGCGCAGAAGTTGGTTGTCAGTGCTCTCAAAAGAAATTTCAATGGTTGTGCTGTTGATATTTGGCTCTGTTGACTAAAGAGTTTGCCGATCACTGGTCTAGAAGACTGGACTCCTCTCTCTCCCAATACCCACCAGGATAGTGAAAAGACAACCCATAGAAAAGAGAAAATATTTGCACATCATTAATTTGAGAAAAAGAATTTATCAAGAATATGTAAAGAACTCTCCCAATTCTGCAATAAAAAAAGACAATCCAATTTTAAAACAGACAAAGGATTTGAATTAGATATTGTTCCAAAGAAAATATTCAAAGCACCAATAAGCACATGAACAAGATATTCAACATCATTAGTCATTAGGGAAATGGAAATCAAAACTACAATGAGATATCACTTCACACCCACCAGGATGGCTCTAATCAAAGGAACAGATGAGAACAGGTGCTGATGGGGATGCGGAGCAGGAGGTGCCCTGATACGTTTGCTGGTGGGAAGGAAGATGGTGCAGCCACATTAGAAACCAGTTTGGCAGTTTCTCATAAGACTGAAAACAGGCTTAGCACATGAGCCAGCAATTGCACAGTTGAGCATTTATCCTAGGGAAATGAAAACTTATCTTCGTGCAGAAACTTGTCCATGAATGTTCACAGCAGTTTTATCCTTAATAGCTCCAACCTGGAAATCATCCAAATGTCCTTCAATGGATAAATGATTCAACAAACTGAGGTACATCTATAGCCTGGGATACTTCTCAGCAATAAAATAAAACGAACCATTGACACACACAACCAGCTCAAGGAAATTATGCTCAGTTTAAAAGCCAACCTCAAAGGGATATGTACTGCATTATCCCATTTATATAGCATTCATGAAATACAATAATTAGGGGGCCAAGTAAGAGATTAGTGGCTACCTGCTACCAGTAGATCGGGGTTGGGGAAAAAAGGTGAGGAGATGACAGGTCAAGGGCGGGGGGGGGGGGGTAATCCTTTAGAAAGGACTAGTTCTCCCCAATATTACTTAAGTTTAGAAATGTGAATCCTATAGAAATCATCAACATCTTAAAAGCAAGAGATATCCCAAGCAAGAAGATAAGTAGACGAGGGAGGCCATTAATCTCAGAGAACTCTCAGCTTTAATTAATAAATGGTTTTGTTACCCTTTTCAGATAGGCATTACATTCCCCACTGTGTAGGTGATGACAGAACAGTTTTCATAAATGATGCAAGGAAAAATGTAATAAAAACGACAGGCCCCTGAATTTTATCCTGAAACCAGCACCACCCTATCGCCAAAATAATCTTCTCCTTAAAGTTGCATTGAATAATATATGGGATGCGTCCCATTTAAAACGGGCCGTGTAAGAAAGCATAATTCAAGACCTCCCCCCTCCATATGAGACACATTTTTGCTGGTACAATTGGGAAGGGGGTTGGGCAGCATGCATAGCGTGCACAGCGCAGGGTTCTCAAAGTGCGATTTCCCAACCAGAAGTACCATCCGGGAACTTGCTACAAATGTAAATTCTCTGCCTCACCCAGACCTGCTGAATCAGAGAGTCTGGGGGCAGGGCCCAGAATTCTGTGTATTAACAAGCCCTCCAGGTAATTATGATGCGCCCTAAATTCTGAGAACCACTGCCATGCTAGTTAAGAGCTTAGTAATTAAAAGCTTAGTGGTTCGGCAGCTTTAGAGACAGCCAAACCTAGGTTCGAATTTCAGTTTTGCTGTTTTCAAGTTGAGTGATCCTGGAAATGTTATATGTTGAAATCTTATTTTCCCAGTTGGCAAAATGTGCATAATACTTAATATTGTGAGGATTAAATGACATTTTTAAGTAAAGCCCAGGTTCATTATAGGCAACCCGTATACGGAAGCCATTATCATCATGGCTGAAGGGAGGCAATAAAATGTAATGGAAAACACAGCCAACACGAAGTTAGAAAACCTGGGTGAGGAATTGGTATCTGTATCTACCACTTTCGGGGCAAATTATCTAACATCTCTGAGCTTCAAAACGGTGAAGATCAAATAAGATCATGTCCATGCAGCACATACTGTAACACACTGTGCAATCACAAGTTACTGTGGTAAACCGTATCGGAATGAGGGGAATAAATACATTTTTAGAACCAGTAAGTAGTAAAAATAAAACAAAGGCACAGATTCCCCAAGACAGAGCCAGGAAGCACTGCGGAGCAGACCCTTTCCAATGAAATGAAAACAGAAGCTGTGAATCACAACAGCTCCTCATCAAAAGGATTTGGGCTTATTATCAAAGCTACGTTGCTGCTGCAGTGCCCACAGGTCCTCCCGTGGCTCCCACAATGCCCGTGTAGCATGTGAGCTGCATTGTACTCATCAGAGAGGATGAGGAAGAAGCAAGTGGTCTACCCCTCATCTCTGTAGTCACACGATTCTAGTTTCCTCATGATGTTCTTAGTGTTTCTCCAGTGTTTATTTATAGAGAAACTTTACATCTACAGCTGATCTGCTCCCTCCAGCTCCCAATCTCATAAGTACCTAGCCTTCTTTGCTTGCACCCAGGTTTGAATCACATCCCTTAAGGGGAAAAAAAACAAAAAGAAAACAAAAACAACGCATGACTGCTGTCATTCCAAAAAGTGCATCGGGACAAGGGAAATCAAATGAAACCCTTGAGCATTTCCTTTGTGCTTCCCCCCCAGCCCCCCAATTCATTCAACAAACCTTAGTTGAATGCCTGCCATGCATGTGTCAGGTACCATTCAAGGCACCAGTGAAAAGGCACCTGTTATCAAATGGTTATTTATCAAGTGAAGGAAAAGGTAGGATGGAGGCATGGGGTGGGGGTAATGCAGAAGGAGAAACAGCAGCCACAGCCTGCCTTTGGTGGGGAGGAGAGTGAGAAGCAGGATTTCTCCTCGAGGAAGGAAGACTCTAGGCTAAGTATTAAAGGAGAAGCAAGAATAAGCCTGGCAATGGGCATTTCTGAGGGTAGAGATGGTAAGGCAGGAACAGAGGCCCCAGAGTGAGAGGAACCATCTAGTCTGGGGTGGGAGGGGCTGACAGGAGAGGGGATGAGGCTGTTGATACCGGCCGTACACTACTGGGAAGACCGTGTGTGGTATCTCCTGGAGCTTTGTGTGGGTGGTCATGAATCACAGAAGAGCTCAAGCAAAATATGTTGCCAACGGGAATCCTCAGGACTTGATAGGCGAGCCCTAAGTTCCACGTCCAATAACCTTGCCCAGGAAGGTCACAGCTATGGAACCAGCAGGGCTCCAACTGCAGACCCTTGGATTCTAAAAGGCCTTTGCTTTCTACTCCACCATGCTACTTCCTGGGCCAGCCCCCACACAGGCAGTGTCTGTAAAGTGTCATCCTCCTCAGCAGTCCACCTAGTTCCAAGTATTAGCAACAAACGTAAAAGGACCCTCTCACCTACTCAAACTCCATGGGTACTAGGAGGTTAATCCAAGGAGATGCCCTGTCATTTACTAACCATGTTGCCTTAGACTCTTTCTTGACCTTAACACTCAAAATTTCCGTTATGTGGCATGTGATAGTATGAAATTGGCCCAAAGCTCAACTTTGAACTGAGAGACCAATGAGTGGGAGCCAATACTTCAGCTATAAAACAGGTCTAGCTGGCACTGTGCTCTCTACTTGTTGTCTTGTAAGCAACACATGGAAAAGTATAGGCCCTGATGGTAGTTGAGAATCCACCAGACCCACGGGGCCTCCATTTCTTCACGCCATCTTTCTGCACAGGAATGAACTATTCCGTGTCCTGGTGCTGGGTACATGCAGAGGCGCCCTACTAATGCCTGCTGCTGGGCATGGCTGACCAGATTGGCTACAGTCTCAGGGACATGCAGTGCCCCCTGCAGGAAGGCGCTCACTATTTGGAGGTGGTGCGATTCCTCACACAGGCGGTTCTTTGCCTTTGAGCGTTGCCTGCTGCTAGAACCTCCAGGCACCTTGTCACAAAAAGGGTTGGGAACTTACTTCCTTGTGATGCTTCTCAGAACGAGGCTGCCCATCTCAGGTATCCACTACAAAAAGCAATGCTCAGTGACCCACAGGGACAGGTGTTTCTATTCACACCGTCATACGTGGCTTTCCACACAAGACCATCTCCTTGTTATTTCCATTGAAAAATCCTTTTCAGTATAGTGAAGGGCAAAAGGTGACATTTTGTGGGCTCTGGCTGGGGTGTAAGGCCCCCATGGGAGGCACTGTCTTCCCATGCATGGGTGCCCACTCTCACACACACACACAGACACACACATACTCTCTCTCATGTAAGCCTAATAGCCACACCAGGAGGTAGATGTGATTATACCTACTTTTCACAGGAAAGAAAAGAGAGTCAGAAAAATCTTTGGAATCAATCACCCCATCTGAACTCACTGAAAACAATCCCTTAATCGTGTCAAACTCCCCACTCCATCTCTACCCTAAACATCTACTCACAGCTCAGAACTTTAAACTTGGACCAGCTGGTCATCTCCACCTGCTGAAGAAGGTGAGGTTAGAGCATCAGCCTTTTTAAAAATTGAACTTATTGGGGTGACACTGGTTAATAAAATTATATAGGTGTCAAGTGTGCAATGCTATCATACATCATCTGTGTACTGCATTGTGTCCACCACCCAAGGAGCACCAGTTTTTGTACTCAGCAATCCCAAAATTTCAAACTGCTCTGAAATAAAAGCAATTCTAGGACATGTGGGTCTACATTCTTGGGCTAGAAATAAAGCATTTCTGTTAATGCTAAATTAAGGACTACCAGGTTAGGGGGGGGGGGGGGGGAGAGGGGACAGTGGGGAAGATTGACAAGAAAAGAGCCGGCTGCAACGACGACCTCGGGTGTATAAATGGGTCCAGGAAAGGCACGCAAAGGCCCTGGCTGCAGGGCCAAGTGTCCGTGACAGGCCCAAGGGCAGCTGGGAAGCCCGAGGTCATTAACTTACCATTAACCTTTCACCGGGCTCTGTGCCACGAAGACTGGCCAAGTGGAGCAGGGCCAGGAAGGGCAGACTGAAGCTGGAACGCCCAGCGCAGGGGCCAGCGGCACCGAGTGTCCATTCTGGGACGACAACTCCTCAGGGACAGGCAAGTCCCGGGAGCGCGCTGCAGCCGGGGCATTCCCTGCCCCTCCTCGGCTGCACTCCCACTCCTGGTGCCCCCGTCTTGGCCAAGACCCTCTGGTGCTCACTCAGCAGCCGGCTGGCCTGTCCACGGCTCACTTTCTATCAAGTTGCTGCTTTCTTGTTTCCCTTCCAGACAGCACCATATCCTACTTGCTGCTGAACCAGCGCCTACCCCAGGGTCTGGCCTATAGTAGCCACTCAAAACACAGTTATTAAATGAATGGATGCAAATGCCCACTGGTTTACATATAGACATGGAAGCAAGAGGGGCCCACAGGCCTTCATTAGAACAACCTATTTAGCTACTAACTGCATGGCCAGCTCTTAACTATGCCAGGTCCTCTTAGGATGAGTTTCACTCCTATAGTCGGGCTGAGTCCAATTTAGAGAACAGAAAATAGTGTCTTTTGGGTGGGAGGGGGGGTGGTCTTCCTTTCGAACATTTTCTACCCCTTGGTCTCTGTCTTTATTTCTAAAGGCCTGGCAGACTGTTAAAAATTTCAGCTTTTCTCTGCACACTCATCAGTGGGAAATTTGTATATCACCTGCCTTAGCATTTGAGGCATAGCTCGGAGATATTGCGGTTCAGTTCCAGACCCCCGCACTGATGTGAGTATAGCCATAAAGAGAGTCATCATCTTGTTGCTGGTGGAGGGTCTTGTCTTCAATTTGTGAAAAGGCACCATCTGCGAAGTGCTGTAAAACGAGGTATGCCTCTAATTCCAAAGCAAATTGAATGTGTATGCACAGGGCCATTCAAACCGAACCTTCTCCAGGCTTCCTCCATGTCTGAGGTGGAGAGGAAAACACAAAATTGCAGAATCTCCGCCTAATTCTACAATGACGAACAATGCTTTGGTCTTAAGGCACGGACTCTTTACCCCCAAAGAAACCTGGGCCCACCCGATGTTCTGATCACGTGTCTTGGTGAGCCAAGACATTCTGGCCTGCACAGCCAGCCTCGGTCAGCCCTGGGTGTAGGAGAATGTTTGAATTCCTGCCGGCTGCTCCCCTCACCAGAGGAGGCACTGCGCAGGCGCTGGCCAGTGGTAGATCTGACACATGCCCAGCATTCTTCATCAGTGCTTAAGCCTCTCATCTGGTCCTTGCACTCAAGTGACTATAAAATACTTTGAGGATCCAATTACAGTTAATGAAATGATGGCTGGTTCAGTTAACCCCACTGTCCCGTCTCCTCTTCTGTTTTTGCCACTCCGAGGATCCACCTTCTGATTTTGACCGTCAAAGCCAGCTCACTCCTGAGCCATTTGCACAGAGCAAGCAAATGAGACCTCAGAATTCTGTGTAGCCAGGGATGGTGTAATTCCACCCAAGATAGGGCATCAACATAATGTGAAAGCTGGGTGAAGCTAGCTGTCTGTGGACAGTCTAATCCTTCCCACCTGGGCATGTGAATGTATAGATGTACAGTGTGTATGCGGGTTCATGGGACATAAAAACTTGTGTATGGTTATTTCCCAGATCAGCCTCCCATGAGGGTTTGGTCATGGAGACTGGGAAGGCCCCCAAATCTGCCGTTTCCTTTAGTAGAAGCACAGTGGTGCCCCGGGGAGTCTGTGAAACTCTGAGGCACCTCTCCCTCCTCCTCAGCGGCTCTGCTCAGCACACTTCCTCTGGGGAAGCAGCTAAGCAGCTAGCCAGCTCCTAGGTGGCCTCATTTTGGGAAGAAGCTGTGGGACAGAGGGGAAACTGAGGCATGAGGCAGGGAGAGGTAGATCAGGTGTCCCTTAAGATGCCTTTATGCCCTGATATTTGCTCACTGGACCAATAAGTTTTGAGCACTGGGGAAACAAAAATGCAAACACCTAATGTTTTTTTTACCTCATGCCCTTCCCTGTATCTCCTAATTCTACTTAATTCCTAATTCTACGCCCGTGGGTCCCCACATGAGCCGAGCAACAAGAAGTATACTCTGGCTCATATGTTTCAGGCCGGAATAGGTTTGGTCTTTATAGGTTCAACCCATTTTCCAAAGAGCAACCACAGATACCTTCACAATATTCTCTCCCAGGCTGAAAACCCTCCAATGGCTCCTCATGGTGCTTAGAATAATAGTCATACCTCCATCCCACAGGCCCCTTGAGACTAGCTCTGACTGGGCCCTCCTCACTCACCTTCCACAGCTATCCTGGCCTTTTCTCAGTGTCTCAGCACACCACACTCATTACCATCTTCTGGACTTGGGTTTGCTATGCCCTCTGCCTGGAACATTCTTCTCCCAAATCTCCCTCAGGAGGCATATCAGTGCTCCTTAGAGACACCCGCACAGACCAGCCTGTGTTCCCGGCACCCACTGTCCGATCATTGCCCTGTCCTAGGATCTACCACTGTCTGAATTCATACACCCATTACTGTCTTTCTCTCTAAATATAATGTATACTCCAGGAGAGTAGGAGCTTACCTGTTCTCACTCACCACTGTGACCCCAGATCCTAATCCTGTGCCTGGAACACAGTAATCTTAAGAAATGTTTGTTGAATGAATGCCAGATCTCTTCCTCATTCCTCAGGGAAGAATACCTATGAGATCGTAATGCCCAAGTTGCTGGCCATGTTTGCAAAGATAATCCATAGGATGCATTTCTAAATGATTATAGAAATATCCTCTTTCATCAATTGTTTTATGCAGCACCAGCCTTATTTCTCTAGTCAAATGTTATCTGCTAGGAAACCCAAGATCCCATTAAAAATGTCTTTAGGAAAAAAAAATTGTAAAGAATGTCTTTAAGATATTTACGTGTGGAGTGACAGGATGAAACCTATACAAACTAATGCCTAGGAAATATACTTTCTGGCCTCGACTTTGTCATAAACTGTCTGATTTTAAGCCGAGGCCCTTTGGGCCTGAATCCATGCTCATTTATAAAATGGGAAATCATAGCAGCCATGCCCACCTAATGAGGTCCACCGAGGATCTAACGAGACAGCATACCTGAGAACATTATGCAAACTAAAGCATGTCTGAATAACAGGAAGGACGAGGCAAACATTTTCTTGGAATGGTCTCTGTACGTAATGAGGCAAAATGTAGAGGATATGGAAGGCCTGGCATTATTTCTTTTTTTAGCCCCAAATAGTTATGGCCTCTACCCCAATCCACCCAGTGCTTCAGACGTGCAGCTCATCTTCCACAAGAAGCATCTGGAATAGCTAATTTGTTACCGAAGCCAATGGTTAAACACACATGATCCCGTGGGGCTGAAAGGCTGGCCACGATTCCCAGTTTCCCACTGTTAGTTTTCAGCTACTACCCAGTCAGTCTGTTTTAAGGGTTTGCATTTGTAATGAAGATGGCTCAGAGCTCTTGACTACAGAGCCGAGAGAGAGAGAGAGAGAGAGAGAGAGAGAGAGAGAGAGAGAGAGAGAGAGAGCGCAATTATGTCACATGGAACGTCTTGTTGCTTGGTTTCCATTAAGGTATCTTGCCTTTTACATAAACTGTCAAGTAAAACTTGGCATCGAAACACAAAGTGAGTAGCTTTCTTTGTAGAGGAACTGACAGCTCAGCTGTGTGTCAGATACACAGCTGCTAAGACTCTGCTCAAAAGACGATGTGTCCTCTCAGGATGGGAGCTGGTACCAGAGGACGCCTTTACTCGGGACGAAGTCAAAGCAAAATGTAGGGGTGATCTTTTTGGGAAGTTAACCCCCCAATGCCAATCAACTCCATCCCTCTCCACGAGCGTTGGTTTTGGAATTTCAAAAGTTTTGGAGGTGCGAAAACATAATTGGAAAATTTTTTTCCCCTGCTTAAAGGGCTAATTGATTTCACAGGTGTTTAATTATCATTTGCTGTGGGATAATACCTTGTAGTGCCATAAAAAATGGATTTAATTTTCAAGTGCTTGCAAAACCACTGCCAAAGCCCAGTTAGAGCTAAAGCTAGATGATTATTCTATAAATCAAACGCACTGCCTCCTTTCTTTGAAATTTTTAATACTTGGGGATAATGCTATCAGACAACCTTGAAACTAACACGAAAAGGGTTTTCCTGCCAAGCACCAAAAGGCAGCCACTGGAGCATTTGGGGATGTTTGGTTCATTACCAGTGGCTCAGGCAGCCTCAGGACCGCACATGTGTGCTTCCCAGACATGCCAAGGGGAATGTCAGGACACCGTATCTCTACCGAGATCAAATGGCCATACGCCCAATAATGTCCACAGGAGAATAGAAATGAAACCCGTCCGCCCTTACCACAAAACCTGCCTCACAGTGACTGTAACTCTCGGAGCCCAAGCTAAGAGCCCTGGAATGTGGAAAGTGAAGGTTTTTCCACTTGATCAATGAATATTTCCCTATCTGATGATTAAGACACAACCCTTGTGCTTTTGGTCATAACAAAGGGCAGAAATCATAAAATAAGTAAAAAAAAAAAAAATGTGAGCAGCTAGAAGGCACCACAGATGAAAAAAGCAAGGAGGAGAGAGGTCAAGTAACCTTCCTAAGGTGCCTCCACCAGGGGCCAGAAGCAAGATAAAGCCAGGCAGAGGAAGACAAGCACCATAGGATCTCACTTAGACGTGGAATCCAATGAACAAGATGAAATAACAAGACAGAAACAGACTCATAGATATGGAGAAAAGACTGACAGCTGAAGGGGGTGAAGGGAGATGGGGAGAGCTGGGTGAAAAAGGTGAAGGGGTTAAGCAAACAAAAAACATAGACATCATATGGTGATTATCATGGGGAAAGGGTAGTGGAGGAGGTAAAAGAGGGTAAAGGGGGCGTTTAAAGGTGATGGAAGGAGACAACTTGGGGTGGTGAACACACAATACTATCTACAGATGATGCATTATAGACTTGTCCACAAGAAACCTATATAATCTCATTAACCAATGTCAACCAAATAAATTCAATAAAAATAAAAAAGGGGATGTGTGTGTGTGTGTGTATTTAAAAAAGGATAGTTCTGAGCAAGCAGAGAAAGGAAAAGACAGCTTGAAAACAGATTTAGAGTCCCATTCTCATCCAAAATCTAAAAATAAAAGGAAAAAAATAATTTTAAGGCAAAAAAGGGGGAGAGAAGGTTTCATTTTGCAAGAAGAGTGGCTATTTCAACAGAGCCCAGTTTCTGTGGAAGTGCTTAAGCTGCCTTAAGTAACCATATAGGGGTTTTAGTCGGTGCCACGTCTCGAATTTTCTTCTCCAGTTTTTATTCTGAAGCTGCAGAAGTCATACCACCTTCCATTAGGTGAGGCCTGAGAGAGCAGGGAGTCTGGCTGGGCACACACGCTGTCAGCACGATGCCATTTATTTATGCCTGCGTATAGAGTGTGCACCCTCCCCCGGTCACCGCACAGTGTGAATTCCCAGCAGTTCCAGTTAGCCTCTGCTGTACTGGTTAAGGTATCATAACGTAAGACGCAGTATAACGGGTGCTATTCCTGGACCCGGTGTTTGTTTGGGTCCTCATAGTGGAAGTCGGAGCCAAAGGCATGTGGGCAGAAAGGGCAGGTGGAAATGTAGGTCCCAGTGCAACCTGAAAGGGATAGGGTGAAGAAACATTCATAGAGACGAGCTTGGGATTGCAACCGAAACTTCTGCAATCAATAAAAAGCGATGATAAGAATTACAACTGACATTCACTATGAGTTTACTACATGCCCAACTGTCGGCAAAGCACTCTATCTGTTTGGCCAGTTGACCTTCCAACAACCTTACGAGGTAGGATAATGTCTCCTACTTTATGGAAGAGAAAAATGGAGGAGGATAGCCAATGTACCCAAATTCACTTCCTAAGCGGCTGGTAAGGTGGTATACAGTATCTACACTGCCTCCCTCCTTAGGGCTTCTTGGAGATGTCCCCTGCACCAGATAAGCTAGCTCTGTCTGGAGAGACAGCATGAGAACTATTATGGAATCTACCGGACTGATTTATGGTCTTCTATCCAGAGACACGCCTGGCATGGCATCAGACCTTTTATCTGGCTCTGAATTAGGGATGATGTCCTTCCCAAGGTCATCCCCCATCTGAGGTATCACTCCAGGTCCTAGGGAGTAGGCAGGTGAGAAACAAATGGTTGTCCATTTGCTATATTTTACCCCAGACAGGACCACTTTTGGAACCCAGAAACCTCAAGGCCTCTTTAAGAGCTTACACAAATTTTACTTTCCTAATCCATGGTAGGGTTTTGGTATCAAGACCCACATCAAGCCGTTGAGTTACCTAATAAGCCTGTTAGTGGGACCTTGAGTCCATATGAATATGATAAGGAAGAGACACAAAATAAATGCTGACACTGACATTTCACTCACTCATTCACTTTCTCATCAATTTACTTTACCAATGATACTTATTGTGAACCCCGTAAGCACCAGGCATGCTATCACCAGAAGGGGGGAAATACACGGTGAGTGAAAATTCATCACCATCATCACATTTGTTTACCTTATAGAATTTTTTAAAATATATTTTGTTGATATTTTACAGAGAGGAAGAGAGAGGGATAGAGTGCTAGAAATGCCGATGAGAGAGAAACATCGACCAGCTGCCTCTTGCACACCCCCTACTGGAGATGTGTCCACAACCAAGGTACATGCCCTTGACCAGAATCGAACCCGGGACCTTTCAGTCCGCAGACCGACACTTTACCACTGAGCCAAACCGGCTTCGGCTACCTTATAGAATTTATAGTCTTATTGGAGAGAACGGCATTCAAATAATAAAATCAACAGCTATGGTGAGTTTCCAAGGAGCGACTAAGGGTTCTATAAGAGCACATGGAAGAGGAATTTGACCTCGTCAGGAGGAGGGGTTAGCTGAGACCTGAAGGGTTGGTCAGGGCCCAGCAGGACTCGGGGTGGAGATGAAGTCCTGAGAGCAGGGCTGACAGCAAGCTGTCCAAGCTCATCATCACAGCCTTGGTGCAGAGCCATCAGGAGATTTAAAATATGTTTCGGCAGGCAAAATACACACATCAGTCATCCCAACAAGTCAAACATTTCTTGCTGTATGTGGACAAGATCCATGGGGTGTCATGTAAAACAAAGGCTGCCCGGAGAAATGAGTGTGGTTCGAGACTGGATGTCTGGGCAGATGAGTCCTTTCTGTTAAACACGTTGATCGTATTAGAACTTTCTAGATAACGCCACACAGCTGCTGGGCTATATACCCAACAGGCAAGATACCTTAGCCTATGTTACAGACAGAAAAGCTGAGGAAAAAAAAAAGAGACTTCACATCTCGCTCTGAGCTCACGAAAGACACGTCCGATGGCTCAGTTCGTTGTCCCCGCTCATCCCCTAGGACCTGCCGACGCGTCTATTCAGCACTTATTTATGAGGCGCCCTTGTGTTGTCACAGTTCCCCAGGCTCCGCAGAGATGGTGCTAGTCCCCAAATAATCATATTTGCACAGTAATTAAAAGCCAAATCCCCAGCTCCCTAAATGCTATGAGCAGCTTGAATGCCTGTGTTTTGCCCTAACACTGAGCATCTCTAGGGTGAAGAAAAATCATGACAGAAGAGACTGGAATGACTTAATTGCAGCGAGCGGCAGCTTTGCATCGAAGCAGACATGGACGGAGAGGAGGAGGAGCTGGAGCCTGTGGTGTGATGGCTCGTTCAGGGGGAGCACAGACCCTGGCTTCTGCCCGGCCTCAGATACTGACCGCTGAGGGGCCCGGCCTGGGGCTGGCAGGCCACGACAGGCCCCGGGGAGATATCTTTGTGCTGCAGCGATAAGTCCTTCCCACCGACGTTAATGGTCCTTAAGGTAAAAGGGTGAAGAGGCAATTTCAGCTATTAAGGCATTAGTTTAAATTGGACTCAAGAACGAAAGAACAGCCACAACTGGGATTTGCCCAACAAAGACACTGTTTTCATCCCTCGGCCTCCTAGACTAATTTAAGGATTACAGGACCTACCCCAAACCTCTGATCCAGCAAAATAAAGATCATTTTGGGAGGCCCCACACCAGCCCAAACGGCCACCTGTATTTTTAAAGCTGCTAATCCCTTAGGGAACAAAATTGGAAGAAAAGGCTGGGGGGAGGGGAGGCGGAAAGATTATTTAGACATAACAAAACACATCATTTTCCATTCTTTAAATCAAAGTTCTTACAATAATAATAATAATAACAATAATAATAATAAATGATAGAGTCCAAGAAAAGGCTCTTGGCAAAAAAATATACTTCCAAAATAACACCCTCACATGCAGAAGTAACAGAAGCACCACACAATTCCTAGCCCATTCCTCTGCTCAGTACCATGTTCCTTGCTCTACACAGGGGAAGTACCACTGTTTTATATATATATATATATATATATATATATATATACATATATATATATATATATATTGATTTCAGAGAGGAAGAAAGAGGGAGAGAGAGAGAGATAGAGAGAGAGATAGAGAGAGAGATTTATTTTCTTCCTGAAACCTTTATCTTATAAACCCACGATCACTTAAGACTGAAACATGATGTGATGCCCATATCTCCTTGAAATACTCTGCAGAAAAGGTATCCTCAAAATGTTGAAAACTTGATCACCACAACTTACACAAGGATCAACTGAATAGTGAACACTGATGTTAAGCTGAGGATTTTAAACCGTGGACACGAGTGTGAAACTCTAACTCCAGCCTTGCAAACCCCACGAAACAGCCTGTGCGAAACCCTGAAGAAAATGTGGGCACCAGAGATGCCAAAAGGCGTTCTGGGTAAGCACACCACGCCCCACCATTCATTTTGTTGCCAGCAGGATAACAACATGGGATAGAAACCCGGGCCCAGTCTGCACTGCTGCTGAAGAGACTGGATGGCCAGCATTCAGCTCACAGGGCATTCCCATCCATTAAGGGTGTAGCCTCCCGATTCCACCAGTAGATGGGGCACATCCACATAGCAAGTGTCTCCACCGAACTGGCCTGGTGAGCAAAAACAGGTCCTGCCTCCTCCTCCTCCTCCTCCTCCTCACCTCCCAACCAGAGGAAAGAAGATACCCCCTGGCGAGGAGTAGGACCAGGACCCCAGCTCTGAAGGAGGCCTTTTCTCTCCTGAACCAATAGAAGGGCGTGGGGACTGCAGTAGGATTGGGGAATCAGGGATGGCCAGCTCAGAAGGAAGACATATACACTGCCCATACATTTTGAATATTCTCTACAAAGCACATCACCCGTTCAGATACACACTCATCCCAACTTTGAATGAGTATTTACTGAGTGCCCCCTCTATGAGGTCACTGTGCTCAAGTGGATGCTAGATCTCAAACAGGAAGGAGACGTGCTCCATGGATTTCCTCATGTGCTGACCCCGAAGAGATGCAAATGCAGGTCACGTGTAGCTACAAATGCAGGCGGGGAGCTGAAGAACAGGAGGGCACTGGAGTGACGGTGGGTAAGGATTAGGTGGTCAGGAAGGCCTTTGCGGAGAAGCAGCACTGAAACAGCCTCAGGGCTGAAGAGAAGCCAGCTTCCCACAGGGGGTCAGGGAAGAACTCAGGAGGTGAGAACACTCCTGACACACTCCAGGAACCAGAGGAAACAGGCCCGTCTGGGTGGTGGTGGAGGTCTTGGCAGGGGAAGGAAGGCAAGTGATAGCACCAAAGGTATTTACAGTGGCGTGTCCCTGTCTTTGATATATTATTTATGCAACTTCCGGGGAGGTGGGGGGGGGGGGGGAGGACCACTCAATTGTGTCATGGTTCATTTACTAGATGCTATTTTTGGGGTTCCTTACACACATAAACTTCATTTACTTCTCAAAATACCCCAAAAGGTAAATAAGCCAACCTGTTTATATAGATGAGAAAACAAAGGCACAGAGAGGTTCAGTGACTTGCTCAGAGTCACCCAGCAACTGTGGCAGAGACCAGGTTGAAACCCCAGTGGTTTGACACCCAAAGTGCATGCCTTAGCTTCTACACGCTCATGATTCTCAGAAGCAACCTTTTATTTCAGTGGTACTGTGCATATTGTGATGCACGTATGATAACTCTGGGCATTTAAGTTTATTTAATGGCATTTTTGTTTTGTTTTGGTTTTGGTGGCAGAGAGAACCTAAGTGGCCCAAATAAGAAATATACAATTTGGCAGAGGATACAGGCTAGATGAACTGACCGTATGTCCTGATGACCAAGCACCCCGATTCTTGCCAGACACCAGCTTCCTCGTGAGTCTGGGTTCTGAACACGGGGGTCCCCAGAGGGCTGGAAATCAGCACACTGCGCATCTCCACAAAGTTTCAAGCAGATGTCTGCCCTGCGCTTACTCTCCCAGGCTCCAGATGGCTCCAGATCATGGCTCCTTCCGCCTGCAGACCTTCAGCCCGCACGTCAGCACGTCAGCAAGCCGAGCTCGGGAAGAAGGCGGGAAGGGGCAGACCTGGAGTTTTGGAGGAGCCCGTGGGGTCTGGTGGCATTTCGTTAGTGCACATATGGAGCCCTGAGCTGAGTCAGCGCAAGTCGCTACCGACTCTCCTACCTGGATACAATTTCCCAAAAAGATGAAGTTGTTCTACACGTGGCAGAAAAGCCTGACTGGACAACTACTTATTCCAACCTCTTCCAAAGCAAGTACACGGAAGTCACTGCAGTGACATCATAGCAAGGCAATTCCAAATCTACCCCATCCTCTGGAAAAGGAGAGGAATACTGCTGAAAAGGTGAGTCCAGCAAAATGTTAAAACAAAAAATTCTTAAGTGCATATTCCAAATCAATAGCAAGCGCGCGCGCACACACACACACACACACACACACACACACACACACACTCACATCAGAGATTCAAAAAAAAAAAAGTTCTGTTCTTTCCCAGACCAAGGAACATGTTTACACGGCTTTCTTTCTCCTCCATTAAAAGTATCCTTGACATTATCTAGTGATTCACGCACAGGATGACAAGAAGTCCCAGAGCACAGAGCTGGGTTATCAAACCGTGCGTGTTTTGAGGGGCAGTGGAGAGTTTCCCTACTTTCCCCTCTCTGCTCCAAAAACACAGGGCTTTTCCAAAAAAAGTAGAAGCCAGGGCTTCAGATTTCCTGCCTCTAGCAGTCATTTACCTGCATGAAAGATGGATGACCTTGAAGGGAGCCCAAAGGAACATCTGAGAGTCAGAATGAGTGCTTGAGTGGGCTGGTCAACCCCAGGGAAACACTGCTAGAACCCCTTTAAATTTCACTTCCTACTTATTTGACTTTTCCTAGAAGTTAGAGGCTCAAATCAGAACCCCGAACCTTCCAACAGTGAGAGAGAGCAGCCCATTGGATCACCTTCTGTTCAGTGGCGGGGGGAGGGGGTGAGGGGAGGCCTGTGATTACAGGTCCAAAAGATTATTCTTCATCCCTCTTGGACCCTAGGCATGCCCACTGTTCCCTATCTACCACATTCTACAGATAGACATAATTATGGGCAAGGTTATTTTTTTCTGACTGTCAAAACTCACAGCAAGGTTTACTAGGAGAAGGTGTTAGAAATTTATCCTATCCAGAGATTATGGCACTAATTATATAAACTGTGTAAATAACCAGGTGTTTTTATACACACTGAATATATAGAAATGTATTTGCACTTACAAATGTTTACACTGAGTTATAATGCTTTAATTTACCCTCGTGTGTGTGTGTGTGTGTGTGTGTGTGTGTGTATAGGGGGGGATATCACATTAATATAGAAAGAGGGTATTATAGCTTACTAGAGGCCCAGTGCACAAAATTCGTGCAGAGGGAGGGGGAGGGGAGGGACCTTTCAGCCTGGCCTGCGCCCACTTGCTGTCTGGGAGCCCTTGGGAGATGTCCAGCTGATGGCTTAGGCCCACTCCCCACAAGCCTGTCAGTTGGAATCCTTAGCGCTACCACCTGACTGGTTGAGCGTCTGCCCCCTTGTGGTCAGTGTGCATAATAAGGACTGTTAGTAATGCCCTTCGGTCTATTTGCATATTAGCCTTTTATTATATAGGAATATTATACTAGTGGCCCAGTGCATGGAATTGTGCACATTGAAAGGAAATTAATTAGCAGTAAACCAGATTTGGGGCCAACAGTGCTCCAGCAGCAACATAACCCATGGCCAAAGGTGAAATCACATGGCCCCATGAGGAATCGGGCTCCCTCCTCTCTGGTTCTGGGGTGGGTCACCTGAGAATCACCACTGCCAAATCACCACAGCTCAGCAACTCCTGCATTGAGCATCTGCCCCCTGGTGGTCAGAGTGAGTCATATATACCAGCTGGTTGGACAGTTGGATGGTCACTTAGCCTTTTATATACATAGACTGTGTGTGTGTGTGTGTGTGTGTGTGTGTGTGTGTATAATTTCCCTTCCTATGTAAAACCCAAATGTATTAAAAGTTAAGCCCTTTAAAATGGAAAACTTATTTTAAAGATGTTATTTAATTATGAAATACAATTTTCAATCAAGCAGAGACCTTATCTCAAGGAGGGTTGAAGCACAGCGAGGTGAAGAGGTCGCCAAGGTCACAGGGCTGTGAGGGTCATCGCCAGGATGCAGCTTAGCTCCAGAGCCCAGACTTAGCTGCAACCAAGGGCCCTGTTTGTCCTGCTGGCTGATGGCTTACAACCAATCCCACTGCCCCATAGAAATGCCCAGAGGATCACTGAGCCCAGAGGTAGTCAGTGCCTGGTAAAGCCAACTTTCAGGTATAAATGGTAATTATTTATGCAGGAACCAGCTGTCAATCAAAGTTCCATAAACCCATACTTTTATCCTTTTTTGGGTATCTCTCAATAGCACAGGATTAGCCATTCTTGGAGATGACTCTGCAGGCTGGCATAAGTTTTGTGGGTCGGTAGATCTTTCTGAAACTATTTCTAGGCTGTGTGAATCGTCGTCTAGGAATTTGTCTCCCTGGCCTCCAAAACATGAAGTGCATTTTGCTTTTGTTCACAGATAACTTCCCTTGCTACTACCCTTGGCAAGGAAGCCGACTCTGAAAATACAAATGACTCTGTAAACGTCCCAAGGACATTTAGTTTACTTTCCTTACCTCTAATTCATTCCCTGTTAAATAGAAAGCTTGGGGAAATTTATAGTCCAGGAAGATGGGTGGGAAAACACACACAAAGATGCTACTTAAATGCAAAATCACTCCAGCTGTGTGTGTGAGCGCGCGTGTGTGTGCCTGTGTGTGTGTGTGTGTGTGTGTGTGTGTGTGTAGTGAAGGGTGGCAGCAGGGGCGGGGGTGTTGAAAGAAGGGAGTGGGTGGAAGGAAATGCCCATTTCCATGGGCAATTCAATTCTGGCCGCTCCATGGAGACAAGCCAATTAGTATGGATTGTCAAGGTGTTCTGTATGAATTGGCCACCCGCCCATTGTGAACTGGAATGGATTAACTAGCTCATTCCAAACACTCCACCACACAGCAAATGGTCATATGATAATGATTTTCAGTCACCGACATACTGGCTGGATTAGAGACTGGGAGGCAAAAAGGCTTGATAAACTCCTATCCATTTTCGGAGAGACTTCCCCTAAACACATCTTTTCCTTGTTCTCCCCTCTCCCTGCCCACCCCTAGCTTTTTTTTTTTTTTTTTTAAAGCTGTATTGCTGAATG
Source organism: Vespertilio murinus (assembly GCA_963924515.1). Classification (NCBI taxonomy): domain Eukaryota; kingdom Metazoa; phylum Chordata; class Mammalia; order Chiroptera; family Vespertilionidae; genus Vespertilio; species Vespertilio murinus. The sequence continues at coordinate 21,282,787 of OZ004717.1, forward strand.
GAGGCTATCTGTTCTTCTTCTTCTTTTTAAAAAAAATATATTTTATTGATTTTACACAGAGAGGAATTGAGAGGGATAGAGAGCTAGAAACATCGATGAGAGAGAAACATCGACCAGCTGCCTCTTGCACACCCCCACTGGGGATGTGCCCGCAACTAAGGTACATGCCCTTGACCGGAATAGAACCGGGACCTTTCAGTCTGCAGGCCGACGCTCTATCCACTGAGCCAAACCGGTTTCAGCTATCTGTTCTTCTGAACATAAACATACCTATCAACCAACCAGCCTATTAATAAACAATGTGGCCCTGGCCGGTTTGGTTCAGTGGATAGAGCGTTGGCCTGCAGACTGAAGGGTCCCGGGTTCGGTTCTGGTCAAGGGCACATGCTCGGGTTGTGGGCTCGATGCCCAGTAGGGGGCGTGGAGGAGGCAGCCAATCAATGATTCTCTCTCATCATTGATGTTTCTATGTCTCTCTCCCTCTCCCTTTCTCACTGAAATCAATAAAAACATATTTTTAAATAAATAAGTAAATAAATAAATAAATGAAGTGTATGCTCTAGCATACACACCTGCAGGTCCCCTGTGTTTGCAGACTTCAAAGCCTCGCAGAGAAACCCCTGACTATCGGATTTGGAAGTTGAATTCACAGAAGGTTTAAACCAGTCTGCCTGAGGGAGCAGCCATGAGAAGCTTGGGCTCAAGACTGAGGAATTCAGCACAGGACTGATGCGCCCCCAGACCTCCTCCACGCACCCTCCCCCGTGCCCGTTGCCTGCCAAAAACTCACTTTTTTTGCATAGCTCTGTGTTCCCTGCTGTGTGTGTTCTGCCTTGCGGGCTGGACCGCCTGCCAGCACCCAAAAGCCTGACCCCAAACCTCCTCCGGTCCAGTTGGGGAGACTTGTCTCCAGGCCCAGGCTGTCCTGTCCGTCCGCTCCACAAACCCCCACGGACCTGTCCACACCTGCCTCCACCTCCACAATGGGGAAGAGCCTAACGAGAGGAACCCAATTAGAATGCCTGGCATCCAAACAGAAATTCCAAGATGAAGAGGTCTGACCTTGCCCATGAAAGCAGGCCATCTCTTTACCCCGGAAGGCTGAGTCCAGGTTGGCTCACAGGCAGTGCAAGTCCCCAGGTACAGGTTAACAGGGAATGGGAAGCCTCAAGTGTATGAGGAAGTCAGTTACCAGAAGCTTCTGATTCTCTAAAAACACCTACCTCAGAAACCATGCCCTGAAATCAAAATGAAACAAATTTAATACATTTCCATCATTTTTTTTCCTGGCAATAATGGCATTTGCCGAAGGATGGCATGGCAGGAACGAAGTCCATTTTCAATGTAACACTTCCTTCTATGATAGTCCCTATCTCGATGTCAAACATTAAAAACCACCAGAATATAGGTTTCTGGTTTTAAAACAATCCTATTTGATTTCAATGAATTCTGTTTAGTCTGGAAAGGTGCAATTTACATTCTTTTGCCATATTTTTTTTTCCTTCACATGCAAAGAACCATGCATATTTCTTTTTTTCTCCTTGAAATAAGGTTATGCTAGGTGAATAGTGCTTTTCATAATGTGGTTCTTAAGAAAACCAAATCAAATATGAGTCCTTTAGATTATGAACGAGGTGTTGTTGTGCTTTCAAGATTTAGTAAGAAAAACAAAAAACAAAAATAAAAAACAAAAACAAAAAACAAACTTCATTTATCCTGGGAGATTAAGCAAGAAAAGAGCACGAAGTAACACTGCTACCCTTATTGCAAGCATCCCTGACCCTAAAGCTCACAGCCTGCCTGATTTCAAGCGAGACTATCATTTCTGCACCTTTAAGGCTTTGTCTTTTACTTTAATAATAATAATAAAAAAATCAGATTTAGGAAACAAAAAAGCTTTGTTTCAGGATGACCCACGTATTCACAAATTACTTCTGTGATGGCTCACTTTTTTTTTAACATGGAAGCAAAACTAAAGCCAGGAAATTAGCTGTGACCATAGAGCAGAGCTCCCTCTCCAACCCCGCACTGTCCCCCGGGAGTTTCCAGGTGCGGGTCTCTTTTACTCAAACATCTGGGTGGCTGCCCACCTCCAACATTTGCTTCCAGCCTGTGCTTTGCTAAGGGTTTTGGGCAGAGGTGATACCAAGGGGTCCTCTGGGCACCGACAATCAATGGAACAGTAGGCAAACAGGAAGGGGCCCGAGAGACCCGGAGCTGGGAGTTATGTCTTGGATGCACCATTTGTTTTCAATTTCTAGCGCCCGGTCCAGTAGTCTATACCAGTTCCCAGTGGCTCCGCTAACCGTGAGCTTGTATGTGTGGCCACATGGCTCGTTTACAATCAATCATAAACTCTGCATTTATTTTCCAGTCGTGTAGCCTGCTCTAGTATGGGCTGCTTCTTTCCGGGGTGAATGTTAGGAAACGTAAACCAATTTTACCACTCCACAAAGCATATGCTATTTGGTGTCCACCTTCCGCCTCCAGGACCCAACGGGCATGCCATAAATGTATCATGAATAAAATGAAGGAAGGAATAAAATGGAATCTACATCAATGATCCAATTAGAAAAATCAGGTTAGTATTATCTGCAGCATTTATGGGAAGGCCAGCTCAGTTTCCATTCCACAGAAGGACAACGCAAAAACAAAGAAAAACATAGAAGGACCAACACTGACTAGCCGATGTTGAACGCCCAGGTCTGAGCTCAAGGTTTAGCTTTTTAATGGCATTTTAATATTCCTAAGTGTCACAGGAATATTTTAAAACACTCCCAACTCTCCCCTTCTTTAGTTAGAACTGGGTCCCCACAGGGTTTACTGACATAACCAAGAAAGAATCGGCTCTAATAGCACTTTGATGGTGTTACAGTACAGCTGTTTGAAGTGTACGGCACCTTCTGATCATGTCCCCATCACAATGGACCCCACGGCAGGAATGTCTTTCTGCTGCTTTATGCATAAATGCACACATATCGCAATGCCCCCCCCACACACTCACACACATACACAATAGATCCAGTGATGGGAGAACTCTTCCTTCAGGAGGCTCAGGAAGAAGCCCTCATCCCCTTTTGCACACATCTGTTTCGGCTCAGCACCCCCAGGGATGCCTAAAACCTAATTAACCAATTAATTTGCAAATATATTCTAATTTATTCGCAGCAGATTTTCCTGGCTGTTAAGGTATCTGACGGCAGACCATATGCGGTACACAAGAGCAAGACCCCACTGCAATACCACAGGTGACCCCGCACAGGAATGGCCACGCGTGCTCTGCTCCACACACATCTCTATCCCCTCAGGAGAGGAGGAGATGGCGTTTTGTCCATCCTGATTAGGTTGTCTATGCTTTGGTGAAGCGTTGTTGTAAATACAACCAAGAGAGCAGAGGGGGGTGATAAAGCACGCTCACCCATGCTTCCTAAAAGCGCTTTCACAGGATCCCCCAGGGGAGGCCGGGGGCCAAGACATTGGAGGAAAAGGATACTATGACAACGTGTCTGTTTTAATCTGCTTTCCTGGGGCGGATGGGAGCGGGGAACTTGACATTATAGGGAAAGGATGCGCTGTCATACCGGGACTGATAAGTGCCGTTAATTTGCATGCAGAACTCCGTTCTATAACAAAGCAGCCACAGCAGGTAACACTGTTTACTTAGACAATCAGGTGGTAATTTATTAAACTTGTGGATTAAATTAAAAAAAAAAGATAGGATGTTCTTAATTGCTACACTGCAATGTTCTTTCAGCTCAATGACTGTATAGCTACAGATAAGGATTGAGAATAGCACTATCCAATGTTACAGGGATTACCTGATTTAAGTAATGAAGAATATCTCAATGCACATTTTGTTACCGAAAAATATGGAGTGTGGATTTTAATATGCTCACCCTGAGAAGCGTGGATAGCTGCTGATTGTGCAGCATTCCAAGAAAAGCTGAATTTTCTGGCATTGGTATTTTATTCAAAAAGATACATTATTGTTTTTAATATTAGAATATGGTAAAGAAAGAAATGACACTACTGTATGATTCGGTTTGGCATCTAATTGCTATAATATAAATTTTACCATTTACTTGATTTCTATGATCTCTAGACACATGCAAATCAAACAACTGATGTAATTTTAAAAAAACAACAACCACAGAACAAAAACACTATAGAAAGGAAATGCACATCCAGTTTAGGGTGAGGAGGCCAAGACAAAATTTTATATAATGGATTCTGAATTTTCGACAGCAAGGAAATTCGATTGACATTTAGTTTTTCAATGCTTTTCCCACTGTATCTTTACAATAGCAATCCTACCGCTTCCCCCAATTACCTTCTGTAGTTTGCTAGCTGAGTTATCAAATAGTCCCTCAATTGATCTGCTAACTCTCCTATTCACGTGTCCAGAAAAATGTAGGTGACAGTTCACTACAACATGAACTTCAGAAGGTCTCTCACCCAAAAGGATCCCAACACAGACCATCACAGAAACCACTACAAACATTCCTTTCCCATCTTTCTTAGTGTCAAGACCAAGTGACTGCCTTGATGCAAAGTGTTTGAACATGAGTTTCCCTTCCTCCCTCCCTCCCTTCCTTTCTTCCTTCCTTCCAAAGGTCCATTAGGATCTCCTACACCAGGGTTAGCCAGCTATTGTTTCTACACGGAGAAGCTGCCACGGGGAAAGATTGTAATCTGCAGCTCAGGGAAAAATTCATGTTAAGAATGTTGGTCAGGTTTTCCACAAATGAGACATCGGAAGATACTGTCAACGGGGACTGTGCTAATGATTTCCTCTGTGCTTTGACGCCAAGGCTGGGAATCACCCGCTTAGGGCGATGCGCCCAAGGTTGGGGGTGGAGAAGGAAGAAGCAGCCTCCGTATCTGTCCTGTCCCTTCCAGCCCCCTGTCTACAGCGGCGGCTCTGAGCTCAGAGCCCTGACTCCTCCTAATTCCACATGCAAAACTGTATTAGGCCACGCTCCAGCCGCATGTGAGTGACTTGTGGGGGTCACTCTCTTATTTGCTATGTTTCCATGATGCAGAAGTGAGCTAAATGATCAGTTGCCAAATCCCACCTTCGGAGGAGAGGGCTGAGGGGAGGAAAGAGAAGCACAGGAAAGAATACAGGTGCTCCCCGACTCACAATGAGTTATGTTCCGATGAACCCATCCTAAATTGACAATACTGGAAGTCAAAAATGCCTTTAATCCAGCTACCCTGCACAGGCTGGCCTATGGCCTAGCCTATTGTAAAGATGCTCAGAACCCTTAATGTCCGTCAACTCGCCAACATGAACACACTGGCAAGTGCCTGTAGTCTACCTTCATGGCCGCATGGCTGGTGGGAGCTGTGGCCGGCTGTCACTGCCCAGCATCGTGAGAGAGTGCCATACCACATACCGCTAAGCCAGGCAAAGATAAAAACTCAAAGTATAGTCTCTGCTGAATGTGTATTGCTTCTGTACCATTGTGAAGTCTTAGAAATCGTAAGCAGCAGAACCAGTAAATCAGGGGACGCCTGTAGAATGGGACACTGAGAAAACACCTATCAGGGCCCTGGATTCCAGGGTTCCAGCTCAGCTAACGCCTGCCGGCCCTTCTCCCTACGTGAGCGCCGCTCAGTGGCCACGGGCTCTGCCGCAGCAGGCTGGGTCTGGCCCTCCATCAAACCTCCGGGCAGTGAAGGGGCAAGCGCTGAGCACAGAGAGAGATGCTGCAAACGATAAGCACCTAATGAAGCTTTCTTTAGAGCATAAACAGTTACATTCATGCAACAAGTATTCCTAACGCCCATTGGGTGCCAGGCACTGGGCTAGATGCCCACCCTGCAGAGATGAATGATAATCAGGCCTCAGCCTAGAGGAGCTGAGAGTCAAAGAGCAACAATCAAGGTGATAAATACTACGTGCTGGAAGTGTACCCGGAGTACATCGGGGCACGTCTAATTCACGAGGGGTGTACCCAGGGGAAGTGACGTGGGAAATACATTTTAGAGAATGACAGGATTATCGGGACCAAGGGAGGAGAGAGCCATGAGTCCAGGAAAACACCGGGACATGGAGGAGAAAATGCAGAATGGGCGCGAGAGAAGTGGGAACTCTCCCACAGAGACAAGCAGAAGCACAAGGCAATTTATTTCAAATTCATTTGTAAAGATACTGGACCCCGGACGCAGAGGCCAGGGATGGATGCTTAGAAAACTGCTTTTTGAAAATTCCCCACACGTGTAGTCTAACAGGAGTTTTGAGAAAAGCCTTCCTTGTCTTGTCACTAAAATAAGTTTGATTTATTTGCCATTTATAAAAATTAATTTGCTATCTGCTAGTAGAAGTAAGGGTATAGGATAAATAATAATGATAAGTGGGCCATGGTGAGGCATCTAATTGCAAAAGATCTCACCATCTGAAACTTCCTGAGTCTCTCTCCTCTTTCGATATCCAATACAGTCAAGTACTGAGCACAGACACAAAACTCAACAGTTCCTAATCACTGGTCATTGGAGATTCATTTACCTGCTCATCATCCATTCTGCATTCGACAGCTATTAAGGCACAGGAAGTCCCAGGCATGGTTACAAGGTATTAGCACTACGGCAATAAACACAACAACAACAAAAACTGTAAGACATTCTCACTGCGGACACTGCTAGAGACTGGAGCTCCAGGCTGCGGGGAAGGGCAAACAGGGAAACGTTATGGCCAGGCAGGTGTCTGCTTTTCCGCAGACAGAGCTCCTGCAGGTGCCTCTCCAGCTGTCAGAGGCTCTGAGCTGGTCCCGGAGGCCGGATTTAACCCTCTCATGACGGCTCAAACCAAGGACCCTGCATCTTAATTACAGAGACTCTTGCGTGCTATTCTCTTTTTGGTTGTTTCACCTTGGCCCAGCCCAGACATCAATGTTTGCATAACCGGAGGCCACTGGAGCTGACATGGCTAGGCCCATGGTAGGCAAACTGTGGCTCGCGAGCCACATGCGGCTCTTTGGTCCCTTGAGTGTGGCTCTTCCATAAAATACCACAGCCTGGGCGAGTCTATTTTGAAGAAGCGGCGTTAGAAGAAGTTTAAGTTTTAACAAAATTGGCTCTCCAAAGAAATTTCAATCACTGTACTGTTGATATTTGGCTCTGTTGACTAATGAGTTTGCCGACCACTGGGCTAGGCCTTCGCCGACCTAATCAGTGAGTGATCCAGGAACTAGGTGGAGGGCTTCCAAGCTGGACCCACAGCCCAGGAAAAGCTCAGGGAGGCTCCGGGAAGCAAGCCCGGCCGCTCCATGCAGAACCGTCCCGGAAGTGGAGGGCCTCGCCTCGCCCGCTGTTGCACAACTACAGCTAAGCTGAGGTGAGAAAAAATAATTAGGTCCCCAATCTGCATGAAAACATTTTTGCAGGATTTTGTTCTCGCCGTGGAATACTGTTCCCACGGGATCTATTTTTAACCATTTTACTTTAAAGAGATCAGGAACCTCTTCATGTTGAGATTGCTCAGTGGGAAATTTTAGAACAATGCCACTTAAAACCAGACTGAGGATGACAAAGCAGAGGAAGTGAGCGAAGTCGGGGAAACACAGCCACCCCCTCCCCTTCCATCAGGAGCAGCCCAGAAAGAACATGAATACAATATGGCGATGTTTCCTTTCGGATCCAAATCGGTTATCAGAATTCTGAAATCGAGCAGAATTTCATATATGGGGAAGGTTCAGAAACACTTTTTCTTTTAAACTACATGTGTTAACTCCTCTCCCTTCCCCCACAAAATGGGGCAAAGGCAATATTTCAAGTAATTGAGAGCATCCTAGTTATGACAAACTATTAACCAGAATAGTTTGTCAACCTTATTAACCAGAATCCAACGCGCTATTATAGGCCCAGACACATAGCTAAGGAATGTGATGATCCTGGCTATTATATACTTTACTAAAATCAAATAAAAAAGGAAACCCACTGACAATAAGTGACATAGTTCATTCCCTCGCCAAGTGTTTGGTGAGCATCACCCGTGTGCTGGGCACTTGAGATCCACCATTGAAAACACACACCTGCCCACCTGGAGACTTTATTCTAACCCAGCACTCCATAAACAAACAATGCTCTAGAAATTAGGTGTTTAAGTCATCACTTATGGTTTGGTTTAAAGTCTCTCAATGGGCTATCTTGAGGAGAATCACTCCAGACATAGAAACCCATTGTTCTCAGTGCAATTGGCTCCAAGAACTTGCCCTTCCTCCCACAATCCCATGAGTCCAGGTTTCCCATCTTTCTGTGATTCATTCTAGAACCAGGGAACTATGAACAGGCACTACAGTATGATAAATGTGGCAGCCAGTCAGCCTGGGCTAAGCGACGCTGCAATAACAAATGACTCTGGCATCGAGATCAATGGCTTTCCACCACATGGCTATTCTGTGCAGGCTGTGGGCTATGCTACTCACCTTCACCATCAGACTCAGGCTACAGGGTGGCTTGCCTCAAGGACATGCTTGCCTTCAGGGCAGAAGGAACAGAGGGTGACAGTCATTAAATAACTCTTAATCTTTTCCTCCTAAGTGGTACAGATGACTTGAGCTCACATTTCATTGGCCAGAGCAGGTAACACAGAGGCCAATGGAGCAAGAATATATTTTTTTATCCCACAGGCAGGAGTGACTAACAAAATAACCAATAATGGGGTAGGCTGAAGCATTCATCAGAGTGCAGCTGGCTACCAAAAAACGAGGTAGAAAATATTTCCAACCCTTGCATTTTCCCAAACTTGTGATTACTATTAAATTGTGACCAAAACTTCTGAAGAGAAATAACTCCCTTTCACATCATAATTCCGTACCAGACCAGAAGCACACAGGATGCAGAATGAAACAAAAATAGAGCCCGGAGAAGTTGGAGGAGACTAATTTTTCCTTCTGTGGTTAGATGTCAAACAATTCATTTTCCTCCTCAATCATCCCTCTCCATGTATAGGAAAAGAAACTCAAGAAATTATAGTGTGGAAGACTGCATTTCACTTCGCAGCTAGTAAATTCTTCCTAAGAGCCATGTGACCCAACACTGCCAGGTGCAAGGAGACAGGCTAGGGTAACACAAACCTCTTGAATTTTTGTTCTGCAGCAATTAGATGGAATTACAATACTGGAAAGACATATTGGACTCATTCAAAAGGGCATCCCAACCCACCCAGTTTCTTAGCAACAGGCCAAGGATAAGCTTCGGGATTTAACCACATCAGTTCATATCCAGCATTAATTTTTTTAACAGAGCTATCTTTATTATTATTATTATTATTATTATTATTATTATTACTAGGGGGCCATTGCAGGAAGATTCCTGCAAGGGGTCATGAACACCGTTGCTTGCCCCACCTGTCCTGCCTGCCCCACCCGCCCTGCCCATGCTTTGCCTCTGGCAGCCGCCTTGCTTTCCCCTTTCCCACCCTCTTCCTTCTATGCTGTCTTCAGTCTTCACTCCTCCCTTCCTCAGCATATGCAAATTAACCACCATCTTTGTTGGGTTAACTTGCATACTTGCTCTGATTGGCTATGGGCATAGAGAAGGTATGGTCAATTAGCATTTTTCTATTTTATTAGTGTAGATTATTTTTAAAAAATATATTTTATTGAGTTTTTACAGAGAGGAATAGAAAGGGACAGATAGTTAGAAACATTGATGAAACAGAAACATCAATCAGCTGCCTCCTGCACACCTCCTACTGGGAATGTGCCTGCAACTAAGGTACATGCCCTCGATCAGAATCAAACCTGGGACCCTTCAGTCCACAGGCCGAGGCTCTGCCAACTGAGCTAAACCAGTTAGGGCTAGTGTAGATTATTATTAAATATATATTTATTGACTTCAGAGAAGAAAGGGGAGGGAGAGAGAGAGAGAAACATCAATGATGAGAGAGAATCACTGATTGGCTGCCTCCTGCATGCCCCCACACTGGGGATCAAGCCCGAAATCCAGGCATGTGCCCCGATCAGGAATTGAACAGTAACCTCCTGGCTCATAGGCTGACACTCAGGCACTGAGCCATGCCAGCTGGGCCAGCATTAAAAGTTTTGATACTCATTTCACTTAATGGAAGGCTTAGCAATGGTGATTCTGTGACACTAAAGAAACCCAGTAGATAGAAAGTTGTCTTTTTGACCTGAGGTGGTATTCTTTGAGCCACTTTGGAAAATGAGAGCCTAACACTTGCGATGAAGAATTCATAAGCCCGATGGGTGTTTTTCATAGGACAATTCCTCCAACTTTTTTACATGTTTAAAAATTTACAAATGTTAATTTATAAATAAAATATTAGGGGGACAATATTAATAAGCCCTGAACTAAGTCAGCCTTTGAACTCCAGAAGCAAACGCTCTTCATTCACAACCATGAAAGAAGTTCCCTTGTCATGGAGGAATAGTTGGTAAGCCTTATTCTTTTAAACAGTTAATACCATTCTACTAGGAAATGTGGCCTCATGCACGTATGCATAATATATACAAGCCATTCCTCCAAAGAGCATTTCAAGTCACCACATGCACCTAGAAACGTACTTACCAGTTCTAGGTTCATTTGCTCAACGTCAACATGCACACGTAACCCAATCGACAAATGGCCAATTCACCAAAGAGCCTACTGAATGGACAATTTTCTGCATTCACCCAAGTTATGAACAACTTGTTTTTTTAAAACTATGTATGGAGTTTGCAGTAGAGTGTATATGATGGGATGGGGTGAGCTTAACAACTTTATGAGATTTTTAAAGTTAGTGACAAGTTTCCATCTTGTCCTTATAGCACTAAAGGAATGGCCAATTCATTAAAAGCTATCAATGATTTAGTTTTCTTGTGAATGTTGAAGATCTAGGAAACATGCTCCATAAATAGTAATGATTTGGTAAAATACATATATATTTTAAGGTATATATTGCTTTATTTTGATTCTTATGTGAGTCTTTTTGGTTTGTTGGTTTTATTGACATTTTAACCTTTTCAGAAATCTTTTATCTTATGAACCTGAGCTTTCAAGTTTTGTGAAATTTTCTTATCTTGAGTTAAGTGAGGAATTTAGGAACATTTCTTCCTTATTGAATATAAACACCTAGTAGAAAATAATTTCAGATTACTAGAACATATACTCAACAAGAAAAAGAATACTATGATCTAGTCCAGGGGTAGCAAATTATGGATCACACATTATCTGTTTTTATAAATCAAATACAGGAATTTATGAAGTTTCTTTAGAACACAGCTAATATAATGCTACAGCTGCTATTATGCAAAAAAAAAAAAAAAATAGTGGTGGAGTTGAACAGATAAAACAGAAACTGTTAAGTCCTGCAAAGCCTAAAATGTTCATCTGGAAATTCAAAGAAAAAGTTTGCAATTGTTGATCTAATTCATTACTATATCCATAGTTCATGAGACAATGCCTGTATAATTTATTTTGCCCAGGGGCGTGGGAGAGGGGGATTCTCTATAAATACTAGTAGAATGAATGACAGATTCTTGGTGTTTAATGTTAGCTGGCCAGCTACTCCTTTCAATGTTCACCATCTTACAACCTCATGGGATGGTGAGGGGTGCTGGTTCTTCATGGTAACACAGAAGTTAGGCAGGATGAGTCAACTGGTAGAGCAAACCATTTCTGTGGTCCCAGGACAGAGGCCAACCCTAATCAGTCGATTGATTTGTAGCAGTGTAAAAACCAACCCACATTTCTGAGAAGACTTTATTGAGGACTGCCAAACACAACTAAGCTGGCCTGTCTCTAAAAACCCAAGTCACTGCTTGTCAGTTTAAAAAAAAAGAAACGAGAATGTAGGTTGGCCAATATTTCTTTCCCCTCTGAAGGTTGGCAGTGATTTTGTGGTTGAAGTGACGAGTTGTCCTAAAAAGAAGGAAACCACAAAACCACGCCCATTGCTTCTCCCAAACAGCTGCACCCAGCAAAACACGTTGTCTTCTTCCAGATTCCCAGAGACTGTCCAGACAGGAAGCAGTTTTCTCACAAGTTACTCTGATGAGAAAGACTATTAAGAAGTCAATCAGTGATAAATTTAATGGGACTTTTTGCCAGTTATCTTAAGACTAAAGCCTATTAAGAAAACTGTAACAAAACTAAGTGATTTGGATTTTTACTGTTAATTTAGTTTATTTTAAATGGCAGGCTTGTTTGTTGCAGAGGACAGGAGATATCTAGCAGTTTACTTTAATTCCCTCTTATCTTAATGTCCCTGCTATTAAGGCCCTCCCACCTGAATCAATACTCGGTTCTACCAATTCCCAATTAGCCTTAGTAAAACCCTCAGGGAGAATAAGAATATGACTTTGTAGCGTTAGAGGTGCTATATGTCAACTCATTTCCTCCAAAGCAGGGTCACTCAGTCAGACCTTGTTACCTACCACTGTGCTAGGTGCTCTGGGTATAAAAATATAATATAGCTTATTGTTTAAAGAGGTTTTGTTGTCTGGGAGAAAGAAAGCCCTAAACCTTTGAAATATCAAAAACTAAAAAAAGCAAGCAAGCTATGAAGATAAAAAATACTGTAACAATAAACATAGTGAAGGTTTCTAACCCAGTTAACCCACCCCAGATATATGTGTGTTGTCCTCAAATAAAAATACCAAAGGGTTCACTGGCATGGTTCTGACTTTTCCTTTTAAGTACTGGAGCATTTAAAAGTGGTCCTGGGAGCCCAGGATTGGGCGGGGGAGAGAATCAACTCTTAAAGTGCTATTTGTTTGGCATCATCTCCTAGTCAGCTTCTACTTTGTTTATTAACTTCTTTTTGGCCTCTGTGTTGAGGTTTCTGAGATTACAGCACACATCCAAATAATTTCAGGAACTGCTCTTCACCAGACAGAACTTCTCCTCATTGCCCCAGGAGGTGCTGCTGGTAAAAAACAACGAGAGCCCATGACCTCATCACAACCACCGGCAGTTCTGGAAGGCTGGCGCTAACGAAGTACATTCACACTCTCTTCCAAAGGCACTTCTGTGGGTGCCATTTCTCTTCTTGGCTTTCTGAGGTCCCCCATTTCATTGGAAGCTGAGCAGGTCCTCAAGGAACCTGTTTTTAACAACGTTTCGTTATAACTGATGAGATGCCATGGAAACATAAGTTATCACTGGTTCCGTTACACGTCATTTCACTTAAAGTCATGGGACCTACGAACGAGGGTAAGTGAGGACTTACTATACACGGCCACACATACCCAAACTGGAGCTGTGCTCGGGAAAGTCCCTTAGCTGAGCCCCGGCTGCGATGCTGTGCCTCTCAGGAGGGCAGCAAGCTATGGCAGCAGCTCTGTGCGCTGTCTCTTCAGAGACCACTGACCAACTGGAGTCTGGGCCAACCACCATTTTAACAGCACTAGCAGGTAAAATGCCTCCAGACTTGAATGTACACTTAAAACTTCAAATTACAGAGGGTAGTTTCTCTGTAAGAAGACATCAAAGGGTTCCTGCCACAAAGGTGCAAATCTGCTTTCTGTTGTCACACCTGTGAGCTTTTCACCCTCTCATCCAGCTTATGAGCAGCACTGGGAATTCGCAGAGGGTTGGAGGGAGGAAGGGGATCTTTTTTTTCCTGTGTCTTCAAAGAGACTCAAGAACTTCTGCGTATGGAAGTAGAGGTTAATAAGTGACTCTAATTGAAAAATGGCCATGCACTTGAAACAGGATTCTATTCTGAAAATTCTTTACATCTATTGAAGCGTGAAAAGACTAAAACTAAATATTATCATGCCTCCCTCTCTCTTCCCCACCCTGCTCCTTGGTACCAGTCACTCTTTCCTAAACGTGGGGAGACAAAGACAAACAAATGGGCAAAGGGTTTCTCCCTGGTATCACAGCTTGGTAAAGTGGGAGATCAGCCCAGCTAAAATAGCTCAATGATTGAGCATCAACCTAGGAATGCAATTCGATTCCTGGTCAGGTTGCAGACTGGATCCCCAGTGTGGGGTATGCAGGAGGCGGGCGGTTAATGATTCTCTCTCATCATTGGTGTTTCTCTCCCTCCCTCCCTGAAATCAATAGAAATACATATTTTTTAAAAAGAGTAAAATCAGCCACCAGTCAAGTCTGTCCCTTTCCCCATGTGCCCTGCTATTGGTTTCAGCACCCACTTGGAGGTGGCAGAAGCAGATGAGTGAGTTTCCTAGATGTGATCACCAATGGCAAATGCCAGCTTCCTACCACTCATATTAAGCATGTCTTCTCAATCTGGTGCTTTTGACATCAGGGGCCTGGCTGATGTTGGAGGGACTGCCGCTCCCAGAGCTGGCTAATTCCTAGAGACAGAAAACCAACCAGTCCAGAGCCCACATCCCAACCCATGCCTCTTTCAGGCTCTTACACCTCATGCCACTGCAGTGGTCTCCCCTTATCTGCGGAGATCATGTTCCAAGACCCCAGTGGATGTCTGGAACCATGGCTAGTGCAAGACTGGATATACACTGAGTGGCCAGATTATTATGATCTCTGAATGCATAATAATCTGGCCACTCAGTGTATATTCTGTATAATAAAAGGCTAATATGCACATTGTCCCCTCAACCAGGAGTTCGACCACCAGGCAGGCTGGCCAACTACCCCTGCCCCCTGCCCCCCTACCCCTACTGGCCAGGCTGGCCGGACCCCACCCATGCACAAATTCATGCACTGGGTCTCTAATACATACACACACACACACACACACACACACACACACTCTGAGTCTCCCCTCCCCCACTCCACCGCCCCAGTGCTCCATTAGAGATGAATCTCAAAACACAGCTCCACATAATTGTTTATTTTGAAAACACACAGCTACTCTTCACTATCAAAGTATAGGACACACTCTCCGGGCAAAGCGTACACACCAACATACTCTTCAGACTGAAGAGTTAGCAGATATGATGACCCCTTTTCTAACTCATTTAAATACAGACAGCATTAGCTACCAAGAGAGAAACAAACCAAATAAATCAACACTCATTTTACATGCATTCCTACCAAGTGCTGTGTATACGTGTAAAGGTAAATATTTTAAATAAATATGAAAAGATGGAAACTTGCCTACAGATTTACATATAAATTAAACGGCAAAACCAAATTGTTATATTAAGTCGATGTTTCTCAATATCTAAAAATCTAAAGTTGTTCTAGCAATATTGACATTAGTATTGCCGGTAGAGGAGAAACACTGAAGTAGACTCCCCACCCTGAAAATGAAAAGGAACAGAACAGGAAAAAATAAAATAAAAATCTAGAGCATCAATTCTGAGATGGTGAGCACCTCCTACAGGTTCAAAAGCATGACCTACTGGGAAGAGAGAAAACAATGTTATTTCTTGGCTCAAAATGTTGTGCTGGAATTCTTGACATCTTTCTCACCCCAGCCTACTTGTTCCATCAAGACTTTCCTTCCTGTCCTGCTCCTGTATTTCTTTCTGGTAGCCATTCACACATTCCAAGAAAGTTCAGGGCTTCTCCTTAGTGGCTACATTATGAAAAAATTAACTCATTTTTTTTACCCACCTCATACTTTAATTCAGATATGTATGCTTGGAGTCTTCCCAACTCCACAATTTCTCTGAAAGACAAAATTCCCATTGTCTTCTCCAGTGGATATTGGCCCCTTGATCTTTAACCTGGCACTGACTAGTAGATGATGCTGGGGAAAGGTGGAATGAACATGTTAGCATGTTGAGTCTATGTGACATGGTTCCAAATACCAGTTAAAAATTGTGTGACTGGTGTATATACGCAACTATGTGACCTCTCTCTTAGTCTCAGTTTTCATGTCCGTGTGATGGATCTAATTATACCCACCTCTTCAGGTTGTCAGGAACCATGAATGAGATAATATGTATTTGTTAAATACCAGGCAGATAATATAGATAAAAATGGCAACTATATTCCACGTAAAATTTTAACTTGCAAGTGAGTTGCCCCCAAAATAAAGTTCTTTTGCTGTTTCAGCAATGAAATCCCATATAATACAAAGTGAACCACCTTACAGTGCATGATTTCAGTCTCATGGTGAATGCTAGCCACTAGGATGTCAGTGTTAATTTCTTTCCACCTCAGTGTGAGCTAAGATAGAAATACTACCCAAGTGACTTGTCAGTCAATTTGATTGCACAAATATTTGGTAGCTACCTTTTATGTCCTTCATACAAAAATGAGTGTGAATGTTCCTATCCTTGCGTGATTCATAAAAGAGAAACTTGCCATTAAAGACAGAGTAGCTGGGCTGTTGACATAAGTAAACATTTACTAAATCAAATTGCAAGCACTACCCCATGTGTGACTGCAAACTGGCTGAGCTCGAGAAATGTCAAATTTTCTACACCGTAGAAATGGAAACTAGATATTTACCCAGTCATTGAGCAAGACCCGACAGAAACTTCTAGATCTCCTCCTTTTGCTCCATCTTCTCATTCTGGTCCATTTTCACATTATGCTCAAGCTAACTAAGCCAATTATGTTCATCTTACTGGTTTAAGGCCTTCCTACCCTCTTACCTTGCTTAAATGGGAAAAGTTAGTCAATCTTCCTAGTTAGAATCCCTATGTTACATAGCAGAGAAGTAAAATTTTAAGATTAAAAAAAAAAAAGAAAAGCTTAGGATCTTAAGTAAGTTTGCCAGAGTTTTGCAATATGTGGCTTGTGACATTGGGCATGTTAATTAATCTCTAAGATACCACTATGCATCTATACAATAAAAATGAAATCATTGGAAGCGTGCCACCGATCATACAATCTTTGTTTGGCAGTTTAGCCAAGAAAGATTTATTTTCACAAAAGTGATCACCTTCGTCATACCTTTGTAATGTATACTGAATACTGTTGTGTTTTTCCAGGCTATACCTTAATTTTCTAATACTGGCTAATAATCCTTTAATAGAACTATCGGCTAATTCAGAATGATATTGGTATGGCTGAGAAATTCCTTTATCCTGTCTCTACTAAGAAAGACCATGCCATATTCAATCTTCCAAAAATATCGTAAGGTCTTACCACCAAGAAAAACATGTTTTCAGAAATGTCTCCAACCCCTTTTTTTGCTCTTTTCATTCAACAGTTTTTCTTTCTCACTGCTTACCTGACTTCTCTTTTTCATAAAATATCCACAATTTGAAGCTATTGTCCAAAAATTGAAAATGAGACCAGTCTATTTAAAAATAATGCCACTTTTCAGAACACTTATTTTTAAGGTCATGTTAAAAGCAAAAGTTCTCCACATTTGCGTTACCTACACAAACACATGAAGGTAGTAGAAATACATGCCACGTCATTTTTATGGTGGTTGTAATGTTATGTTATAATGAACTGTCTCAAGGTTCTGGTGATAATAAAAATAATAGATGATATAATAATAGATTAAATAACACAATTACATTCATATAGAGTCATAATCCTTGTAGATGATGACAGTGTGAGTCTCAGACCTTCAAAACTGGTTATTTAACAGCTTGGGAAATTGGCTGAATAAAGTAATTTTGTACTTCTCATCCTGCAAAATCCTAAAGGCCATTACCAAATACAGTTATATATATATAAATATAAATACATATATATATATATATATATATATATATATATATCCCAGGAAGGGCATTATGGATTAGTTAAGGGTCTTGTAAATGGTCTATAGAAAACTGTGAATGCTTGTTCGATCCCTAATACCTGGCCATTCCCTATTCTCAGGTCTTGGCTCAATCCCTTGATTTGTGGCTTCTAAGGAAGCCAGAGTTGGTGTATGTCGTTACAGTGGGCTCTCTTTGGATTCTGTATGTTTCTGCTTATTCTAGTTTCTATCAAGTCCCATTCAAGTCCCACCGCCTTCCCTTTGCCTTCCTTGACTAAGCCCCTAATGTCACCCTTTCTTTTGTTTCAATTCTGGTAACATCTGTTGTCAATTAGCACTTATCTTCTGCTCCCTTAAGTAGAAAGTAATGCAGGCTCTATGTAAGTCTTACCCTGCCCAACCTCATGCTCTTTCTTCTGTGTGCTTTATAAACTGATTTCAGAGAGAGGAAGGGAGAGGAAGAAAAAGGTAGAAACATCGATGAGAGAGAAACATTGATCCACTGCCTCCTGCATGTCCCTACTGGAGACAGAACCTATAACCCAGGCATGTGCCCTAACAGGGAATTGAACCTGAGATCTCTTGGTGCACGGGTCGATGCTTAAGCACTGGGTCACACCGGCTGGGCACATGCTCTTTCTACTATTAATGAGGCAATCTCTTTTAACCAAGGCAAAAATCTAAACTGATGATATTCACATTTTCAATCCAAACATATTCCTAGCCTTGATGGTGGCTCACCAGGAACTCCTGCTGTCCCAAAAGAGACAGAAGGTATAATGTCCAGGAAATGTCCTTTAAGGGAGGGGCACTTCCCCATCCCTTTTCCCCTTTTCCAAGAGACTGAATGCAGTCGTGAGAGCTGGAGCTGGGGAAGCCATATTGGATCCCAAGGTGGAGGCTTTGAGCTTAATAAGATGGAGCAACAAAACAGGCGCATGAGTTCCTAGTGATCATGGATCCTTCTGACTAGCTGCCTACATTTAGGCCATTGCAAAAACAACATCTATCTTGTTTGAGCCACTGTTTCCTTGAGTTTTCTATCACTCATAGCTACTTATCACACTAATACTGCAACTAATGGAATCTTTAAAAAGATACACTGTGAGCTAGACAAAACACGTGTACCGTAGATTTGGCTCAGGGACTCTAATCTATACTCTGCACCGGCATTTGCATTTTTAAAATCTATAGCCACTAGATCCATAATTTCCGTAGGAGCTAGGGTTGTTTCTCAGGTGATTTCACATCTCCAGGGGCCTGTATAGAGCCTGGCTCAGGAGAGTCCAATCAATCTTTGGTGAATGCTAAAGGATATGTATTTTATCCCCACAATGATATGTAATTTCCTAAAAGTTAGCACTCACTTTTAATTCCTAGCTCCAGGGCTGTACATAGGAAAGGTGCTCCGAGGGCCAGTTTTGATGTTGTTGACATATTAGGTGTAACCCCTACCTCTTCCATCCCCAGACAAAAAGGTATGCAAAATTTACTTCCCATTCAATGGTCCTTTATTATGGGAGGAACACAATGTGCCAAGCATATGAATGAATCATTAGGTGTAACTGCACGGGAAAGCCCAAACAACCCCATTGTTCTGCTTTACAGCACATAATGACCCTTCTATTTAATTATGCTGCCCACTCCAAGAAATATATAGCTAGACTCTGGTGCAAAATGTACAATTTTTATAGGAACAAAATAGTGATTTTTCTTATAAAACTACTTGGAATACCTTTCAAAACTATATGATTAAATATGGATGAAAAAATTGTCTGCCCAAATTTAAAATGAAACTTGGAATGCATCTTTTACACGAACAGGCACTACGAACTGTCACAAAACAGTAAGAATAGCATCTTATTTCAGCACCTTCTGTGCTGACTTTCATGCAGTGGAGATTCACTAAATATTTGTTAAATATACACCCAAAGTGTATCCTCATCAAGAGAAGTGGTCCTCAAAGGGAAGTGATTTCACCTCCCATGGACTCTTTGGTGGTATCTGGAGTCATTTTTGATTGTCACAATTGAGGGATGGGTGGGTACTATTGGCAGCCACTGGGTCACAGGACATCGAAGAATTATCTAACGCAAAATGTTGACAACATCAATGTAGAGAAACCCTGGTCTTACATTTGCCCGAGGTTATGGGCATGAAACTCTTGAGCTTGAACTTCTAGGAGGTGAGCACTGTAGACTTTACAAATGACAGGGCACAATCTGAGAGCTCAATAAAATGAAGTGGGAATCTGTAATTATTAGTGAGGACCAGGTGTCAGAGTGAAGCTTAAGACTACGACTGGGTATTCCCAGATTTGGGTCTTCGGAGCATTCCGTTAATAATACCAGTTTCTCATGCCCATCAGTGAGGCTGAAGGTGTAAACAACTTCTTCAAGATAACAGGTCCACCAATATTTTATCCTACCACCCAGGATCCAAAATTCTATCTAAGCACTCATCTTTTTTTCTTCTTCTTCTTCTTCTTTTTTTTTTTTTAGAGATTTTCTTGTCGCTTTTCACTGCAGCCCTTACTACATACAACAGCTCTCCCCTATAGCCAAAGAGAAAACCAGACATCACAGAGGGCAGTTACTTTTTCCTCTGTCACCCACACCACTCCCAAAGCCCTGGGCACACGCCACCTGAACCTCACACCTGCTATCCCCTTCTCTCCCCTTCTCTCACCCACAGACTCCATCCATTTTCTCAGGAGAACTCAGTTATCTGGCATCGCTTTGCTTGCAACTTACTTGCCTAGTAAGTGCCAACCGAAGTACACAATTTCACTCAGCCCTGCCTTCCCTGAGCACGCCAAAAAGCCCCACTTTCTTCTGAAAATCGGTTGCCTCTCCTAATTAGAGTCAGCTTTGCTCACGGAGATTACGAGGACGCATGACAAGCAACACTGGAGAAGTCAGCACTTAGGCAGGTCAGGAGGGGTTTTCCTAAACATTTTGATTACGACTTTCACTGCTTCTGGAACACGTGTAAAAGTCCTATCATTAAATTTAAACAGCCTGATGATATGCTGAACAAGACTAGGAGAACGGCAAATAAATTGCTGTAATCTGCCATACTGTCACTTACCCTGCTCTTCGGTAGCTGTAATTGACTAATAGGATAATAAGGTGGCAGTTTACAAATCTGAAAGCTATCCTGCTTTGTTGGAAATGCCCTTGAGGCGGGGAAAAAGGCTCCCAGTGAGACAGACAGCGTGGATGAGCTCAAAATCACTGCCCCGAGTTCAATATGTATTTAAATATGCTTCTCATGTGACGTCAGAAGAAGTCACCAAGCACTCATGCCAGCATTTATTTTGTGTGTTTTTTTATTAGTTGCAACACAGAAAATACTCGGAGGGACCAGGTTGAAGGCACTGCCCTATGCATGAGGGAGGGGCTCGGTAGCCCCGACAGTAGCTTTTGTTCTCACGTTTAACCACCTCCTGAGCTTGTGACCCGCAAGGAAGATTCCAGCCACCCCAAAACTACCCTGCTCACTGCTCCGTGTTGCCTCAGGACTGGCCAGGATGGTCTCAAATGCACCCACCTAGGAAAAGTGTGCAACATCAATGATCTTACAGTAAGGTGGCCAGATCGTCCAGGTGTTGGCGGGACAGTCGTGATTTCTAACAATTTTTCCCGCGTCCCTCAGCATTTTTAAAAAAAAGTCCTGATTTTTAGAATCTTTCCAATCTTTCCAAAAATCGGGACTTTTTCAAAACGCAGCGGGACATGGGAAAAATTGTTAGAAATCAGGACTGTCTTGCCAACACCTGGACGATCTGGTCACCTTATCTTACAGACATACTTTTGATGTGATGATTTGGGCCAGGAAAAGCCAGCTGCAATCTTCTAAGAAAATTACCTCTACTGTTTTGAAGAATTCCTGTCACCAGGGAGACAGTGAGGAAGAGGACTGTGGAAGATGGCATCAGACTACCACCTGTGGGTCACAGGAAGAGACAGGGATACGGGCTATGAGTCAGACGCGAAACCATTGAGGATTGTGGGCAAAGGAGAAATCAGAACTGACTTATCTTTTACTTTATTCTATTTTAAAACTTTTTAATTAAATTTACTGGGGTGACATTAGTCAACATGAACAAGAAATGACTTAGCTTTTAAAAGTATTCCTCTGGTAGCTTCTGTATGGGCAATACTTTGTAATGGGGCAATGGTGGGAAAGAGGTATCATGAAAGACAGTAGGAAGCTGCTATGTCCCATATTCCTATGGAAGTCCTAAAGCCCAATGGGATATTAGGAGGTGCTGGTAGTGGTGGGTCTTTGGCAGGTGATTAGATCATGAGCATAGAGCCCTCATAGATAAAGTTAATACCCTTATAAAAAAGACCCAAGAGAACTCCCTCAGCCCCTCCTGCCACCTGAGGACACAGCAAGAAGTTTGTGATAAAGGCTCTTACCCAACCAGCCTCCAGTTCTGTGAGGAATAAAGGTTTGTTGTTACTAAGCTGCCCAGTCTGTGGTATTTTGCTATAGCAGCCTGAACAGACTAAGACAGAGATTACTGCAAAGGTCAGACAAGAATGACCATGGCTTGGATGTGGGAGGAAGCCATTGAAATGGTAAGAAGTGGTTGAATTCTTAAAGCAGCAAAAGACGAGATGTTCCCATGAGTTGGACAGGGTGTAGGAGAGAAAGGAATCAAGGACAACACCAAGGCTTTTGGCCTAAGTAATTAAGAGAGAAAGGCTTGCTTTTACCGAGATGGGAAGACTATAGAAATGGCACACTTGGAAAGGTAAACAGGAAAAATCAAGAGCTTGGTTTGGGGCATGCTATTCCAAAATAGTATTATATTTAAAATTGGGTTCATTGTTTTACTTCTGGACATTTCTGGAAAAGTATGTGACACATCATGACCACATTTATACATACATGCATATGTATATATAAATATGTGCATCTATACGTATACATGTGCGAATTGTGGAAAATGAGAATGGATTGATAGATGGATGACATACTCTTCTTTCCTTGAGCTGGTGTAGGGGTTCATAACAATTCACTTCTAGATGTGCCTCTGTGGAACGTGGATTGTTTTTAGCTAAAAGCTAGGAAGACCCTATGTGCTCAAGAGAAATTTCTGTCCCCTCATCCACTACCTAGAAGAATTTGAATTAAGGGCCTACCCATAATAAGAGATGATCTATAGGGCAGGAAAACCATATAATTACTAGACATCTGCTCTTCTTGTTACCCTGGGAATGACCTTCCTCCCTTCTGAGGCCCTCATCCTCCGCTCAGAATGTCATATAGTATACCTCATTTCAACTTTTTCTAAATTGCTGCTCAAGTATGTAGAATTCCCATACATATGTGTGTAATTAGTTTTGGCCGTTTTCTCTGGCTAATCTGTTTCATGTCTATTTGATTATTTGACTGGCCAAAGGGGCCTTGAGGATAAAATTTTTTCCTCTACCACATTCTGTTCATTTCTTTCAGAACAGAAATGGCTATATATGCCATCTTTCTTTTCTAAGGGAGCTCTCTGCTAAATAAATAACTAAAAAATATATATATATAAGCATACTGAAGTAAAAGGAAAACCACTAGCATGTCTAATCTATCAAGAGACGAGGCACAGAAAAGCCACTTGGACACAAGCAAAGGTCCCCGAGAACAGTCGAAGCGGTGCTGTTAATACCGGAGTTAGATCAACCTGTTCCATGCCGAGGCCATATGGAAAGCTTACCGAGAATGGCACGAAGAGACAAAAGGTCTCTGGAGTCCTCTGGGGATCGCTGGGTGAAAATGGAATTTGAGCAGTGAGGCAAGAAGCGTCAGGCTGACCTCTGTGGGGTACGGCCACATAAATTCGAGTATTTGCACTCCAGCAGGCTGATAAACCCTAGCAGGGCCGAACATCTGAGCCTGCCCCTAATCCCCGGTGCCTTATGCTCTCTCCCCAAATGAAACGAGCCACGCTTTGAAGTGGTTAAACACTTGCTACATTTCAGGTTCACATTAACAGAGACCAGACAGTGACCAGCCGAGTAAACACCCCTTGGCATAATTCTCTCCGCGGTGGTCCTGGCTGGGGTCCTGGATGGGGCTGGCGCTAGGTGAGCCAGGCAATGGACGGACTCCACCTCTGTTTCCCACTGCTGTGGAAATGAACAGAATCGGCCCAGAGAGAAAACAACACAGATGAGAGACCGATTTGTACTTTCACCCCTACTAGTGCTCGCTCCCTTCGACCCACCTTTAATTCCTTTTAAGGAATACGGGAGGAATATGTCCCCATTGGGAGTGAATTTTTGGTGACTATGAATTAGTTATGCTACATCCTTCCCACCACGGACAGGGTATGTGTCTCTTCCCAAGGCCGCCACCTCTGTCACTTGTAGTTAGCTGTCGGCTGATCCTGACCGTGGCAAAAGAAGTATGATGTAAGAAACACACTCCATGCCCAAACAGGTTTGGCTCAGGGATAGAACGTCTGCCTGAGGACTGAGAGGTCCCGGGTTTTATTCCGGTCAAGGGCATGTACCTTTGTTGCGGGCATATCCCCAGTGGGGGTGTGCAGGTGGCAGCTGATTTAAGTTTCTCTCTCATCGATGTTTCTAACTGTCTATCCTGCTCTCTCCCTTCCTCTCTGTAAAAAAATCAGTGAAATATATTTTTTTTTTAAAAAGAAGAAAGAAAGAAAAAGAAACACACTCCAAATGTTGCTACCTTCTTGATCACAAGGTCCAGTTTAATCCTGTTACCACATCTGCAGAGGTGAAAATGATAGAAAAAGGAGCAAAAAATAAATATGGACATGTGGAGTAATGAGCATTTCACTGAATAGAAACAGATCAAGTATCAACAGGTGAATACAATGTCTGTGAGTTTCGTGGGCTTGCTGTATCAAATTGGCAAGGCCTCTGGATGGGTGAACTAGTCCACTGCCAATGGGCCATCTTGGAGGACATGATCAAAGTGGTTGTAAGCCCAGGAAGGCTGCGAAGTTATGGAGAGGAGTTTGATAGCATCCTGGCTGGCCTGGGCTCAGCTTTAATAGATAGTACTTGGGGGTTTATCTGCGATTTGGGGAAAGCACTCCACAATCCAGAAATATCAGATGTAAACCAGCCACCATGATGTGAGTTATAAAAACTGCTTCGGTTAACAAATATTATAACAACTGCTATCATTTATTGAGCACCTACAGTGAATAGTCAGACATCAGGCTGGAGCAGAAAGAACAAAGATAATCCAACTGACATGGCAAACGCAATCGTATAATAAAACTGAGCAGGCCCCGCAGAGCCAGCGCACAGCCAGACGCATCTGTAGTTTCAAGCACTCGAAAAACCCAACAGTAAACAACTTCACGCAAGACTGGAGAGAAGTCATTAAGACCATTCAAGTCTAAGTGTTCTATGAAAATGTTAGTGCCATTAATTATTACCTGCTCATAATCATGCACATTACAGAAAATAATGAGACCGTTCTACCCACCAAACTAATAAGGACTGATGTTTCAAAGTCCACCAGAATACCTAGGCAACCAGAAATGTGCTTCTCTTCCCGGGTCTGCCTGCGTTGCTTCCTCTTCCTTTCCTGCTGACCCCACTTCAAAGGCTCCGTGCTGGGGACACGGGCAGGTGCTCCTCTGCTGGAGTTAGTCCCCCCTTTCACTTCCTGCCCGGCGCCTCCATCACACCCAAAGTGTGCTCATTATGTGTACACTGGTACCTTCAGGAGCCCACACGCACATAGATATGTGCTTCTACACTGGCCTCCCTGTCTTAAAAGTCACTTGGGTTTCTGAAAAAAGACATAATTGAGCACCTGAGTAAAGCAGTGAGATTTTAAAATGCAAAGTGGGTTGTGCATTTATATCTTATCTGAAACGTCACGAGAATTGATATCCTTTGTTGGGTCTCATTTCTACGTACACAGAAAATACACACAGCAAGGATTGAAACCTGAAAAATCACGTTTTTGCCCCCATACCCATGAATGCATGTGCATGCGTGCACACACGCAAGCCAAAGTTCATTCTTTTTAAAAACTTGACCCAAAATAAAACGGCAGATTACTTTAGAATGCAAATGAACCATCTCTCATATTTTATTATAAAGCCTTCTTGTTACTATATTCATTCCCAAGCATCTTTAACACACACGCTCTTGGGTGCTAAAATTCAGATTCAGAGAATGACATAAAAATCGGCCAAAAATAAAATAAAAAAAGCAACAAAGAACCCTGGGCTGGGGGTGTGGGAGGGAGAGTATCTGGAACCAGAGGGGAAAGCCAGCTGGTTAGCTGGCCTTTTAAAAGGAATCAGGGAATTAGGCTCAAGGCCGTTAATCCCACAGCGTTCACTCCTCTGCCAACCCTCGCTGCTTACTTTACCACGCCGTCTTCCGGATTAAACCAGTTTCCACAAGGGTTTCTGCCTCCCCAGGATCCCTCTTCTCTACCCTCCCCAGCTGCTGCCCCCCACACAGCAGCAAAGTGGAATCCAAAAGAAAAATATTAAAATCAAATGAGGCTTGAGGGATTTGGGGAGGCGGATGGAGAGCCGGTTCTTATCTGGGCGTCAGCACAATATTCCTTCTTCAAAGTCTTCTTAATTACATTTAGAGAAGGAGCAGGGGACAGACAGAAGAGCCGCCCTCTACACTCGCTGCCCTTCCGTGAGGGGTTCCTTGTCACAGACCTTATCCTCAAGGGAAAATGATGAGCTGTGCTTGACTTCTTGACTCCACTGGTCCAGCCCCACCAGCCCCTGTCCCCATCATCGCCTTCAAGGACAGTGTTCCGCATCCTCCCTGCCTCAGTGCCCCAGGTGTCAGCTACTCCGTGCACAAAATTTCCCTGCTGTGAAGGTACATTACATCTCCCACTGGAAAGAAAATGAGGCTAAGGCTGTGTTTCTACAACATCAAAATAGTAGCTAGTTAAAAACTGAATAATTCCGCCAAAACTAGTTAGTTGTTCTCCCTCTACTGGACAAAACTAACCGTATGGGGCTTTTCTTACAGCCTGTCAACACCCCCACCCCACCCCCAATATATAAAAGAAAACATTAAGCCACACCTACCAGGGCGGGGCACGCACATCGCCCACCTGAGCAGAGGTGATTTCAAAAGCAATGGTCATCAGGGAAGGGGTGTGGTGACCTCATAGCTAAGGGACAAACTAAGGGCCTGCTTTCCCCAAGGAATGTTAGCTCCGAGGTCAAGTTCATCTTCACAGTGGGCCTACTGTGTGCCAGAATCCATGCTAGTTCATATATTATCTCAATGGCCACCTGAAAGAACCTCTATGGTCACAGTGGTTAATATCCTAAGCTCTGGATCTAAAGCACACCTTGGTTTCAATCCCACATCCCACGTTTCTCAAGAGTATCATCTAGTTCGGCCGGCTGGCATTTTTAAGCTTTAAATTCTCTCCCTTTTGGATGCAAGAGAGAGCCTGCCTCCTAGGGTGGTTTGTAAGAATATTATTGAGCAGAGGGCTTGGTATATAGAAAGTGCTCCCTAAGGGTTTATTGTTGTTATTATTCTCATTTTATAGATGAAAAGTAAAGTCATCTGTCCAGGAGGCAAAGCCAGAAAATGGGCTCCCTGGATTATCTTGACTCCAAAGCCCATGTTCTTGCCTCAACACCCCCTCATCACCCCGTGACCCCCACTGTATGGAGAGAGATCCAGAGTGATGGTATCTCATACTCAAAGCTTCAGATTTGCCAGATACTCTCTCAGGCCTCTGTGACCCCCGCTGGAGACCCTGCTTGCTTTTCTGCCTCTCAGTAATGTGTGGGGGGCGGTTTGTGGAGGAGGAGCCGCCGGGATCCCAGGTGCATTGCCCCAGACAAGGCTGACTCAGGCTCCGAGGGGTTCCAAACATCCACTCTTCTGTCTCACTTCAATCTTGCAAATTTGATGAAGAGAAGAGCTCAGGGGGCCCAAAGCCATGGAAATGTTGAATTAGTTAGCGGTGGCTCGAAAATGCAGTCTGTTTAACAGAATCCTGGTGTCCTCGGAGTTTTAAGTGTGATTTAAATCACGTCTTTTTAACATGGTTATGGTTAAATTATACATATATGGCAAGCTGAGTTCTAACTTCCTCCCTGCTACCTTTGCCAAGTGCCTGAATGGCTGAGGGCCACAGGAAGCTGTGTAAGGTAGAATGTTAAATGCCCTGCAAAGCATGCTACTGGATTTGCCAGGCAGAGCTGGGTGTAAGAGAGGGGAGAGGAATAAAAAAACAGGCAAATGCAGCCCAAATTCCAATTTGGTTTGTTATCTTGCAGCAATTTACTTATGGTAGATGGTTTCCACATTACCCACTAAATTGTCTGCAGAGAAAAATAAAAATGAATGAACACGGCTCACCCAAGCTCAGAAAATGATACCAATCAGGTCAGTAAATAGTCGGGAAACCACTGGTTTGCCAATTCCTGATTTGTTTTGATTCAAAAAACTGCTCCCCAAATGTTTTATTTTTTTCCTACCCTCCAAATCTGCAGGTGGAGAAAAATGAAGTGATTGATAATAAAGTTTTCACTATCATAAAAAAAGTGCAATTTGAGTAAAAGGCCATTTACTCTATTTTCCTGAAATACATTTATTCCAGACTGAGAAACACACATTTCCCCAAAGAGATCTTCAGAATAAGCACTTAACTGGGATTAAATTTACATTCTCTGTCTAAATACACACACACACACACACACACACACACACACACACACACACACTTTAAACTGACAGTGGGACTTGTGTTTGCATTTGCAAACACTAGAAAGGCACATTTTCTTAAAGAACAGTTTTACAACTTTAGCAGCTGGTAGAAATACAGTTTTCGAATAGAGTGTTAAGACTTTGGAAAACATAACAGAAAAGTGACCGATTTTAAAGCTCAAGCATTCCGAACCCATTTCCCTGTACCGAAGATCCAGCTGAGCTTTGGCCTGTCCCCGGAAAGGAGAGAAATGTGGGTG
This sequence comes from Vespertilio murinus, assembly GCA_963924515.1. NCBI lineage: Eukaryota > Metazoa > Chordata > Mammalia > Chiroptera > Vespertilionidae > Vespertilio > Vespertilio murinus. The sequence continues at coordinate 21,311,313 of OZ004717.1, forward strand.
AAGAAATAATTAAGCAATCTCAAAACGAGTGAGTCTACAGCTGCTCTGCGATGAGCCCACTGACAAAGTCACAGTGACAACGCGCTAATGGGTCCCCGGGACATCAGTTTGTCTTAGAGCTTGCTTTTGAAAGGATTGGCTGGGTTCCTACTGGGTTGAAACACAAGCACTGGGAGGCAGCTTTTGTGTTCAGCAGCTACATAAATCTCCTAATCCAATCGAGAGGGAAAGGGGAGGCCGAAGATTATGTCTCAAAGGAAACAGAGGCCTGTGGTTTAAAGAAGTAGCAAAAAAATCGCAACCAATATAATATCAAAGCTTATCAGTTGTCGGGGTTTTGTAGTTGATGCCACCCTACGTGGCAATTTTAGCACAGAACACTATATGTCAAAATGTCTCACACCTTGCATGTGACGCAACTAAGTGTTGGTCTAAATTCCCATTGGAGTCACATCCCATGGCACCCCTCATGTAATGCACTGGCAAGGTGAGGTCAACCACTGCAAAGGGGAGGGAGCTCCCATGTCATGCTAGATGGCGGGCTAAGAGATGAATGCACTGAGAAGATCCTTGCCTTCACTGGGCTCTCGTCTGAGTGGGGTAAGCCAACACAAACACCTGTAATAATAAAGGTGTAATATGCAAAGTGACCCAACAGTGGACGACCTTCCAGAGGAAGCTGGGGCAGCAGCCGGGGCTGTGAGGGCCTACGCTTGTCCAAATTTTGTGCACTAGGCCTCCGGTTTCTACATAACGTGGTGGGTGCTTTGAGAAAAGTGTTCTGTGGGAGCACAAGGAGGAGGAGGAGGAGGAAGAAAGTCCTACCTGGAGGTGGATGGGTAGAAATGATATTGAGTTGGGTGTTAGGCTTGCACCCAGCTAAGCAGAAGAATCGTGTTGGCAAGAGCAACATCAGCACCATGGTTCCCCAAAGGCATGAACTTCCATAAATTTTGTACACTTTTCACACACAGGAATCCTCTGAGGAAGCTCTTTCAAAGCAAGTTCCATATAATGCTATTGTGTTGTTATTGTCTGGCAGAAAATACCTGGGCAGGGTTGCTCACTGAGTTCCTTCCCATTCAAGATTTACAATGGCCGGACACAGGGCGCTGCATTATGGCCGATGCCATGAAATTCATCCCTGGAGGCTGGTGTTCACCTCAAGTCCGATTCTGGGGTAGGAATCCATTCTACCCTGCAATCACACCCATTACCGACACACAGGGAAAACTACCACAGATTGTTGAGTTGCAGCTGCCAAGATGACTGAGCTCAGCTCCTTTTGGCCTGGATTCAGCAGAGGCCTAAGGTTAGCTGGAAACCCAACCTCCAACAACACAGTCTGCTGTTTCTAAGCCCCTGCCCTCACATATGCCTGGGTGAGTCACTCTCAGTAACAGTAGGTTTGATGGCTCCTGGAACTAGGGGTAAGTAAGGAAAAACAGAAGAAAAGGGAAAGTGCATTATCAGTAAATGAGAGGCTTCCCTTTATTGGTACTCTTCCTCGGGCCACTGTTCCTTTCAGAAGAAGGTCATGGCATTCTTGGATGTACTGATGAGGTTCAGAGGTAAAATTAACATGCCCAGGGACATACGGCTAATGAGCAGGACATCCATAGTTCAAGCACAGGCTTGACTGACCTGAGAGCCTGCTATGCCATTAGGAGCATGCTCTGATTCCTACTCAGATGGACACTAAACTCTACAAAGACTCAGTCCTTTATGGAAGCAAAGAGGGCCCAGTAAGTAGTCCCAGGGAAGCCAGAATTCTGATCTGCAGGAAATGAGATCCAGCAGTGATGAGTACAGCAATTTAAGCACTGACTTAGAATACTTGGCCATGCATTGTTATGATAATAAGCTTCCCAGACAAACCAGGTAAATGGCAAAACATATCAAGAACACAATACAAAGGCCTGCTACAGCTTCTAGGAACCCTGTGTCAGAAGGGAATTTCCATGGGTGAGACTTCCCTAAATGGATTTCTAAATCCATTAGAAATCTTCTCCCATTCATTTTTTCCCATCCATTTAGGCCTAGAAGCAGCTCAGGCCTTAGACAGAATCCTCATCATTGTCAGGCATGAAGAGGGACATTACAAACACACCGAGTGCAAGGAACTTCTTTCTTTAGTCCCTTTGATATTCCTTGATGTCCCCATCTTTCTTAAAGGAACATTTGTTTTTATTCCACAAACAAAAGATGTGAACCAGGATCTATGCATATTACAACCGAGCAACACAATCCTCACTATCTTAAGTCATTCATTCATTCCATTGGTATTTATTCAACCCTTTATGCATGTGCCATTGCGTTTGTCTGTGCCCAGCACAAAGGAAGCATAAGACCGTGTATGTTTACTTGTAGTGTTACATTATGTTGGGCTATATTTGAAGATTGAAACCAAGGAAGAGAGAAAGTAGAAAGGTGCCAAGGCAAAAGAACCTTCCAATATTTCTGAAGATATTTAGGAAAGGAACAAGGGGGGGTTGCTCATTAAGCTCCATGGATGCCCCAGACATCCACAAAACATACTCCTCTGATGAGCCAAAACTCCCCAAATATATATATATGTTTACTATGACTATATCAGAGCATTTAATAAATTTCACAAAGTGTCAAATCATCCAAGTTAGAACTGACTCTTAAAAATACCCACAAATATTTAGATTTATCATGGATTCAACTAACCATGAATCAAAATGGCACTCCTGAGAGGAGTCAGACAGTGTTAGAAATTATTTTCAATCTCCGATGACCTGTGCTAAAACTCCCTTTCCTCCTCCTTGTGGAGATTCTTGCTTGCTCAGAGTAGTTTGTCTCACAAGTTGGCACAGTCTTTATTAAAATATCAAATTAAATGACACCTCTAATCAAGACTATAAGGACAGACTTAATATGGTCATGGTACTATTCCCAGGTTCACAAAGGCATGAAAAGGCAGTAAATAAACATAATAAAGTAGACTTTCACTCCAAAAAAAAAAAAAAAAAAACCACAAAAAACCCTTAAACTGTAAGAGTTGTGTTAATGACAGATATTGAAAACAAAGTCTTAGATAGATGCCCTTCTTTTGAATTTCATTTGTATTTCATTTACATATCCAATTCAAAGAGTATGTAATATTTCCTAGGAATATGGGATATTCAAGGGATAGTAACGAACCTGAAGTTCTTAAAATTTGTTTTTGTTTTATTTTTAAAGATCTTTCACTGACCTTCAGAGATAGAGGAAGGGAGAGAGAGAAAAACAGTGAAAGCAAAACATCTATCAGCTGCCTCCCATATGCCCCCGCCACAGGAGATTGGACACCCAACTGGGGCATATGACCTGACTGGGAATCGAACTGGCAACCCTTTGGTGCACAGGATGACATCTAACCAACTGAGCCACCCCAGCCAGGGCAAAAATTTGTTTTTTAATTAAATAGACCACAAAGAAATCTGATTTAGTTCTTGCCAGTGCCTCCTCCTCAGGAACTCCTGGTTCTGCTAAGAAAACCAGTTGCAACGGCTTCAGGCCAATAGTGTTACTAAACAAGGATGCAAAGTTCAGCTCTTACAGAGATGAAGAAATGTGAGAACCGCTTCTCAAAACACGACACTGTCCTATTTCCAGGACTGCAATTACCTGGAATCAGAGTTCTAATTCTAAAAAAGAAAGCGGAGAAAAGGGTTTGTTTCCTATAACAAACCTGGGGCGTCTATGCCATTCTTTGTTAATTTAGTTTTATTTTTAAGGATGCAAACTTATGTTTAGCAAAGAGTAAAGGTGCAAGCGGGCACCTGTGGTGTTTTTTAAGGAAAAGAATGGATGTGTGTAAAGAAATGTACTAGGTTGTACATAACTTTGTGCTAAGTCACTTTATCTCTTTGAACTTCAGTTTCTTTATACATAAAAAAATATTTTAAAAAAATACCGCAGTGTCTACCACATTCTGGGTATATGGGAATTATTAGTTGGATGTGACTTGAGGTAGAATTAAATCACCACGTGTGATTGCCACCACTTCTCATATTCATCATTCATGTGATTCCCAGAAGAGAGCCTGTCCGCTTTAGCCCATCACTTCATGACAATCCTTGGAACACAGTTCTATGATCAATAAACCCAAGGCAACACTTTAGCCTGGAAGAAACAGGGGAAAGAAGGGTGGGGAGAAGGGAATGGGATAGAAAGAGGAGGAAGGGAGAAGTGTCCAGAAAAAAAAAAATTACCCAAGGGTTAGTTTCCACTCCCTTTAAGTAAGTGAAATAAAAGCAGCCTCCTCTAGGTAGTGGTTACAAAGGGCGTGTTCACTTTGAGGAAACTGGTCAAGTTGTAACTTATGATTTGTGGGTTTTTCCTATGTGTATATTATACTTACATATAAATGCTTACTTTTAAACGACTTTCAAAAAGAACTACAAGGACATTCTAACTCTAGCTCTAGGCAAGGGAGAATTTAAATCAAAAAGGCCCATTATAGCTCACTTGGCCAGAGTGTACTTACAAGAACTCAGGTGAAAAGATGCCATAATTCAAGTGTGAGGCATATAGATTAAAAAGTCTAGCTCTGCTGGCAGAACTTAGACAGTAATTTTGAACCTCGGTTTTCTCTTCTGTACAGGGAGTTCCTTAAAGAGGCATGTCGATAGGAATAGGTAATTTCCTTCCCTCTTCATACTCCACTTTGATAAACCCTTTGAATCAGAGCCCATATTAAGCCTTGCCATCTTTGTAGGATGCCTGCAACAAGGTGGGCAGCATAATATATCTTTGCTGATCACCAGTTTCTTACCTTTCAGGGACCCGGAGTCCAGAGCAGAGAAGCAAGAAGAAAACCATGAAAACAGCTCATTTCCAAGGCCCTCTTGTAGCTGGTGGCCCCATTCTCTCCCAGTGGCTCTGAATAGGCTGCTCTCCACACAGTCCTGCACTTCTTGCGGGCTGCCTTTGCTTACATAAAGCCCCCTTCATGCTGTGGTGGCCTCCCCTTTGCCGTTCTTCCGGTGCCCCAGATGCTTTGATTCTCCTGATTCTTGCCCTGTATTCTCTTCTTCCCAATTCTCACAGTCACCGGGCGACCATTCCCTACCATTCAATGTCTTAGCCAATGCTTCGGTTTAACTTTGCGGATTTGTTTCTCTCACAGCACGTTAAGTGCTCAACGAGTATTCCATTTTGATTGACTTGATCTAATTTTTACAACACTGGCTCAGGATGCATTTAAACACTGCTCAGTCAGTCTCCTGTAAGAGGAGATCAACCAGCAATGTGCACGCACATGACAAAACTGATGCCCGTGGCAGATATAAGTAAGAGATACCGTTCCCACTGAATTCGGGAGCCCTCAGTAGCCTCAACACAACAGTCCAGGAGTCTACTACCAACGGACCTCAGTTGCCATCAGTTGAAATCTATTCATCTCCCCCAGGAATAAATATCCTCCCAAATGACAGGCCTCCGAGACATTATAACCTCTGAACACACTTCCAAAATCTGCCCTCGCCTATGCACTATTTTCTATGTAATTCCTTAGTGCCCAGAACTTACATACAGTTAAACATTTTACATACAACTTAAACCTCAAAACAAACAAACAAAAAAGATGATGTACACCCATAATCATCTGAACAATTAATGACTAAAAAATATTTTACAGAGAAAATACTTGTCTTTTTTTAAAATATATTTTATTGATATTTCACAGAGGAAGGGAGAGAGAGAGCTAGAAACTTCGATGAGAGAGAAACACCGACCAGCTGCCTCTTGCACACCCCCTACCGGGGATGTGCCTGCAACCAAGGTACATGCCCTTGACCAGAATCGAACCCAGGACCTTTCAGTCCGCAGACTGACGCTCTACCACTGAGCCAAACCGGTTTCGGCAATACTTGTCTTCTTGGGGGGAAAGTAGCGCACGCTTCCTATCCACTTTAAGGAGAACACTGGTAACATTAGCAGATGTCAGAGCTGCAAGATCAGAAGGCAGAGGTCATGTGACACAGGCTTTACCCCCCTCCCCCAAACCCATTCTATCTTCTTTGGTGAATGTGGAACTGCTATTACTTAAAATTGGGAGAAAACCAAGTGCAGAAACCAAACCCAAGAGAGACTGCCCATTTCAGCATGTCTCCCTCATCCCTCAGTGTTATGATGGCTCAGTTGATGCCTGACCCTGCACATCCACCCAAAAATAGCTCTGAATTCTCATGAAAGGACAGAGTCCTCACAGAATTCCTTCTTGACATCCTCCTCCCTGCACCCCCGTCCCCAAACAATTCTCAAATCAAAAAACATTTGCCTCAGCAGAGCAAATGCTTTCACCTAGCAAGTCTGCCAATATCCAAATTCTTGCCAGGACACAAACAGATGACAATGAATCGTCAGCAGCTGAGTAGCTGCTAAGACAAACAGCTCATCTATACAGGCCTAGTTGGTCTTGCCATCAACAGCCTCGATCCACCCTCACTCTTATTTTCTGCAGCTTTCACACAGTACAAAATACTTGTTCTGGTCTCTGGCATCAGAGCCGTAAGCCAATGGTTGGAGGAAGGATCCACAAAGCCTCTGCCTGTTTCAGGTTGATGCCTGAAATAATTATTTTCTGATAATAAGTGTGTTTCCTGCCCGTTCTCTGGCTTCTGTTGTTAGTGGAAACACCATTACTTTACAGAAACGTTCTGTAATTGCTCACTGCTGAGCACACCGGCACTTTTGGTAGTGACACTTCAAAATAAAAGGCCCTATTGATTATTAATAATGGGAAATGAGATACTCTGAATGAGAAATAGCTTCTCACTTGGCTGTTTTTAGTAGCCACCCCTGGTTCTACCATATTGTGCTGTGCCGTTCACTGTCACACCACATGTAACTTGGTAAAAATCCATCCCATGTCTTCCTGATGACATTCACATTTTTAAAAGCAAATGAATGGGAAAGTATCCACGAATAGGAGGCTCTCATTTGTTAAAGCAATCTATGAAGTTTGCTGATCAACCCGTTAGCAATTCAGGCATTTATAAGCTTATAAAACACACCAAGATACCTGGCTCCATTTGTGGCCCTGCCTTTTAAGGACTGTTGCTCAGTCTAAAGTTTAGTTATTTTATGACTTGAACTCAGTCTAAGTTTAGTTATTTTATGTAAGTACATAAAACAACATAGGAACTCAAAACAAGCAAGCATTTTTAGAATTTATTCATCCTTCATACACTTCACTAAATCAAGTTCAAATACATTTAGGTTCATAATGTTACCACTATAATTAGCTATTTACTAATAAAAGGAAAGAAGCAGAGGGGAGGTCAGACATTGTAAGGGTGGTCATTTGGGCAGCTTCACCAGGAATCTGCAACCTAACGCTCCCCAGGCAACCATCAGCCCTTCCCTGTAGATCACTAGGGTCAACAAAGGGGGAGATGGATGCATACCCAATGAGGTTGGGATGAGCGAGAATAGCACTTGCCTATCAGTTGAGACTGGCACAAAGATCATGGGCCAGAGGGGGTGGAGCCAATGCAAGCATGTGAAATCTTACAAGGTAAAATTCCACAAAGGAATTCTCTCTCTTGTTCCTCTGGTTTTGCTTCTGCTTCCTTGCACTCACCTGTGTTCCCTCCGTAGCCATGTGGCCCTAGAAGCCACGTGGATCCCACACACAGTGGACTGCAGCTAGGAACACAAATTGAGCTAGCCCAACGCTGGACCGGGCTGTACAAATATGGAATGAAAACTTGGGGCAATAGCTTTAATACTGTTGAAGACACAGCTGGACTTCTTCCATGGTGGCCTGGAGGAAGAGGGGACCTTGGAAACTCAGGGGTGTGGTTCGACACAAATAAATCTCACTCAGTCTCCCTTGTGAGCCTCAGAAAATTCCTTTTCTCGTGACATCACGAGAAGCCCACTTCTACCAGCTACAGGTGGTGGCACAGAGAACGCACCACCAATAACAATAATTTTTTTAAAAAAAATATTTGATTTCTGAGAGAAAAGGAGAGGGATAGATAGAAACTTCAATGATGAGAGAGAATGAAGGAGAATCATTGATCAGCTGCCTCCTGCATGCCCCACACTGGGGACTGAGCCTGCAACCTGGGCATGTGCCCTGACTGGTAATCCAACCGTGAGTGACCTCCTGGTTCATAGGTTGCCACTCAATCACTGAGCCAAGCCGGCTGGGCCCCAAAACAATAATTTTTTAAAAAATATATATTTTATTGATTTTTTACAGAGAGAAAGGGAGAGGGATAGAGAGTTAGGAACATCAATGAGAGAGAAGCATGGATCAGCTACCTCCTGCATACCCCCCACTGGGGATGTGCCTGCAACCAAGGTACATGCCCTTGACAGGAATCGAACCTGGGACCTTTCAGTCTGCAGGTCAATGCTCTATCCACTGAGCCAAACCGGTTTGGGCCAAAACAATAATTTTAAAAGACACTAGTTTACCTTTTATTGCTGAGTACTTGATTTCTTTGAACTGAAGCTATTAGAAAGATAATATACGAGGCGTGATTTTCTGTCTTGTAAATGAAATGGGTTGTTTTATATTTCTAATTGCATCTGTACGGCCTGATGTGGCATTCCTTCCTCATACTCTTTAGTCACAATTGCATATGTTTTGTTCATTTCTAGCCACTGCAGCAAGTTTGTCTCCAGCAGCCTCAATCAATCATGCCAAAGGACTTGGCTAAGTAAACAGCATAAACATTTTTTTAAACAATGAAAAACCTGTCCAGCTCTCAAAGAAAACAGGTCTCCATCCAGATCTCAAGTCTAGCCGGGGGCGGGGCACATGCCTAGGGGGAGGAAATGGCTGGCCTTTTGTTCCAGGCTGGTGGATCTGGAGTGCCTTCTGCACTTCCGCCCTTTTGATCTGCTGGCAAAGGCCCTTTCACAGCCCTGGATTGTCTCTCCTATGACAATAGAGTAATAATGGAGCTGTCAGAAGTAATTGAAATGTGCTTAAACCATGCATTTTATTATCCTTTAAAGACTAATTCTACTCCAAATGTTTGGAAAAGCAAGTCCTATAACTTCTTTTAAGGGAAAGGGGGATTTCCCCAAGAAGACACACCAAAGGCCTAGTGGTAAGAGCTAACATTAATGCTAATGCCTTTGAAATGCTCCTCTTTTTTTGCTAGCGGTCCCTTACCCTATTCATGTTAAACAGAAGACAAAGAGAGGGAGGGCTTTAACAAAAAGGCTATTATGGTGCTTGGCACAGGGACCTCCAATAAATCGTGTTGACTATTTGACCCAGGAAAGATTTCTTCTCAAATGCTTCAAAAGAAAGGTAAGGACGGATTCCCTCTTCCTGTAACCCTCACTCTGGGAAAATATACTCACTGGGTTATCAGGTAATTATTGAGCTACTTCTTAGTTGTCAGGCAGAGTTGTGGGCCTTGGGATACAGTCCTGGGTAAGATGTGGTCCCTACTCTCATGGAGTTCGCAGTCTATTGGGGACAGCAATTCAGGGAAGACTTATTAAAGCAAATTATATGTATCAAGGCCAGTTTATAACTAGAATAGCCGGCCTGCTTATTGCCCAACCAATACTTAACATTAAAATCAAGGATTACAGTGGCAAGCTTTTAGGAAAATCGGAATGGGGCAAAGAAACCTATTAAATGCAATTTTTAAATGCAGTAGATAATGTTGAACGTGTACAGGTGAGAACTACTGTATTACACAATGAACACTTAGTTTTTTACATTAAACAATAAGGGACAACGGCAATGGGCTATCTCCAACAGTAAGAGGCGAACAGAAGAAAACAAATCACGGTAGAGCGATTGAAAACGATGGGAAGGTTGGCTAGGAAAGGTGGGTCTGAAGAGGTCACCCCTGAATATTGGAGCTGAGACCAAAATGGGCAGAAGGAAGGAAGCAGCAGTAAAAAAAAAAAAAAAAAAAAAATAGGCAGAAAGTGACACAAACAAAGGGAATGACAAGAGGCAGGGCCTTGAGGTGGGAGGTAAGAATGAGCTTGGAATGTTTGAGAAAGAGAGACCAGTGAGGCTGGAAAATAAGGAGGGAGCGGGAAAATAGCAGAGGTGCAGCAGCAGAGGCAGGCTGAGGCTAGTCTCTGAGGGCCTCATAGACGGTGGTAATAAGACTTGGATATAATTCCAAGTGTGATGGGTAGAGTTTGGAGGGTTTAGGGAAGGTTCCCACATGCCGACAAACTGAGGCTGGGGTCCTATCTTAACCATTACAACCTGTGTGTCCCAGCAGGTCCCCCTCATTCCTCCACATTCAGTTTCCTCAGGACAAGACAAGGGTCGTTTGATAAAACTACCGGAAGTCCCATTCCTTGATCATTCTGCGATTATTAAGCCTTTAAGAATTTAATCATTACCAAACCCTGAAATTTACTACAGGTAGGAATTCCAACCACTGAATATAGCATATATTGAACATCTTTTATATTGGGGAGCTAAATGAAAAGACATCACTCCAATATAATATTGTTAACCATAAACCAAATTAGAGATAAGGACTGAAGAGGAATGTGGACGTGAATAATTGCTGTGAAAGTCATTGGAGATTGAGGAAGGTCTGCTACAGACTTTCCTTGGGAGACCAAGGAGCCATGAGACAGAATGCAGTGTGGGATCCTAGAACAGAAAAAGAAGCAATAAAAAGACAGAGGCACTCCCAGTAAAATCTGCTGTTTCATTAATGTTACTGTAGCAATGCTAATTCTTAGTTGGAATAATTAGACCATGGTTATATGTTAACTATAGCAAGAGCGGGGTGAAGGCATAAAGAAAATATCTATACTATTTTTAGAACTTTTCTATTAGTAGAAATTACTCAAAAAAAAAAAGTTAAAAAAAAGACTGCCTTGCAATTAATTACTGGTGATTTATAGCTCTTAGACATATCTTTCTATTTCTTATGTTTAAAACCTTATAGTATTACTTAAAAAAAAAATCAAAGTTGGGCTCCGTATTCATTTGGCACCACTCAGATCCTGGAAGCTCCTGCTGGAGAAGCTTTGTGAAGAATCCATTTACAGTATGACCGGGATGATGCCTAACACGCCTTCCCCGTGATGGGCATAATCTGCATTTTGTTTCCTCTGTGGAAAGTGCCTCCGCCATGGGTTAAGCCTCCTGCCAGGCTCACACTGGAGGAGCCATCATTTCACAGGAGGCAGAACTGGTAAAGGCCCGGAAGTCAAGAAGGATGGCTGGTGAAGATTTAAAAAAAAAAAATTCCTCCCAGAAGAAAGAGATAGCAGGACAAGAATGCAGGACAAGAATGTGTTCCACCAGCTGCCACCTCCTTCCATGAGGCACTGGTCTACTGCCAGGCTCCCCTCCTCTCCAGAGCTCCAGGAAGGTGGTCCTCACGGGGTGGGATGTGACTACAGCCTATAAACAGCACCAGCTCTCACCCTGAGAGCTCGAGACTGCTGTAAACACATCCAATTCTGCTTTCCTGCTCCTTGGAACCATAGTCTGAATTATTATGACAGCAAGAGAGAAAGCTGAGGGAGAGAAGGAAGGAGGGAGGGAGGAAGAATCGGTGGGCAAAAGGAAAGGAACTGAACTGAGAACTATTTATGTGTAAGCCTGTTTTCTGCAGCATATATGTCACCCATCTTCACCACCCCAACAACCTCATTCATGGTCCTCATTTTACGATGAGTTGACCAAGGTTTAAGAAAGCGTAGCAGCGTGACCAAGTGTTTGGACTCCGCCTTAAGAACGTTCCACAAGATCCTAGCCTAGTGAAGCTATATAGTCATCGGTGCTCTGTGGGTGTGTGTCTGAGAAACAGCTCTGCGGTTAGGTGCCACTGGTGCATGCAATGAAGCCACCAATAGGCACAGGAGGCCGATGTCTGTGTGATGTCAGGCTCCAGGGAAGGATGACCTCTCGGAAGGGACTGAAGACCTTGGACTCTGAGTCAAACTGCTCAAGCCTGAGCTCTGAATCCCAGACTCACTGGTGGGGTGGCTCTGGCCATTACGTGTCTTCTGCACATTTCATCTTCCTTTTCTCTACAATGGGCTTAATGTTATGTGTGTGTTTTTTTAATATATTTATTGATTTTTTACAGAGAGGAAGGGAGAGGGATAGAGAGTTAGAAACATTGATGAGAGAGAAACATTGACCAGCTGCCTCTTGCACACCCCCTACTGGGGATGTGCCTGCAACCAAGGTACATGTCCTTAACTGGAATCGAACCTGGGACCTTTCTGTCTGCAGGCCAACGCTCTATCCACTGAGCCAAACCGGTTTTGGCATGATGTTATGTCTTGCTTCCGGATGTAAATGCCTAGTTCAGTGCCTGGCACACAGAAAGTTCTTTAGAATTATTAAGTAAGTCCTTTCATGATTAAATTTCCCTACTGTATAATCAAAAGCAATGGCAGGAGAAAGATCACAGATTAGATGAGCCCCAAATTAGCCTGAGACACAGGCCGAAGCTTCCTATTTCCTGGTACTTGATGGGGCAGATGGAAAGCACATTACAGTCATCAGAGGAAGAAAGAAGAGGCTGTAAAATAGGATGACTCCAAGCACAATAACCTGAGCAATAAAATGTACCGGGTCTGAATGGCCTGTTCAGACCCCAATCCAATCCACCGAGTAATTGAGTCTCAATACCACAAGTGAAGCCTTTATGTGGGCAAAAGCCTGCAACTGGACCATCAACAAAAAGCAAAACCACTCGACAAACTTAAGCCACTCAAGAGTTAATCAGAAAGCCTCCCGGAAGATCGGCCTTGGGGAGAGAAGGCAAATGTTGGGTCCAAATTTTACATTGTATACCCTTTTCAGGAGGAACTTGGAAAGAGCATTTGCTTTAAGATCTGTGTCCTCTTCACAACTCAGCGAAGAATGGAGGGGTCCAGGATACCAAGGAAACACCCCAACTTTCATTTTGATCTATGCTGGCCAAATGCAATGATGGGTTTAATACCACCTTATCATACCTTACTCAGCTAATTTCTCCTTCTTTTTAATTCTCACCTGAGGGTATGTTTTTTTATTGGTTTTAGAAAGAGAAGAAAGGGGAGCAAAAGAAAGATAGAAACATCCATGTGAGAAACTTTAATCAGCTGTCTCTTATACGCACCCTGACCAAGGACAGGACCCACAACCTAGATTTGCGCCCTGACCAGGAATCGAACCCATAACTTTTTTGGTGCCCCAGAAGATGCCCCAGGGCTCACTTTGATTTCTTGTACAGAGCAACATTTAGTAAATATCTGTGGATCTAATGGTAGTATTTTTTTAACACTAATAATCTGCAATACTAACATACTTTCCCACAGGGAGTTACAAGTGTTGAGTTATTTTTAGGACATCCCTATAGAAAGGCAGAAAAGAAAAAAGAACGAGGAGAAGGAGGAGGGAGAGAATAGGAAGAGGAAAAAAAGAGAAGAAAAGAGCTGTTTTTTAAACACATAAAGAAGAAACAAAAAACTGTCACAGACAAGATGCTAGAGAGACGCACCAGGCTCTCTGATCAACAGTGGTACCAGCTGCAAGGGAGAGAGACAAAGACCAGCGCCAGGATCTCTCCCCCGGGAAAGGTTTGCCTATGGCAGAGCCATTGCAGGAAGCTGTTAGAAACTCTCCAGGGCTGCATGCTGTTCCCCTTAGAGATGCCTCATTCATTTCCAATCCAGAGATGTCCTTTTTAAATTTTTATATTTTGGGGACTAGAAAGGGGTCAGGAGAACTTTAACTTTTTACTTTAATGCTTTCCTTACTCTTTCATTCCATTTATTTATTTCAATGAGTAAGTACTAGTTTTGTGTTGAAAAAAACACACTTAAATTTTACATTTATAAAACAAAAAGAAAAAAAATAATCTTCCTTCAGGTCTAGAAAAGATCTTGAGAATGAGTAATTTCAGTGGTTTCATTTACTTAGGGAAAGACTAGGGGTGTAAGTGAGACCCATTGGAACTAGGATGCAGGCGTCCTAACTTCGGGCTCTGCTGGTGGTGTGTTAACATGTAGAGTGCATTTTTAGGTCAGAGTAATTCTGATATCAGTCTCCAGGGCTCAGAGCACCAGCAGACATGCGCACATGGATACACACACACACACACACCCCTACATCCATTACCTGGGAAACCCAGCCAGGCCTTTTCTTTTTCTTTAAGAGACTTAGAGTTCTCAGGTTCCATCTCTGATTGGGAAGCATAAGGAAGGCAACCCATCAATGTTTCTCTCTCTCTCTCTCTCTCTCTCTCTCTCTCTCTCACACACACACACACACACACACACACACACACACACTCACTCACACACATCCTCTTATGAGAAAAAAAAAAGATGACAACTAACTTTTAAAGAGATAATCACTTTATATTTCAAACCCAAACTGCAAACCGTGATAAAATGAATGACTACATTATTTAAAAGGTCAGCGAATATGACATTTTATAAACAACGAATGTAATTTTACATGTTTACTTTGTGTCAAAAGAGTTTTTAAGGTCCGGTTCATTTTTTCTCACCTTCATGTGAGGCAAGATCACTCCACATAATGTTGACAGTTGAAATGGTGGGGGTGACAAGGGAGCAGAAGGAACTGGGGAGCTGAGGTGAAAGAGTGAAGGCAGAAGAGGGAAATATCAAATTTCTATTTTTTTTCACAGCATCACTGAGATTTTAACAGCAACATTATTCTCCAATTAGTAACACATTCCTAAGTCCTAGCCGGGAGTGTTCCCCCGCCCCACCGCATTCTCTCCTAGGCATGGTCAACATGTTCACTGCGCAAAGAAAAAGAAAACACAATGGAAAGTCATCCTGCAAGTCACCTGGGATGCGGCATCACACATCCAACCTCCCCTCCCCGCACCCTCCCTCCCCTGCCTGCCTTCTGGTTAGTTGTTGCAGTCAGTGTTTGCAGCAAGCCTTTATACATCCAAAACATCTTCACAACCATTCCCCAGTTACTCTCCCCAAATGCTGGGAGAAGTAGGTCAGCATTACTATCATGCGCTTACTTGAGGGAGGAGGAGGCAGACCTATGGCTATTAAGAAACCTTATCCACAGCTGTTCTAGGATAATAGAAGTTTCTGATACAGAGCACAGCCTCCCCCCCCCCCGCCCCCACTTCCCGGAGTGGAGGGGGGTGGGAATCCCCGATTAGTTCCTTCAAAAGATTAGTAAGACCACCACCACTCGCAGAATCTACAGGCACTTCCCACCCCTAAAACATACGGGATATAAAATTCTGAACAAACTCTTAACATCACATACGTAGAACACACAGGATCACAGCAATAGGTCATCCCTTCCCTTTTGCATCAAAAAGGTGATTTCTACTTTCCTTTGCCTGTTTTAAAAATGCACTTACAGCTTATAAAGTAACAGCCCGGTGGGGTGCACTTCCTGGCAGGAATGACCAGTAAGACTTCAAGCAAAGCCCAGAAGCCCGCAGCTCCTCCGGCCAGGGTCATTAACAACCGGGGCCCTGCCACCTTCCCAGTAAATGCTAACAGGTGCTCCTTTTATCTGAGGGTCCTGGGGCACCGTCCACATGCCATTCATTAAGTGTCACGAGGCCTCTGAGACAGACCCAAGGAGACACATAAAGGGACACCTTATTCACCAAAAGAGAGAAAAGAGCAGCCGGTTCACATGCCTGATAGCGACAAACAATTTTCCTGGAGGGTGTCATTGTGAACAGTAGTCAGAAACCTGTCATCTAGACGCTTTCTTCTGAGCATCCTTCCCTCATTGGCAAAATGAGGATAACAAGCGCCCATTCAGCCAATTTCCCGGGGTTGGAGTGAAGATCAAATGGCGGAACAGATGTAAAGATGCTGAGCAAACCCTGATGTCCACACAAATAAAAGGCATTCTTCTGTTTCCTAAGCAAACCTCGATCTGAGGCGGGACGTGCCATCTCCAGACACTGTGCCCTCCGCGGGGCGCCTTTCTTCCAGACAGCCTGGGCATTATTTATATAAATGCAAATTCTACGTCTTTGTCTGCGATCCCATCCCCAGAGGGCACGGGAGAGGATGAAGAAGAGAAAAGCCAAGCGAGAGTGAGAGCACACAGACCCAAGTTATCCTTGATTAGAACGTTTGCATACACAGTCAACATTAAAAAAACTTTCAATCTGCCTGGAAAACATTCATGATAAAGGAAACACAACTATACATTCAAACTCCACATGGGATTATCTTGCTTTACAGATTTTTTTTTTTAACCCCAGTTACAATGGCTGCAGTTTTAAAAGTTTCACTTAAATCCCTGTAAGAACTGTAGACGTTCAATTGCCAATTGGATGGGCTACCAGGGGAGCTAATCCACTTTGTTTCCGGGGAGGCCGCTGCTGGGACGGAGACATTTTCTGGAAACGGGGTTTCCTGAACCACACAACCCTTAGCTCTTCCATTCCAACACGCCTTCCTGCAATTCCCCGGGTCTCCCTTCCTCAAGACGGGCATGCCCCGTTCACTTGATGAGGTCAACTGGCTTTATCTCCCATGGTCTAATGTACAATAAACCTGGCAATATGCTTTAAAACATATATAGTCCTTTCCCAGGGAGAGACCATCATAAGAAGCTATCAGAAGTCAGGACTCTACGAGAACAGAGATGCAAATTGCCATTACTAGAATTGGCTGGTAGCTAACTTTGGTTTCATGGAGAAACTTTTGCTAACAACTTTGCATGAGCATGAAAGTTATGGTGGACATCTATCATTTTGGGGGGGCCTTGTAATAAATGGTCCCTCTTCTCTATGACTGAGGAATTTCTTCATGATGAGGAGGACAGGGTTTGCTTCTCATTATAAAAGCAAGAAAAAGGCCAGCTTCTCTCCCCACTCATCCCCGTTGCCCCGGTGGGGTCAGACATGGAGCCTAAGGTGGCCAATCAGAAACAGCACTCAGTCGTGGCACTGCCCAGCATCCCAGGTACCTGGACTGCCTCTGACTAGGACCCAGTCAGGGTTCCAACCACTATTTCCAGCCGAGTCCTAACCATCTTGCCAATGCTGTGAACGGCCCAATATTCTTCAATAATGTCTTTGTCCGGTGGGTTCACCCAGAGTCAGTTTCTATTGTTGGCTGCAAGGAACATTCACTGGACTTATCACAGAATAAAGAGCAGCATTTTCTAATGCTAATGCTGGGTGGGACTTTGGATATTTCCTATATGCTTAATTGATTTAGAGAAGCAGTAGGAAGTATAAGGTGACTTCCATCTTTGTCCCCTCCCCCAAGCATAATCTGGACTAAAACTCGACATCGTAAATCCTTTGAGGATGATTCTGATGCTGCATCCTGGGTGCGCAGTGGGAAGGAATTCCCCCAAGCAATCAGTGGTAAAGGCCACATCAGAGAGAGAAGGAAAGCAATGGGACATGTCTTTGCCATCACTGACATGTTGGGGAGTGAGAAGCGTGGGGCTCTGGTTCCAGAGTGGCCGAGACTGTACCCAAAGGAGGCCCTTGGATCAGAAGTGACATCCCAAGGAAGCCTGTGAGAAATGCGTAATTTCAGACTCAAACTTAAATCTACTGAATCACAAGCCGCATTTTAAAAGAAACAAAGTAGGTGATTCATGTAACCCACTCTAACACTGCATGGTTTGGGGAAATTTTCTTTTTCTCTCTCTACTTAAACACTGACTGTTCTCTCTGTGCATGACATTGGGCTAGAGTTTCTAGAATATGGACAAGGAGCCACCCATTGGATCTACAGTTCACACACAATTAAGAAATTTCCTTTCTATGTCATCAGCTACCCTCCAGAGTAATTGCTTGGGGGATTGGAGGGATGGGTATTTTGCTGCAAATAAAAGCCAGCTAACTGAGTGGAATCCCCTTTAGGTTGTAAGGCTCACAGAAGCTAGAAGGAAATTATCTGTTTACTCCTTTATACAGCATCTTTCCAAATCTTCTAGCAGAAAGGCAATCAGCAATTGCCAGCAATTATTGGGCCAGGTGCATACTACTGACCTCCGTGGTGACATCATGTACTTCAAGGGAAAATAATTATTGCTAAAGCCAAAACGGAATCCAGAGAAACAATGGCTCGTGCACAACAGACTTGGAGGGAAGAGAGGCAGGGAGGAAGGAAAATATGGCCCGGCATGATTTGAAGGATGTCAATAAAACCTAACCCAAGTTCGATAAAGATTAGGCAAAATCAGTACCCTCTCTACTCTGCATTCTGGAGTCTGCTAAGTCAAAGGGTGTTTTGTATCAGAGACAGCGGTGATTAATAAAGCCCATAAGCAAATGGCTCTTGAAATGTATACCATTTCTGACGTGTAATGGGCTCACTACGGGACGCCCACAACTCTGCAGCTCATTTCCCTAATGAACTAAAACACCCCAAGTAAGGGTCTGTTAATTTTGGTGCTGAAATGATTTTCATTATAAACACAAGAGACATGTTTCCCTGGAGGAAAATCTCCCAAAAGACTGATGGGAAATCTTTTAGAGAGGAAGGGACTAGGTGCAGGACAGCCCCTGCCACAGTGGGTATCTTCAGATTAGAAATGGGGACGCTCTAACAAGTCCATGCCAATCCCCCCCCCCCCTCCTGTTCCATGGCTTTGCTCACTTGGCAGGAGAAGGCTCATGAGCTACCCGGGCAGGAGCTCTGTCTGTCTTATTCATTCTTTCCATGGCATTTCGTCTAGCACTTTATTGAAAGAATGAATGGATTGATAAACAACAACAAAAATATTACTATTATGGGGGAAACGTGGCAGCATATTTCAGAGTTTTAGGGGAGACGTTTGCAGAGAAAAGTAACTTGTGCTCTCAACAAGCCTGCAGACAAAAGGTAACCAAAAAGTCATCCCATTCCCTGAGCTTTTCCCAATTATGGAAGGCACAAGAGTCCACAGAAATGAGAATATATCTGACATTATTTGGGCTTAAAAACAAGGAACTGCTTCCATCCCTAGATGCCTAGCATCTTGCAATAACTATCTTCCACGTTGTCTCCATTCGCTTCTTCATTAAAAAAAAAAAAAAAAATTAAGGACACTGAGACCCAAAGAGTTAAATGATTTGCCTCTGGTCCAAATCAAGTCCACAGAGAGCCTGGACTATAAGACCACAGGCCGGCCAGCACCTGGTCATCTGGTCAACACAGAATTCTTTTCCCTCCAGCACAGCAACACTCAGCTTCCAAGGGGGATCTGGGAGCCTCTTCATGAGAACCTATTTTATGGCCTCAATGCAAATGGCGAACTTGGACCCGGCTCTCTAGTTCGCCTGGTGGTAGAACTTCTTTTCTCAATCCTCTGCCTCTTTCTGCATTTAAAATATTTTGGAAAGATTCACTGGCCTCAAGTAGATCTAGGATGGCCATTACTTCATGGCCTGTCACCCTAGGGATGAGGATTCAGAGGAGTTCCTTTTAAGGTGAACCAGGTATTACCCTAGATAGAGCCTCCTCTTCAATGCCCAACCTGGCTGCAGTTCAGACAAGCTCCCCCTACTGTCCTGCACCTGCCATTGCATCTTTCAGGTTATCACTAATAAGTCCAGGTTAGGTGCAGGGATGGGAAGGGGTGAGATGTAGCAGAGAGATGCTGGGGTTTGCCTGAGACATGAATCCATAAAATGCCATTTATTGCAAAAAAATAAAAAATCACCAACTAAATTCAAACATCTAAATGCAATCGCTCATAAATATAACCTGTTTCTGGGAAACAGGGTTGGGGGGGGAGGGGTCACTGAAGCCAGAGTCACTCTATAGGAGGTGAAACACAATAAACATCCTGTTTAAAAGATTCATACCCTACAAAAAATGCGTACGGAAAAGGCTTTGCCCATAAACATCTTAACTTACCTTCTAGTGGGATGGATTTCTAAATTTTCCTAGAGAGTCCGGGTTATTGAAAATAACAGCACCATTGATGTCTCTTGGTTAAAGACCTGCCAAAAATTCTAGAAGGAAACTAGCAACTAAAGCCCTGAATGTCACAAAGCATTTCATCAATCTCACCTCAGAGGCTTCACCCCAACACTCCAAAGTCCAGGTGTTTATATGTGCAATTTATAACTCCTTCAACGAGCCCTCTTTTGGGTTCTCTGCCTTGTGGGATATGCATGCACAGTAATAACTGTGCCCTACACAAGAAAAGCATTGATTTAAAATATCAACCAGAATGCATGCAGAGTTACGGACACTACTAAGCGTATAAATTTCACTCACGGATTTTCTTAGCTCTACCTATTTGGCTGTCATCTTTCATGAAGTCCCAACAAGCACTAAAAGTACTGATTTGTGTTGCATCAGAAAGGTTTAAAACAAAACAAACCATCCCGCTGCTTGAGGAATCTTCCCTTTTTATGCCACACAGACCCTGTAATATTTCAGAACACGTTGCCAGACAGCTCACCTTAGTTCCCCCAAGCACCTCATTACACATTACCCTGACTTATTTTAACTGGCCTTAAATTATATAGTTTTTAGTGATTTTTTTATTGAGAGAGGAAGGGGAAGGGATAGAAGAGATAGAAACATCGATCAGCTGCCTCCTGCACGCCCCCTACTGGGAATGGAGCCTGCATGTGCCCTGACTAGGAATCGACCAGTGACCTCCTGGGTTCATAAATCAATGCTCAACCACTGAGCCACACTGGCTGGGCTTTTAACTGGATTTTTAAAACTCAATTTCCCTGCACACATAAAAACTGGTCTCTGAAAATTCCCAGTTTCTCCTTACAAGAAACGATCATTGCATTCACTGCATTTAATACACAACAAGCCAGATAAATGTGTTTTGGCCCATTATAAGCCATTATAAGCCATCTTGGCAGGGAAATCATGAACTAAGTCAGCTGTAGTCCCTGCCTGAAGGAATTCATACCTGCACAAGATAAGGTGGGCAGAGGGGGCAGTGTCCTTTAAAAAAAATCCTCCTATCTAATAAAAGAGTATTATGCAAATTGACCATCACTCCAAGACACAAGGTGGCCGCCCCCATGTGGTCAAAGAAGGCTGCCCTAATGTGGACACAAGATGGCCACCACAAGATGGCCTGCAGGGGAGAGCAGTTGTGGGAAGTTTGGGGTGACCAGGCCAGCAGAGGAGGGCAGTTGGGGTGACCAGGCCTGCAGGGTAGGGCAGTTGGGGGGACCAGGCCTACAGGAAAGAGCAGTTTGGGGGAGGAGGGAACCAGGCCTGCAGGAGAGGACAGTTGGGGATAAGGCCTCCAATGGAGGGCAGTTGGAGGGGACCAGGCCAGGAGAGGATGGCAGTTGGGAGCTAGCAGTCCTTGATTATGATCAGGCCTAAACGGGTGGTTGGACATTTCTCAAGGGGTTCCAGATTGAAGAGGGTGCAGGCTGGGCTGAGCGACAACCCCCACCCCTGCATGAATTTCATGCATCAAGCCTCTAGTATAAAATAAAAGGCTAATATGTAAAATCGACTGAAAGGTGAAACGACTCGGTGCTATGACATGCACTGGCCACCAGGGGAAGATGTTCAATGCAGGAGCTGCCCGCAGCCTGCAGGTCTTGATCGCCTGATGGGGAACGGGGAACCAGGGGTGGGTGGCAGCGGAAAAGGGCAGCACCAGGCCAAGGCCCCACCCTGTTGGTTGTCCCACACACAGAGGGCCACGGGCAGTGCGGGGTGGGACCGGTGAGCAGGCAGGAAAGGCTCGGTCCCTCCCCCTGGCCAGCAGGCTCCG
The DNA here is from genome assembly GCA_963924515.1 of Vespertilio murinus. Lineage (NCBI taxonomy): Eukaryota > Metazoa > Chordata > Mammalia > Chiroptera > Vespertilionidae > Vespertilio > Vespertilio murinus. The sequence continues at coordinate 21,332,968 of OZ004717.1, forward strand.
ATGCGAATGGGGAACCGAGGGTGGGTGTGGGTAGGGCTGGCAGCTGGGGAAGGTCAGAGACCATACCTGTGCACAAATTTTGTATGCCCGGCCTCTAGCCATAGTAATAATAACTAAACAACCCACGGTGAAACAGTGAGGTACCCACTTAATCTGATTACAAAAGTAGGAAGCTACTACTATCAGATTCATTTGCAGGCAGGGTCAGCCAGCTATGTGGGCATGTGACCCATGAGTGACACAGAAATTCTGTGCTCGCTGAAGGGTCCCCAGCTTGGTTCAATGCTCTTCTGTCTTGAGATTCTTAATTTTTGAGCAAAGGGCCTGCATTTTCGATCTGTGCAAGATCCCATGAGTTACGTCCTTGGTCCTGCTTGCATTAGCCTCACTGGCTGATGGACAGCTCTCTTTCACATTGGCCGCCATGGTCAAAGGAGAAGCCCTAGAGGCAAAATAGGGACTGTCCTTTATTCAGTACAGCCTCCAGTTGAGAAGGCAACGTCCTTCTTATTGAACAAGACTGATAGGAAAGCTGCCTCAGATCTTAACTGGGTGGGCGCATCCCTTATCACACACACCTTACACCTTTGGAGTTGACAGATGACATCTGGTCAGCAGCCTCATTTTGCAGTTGAAGAGCAGACATTGGGGTGACTCGTCAAAACATGAACGGTTGGTTCCAATGAACAGTTGTAAGACAGCTAAAACCAAGGCTACTGTTCTGTCAGCTACTCAAAGTTCCATGTGATGAGCCCAAAGAACCAGGACAGGAGTTTGTCTGGCACATAACTGGAAATCAGCACTTATGCACAGTGCCTGGCACACTGCTGGCATGTAGTAAGTATGTGGCTGAATGCGTGTATGTATGTGTGCATGAGTGAATGAATGAATGAGACAAAGAGCAAAACAGGCAAAATAAAATCTCACCAAGTAGAGAATCTAAAAATTCTGGCTTTGTTTAAACTTCCTCAAAAAAAAATTTTTTTTTAATCAGTCTTTTGAGGAATCCCTCTCTGAAAAACAGGGATAAAACACACACACACACACAAACACACACACAAACACACACACACACACACACACCAAAAAAAAAAAAAAAAAGCCGAGACCAGTTTGGCTCAGTGGATAGAATATAGGCCTGACTGAAAGGTCCCAGGTTCGATTCCAGTCAAGGGCATGTACATTGGTTGCGGGCACATCCCCAGTAGGGGGCGTGCAAGAGGCAATTGGTCGATGTTTCTCTCTCATTGATGTTTCTAGCTCTCTATCCCTCTCCCTTCCTCTCTGTAAAAAAATCAATAAAATATATATTTTTAAAAACCAAAAAAGATAATACGAGCATTTACATTTATTTAGAACACAACAACTGAGGGAAACTGAGCTGGCAATTGGCTCAGATCTCACGTCCAAGAGGAATTAGCAGTAACAGGTCTCCTGTCCCATAGTGCTCACCTCTGGGGGCCCTCAGGCCGGCCTGCGTGGCTGTCAGACATGACTGGAGATGCCTGTGCTCCGAGCCCACAGGGTCTCTTGACACATCCGTCAATATTCCAAAAACAAGAAGAATAAACCAGTGCCTCACAGAGTAGAATTTTCTTTTAAGAGAAAAGTAAAAGTGAGACCATTTCTTTACGGAGCAAGCACTTGTGACATAGATTAAAACCGGCACACAAGGCCAAGGACTTTGAGTTATGCTCCCATTAACACAAACCAAAAGCCCAAGGCCAAATCGAAAACCGAAATAACTGAGCCCCAGGTTGATTAAATAAACCTCCTTTATGATGGATCACTTGAGCTAAGTCTGAATCCGTCCTGGTCCTTGGCTATGTCAACTGAGGTGCTAATAGAGGCATAAACTTCCTAAGTCCCTAGGAGGAAATGAGTTCGTGCATGCGCAGTGCCTGAAAGAGGGTTGGGTATATAGTAAGTGCTCAATGAGTGCGGCCTGTTTATGGGTTAAGCCTGACTAGGCAGTGTTCTGTTTTGCAGTGTCTATGATGCTGAGCTCAAGATAGAGCTACTGCAGGGAAGGTTAAGAAACATACATACAATATAGACACTAGACACAAGCTCAAAAATTATCTACAGGTCCTGGAAGTGTGGCTCAGTTGGTTGGGTGTCGCCCTGTGCAATGAAAGGTTGTTTGGTTCAATTTCTGGTCAGGGTACATGCCGGGGTTGCAGACTCGGTCCCTGGTGGGGCATGTGCAGTAGCAGCTGACTGATGGTCCACTCCGACATAGATGTTTCTCTCTCTCTCTCCTTCATCCTTCCCTCTCTTTCTAAAAACACCAATTAAAAATCATAAAATATTACAGGCAGGTGACCTAAACATAGGTCATAGGAAGCCTCACATCTGAGCACTTCCCCAATCACTCCATGCACAAATATGAACATGCAATGCAATATGAAAGACACAGGTGACAACAATAAACAATACCCATGGTCCTCCATTGTCATACTCACAGACTAACCAGAAAAGCAGTTATTAGACACAGACTAGAAATTTAATATTTGAATAAATGAACCCATGAAAAATAACGACCAAAAAAATCAAAGAATAACTAGTATAAGCAGACTCAACAGATTTTTTTTTCTGGTAAGTCACCATGCCTGAACACCCCCCCCCCAGGGGGGGGTATTCCTATCAGAGCTATAGGGGATGGGCTGAAGCAGTGAGCCAAAGATGAAACCTACCCAGCTATTCCTAACTGCAACGCTTGCACAGCCATGGTAACATGCTTATCTCCACATGCGTATCTGTCTGTAGCTATGTGCTTGCTAGAAGCCTGGAAGAGTTGGCCAAATGGGGGCTCTGGTCATTAATCAAGAAGGACCAGACTTCCTGTCACTCACTGCCATCCCCTCCCCCCCTCCCCCCAGCACAAGCAGACTAGTCAGTGCTTTAGAAAGAGATGAAACACCAAATAAAATTGGGAGTGGGGGTGGGGAGGGGTGGGGGGATGAGGGGGGCACCACCATTGACAACCAACATTTCTTCCCAGGCTATGAAGACAGATCTAGGCATTGAATGCGAATTAATTCTTTAATCCATATATCCAAAAGACTAGGTCACTTACACACACACTCACACAGATGTCTTCATTTCTGATAGACTGATAATCCTTGAATATCCACATCTGGTCCACCCCCCCAAAAAAAAATCATTTGTAGGAATGGATTAGGCTAGAGGCAGTGGGAGTGGAGAAGAGGCTGCGATGGCAAAATGTCTATCGAGTTTTAAATATGTATGTCTATATTTATATAAGTAACATGACACGTTGACAAGTCCTCAGCAGCCGAGCAGATTGATGCATGGGTACATTTCCTGGGCACACGCTGCAGGGAGGGCGTGATGAGGAACAGGCTAGATTGCAATACAGGGCTTAATACATCTTTATAAATCACAAGCTACATTGGGGTGTGTGTGTGTGTGTGTGTGTGTGTGTGTGGGAGGAAGGGAAGGAGGAAGCAAAGGGGAGATTAGGAAGAAGAGAGAAGAAAACCAAACACCAACACCGGAGGGCAGGTATTAGGTAGCTATCTGAAGAAGAAAAGGCCCATGGGTTAATGCATTTACTTCATCTATTTTCATTAAGATGTTACTCCCTATGCAAGAACACACAAATTTCAAAGCCAAGGAAATTTAAATTACTTTCTTTGAAATCCTGTTGTTTTGCTGAAACCCACAGGCCCCCGTGGAGTGTGGGAGGGAGAACAACAGAGCTCGGGGTGGGGGTCTGTGTTGCGGGCTTTTTGGTGCTTTAACTTCCTTTTACCTAAGCTGGTGCAACAAGAAGTTAGGAGAAACTTCAAAGTTTTTGTTTGCAGGTTCAAGATAGTCAGACCCCAGCTTAACCAAAATGGGGTCCAGGAAGCAAGCCCTTCATGCCGATAGCACTGAGCAGTCCCCTGGGTAAAATCCGAAACGGTGTTTTGTTCATTTGATGACGAGGCTAGTTTGGAGGCAGTGAAAGCTGCCTTAACTAGTATCTAAGTCCATTTACGGAGTCTGGGAGCAGGGGAGAAAGAGCTACAGGGTACGATCACTAAAACTGCTTCTACAGTGGCGAGCTGCCATATAAAAATGCTAGTCCCACTGGTAACATTCACATGGTCCTGACTGCCTTGCCCGGGTCTGTGGGTCCGGCACACCCACATCTCTGGATGGCTCGCTCCACCTGCCCCTCTTCTTCTATCCAAACATGAGCCATGGCCTGATCCTGGGCCTTCACTTTGGCACAAGCCAATTGCAAAAAAACACACCTAGAAATGGTTATGCAATCCACTGTTCTGCTCAGTCCTAAGGTTATCAAGATGACCCAGAACATACTTTTATGACTGTCAAGATCATGATAAAAATGAAAACATAAAATGGAAGGTCTTGGATTCTCATTCGTGGACACCCAAAAGCAAGCTGTGGAGCTTGTGAAGCCCAGAGCCGGCAGGAGGGCACAGCAGGGCAGAGAGGCTGGGGACCGCTCAGGGACTCTCCGAAGGCATTCAAAATGAACCCGCCTCACACTCACTCCCTGCTCACCCAACTACAGTCACATCAGGCTTCTTACTGTCCCCTGGACATACCGCTCTTGCCTGCCCCGGGGCCTTTGCACTAGCTGTTCTCAGTGGTAAGTTCTTCCGCAACTGTTACAATATGGGCAATATCCCAGACTCACTTTTCACCTCAAGAACCCTCCCTTAGAGAGGCCTCCCGATCCTTAGTAGGTCCAGTCACTTTCTGGCACATCAGAAATCTATTTTAATTCTCTGCGTAGCCTTTACTACTCTGGGGTAGTTTCAGCTAAGCACTGGCTAGTTTGCCTGTTTATTTTGTCTACTAGGATGTAAGTCCTACTTGGTCTTATTTACAGTTGCATCCCATGTGCCTAGGTCTGGCCCATAAGAATAAGCACTGCCGAAACCGGTTTGGCTCAGTGGATAGAGCGTCGGTCTGCGGACTGAAAGGTCCCGGGTTCGATTCCGGTCAAGGGCATGTGCATTGGTTGCGGGCACATCCCCGGTGGGGGGGGGGGGGGGTGCAAGAGGCAGCTGGCAGATGTTTCTCTCTCATCGACATTTCTAGCTCTCTATCTCTCTCCCTTCCTCTCTGTAAAATATCAACAATATATATATTTTTTTAAAAGAATAAGCACTAAAAACACTCGTTCAATGAACAAATGGAAAGAAGCAATGCATGGCATGGGGCACGGAAAGATGATACACTGGCCCCCTCTATTGAACTCAGGCCACTATCCCATGCTGAATGTGTCACATCATAGGCCTCTTCTTGCTTTGTTTTCAAACGACAAGTCCAGACACCTGCTCCCGGGCCTGTTGGGGTCTTGCCGCCTGGCTTTGCTTCACCTCCCTCCTGGCTCCGGCTCTGGGAACCTCTGCCTCAATCCCGCCAGCAAAACCTCCTCTCCTGTCTGGGATTCTGGACGAAGGTTATCTCTCCCATCCAGAACAGTCTGTGCCTCCTCTCTCTCCTTCAGCATGCATTGCTTCAGCATGATGTTTTGCAACCCCTTTGATCTGGGCACACCTGTAAATTTTCAGAAGTGCCCCCCCCCTCAAAACACACACACACACACACACACACACACACACACACACACACACGAAGAACAGGATTAAGGAGAGCTTTTGGGGGGGTTTGTTTCCCTCCATCTGTTCCCCCAGAGTGCTTAGCAATAAACGTCTGAAATGAAAGGCACGTTGCTTGCCTTCAGGAAGAGAAGGGAGAAGCCATCCAGAAAGGCAGAAACAGCTGACTTTCTAAGACAAGAAAGGGGGAGGCACAGACCTTGGGTCTCACTAAAGAGAGCGGAGTGAGACTAGGGAGTCACGAGGGGAGAGCCCCCCTCGGCTTCCGGTAGAGATCAGGAAGCGATTTCCCATTAAGCTTTATGGTGGAAGCTCTGGAGGCAGAGCCTACTGGGAAATTCCCTCCAAGGAGTGTCACACCCCATTTGCCTTCCTTCTCATCTTGACGACCAGCTTTATTTTCCTCTATCTCGTTCAAGGGCTCCAAATTTCAGTGCCTTTCTCCTGGAGGAAAGTGGGAATGCAGTGACTTCACAGGAAGCTGGCCAGCTGGGCGCTCAGAACACCCAGAACTGGTTCCACTTCCGCTCCCTCCTCCCTGAACCAGGGTACCCACCTGAAGCAAGCACTGTGGTCTAGAACAGCGGTGGGCCCTCTTCTGTTCTTTTGTTTTGTTTTGTTTTAATTTTTTTTAAAGTGTAGACCAGGGTCAGGAGGGGGAGAATGAAGAGGGGGAAGAGGGAATAGGGGACATCTGTATCTGTAATAATTTCAACAATAAAAAAATAATTAAAAAAACAACAACCACAAAACCTTTTCCTCCACAAAAATAGTATGTTTTAACTCAAGATATAAAACTACTAAGAGCAGAGGTTGGGAGTCTCAAAGCCACTCTAGCCTTTCCCCCCTGACTTGGTCCCAAGAGAAGGTCCACCCTAGAGAAGGTCTGGGATTCAGCAGAACACAGCTTAAAAAGCATCGTTCAGGAGGAGCCAGGAGCTTCCTTGTCCAGACAGATTTGGGTTTGAAAATTTGCTCTGTTGCTCTTGAAAACTCTCTCTGCCTCAATCTCCTCCTCTCTAAAACGAAGACCTCTGAAGACCTCTAAACTTCCTACGATTGTGGAGATAATTCAATGGACGTGGGTTAAAGAGGCCTTCCTCCCAGAGGCTCTTAGGAAACAACTCAGCAGTTTGTAGGGGTGGAGCCAGCACTGTCACTGCCACCCTGAGGTGCCCTGTTTCTACCCCCCTGTTCTCCCACCCTTCCAACCCAACTTTTTTTTTCTGCACAAAATCCTGTTTAGTCATCATCATCATTTTCCATTTTCTTGAATATCTCAATGCAAATATGTATTTTTGTAACTCACAGTTTTATTTTATACTTATAAGGTCTGACCTCAGTTATAGTCTCTGAACACAGAAAACCACAGGTACAGAGAGAACCTGGGTTGTCCAAGAAAGAGTTGTAAACGTTAAGGGTGGATATAACATTTCATGAAAACCAACCTCTCAGGACAATGCCCTGTTTCTGGGTTTACCTTAGAATGCCAGGCAGAGGGGAATGACTAAAATAGCTTTGATAAAATCTTATTCAACAGCACTAAGGAAAGAGTGGGGTTGTTTCTTCTTTAGTTCAGCCTGTCATTGCACAAAACCTCTGTTCTTGGGGCTCTGGGCAGCTGTGGTTCCCGAGTAACGGTGGATGGACTTGTCAATGGAATGCCACAAAACGTGGGCAAAGAAACCAAATGGGTGGTCGGGCAGTGCGAGGAGGGGATGGCACCCCTATCCATGTTCTCACAAACAAAATCCTTCAGGAAGTTCCCTGCATGTGGAGGGTGGGAGCCTTTTCTTGGTCGAGGCCTCCAACGGGATATAGACCTGGAACGCCCGAGTCCCACTGTCACAGACGCCACATGAATCCACTTGGGATTTCCCATATCCCAGGCACCTTGTCAGTCAACTGGACCTGCCCTCGTCCAGAAGGATGGGGCCAGCTTCCATTTTTGCTACTCAAATTGAATGTCACTAAAAACAGCCAAATCTAGAGAAAAACAAGACAATCTCAAAGACGACCCCCTGGAATCCTGACACACGGGACTCCTGATTTAGAATGAAAACGCAGAAGCAGCCCCTTTCAGTATTCCTTCTCAATTCTCTTTATGTGACTTCAGGGATTTTCGTTATTGTTTAAGCTACTAGGAGTTGGACAGTCTCTTCCTTGTGGCCCTGTTGCTCCCTCAGCCCAGCGCCTGCCAGAGAGGAGATCAATAAACAGCACCATTACTGTAGCTATTATTGCTATCTTTTTCCATCTCCTCCTCCATTCGCTTCCCCGCTCTTGACTCCCTCCACCCAACGTCCCCTGAAAACACCCCAGTTAGCTAATTCAAAACCTTTTTTTAAATGTATGCTTGTTGGGCACTTTTTCCCAGAGCACGGGGTGTATTTAATATGATTAACAGCTTTAGTCATTAAACAGCGCTTTCTTTAAGAGGATTGCACGAGATTACCCTTAGGGCCCAGGGCTGAAATCAGCCCCCAGACCACGCGTGCACAGCCGAGGCAGGTAATGGAAGTTCATCATCATGTAACAACTGCACTCCGTACTTACTATAATCGATGACACAACCCATGAAAATATTCTTCCTAAACTAATCAAATCATTAAAATGTCAGCTTCCATGCAGACGCTCCCTGGCGCTCGGGTCCCTGGCCCTGATTCAATGCAAATGGAATCTTGCTGAGTCGTCCTGATGGATGAAGTCTGTGTTTCTTCATGCAGCCCCCTCCCCATAGCTCAACTCCGGCCATCTGAATAGAGTGGTCCCAGCAGGCAAATGAACTGCTGGAGGCCAGAAGCCAGGACACAAAGCACGCTCTTGTCAAGGGCTTCCTCATTAGCTGCTCGCCCACAATAAAGGCTGTAAGGTTTCCCAGTACTCAATGGGACCGCGGCATTTCCCCCATTTGTTTAAAATCTGAAGCAGGGAAGAAAAAGAACCCTTATGTACTGGGTGCCAGAGTAAGCAAGGGGGGAAGGGGGGAGGATTCTGTGTGTACACATTGGCTGTGGTCTATACTTTATTAACAGAGCCTGATTATGAAAATTGCTTCCTGTGGCTCAGTAATCAGCCTGGTATTTCTCAAGGCACTCCATTGGAGCACAGCTTACTTGAGTCCTGGATTGCCCGAATTTTCTCCGAAACAATACTGATCAAAATAAACAGCGAGTTTTGTGATCCTTCTCATCTGGAATTTCAGTGCCAGAACGCTCAATCAGAAACATCTCCCTCTCCCCACACCAATCCGAACTCCGTGCTTCCCATCTGCGCATTCCCTGCTGCAGATATCCCAAATACTTCCTAGACTGCAGTGTTGTTCAGTGTGGTAGCCCTTAGCTACATGAGGCTACTTAGATTTAAATTAATTAAAATGAAATGAAATGAGAAATTCACTCTCTTAGTCAGACTAGCCACATTTCGTGTGCTCAAGAGCCCCATGTAACCAACCTACGGCTGGCTCACCAGTAACACAGATTGAGGAGCATGCCAATCTCTGTACATCCTTACCTATAAAAGGAGAGATGCCATAATTACTTTTATGTTGCAATAAGATAAATGTGGACCCCCAGCACACTAGCATTCTTTAATATAAATGAATGTTAATGCATAAAAGTAATTCAAGGTCTACAGATCAAATTTTAAAAAAAATATTTACATATTACTTATATATAAATATATTATTTATATGTTACTCAAGGAATACTTACAACATCAGCTCTTATGGAAACCCATCAGGCATTCATCAATACATCCCCAGTCCACACCACTTACTAATTTCTAAATAAATTATTCCCTCACTTTTTCCCCCCCAAGGCTGTTTATCCCCATGGGAAGTCTCAAGGCCTCACTCAAACTCCACCTATACTAGGGAAACCTCCATGAGAATAATAACATTCACGATAATATCTAACATTTATCAATTGTGGCAAGCTAAATACTTGACAGGGATAATCTTATTTCATCCTCACAAAACCACTGTAAAGTGAGTGAACTATTGTTATTTCCATTTGACAGATGAGAAAAGTAAAGCCAAGGAAATGAAATCATTTGCCCCAAGTCCCACAGCTAGTAAATCACAAACCCAGGATCTGACCTCATGGCCTTTGAACTTCAAAGGCTGACTTCTTAACCCATGCCCCGGTCACTTCCTTGCTTGTAGCATTAGTCCCTTCATTACTGCCAGGTTTACACATAGCTGTCTTAATCCAACCTCCTTCCCCGGATTATCAATTTCTTGAATGCAAGATCACATCTTATTCATGTTCCCCTACACATCGCGCAATAAATAGAAAACTAGGGGGAAAAGATTGTTGAGGACGTGAATGTTGCTGTGTGACTACTGCATTATGGCTGCAACCTTCAAATCCAGTTCCACACCAAACTATAAAGTGGGAGCTCTTAAAGTCAACCAGGTTGTCTCAACTTCCTCTGAACAATGTTCCCAGTTGCACCAATAAGCCACGATACTCAATGACACGAGGCAGGATTTACCAACTGCCATGTTCTTAGTGGCAGCCAGAGTATCATCTAAGAAGTGATGCTTGTTTCAACTCATCTCCCTCGGGGGGCAGCCCATGCAGGCAGCAGGTGACAGCAGGCTACCTGCCTGGACTGATGGGTGATAAAGTGGGGTGACATTCAGGGGGCAGGTGGAAGAAAATGCTAGGCCAGAGAGAAACCTAGATAGGGTTTCAAACCTCACTGGCTATGGAATTCTGGGAAGACAAGAGCAGCCACCTGAGCTGGCATTCCTGGAAGAGACAAACACCCCCTCCCCCTGCCCCCCATCAGTACCCCAAACTGAAATGGTTTGGAGGAATATTCCCTTAGGGCCAAAGCATTCATTCAGAAGGAGGATTCCAGGGCTAGGAGAAACCACACACAGATAGAATCTGTCTGGGTCTTCAAGGATCAGTCAGAGTTTGACGGTTGGGTACAGTGGAAGCTTCTGGTGAGCTGACCAGATCCCCTTTCCCGGGCCAATGCTGTCATCCCCATGCCGTGGGTGTTGGCTACACTTATCTCCAGAGAACGTCCCTGAGAGCTGGGGCTACAGTGTCACCTCTGAGTGAACCACCCCGGCCCAGATGGCCGCCTGCTGCCAATATCTGTCCAGCTTCAAGGGGGGCCATGCAGGCCACAGAGCTCCCCAGGTTGAGGTTTGACAACTGAACCCACTGAACCCACATGTTTGCCCAGTTCCTCGCCCCGCCCATTTCTGCCTCCTGCATGCCTGGTTTCCATAAAGAATATTCTCTCAAAAAATCCTTTGCATGAGGATCCCCATTTCAGCCCCTGCCATGAGGTGAACCCCACCTACAACAGTGGGCAAGGGGGAGAGCCACCAAGACAGAGAGGCCCAGTGTGGGGCTGGACGCAGGGCATCAGGTGAATGAACACAGGCAGTCTATCAAAGGCCCAGGCCAGCAGCTGGCATCATTACCCTGCAGGCAATGCAAAGCCAGTGGACAATTTCAGAGGAGAGGGAAGTCGGAGTCTCTAACTTGCACATTTGAAAGCTGGGACTTGGATACTATGGCCCATGGGAGGGGAGACAAGACGCTGGGCGAGGCTCCTCCTTTGACAGGCTGGTGGTCTGGGCAGACTCCGGCGCAGCGGGGTTTCAGATGGTGGCCAGGGGGCCCGGAGAGAGTTGCTACAGAAGGGGCAGCTGCAGAAACAGGAAAGTGCTTTGCAAATTAGTCGCTATAGCAGCAAACCACGGCCTTTTGCCACCCATGGCGCAGAGAGGGCTGATGGTCAATGAACCATTTTTCAGCCCAAATCCCATACAGGCCTCCAAAGAGGGCTGGCACAGAAGGGCTCTGTCCTTATGCATTCCACAACCTCAAACTTAAACCCTCCGCTCTTCCAGAACGGGTCCTTCAGAAAGCTTCAAACCTCAAACTCACGGTCCCTTTCCTTCAAGAGACTACTCACTTTATAATAAAAACAGGGGGTAGAAATCACTACTTCAAGCCTCACACCGTCCAAATTACAACATATGTGAGAAATGCCACAATGGCTGATCAGTCCTCACCCCTCCTCTGCAGTGTCACTCCACGCTGTTAATGCCACCGCTGTTCCACCACCTCATGCTGCCCCCTTAGCCACATTCATGTCCAAACTTACTCATCTCAACTTGGAGAGCACATTGACTTATTAATCCCCAATTCCTTACCTCCATAAACTCAGCCCAAGGTACACTTCTTCTATCAAGTCTTCACCCCCAATGAGTCACACCTTTCTCTGCATCCTCTGTGTGTTCCTGAGCACAGTCCGTAATTCCACCACCTGTGTACCTGAGGCATGCATTTACTGACTGTGACTTTTCTGTCTCTACCCTGTGAGATGAGAATGGCCTGGGGAAAAATCTGGCCCGAGCCTGTATCCCCAGAGCATGGCACAGTGGCTGATATGAGTGAAAAAGAAAACTTCTACACTCGGAATCCACCAAGCTCTGCTGATGGAATCAAGTTTACATGTGATGGAAGGTCTGGGTCTGACTGGCACAGAGCAGGCAAGGGATCCTGGGAAAATAGGAGCTTCCCCGGGACCCACAGATGATTGAAACACGAGTTCACTAGGTGAGAAACGCTCCCGTGGTTACAAAGATCCGTTCCCATCCATAGTCAAGATTCACATGTATGCTAAAACAAAAATGGTCCGTATCTAATTTTCCAGCATCTCCCCTGAAAGGATATTTGTAAAAAATATTCATATAGAAATTTTAACTAGTTTAACCAGAAAGCCTATGTAACTCCTTTCTTCTTCTCTGACTGTTTTCTAAGGAAGCATTTATGCAGGCAATTCTTAAAATGGCTTTTTTAAACCTGTTATGGAAACATGATGTTCTGCCCCAAGCCATCCAGATCTAAACTATGAACGGCCCAACACTACACTGCAAGTGCTTGGGAGAGCTAGCTCTCTCTTACTCCATCTTCATCAAAAGGTGGAGGTACAGAAAGAACTCCATGTTGCTCTTAAATGTTCTAATAACACAGCAATGACTGGAGGTCTTCTCTCAAGTACATCAGGGGATCGCATGTAACGCAGTATGGAGGAATTTACTAGAAGAGCACTCTCTTTATGGTAACCAATCCCCCAGAGCCTGTATGTCACAACTTCCAGTCTGTGAGGGACCAGGAATCACTGGACTTGGGTTTTCTTTTTCTCCTGATCATACTGAGCCCTGGGTATCCTCTTTCCTAGAAGACTGTCTCCTTGTCATCAGAAAACTCTGCCAGGACTTGTGACCCAACAATGAGGTAACAGATTGACTATGCAAGGAGTTATCATAGAATAAAATAAATGGAGCCATCATAATAAAAAATAAGGCAAAAACCAGCAGGCACTTCATAAGAGAAAAAATGTGTATGGTCAATAAATACATGAAAACATTTGCAACCTCACTAGTAATCACAACCATGCAAATTAAAAAAAAAATTTGTTGGCAAGAATTTTTTTTTTCTTAAGATAATTACCTAATCCTTAAGAATCAGTAGGGGTAAATTGACCCTTACAGACTGCTGATAAGAAAGTGAATTGGGAGGTCTTTGGGGAAAGGCAATGTTGACTATTTTTATCCCACTAAAATATCCAAGGAGGTGATAAATGGCTATGTTTTTGATTATCAGAATACTGATTATACGATGCATAACGCAAACAACCAAACACCAACAACAAGTACTTTGATAAATTGGAGTCCAAGCCATGCCAAGGAATACATTACCACATACAAAAACATGTTTATAGAAGAAAACTTATGACAACTGAAAAGTTCAGAGAAGACCACTGGGTAAAAGAAGCATATTAAGAAGCAGTGAGGATATTCTTGCAAAACCAAGTGGGGGAAAACAAAGCGGGTGTACAGTGCACCCATCCACACAAAGGCACACAGATCACAGTCACCCACTGATATGTACTGGCATGTGCAATAACATACTTTGTTTCTAATTTGCCATGTGAAATAACCTCCCAAGGGCTAGCAGGTAGCTAGGTATGATCTCCCCATCTCCTTAGATCAGCCGTGGGCTAACTACGGCCCGTGGGCCGGATCCGGCCCCTTCGGCTCTTCTATCCGGCCCGCGGAGCCGAAAGAGCGGAGGGTTCTCTTGCTCTTCCCTCCGCTCCTTCACCAGCAGCCCAAGATGAGAGTGCCAGCATGGTCAGATTGCTTTTGTTCTGGCCCTCCGGTCCAGTTTAAGAACCCATTGTGGCCCTCGAGTCAAAAAGTTTGCCCACCCCTGCCTTAGATAGTCAACTGGTTCTGTAAACCTCATACTCATTGTCATCCCTGCTCTAATCCCACAAGTACTCCCAGAAAACTCCCCAACCTACATGACTTTACCCCCTCCACCCCTCCACCCTCCACTGTCTCTTCCTTCTGAGAGTGTCTCAGTATCTACTGGCTACTCAGATCCAGTTACCTTTCTCAGAAACTCTTCATTTCAGTGCCATGGACATAAGGGAGATATAATAAGGAAGATCCAGGGGGTGTAAGCTTTTATTGGTTGGTCTTCCCCCAATTCTATCTAAACTGCAGCAAAGGAAACGGGTGCAGGGAGTATAATACCTCCAAGGCAGTGCTTTGCCAGCCCTCGGTCACTTTTAACTGTTCTCTTGCTCCTCTGTAGAGCCATTGATTTGGTATTTCTTACCAACCTAATGAATGTGAAGAAGTGAAAATTCATCAGATAACAGCTTTGCAGGGTAGCAACTAAAGCTGTGCACAGGAGAGGCCACTGAGAAATGACACACACAATAGGCTTTAAGATAGAGCCACTCCATGATGTTTAAAATTGCAAAAACTCCAATCGTGGTTGGAATGCCTGCTAAAGAAGAATACACGTTAAAAGAACAGGCTATTTTTGTTACTGATACTATTTCTATTTTTAAGCCTACTCTCCCCAATTCAAAGTACAACTGTTATTGATTTTTTTTTATAACAACAAAAATAGTATGACCACCTCTAATGGAGCACACCTATGGACAGGGTCTCTGTTCAGGGCTGTAGAACAGGTCATCGCATTTACTGTCTCTACTTTACTGATGAGGGGACTGAGGCCTGGCAAGAGTAAGAAACTCAGATGTCACAGTGAGCATGTCAGCAAAGTTAGGAATGGATGCCGGAAGCCCCCATGCCTGTGTGCTTCCTGTCATCAGTCAGTCACCAGGCCCTCCTCTGGGAGTCCCCATTTCAGCACTTAGAGATCCTGGAGATGTTCCTAAAGTGTCCCCCTTCCCTACCCCCCCACCCCCCACCTCCTCTGGGAGTCCCCTGGAAAGCCACTGGGAGAGAGTTTACTGGATGTGGGGCACCTATCTCTTCTTCGATGTTGAACTTTTTCCCATGAGCTTCCAGAGCTACAGAATATTGGACAAATGCCAACCTGTAAGATTTCCCTGGTTATGTTTGAGGAATTGTAATCTATAATAATAAAATCCTAATAAGCTAATTAGACCAGGTGACCTTCTGGATGAAGCCGGGGCTGCCCGGGTCCCAGGTGCCAGAGGGAAGCCCAGGTTCCAGGTGCCAAATGGAAGCTGGTCCTGGCAGCCCGGGGAAGGAAGGCCTATGCTTGCACGAATTTCATGCATCAGGCCTCTAGTCAAATATAAATGAGTATAATCGGGGTTTGGAGAGTGTCCATTTTAATCTGGACTTGTTTATGAGTTGGCCTCTCCCATCACCCCCCTCCACTTGCCTGCCTCGGTTTCCCCTTTGGCATTAGAACCCAGGGTAATGACTTCTTCTTTTACATCATTGGTCTGAGAGAGAACCAATGAAAGGGAAAGCCAAGCACTTAGTGCGCAGGAAAGCCCTACATAAACACTGGGTGAGGCTTAATCCCCGCACCCTCCCTCCGGGGCCTGTTCCTGAAGTGGGTCAAGCAGAAGGAAGACAGGCCAGGCCAGGGCCTGCCAAAACACAGCCCGGGAGCCGAGCCACCCACAGGAGCCCGCACGTAGCTTGGGATGGTTAAGGAAAGCAGACAGAAAGCTTCGTCAACACACGGAGCCTGTCCTGGGCATGAGGACCAGGAGCAGGCTTGCAGCCTAGCTCAGCGAACAGCGGGCACTGACCCAAGACTGGGTGGAAGGCCCACGGTTTCTTAATCATTAACTTGATCACTCTCGGATCGCCATGTGGACTTCATCCCTGGCCCCAAACACCACCTGGCACTGTCCTGAGGGGTTTCCCACCATCTTCTCTAGGGAAAGTGAAACCTACGTGGGGGCATGGAAAAGAATTACCTTCTGGCTGCTCCTTGAGAACGCTCCCTTCTTTGCCCGGTGGCTTCATCAGCATTTCACACGGAGAAAAACCAGGGATGGCTTTGAGGCCGGCTTCATGACATTCATGGGACATATTTTTGAGAATTATAGAGGCTACCTGAGCCAAGGACTGTTCTAAAGGAGCCGCCTAAGCTGTAAGCAGAGATCTGTTCTGTCTTGTTAAAAGGGACCACAATGAGTTATTAATTCCACTTAGGATTTGAGGGAAGAGGAAAGGGCAGACATGATTATACACAGATGTGCCTAATCCACATAAGCTGGGAAATAAGCACCCTTGTGGGTGAGTATACTTGCATCCTACTGACAGAGGGGTAAAATACTGTGAATGTCAGTGGCCGAAAGATCCAGTTAGTGTGGGGTTCAAACACATAAATGATACCTGACCTCTACCCAAGGTCACCCTTTTCTCTCTTTCAATTTCTTCTGAGATAATATGGATATGGAAAAATATACAACCGCATGTTATAATTTTCGGGGACCAGCTACTATGAGTTCAACTCAATCGTCTCTATTTAAAAGGGAACATTTATCTCTTAATGCACACATCATCTCTAAGTTTGGAAATCATGGGGAAGTTGGTCACACAAACATCCACACTTTAGGAGCCTCCACAAAGCAGACAGCAAGGTTTTCCAGGTCAGGAAAGTCAAAAGCTGATTACTTGACACAATGGGAGACTCCGGTCTTCTTGACCAGTAACTGAACTCACATTCTTGCCTTCTTTCTGGGAAGTATTGCCCAAAGAATGATTGATAAGTAGAAAGGGCGTGATGGCCCTCATTCTTAGGAGCTCAAAGTCTATGGGGGATATAAGATGAACTAGCAGAAGCAAGGACACAATCCCTATTGGAAGCATAAAAACAGAGTAAGTAATGGCATCTAAGTAATTAGCCTAAAATAGGACTAGGAAGGCAGAAATTCTCTAAGTGTCACTTCGAAGTCCCCAGTGCTCCCTTCATGGGCCTCACCTTTGAATAGAACTTTTCCCAGCTACCATCAGTTTAAGAGACACATGGAGGCAGCTTTTCTGACCCCGGTGATGGTTGAGGGCCTACCTCTATCCTCTCCCCCCTCACTCTGTAATGAACCAACCAGCGCTCTGAGACCTCTGGGAGGCACGTGTTTTGTTTATATCCCACCCGCTTCCAAAAAGGATTTCAGGTAGCTTACAGTAAACACTAACAAATAGGCCCAGGATGATTAAAAATAAAACAAAAAGATACTTAAGTGTGTATTTATGGTAAGAGGCGACAGAGAAGGATACTCTGACTACCAACAAATAGGTTAGTGTTGCTAGAAAGCATCCAATTTGGCCAAACGCATTCCTGTAGCTACAGTGAGATAGGGAAAAAAGTCACTGTCCCTCTCCTTGCCTAAAAATAAGAAGTGATAACATGTACAGCTTATGTGAAGGCCACAACTTTTGTTAATCTTAAGTGACAGAGAACAAAGTCAACCAATGTCCACATTGTTCAAGCAACAGCTTTCAATCCCTATATTTTAGGAATGTGGGCTCCAGTGAGACTCTAAGGGAAGTGCTAGGCCCTTTCTCCACATGAGCTCATAATCACATAGTTTTGCATATTCCTCAAGGTTCCATGGACCTAGATTGAACACTTGCTGCAGAAATCTCTGTAAGTTCACATAAGAAAATTTCAATATCTGTTCTTCACGGGAAGCATAAAAGGCCGCTGGTGGAAGCCAGGCATCTTGGAGTAACCCTACGAACACAGCTTCTTCCACCTGCCATGCCCAGCCAACAATGGCTTGTAACCATAAATCAGAATTGTTCCGCTTGAAAGCAGCTTTAGAAAACCCCAGTAATTTGTCTCCATCTTGGGCTTTCTCCTTCTTTATCTTGGGACCTGCTTGCACTCGTATGCTGAGATATTTTCCTGTTTATCTACTTATGTTTTCCAGTTGTTGGTTTTGAATTCTTGGCTTTCACATATTCTGCATCTTAAATTCTCCTAATTTACTGTGTAATTAAAACACCCATGCACATTTGTTCTCAATTAATAGAGACAAATTATTCCCCAGTGGAAGACGACTCTATTCCAACTTGGAACCGGAAGGGCGGACAGGCCTGAATTTTAAATGCTGTCTAACAATGCCAATGTTCCTTGTGTGTGTTTGAAACATAGGTTAATGCATCTTTGCAAAACAAATTTCCCACCCCCCCAGAACCAGGTGATTCACAAATTCTCAATCAATGCTCTAATACTTATTATCTTATTAGTAATTCATTTATAAGGTCAGCCTGGAAAGAAGAAAGTCAGCGGGCGGGGGGGGGGGGGGGGGAGGATAGTTAAAATTGGCTGAATGGTATTTAGGTTGAATAACAAAATTGCATGGATCCAGCATGTAGCTTTAAAAATATTTGAGAGCATTTCAAAAATCTTATTTACAATTTGCAGGTAAATCTAATTTAAAAATACATATGTGTATGTGTGTATGAGTATGAGTGAATTATACAAGTATCAAGTTGAAAAAAATCTAAATTTTTGGATGTTATTCTCTCAGGCTTTCTAATGAGTCATCTGAAAAACATTAAAAAATAAATGGATTGAGATTAGGACTCAACTATTTTATACATAAGTAATAATATGTTAGAAAGTCCGTGACAATATAAAATATAAAATAGAAAGTAGGCTACAGGGGTAAAGATTTCAACATGGGAAGAAAGATATTAAAATTTTTGGGAGGATGTTTAGAAAAGAAAGGAGTAAAGAACAGGTAACAATAACTCATTCTTGAGGATCTACTTATTTGAGAAATTGTGTTAAACCCAACATCAATCCCAAATGGGGAATGAAATTCTGTCCATTTGGAGACAAGGTAACTAGGGCTCAGAGAGAGGTGACTAGATGGCATCTGATTGTCCTTCTGACAGCCGTGGGCAAACTACGGCCCGCGGGCCGCATCTGGCCCAATCGATTGTTCTATCCGGCCTGCAGAGCTCAAAGAGCAGAGGGTTCTCTTGCTCTCCCCTTCGCTCCTTCACCAGCAGCCCAAGATGAGAGTGCCAGCATGGTCAGGTTGCTTTTGTTCCGGCCCTCCGGTCCAGTTTAAGAACCCATTGTGGCCCTGGAGTAAAAAAGTTTGCCCACCCCTGTAGAAGTCCTGCCCCTGAAATCTCTAGCAGGCTTGCCATGCAATCCACAACACGTTGCACAGGCTGCAGTCCTTCCCAGCAGCCAGTAACTCGCAGAACTCATTCTAAGCCGCTGGTTCTAAGCGCCAGATGGGGATTTACACTGAGCACTTTGTTCAGGGTTCAACACCCTTTGATTTTAATTAGATCAGATAATGCCTGCTGTTCCCATTTTTTCCTGGAAGTGGGGTATGAGTCCAATTCCTGTTGATTTCAGCTCCTGCCACAATGAACCTTTACCTTGTCAAAATAGCACAACATAACAGCTCCTGAAAGTGGCCATAATGGGAAGAAAAGCTGTTTTTGTGCCAGTACCACGGTCGAGACCAAATCGTCCCTTTGGGCTTACATCAGCGTGACCTCTTAGAAGCAGGATGAGCACACCAGGCGAGAAATGGGCTGAAAAGACGGGCCTATAAAGGGGCTAAAGATCAGGAGAACAGCGCTGGAGCATTAACTGGATGGCTGGTGACTTGTGCGCAAAGATCGTGTTCAAATCTACCTTGACTGTTTTAATGGAAACCAGTCCATAACTTCAACTAACTGAGCACTCACCCTATCGTATGTTTAATAGCAGAATTTTACCGGCTCTCTACCCAATATCCATGGAGAAACAAAAATGAAATATGCAAATTAGTATATACATGGGTCTCTTCACTTTTTATTTTTTTATTTATTTAAAAAATATATATTTTATTGATATTTTACAGAGAAGAAGGGAGAGAGAGAGAGCTAGAAACTTCGATGAGAAAGAAACATTGACCAGCTGCCTCTTGCACACCCCCTACTGGGGATGTGCCCACAACCAATGTACATGCCCTTGACCGGAATCGAACCCAGGACCTTTCAGTCCGCAGACTGACACTCTACCACTGAGCCAAACCGGTTTCGGCAGGTCTCTCCACTTTTTAAACAAAGGGGCCAATTGTATTTTGGGAGCACCTCATTGAATGTTGGACCTTAATTAAAAAAAAGTAGAGTACATCAACATCAGAATGAATGGTATCAATAAACAGAAAAAGATGGTTCCTAGTTAAAAAAAAAAAAAGTCAAGATCATTTCCTGATGGAAACCTTTCCCGAGGGTTAATCAGCGCCCCCCCGGAAAAGCAGACCACAGAGGGAGTTAACATTTCAGAGCACCATTAGTGGCCGATCACTTTAAGGAAAGAACTGAAATTCCTGGGCAACTTCCAGCGGTAGGAGTGGAAATCTTCCGCAAATCATTTGCATATGTCCTAACTTAAACAGCCCTCTTTCCAGATGTTCTGCATCTCTAGGCACACTGACAGCAGCCTAGTGGGCCTCCTGTTTGTGTCTTTCCCAAGCCATTTCATCCTTTGGAATCAGTATCCGCGAGTACCTATTATTATGACCTATCAATGTCATTCTTTTATTCCTTTTTTCCATTCATTCATAGGCGCCAGACCCTTGGAAGACAGGGAAGAGTGAGCCAGGAGTCTGCTCCCATCGGGGATGCCTGCTGCCATTGGAAAATGACAAGCAATCACAAGAGCCCAAGGAATCATGACTGTAAAATAGAGGTTATGTGCAAAGGGCTACAGACCAACCATTCTTCTGCCTCCTCCTGATTTTTTAAATTATGCTCTTTCCACAGACCACTTCTTCTGCCGACAGCACACGGAGCAGATGCCTGGGTCTTGCTCAGAGGTCTGTAAACTGCAGCCCGTTGCCAAATCTGCTGCCTGTTTTGGTACAGCCTGCCAGCTAAGAATGATCTTCACGTTTTTAAATGGTTGGGGGGGGGGGGAGGATCAAAAGGAAAATAGATGACATTCAAATTCCAATGTTCATAAATAGTTTTATTGGAGCACAGCCATGCTCACTCATTTAAGTATTATTTATGGCTATTTTCACACTACAATGGCAGAACTGAATATTTATGACAGAGACCATATGGCTAGCAAAGCCAAACACATTTACTATGTGGCTTATTAAAAATAAAAAGTTTGCTGACCCATTGTCTGGATGATCTGAACCTCATTTAAGATAAGTGTAAATTAAATCAATATTGGGAATTGTTAGTATTGGGGCACATAAACATGTGGCTGCCATTGGTTTCTGACATATTATTTGGTGATCATCCTAGAACAGTTTAGTCTCAAGACAGTTTTAAAAATCTTAAAAAAAAAAAAAACGAATCACCACATTCTGTCTTCATGAAGTAGCACATGCATTTCTTGTGCAAGCAATGAAGTATGAAATGTTATTTGAATACAAAATTCAGGTCATATTACCTTTAAAATATAGTTGGCTCGCTTATTCAACACCTACCAGCAAACATACAAAGTACTTCATCCCAGGAACTCTGCTACAGAGTGGCCGTGGAAAAATGAGGAGGACTCAGCTCCTTTAAGGAAGCCATAAGGTAGCAGATAACAAAATCAACTCTCAAAAAAATATGGGTGACAAGACCTTTCATAATAACGCCTCAGTATCCTTCCCCCGACATTTCAATTCTGCATTGGCTTAACTGAGGTAAGCAAAGGGACAAACAGAAGCCAACGGTATGTACACTGAAAAGGTTTACAGATCTTATGGTAACATAAAGGTTACTCATTGATTGACATATGACGAGCCATATTTAGTAACCAAATAATATGGTTAGAAAGCCAAGTATGGAATAGCTTTTAATTCTGGCAAGGATGTATATATTTTAATTAATCTGCTTTCCTGTCACCTTCTTCCTCCACTGTGCCCCAAATAACAATTCCCTTTTTAGTTTCTCAAGCCTTCCGGAGATTTGTAGACGCTTATCTTAGCTGAACTCTAACCCCGCTGGCCTCTCTGCCGTCACTTCGCCAAGCTACACAAACATATGTATGGCTGCTTTAATCTTCCTTCATAAAACCATCCAGCTAGTGTAACTGGGTCCCCAGATGACGGAAGAAAGAAATTTTGCTCCCAGGATTCTGCAAATGGCTTTTTTCCAGGATTGTGAACCCCAATAAAGCTCATAGCCTAATCAGTGCCCTGAGCGCTCTCTCTCTCTCTCTCTCTCTCTCTCTCTCTCTCTCTCAGGTGCTCTGCTCTCTCTGCCCCTCCAGGCTCAGACCTGTGTGGCGGGCCACGCTTCTGTGGCAGTGCCATCCTGTAAGCTTCAAATGCTTGTGCCTCGCTCTCCCAAATGATCAGCCCCAAATTATCCAGACCGAATGATGCCTTTGCTTCCAGTTTGTATACAGCCACGTAGTTGGATCATTCTCACAACTGTTTTATCACCTCTCCCATTTGTATGCAATTTTTTTTTCATTTTCCAATTACAGTTTGCGTTCCATATTATTTTGTATGAGTTTCAGGTGTGCAGAATAGTGGCTAGACAATCGTATACTTTACAAAGCGGCTCTCCTGATACTTCAAGTAGCCACCTGGCATGGTATACCTCGTTATTACAATATTATTGACTATATTCCCTGGGCTGTACTTTACATTTATAACCCTGTGACTGTTTGTGTAACTACCATGTGTGTTTTTTTTTTTAATTTAACACTTATTATAAGACCAAAGGATGATAATGCCTTTGATATTATAATCATAACAGCTACCACTTATTGAACGTTTTATTATCTGTGTGGCACGGTCTCCAGCGCTTCATACGTATTAACTTAGTTCCTTCTCACTTAGTGTCCCCAATTTTACTGAGGGAGGCCGCGGTAAACAGTGTAGCTACCATAAGTCTGCTACCAGGTCCCAGGAAAGAACCTAAGAGAGAACCGAGGAGGAGACTTCCTTTAGAAGTTGCCATGCCCTGGTGTGATGAGAAGAAATCAGCTCGTGACCGAACATGGTAAGCTGAGACGGCACAGGGGAAAGGTGCACCTTGCCTGAAATCCCGCGGATGTGCATGAGCCATGAAATGATGCAACTCTGAACCCCCAGCTCCCCACCACGCCTTTCGGGTTGGCAGGTTAGCACACGCCCTTGCCAGAGGGAACAAACAAACAATAACCCTACCTGAGGTTCACGCCTGAAAGGGCAGCCTCACTTTACCTCTTGCCTGTGCCTAAGAGGAGCTCCAATTCAAATCCCCATCACCATTCGGCCAACCCCCTGCGTCTGTGAAATCACTTAAATATGCTACCCGCAGCACCCCCAGACTGCCCCGGCACGCCAGTCCTCTCCTTAGAACAGACACCCGAATCTGATCAGCAACATTTAGAGGGCACGTCAAAATTATTTTAGAATATGCGCTGTTTACAGACCATCTGAACCTCCTGCGTCTAAGTGTGGTTATTAATAAGTAATGAATGCCCTCACAGAAAAAAAAAAAGGGCCCAAAGTGATAAGTATGGATTTTTTAAAATAGCAAAATGGAGAGTAAAAATAGTATTTCTGTTACTGCTGTTAGAAGACCCCGACTGCCATCCTGTGCGCTGGCACAACGGATTCCAAGGACGTATTTTAAGATAAGGGAGAAGCGCTACGTTTGCTTCCTTCCCTTGGGATCCCACAGGGCGAGGCCATGGGCATTCTGAGCCCGGCTCCTTACCATCCACATCCCTGGAAGAGCAGAGCGAAGTCGGAGGGTTCGGGGTAGAAATACAAGGAGGAGAGGGCGCTGAAACCAGTTTGGCTCAGTGGATAGAGCGTTGGTCTGCGGACTGAAAGGTCCCGGGTTCGATTCCGGTCAAGGGCATGTACATTGGTTGCGGGCACATCTACAGTGGGGGGTGTGCAAGAGGCAGCTGGTCGATGTTTCTCTCTCATTGACGTTTCTAGCTCTCTATCTCTCTCCCTTCCTCTCTGTAAAATATCAATAAAATATATTTTTTTTAAAAAGAAGAAGAAGGAGAGGGCTCAGGATCCCCGCCTCCATGGAGAAGGCCCAGCAGCTGGGAACGGGGAAGGGCTCGGCCAAACTCAGCCCCTCGCCCAAGGCCGTGTCTACCCTGCTAAGTCAGTGTCAAGACTGAGGCACACTGTTTCGGTTCTCCTGGGCTGTAACAACAGTCATCGTTTCCTTTTTAACTGGAACCCTCTGACAGTTCTGGAGAAGTGGTTCCCCTCCGTGTCTGGCCGACAACGCTGCTGGTAACCATGACAGACAGTGACATGCAAACCAAGGGGAAGCGTCTTAAAAGTGCTGAGAAACTGTAGCCAATACGGAAAGCAGCCAGTCCCACGTGTGGCGGTTTGAAGGTACTCTTCATCACTGTCTCCCAGAGTCTGCAAGGACACCAAGATGAAAGTGGGGGAATTGGTTTGAAATCCACTACTTTTGATGAAGTTGCAAACTCTTTTTCCCAGGACTCTGGTCTGGACCAAAATCAAAGTTGTGGAAGGCAAAAAAAATCCAAACTCTTATTGAAAAGGTAAAGGGAGCAAGTTCTTAAAAGGCACCAAGCAATGATGGAATCAGGAGAGTGTCAAACCATAAATTGGACCTGCAGAGTCCTGACCTTATCCAAAGGGCCTGGGTTTGACTGAGACTGTTATGTGTACATCTGTACGAATAGAATGCAGACTCTTTAAGGTTCCCCCCAGGTAAGTCTTTAAAACCTTATCCTGCTTATATACTCAGAGCAAATGTGGGCACCGCAGACTTCCAAGATAGGTGAGCCTGGCCAGT
Organism: Vespertilio murinus; assembly: GCA_963924515.1. Classification (NCBI taxonomy): domain Eukaryota; kingdom Metazoa; phylum Chordata; class Mammalia; order Chiroptera; family Vespertilionidae; genus Vespertilio; species Vespertilio murinus. The sequence goes on from OZ004717.1 coordinate 21,357,622, forward strand.
GTAGCTCAGTGGTTGAGCTTCAACCTATGAACCAGGAGGTCAGGGTTTGACTCCTGGTCAGGGCACAAGCCTGGGTTGCAGGCTCGATCCCCAGTAGGGGGCAGACAAGAAGCAGCTGATTAAGGATTCTCTCTCATCATTGATGCTGTTAACTCTCTCCCTCTCTCTTCCTCTCTGAAATCAATAATATATATTTATAAAAAGAAGAAAGATGAGAACGTTGGTATGTATTTTTTGTTTTGTTTTTTAATTAAAGGTGTTCATTTTTTTTCTTCTCTTTAGCAGGTCTCCAAAGAAGAGAAAAATACTAATTTCCTGCTCAACGCTAAAAGGATATCTGCAGTTCAAGATGCTTAACCGTTTTCTGTTAAAATGGGCTTCCTTAGATTATCACGACTAGATATTGAAACGATCTTATCTTAACCAACCATGATAATCATTTCATTCTGCAAACAACAAGACTAGTAAATGCAGAACTCGGCGGTTATTTTGAAAAGGGAGGGAAGGAAACAGACTTTATTTTTTTTTTTTTTTTTTTTTTTTTTTTGATTTACTTAATAAGTTTTTTTTTTTTTTTTTTTTTTTTTTTTTCTTTTTTTTTTTTATTATTTTTTCTTTTTTATTTTTTTTAAATCTTTATTGCTCAGATTATTACAATTGTTTCTCCTTTTTCTCCCCCATAGCTCCCTTCCACCTGATTCCCACCCCACCCTCTGCCCTTACCCTCTCCCCCCACTATTGTCCTCATCCATAGGTTATACAATTTTAATCCAGTCTCTTTCTGCACCCCACACCCCTTTCACCCTGATAATTATCTATCCACTCCCTTTCTTTGCCCCTAATTCTAATATATTCACCAGTTTATTCTATTCCTGAGATTTTTAATTCACTTGACCTTCTTCCTCTTCTTAAGTAATACCTTTCAGCATTTCATATAATACTGGTTTGGTGGTGATGAACTCCTTTAGCTTTTTCTTATCTGTGAAGCTCTTTATCTGTCCTTCAATTCTGAAAGATAACTTTGCTGGATACAGTAATCTTGGTTGTAGGTTCTCCCTATTCATCACTTTGAATATTTCTTGCCACTCCCTTCTGGCCTGCATGGTTTCTGTTGAGAAATCAGCTGATAGTCGTATGGGTGCTCCCTTATAGGTAACCAACTGCTTTTCTCTTGCTGCTTGTAAGATCCTCTTTTTGTCTTTTACCCTTGGCATATTGATGATGATGTGTCGAGAAGAATTTTTCTTTGGATTCCTCTTGTTTGGGGTTCTGTAGGCTTCCTGTACTTGTAAGTCTATTTCTTTCACCAGGTGAGGGAAGTTTTCTGATATTATTTCTTCAAATATGTTTTCAGTATTTTGCACTCCCTCTTCTTCTGGCACCCCCATAATTCTGATGTTGGTGCGCTTGCAGTTGTCCCAGAGGCTCCTTACACTATCTTCAACTTTCTGGATCCTCTTTTCTTCTTCCTTCTCCAGCGGAGTGTCTTTTGGCTCTTTGACCTGATTCTTGTGTTCTTCCATTCTGCTGTTGGATCTCTGCATAATATTTTCCAATTTAGTCAGTTTATCTATACTTTTTAGTTGGGTCTCATGAAGTTTATCAAGCTTTTCTAGGATATTGTTGCATAACCTTAGAACCGTAGTTCTGAACTCTATATCCTCCATCTCTTTTGTTTGAGATCTATTTCCTTGTCTCGGCATTATCACTATTTTTCAGAGTTGGTAGGATGGCTTTGTGTGTTTGGTGTCCTATATAGCACAGTGGGTCAGCCTCCTCAGTTACCTGAGATAGACACTCTTGGTGATCCCCTTTGTGGACTGCGTGCACAGCCTTGTTGTAGCTAAGTCTCTATTGTTGTGAATTGACCTTCAGGCCAATTGGATGTGGGTATCAGCTGTGTCTACTCTGGGATAACTTCTGTATTGGAGACAGTCTTATAGGATCAGACTTGAAAAACTGCAGAAGCCTCTGCTCAGCTTGGATGGGGTGGAGTCTCAGGGCTGAACTGACAGTCTTGGCTTCCGCCCTGCCCTTGTGCGCTCGCCTGAGTTTCCGCCTGACCGGCCCAGTTTCCCCAAGCAAGAGCGTGGGTGCCCCAGGGGCTCGCCCCGACTTGGGCTGGTCTCTGTAGTCTGGAGCTTCTGACTCCTTCCGCTACAGAGAGGCCACCACCTTGTACAGAGAGGCGGCGGCAGCCTCCGCGGTCAGACCTGGAGCTTCTGACTCCTTCCGCTATGGAGGGGCGGCGGTCAGACCTCAGCGCGTACTTGCTCGCGCGCGCGAGTCTGTAGACCCTGCCGGCTGCGGCTCCGGTCCCCAGTCTCCCAGTCTCTGAGTCTCTGAGTCTCTGGGTGCCTTTCTCTACAGACTCCACCCGTATGAGCCTGGGACCACGGAATTTCAGCCGGGGTTGGGTTCAGTACCGTCCGAAAGTCCCCCGTGCAATCGGGGATTCCTCCCCTCCCACCGCCAGGCAGGTATTTGGCGGCCGCGTGCGCGAGCGTCTCCCTACCTCAGTGCTTTTCGGCTCCCAGTCCGATCCGTGAGCCTCTCTCTTTCTTTCTAGTTGTAGCTATTCCACTCCGCCAGCTTTCCTGACGTTTTGGTGAAGTCCTTTTTTATTTTAGTTGTTTTTTTAATTAGATTGTTGATGAGGCGGCAGCTTAGGAGACTGCCTAGGCCGCCATCTTGGATGTTCTCCAGACTTTAATTAAAAGAAAAAAGTCCAATCACCATCTCAACAAGTTAACAAGTCTTCTTAATAGGTGCACCTCAGTTTCTTTCTCTTTTTTTCTGTTAATCCTCACCCCAGGACATCCACTGGTTGCCTTCCGCATACACCCAAACCGGGCTGGGGATTGAACTGAAACCCAGGAATATGCCCTCGACTGGGAATCAAACTGTTACCTTGGTGTGTAGGCCAAATGCTCTAACCATTGAGCACACCAGCGAGGGCAGTGCGCTTGATTTTCAAAGCTTTGGAGACTTATTTTAAATGGGGGGATCCCGTTACAGCAGAAGAGAGATCCCCTGTGGCTTTTCTCAAGCACCAAGCTCCCACGAGCAGCACTCGTGTCTCTTAGGAAAGCATGGAGGTGCAGAGGGTTTACAGGGGCACAGAGTTGAGCAAAAGAAATAGGACTGCAGTGCGTGGACAGGGCTCAGGAATGAAGTCCACACAGTTCCACAGTCACAGTTCCATATAGGAGCCTACACCTAAAACACGTAGCTTCCAGACAGGACCAAACCTGTACTGAGAGTGTGTGTCACGCTGGAAGGAAAGGCTCATTACCGCTCCTGCTCCCCACAGTTTGGCACGGAAGAAACATTGATACTGCATTCACATAGAAACCAAAACAAAAGTCAGTCATCAAAACATTCTCTGAATCAAATCTGGGCTCAAAACTGATCTTGCCTCCTATTTAAACTGCTAATTTTAATATGATCGCCAGGCTGCTTACTTGCTTCCCAAATGAAAATGACAATAATAACAATAAACTAAATTAAAAATCCCATACCAGAGGAACGCAATAGTCTTCAAGTCAACTGCATTGCAAATGTTTACTTGAGCATTTAACTGTGCACCCGTAGGCACCGATGTCAGTCTCTGCCTGGAGAATGGAACCTTTTTCCAATTCACCCAGTCAAAATAATAATAATAATAATAATAATAATTTACTAAAACTAAAATTATTCAGTTAAAAATAGATTTTAAAACTTTTTTTTTCCTTTCTAAAAACAGCATTTCCCACCTCAGGTCTTGCACTTACCATCCCTGGTGTCTGTAGCAAAAATTCTCATTTAATTTCTCACAGAACCTCTTCTCTGGCTCCACTGAGAACCAGCGCAGGGTGAACTTATCTGCAGTCTGACTCGCCCTCACAGCCCTTGACCAAACGGTCTAGCTCTAATTATGGTCAGCTGGGGCCTATCAGCTAAAAGGTCCCTCAGATGAACTCTGAGGTCTGATGTTGGACACCTCCTCCATACAGGGGTGGGCAAACTTTTTGACTCGAGGGCCACAATGGGTTCTTAAACTGGACCAGAGGGCCGGAACAAAAGCAACCTGACCATGCTGGCACTCTCATCTTGGGCTGCTGGTGAAGGAGCGGAGGGGAGAGCAAGAGAACCCTCCGCTCTTTCGGCTCCACGGGCCGGATAGAACAGCCGAAAGGGCTGGATCCGGCCCGCGGGCCGTAGTTTGCCCACGGCTGACTCGCATCACTTGGCACCTGGGAAATGGCGGTAGGTTGTGCCTGAAGTGAGGCTTAAGAATGGCTGGTGCCTGGGAGAGCACATTCACTGGGGAAAGCAGGCCAAGAGACAGGCCATTTTCCTGTAGGCGACACAAAACTCATGCCTGGCGCTCTGGCCTCACGCGTGGAGCACCCATCCCTCCACAGGACTTGAAGTTCCCCACACAGAGTCTCGCCCTTCTGTGTCTTTGCTAGCTGGTGGTACTCTTTACCGGAAGTGAGGATGCTATACTTGGGGGGTAGAGGGTGTTGCAGTAGCTAGAGAGAGGGAGATGTAACTGAGGTAGTTACCTATACCATCCTCATCATCTTCACCACTGTGACATCATCACCTGCTCGATACAGGTGCTGGATAAGCACCTCCCATTATCTTACTAACCTCCCAGCCCCCTCTGTGGTAGCTAGACATTATTCCCATTGCACAGGGGAGAAGACTAGAGGTCCTAAAGACTAAGGAAGGAAAAGACTGTAATTGAACCCATGTTTGCCTGACTGCAGAGCCCAAGCTCATATGAATACACCGCAATGTGTCTTTATAATACAGCTGTTTTATTTTGTTTTTATTGATTTCAGAGAGGAAGGGAGAGAGAGATAGAAACATCGATGATGAGAGAAAATCATCGATCGTCTGCCTCCTGCACGCCCCCTACTGGGGATCGAGCCTGCAAGCCAGGCATATGGCCTTGACCATAATCGAACACAGGACCCTGCAGTCCTCGGGCCGCCGCTGTATCCACTGAGCCATACCAGCTAAAAGCACACTGAGTTAGGCAGTGTTAGAGGTCAGGAAGCCCCGGTGAAGGAGGCTAGATGTCTACGTTCGTGTCCCTTCTCTGCCCCAGCTACTTTCTCTATAACCGCCCTTCAGTTCCTTAACATCTCAAAGCTGTAATGCAACATCACAAGGTCGCCACGCCCATTCGATAGCACATGAGACTCGGCACAGTGAGTATACCAGGTACATACTAAATATCTAATAAAACATAAAATGTAAGTTATGGATTTACCTGCCAATTGAATAAAAGTTGCATTTTTTTTTCATGGTAAAACTTCAACAAAAAAAAAACAAAAAAAAAAACCGATTTGTCTTGTTTATTTTCTTCCAAAACTTACAAAAGCTCCAAACCTAACGGACTCTTCCAGTTTTGAATCACCTAAACCAAAGCACAAAGTACTCACGGCCACGCTCATCCGAGAGGCACTCAACTGAGATTACAGAGAAAAGGAAATCAGATCCATGCAGGAAGCTTAGAAAAGGTAGTTTCGTGCCTTTTGTACATAATGATAAGCACGATGCATAATAAACGGAGAAGAATGTGGCAGCAGGTGCGTAAAACTGAGACAGTTTAATTACACTTGGGTTCTGACAGACCCGGTGCCTAAGGCGGCCATCTTCGGGAGGTGGTAATGCGCATCCTGGATCCTGTGCCTACAAAGCATGTGTAAGCAGTGAAATTAGACGTTTAATTTTGAATACTGCTACTTATGAGAGGCCTGGGGCATATTATGCCAGTGTTAGTGCACTAAAGGGCTACAAGGAATCCTTTGTTTTTCACATAATAACAAGGAAGAATTCCCCAGAGGTGAAATATGCCCCAGCAATTCTATGCTGCGCCCTTTCCCTGCTGATTCTGGCAGCAAGAGAAGAAAACCAAAAAGGTGCAATACTCGCCCCGCCCAACATCTCCAAACTTTTTTTTTGAAGCAGGGAAATAGTCAGAGTACCATTTTCTTTGGTATTGAGATTTTAACTTTGACCAAATTTCAGGGCATTTACTTGTCCAAAGCATTTGATATTTTCTCTCTTTCTCTTTGTCTCTCTGTCTGTCTTTGTCTCTCTCTTTTTCTCCTCACCCAATATATTTTCCCCATTGATTTTTAGAGAGAGTGGAAGGGAGGGAGGGGAGTGAAAGAGGGTGAGGGAGAGGGGAGAGATGGAGAAAGAGACGGAGAGAAACATTGATGTGAGAGAGACACATTGATTGGTTGCCTCCCCCATGGACCCCAACTGGGGTTGGGGAACAAACCTGCAACCCAAGTACATACCCTTGACTGGGAATTGAACCCATGACCATGCAATGCTTGGGCAGAGGCGCAAACCACTTAGCAACACCGGCCAGCAGCATTTCTTGGTTTTGAAGCAGATGTCAAGGAAGGAGCATATGGAATTGAGGAGGAAAAAAAAGTCCTAGCGTACAGGGCTGAGGATGAATAGCTATCTTTGACATTAATCACTGCCTTGAATATGTTTCTCAATCAAGACTTAAAAGTAAATTTAAGCAAATCCAGCATATGGGAATCTGGATGTAGCAAAAGAATCATTATGGGAGGTGAGTCGACATTTGCTGAGTCTATACCTGTGAATTCCTGAAAGTTTTTTTTAATGAATTCTTCACAATGGATGCTATTTGCAAGCATGCAACTTACATGCACTTACTTGAAGGACTGACTTATAAAATGAGATTCAGCTGTATGCTGTTGACATATATTCTTGCAGAAATAAGCATTAGCCCGGCACCTGAAAGACAGCTCTTTACCTAGAAGGCATGGGGGGGCGGGGGGGGGGGAAGTGCTGTCTTGAAACATGGTATATAAACAACTCTTACCCTCCTGGTTGCCTTGCATTGGACCATAGATCTCGGAGTTGACAGGAATCTAAGAGATCTCCCAATTCTTTGAGTGAACTATGAGTTCCCACTTGGTATCCTTCCCTAAATTAGTGACGTTTTGCTAAGTGAGATCTCAGAGTAATTAGAAATGATCAGATGGGGGAAAAACTAGCAACGCAATCAATTTCTTCTTTCCCTTGCCTCAAACCTTTTTCATTGACCTAATGCCACCTCAAAGTGCCCATTTGTCAGTTTTAGTCACTGGGTTTTTCTCTTATTTAGTTACTGGGTAATCTTGGTCAGGGGATCCGTTTGCTAGTCTGAAAGAACCGCCACCTACTGGTGCAAGAGTGCACTGCAGGCTACACAGTGGCTCCAGCAAACCATTACCCATCTGGAATTCTCTTCTCTGTGGGAGTCTAGGCTATAAAAAAACAGAAAGTACTTACGTTGTTTTGGAAAATGTGAAAAATCAAATTTAGCCATCGCTAACTACTTTACCAGTATTCCCAAAAGTATGTGTGTGTGTGGTTGTTTATCCCAAATAATAAATTGCTTTTATTACACGCAACCCACTTACCCTCCCTGCCACTGGAGAGTCAGGCTTATCTGATGAAAGTCTCAATAATTTTGACTAAATGGTTGTACTAATTAAAGCTGGCGAAAGTTATAAAATAGGAAACATTAATTTTAAATACCAACCATCATAATTCTCAAACAACCCGCTCTGGGGAATGACTGTGCTTTTTTTTTTTTTTAATCATTTGTTTATTTATGTACTTTACATATTTCCCCTGTATCCTTTTAATTTACATTATCTTTGAAGATACCAATGTAAAGCAAAGATAACCTTCAGTCTAGACAACCCTCCCCACTGCCCCAAAATCCAGAACTGGTGGAATTCCAATGAAGTGCTTATAATTCTTGTCTGCTAAGTTTTTACAAGGATTTCCTGGGGTCAGCTATCACACTGGCTTCTAGAGCAGTGCATGAGTAAGGGAGAGAGAAAAATAACTGCCATCATCAGAAATTTATGGAGGAGGTAGAACTATGGGTGCCATGAAAAGGAGCAATTGTCCAGGGGTTACAACAAGAGAGAATCAAAGCTGATGCTCTAAAATGCCAATTATTAAGACTGGAGACAGAGCTATGTGGGCCTTTGCATGATCACAGCAAACCCTTCCTTCTCCTTCAAGGTGGGTGTAAGAGTGTGGCAGGGGTTGGGGGGGGGGGGGGTATGGGGAGGTGTAGGGAGTCGAGGTTAATTTACCGGAATATGATTTGTTGAGTATTTTGCCTACTGGTTTAATTCTTCTTTCTCAATACAATCATCACACGAGGCAAAAAGTTATTTAAAGAATCCGAACAACCTCCATGCAGCAGGCGTGTGAATTTCCCACAAATAGATACCTTTTGTTTGACTCATGGTTATGTTCGAGGTGCTGAGAAGACAGTATCCCAGCACACAGTGGGACTTCAGTAAGTGGTAAAGGACAAGGGAGAACAAGAAATAAATGATTTCTTCATAACCCATTCTCAATATCCTTCATGTTGGCCTTGAGATATGGCATGTTTGCGCATTAAATTGACTGTGGAAAGATACAATCGGTGTATCCTCCAGAACTTACGGAAGAAGGTAAACTGTGGTCTAAATAATGCGTTGTTTTTGCTTCAGTCTGGACTGTGGAATGATTCTGTAGTCGATTACGAAATGCCTGGTGTCCTGGGCATCAGTCAGCAGACCAGAATATTAAAGATCACACAGACTGATGGCTACTGTTCAATGAACACCCTGGAACCAAATTAGTGCTGCCCATGCTTTGACTCTCAGCGGCAGAGCAGAAATATCTCCATTTAGTTCTTCAACAGACACATGAAAAAGCAAGAGAGAATTAACTACAAAGACCACCAAAAATGATGCTGACATTTTGGGGTCAGAAGCATCCAGTTAAGCAGTTTCAAGGGCTTGCAGATAGATACGGAAAGATTGAGAAGACCATATCCAAATCTTGGGATTGAAAGGATAGTTTTCTAATACGTACAAGTAAGAATCTTTTTCTCCCTCCTCCCTTCCAGTCTTTCTTGGTGAAGTTACAAACTGTGGAATGCATCAGCGCATCGCTGGCTTTGTGACCAGGCTCAATAAATAGGAATCAGTGAATCTTCTGAACTTTTTCTCTAGTACCTCAAAATAAGCTACATTTTTAGAACCAGGGGGGCGGAGGAGGTGTGGTGTTCTGGAACTAGTTAATTTTTAACAGTAAGTTTGTGTTAACTATTTACACAGAGAGTTCAGGTATGTGGAAAACAGAAACGTCTTCCACAATGAACCAAAGGTCAACGTCCAATTGCCTATTGGAGGAATAACCTAAAAAACAGTTTCTTCTTCATCAAGATTGGGTCCGCGGTAGGAAAATCTTCACAGAAATCACCTATTGTGCTAGGTACACCATCACAGACAGGTCTATTTTATTGTTTAACTAGAGGCCTGATGCACGAAATCTGTGCAAGGACCTTGACCTCAGCCCCCACCCACCACTGCCACCAAGGTCTGGGGCCTCTGCTGCCTCTGCCTCAGCCCCCGCCCGCTGCAGCTTTTTCTGGAAGGAAGGACATCCGGAAGGATGTCCAGTCTAATTAACATACTACATTTTTTATTATTGTAGATTCTTTTCAGGGGTAAAGAAGAGAATGGTCCAATGGGATGACACTGAAAGGTTTCCCATCAGCACAGTTGTAAACTCCACTTCATCTGATGCCCACAGTTCCATAAAGCTGCCTCTGATTTCAACACAGAATGAGATTCCTACCTTAATATATATATGATAACTGTTCAGAACCCCAAAGTTTAAAGCCTTTCCCCCCTTACTGTTCAGAATGGTTTTTATCAGCCACAGCCTAATGGTAAGTTAACCTGATGACAACATCCAATGTTAACTTACCATTGCTACATGCTAAACATATCTGCCTCAGGGCTTTACATACATGATCTAATTTAACCTTTACAATAAGGTCTGTTTTTAAAAAAAATTTTAATTGATTTTTTACAGAGAAGAAGAGAGAGTTAGAAACATCGATGAGAGAGAATCATCTATCAGCTGCCTCTTCCACACCCCCATTGGGGATGTGCCCGCAACCAAGGTACATGCCCTTGACCGCAATCCAACCTGGGACCTTTCAGTCCGCAGGCGACGCTCTATCCACTGAGCCAAACTGGTTCCGGCAATAAGGTCTGTTTTAGTCCCATTCCTATTTTTCCAATAAAGATACTGGGGGGTCAGAAAGGTTAAATCATGTGGAGGAGATCATGCAGCTAGCAAGCATGGGTTTCAATGTTGGGGTCTGATTTCTGAAGTCAGGGTTATGACTACTCTCATATACTAAGAATAACACATGCTTTTTCTTTCTTACACCCGATATTTATTCTTTCTTGCTGAATCAAGTCGGAAATATACCAACCCACTGCTATCTAAACCATTCTCCATTTGATCAAGGGAAAGACTGAAACAATAATTTTTCTTTAAGACAGAGGATACTGTCCACCGATAATTTTGAGGATAAAATCTGCTTTTCTTTTCCCTACCACTTTTTCATTTTCAATTTAATACAGTTCACTTTGTCCCTTAAATAAGGCGTTCTACTGCTATGGGGAAACCAATTTCCTTCAAGACTTCATTGCAATATTATCAGGAAACTGGCTACTGAAACAGCAGGTAATCTTTTATTTCATGCATAATTACCATGCACTATATTTTGATTTGATCCTAATGGCCTTAAGTACATTTTAAACAAACCCTCAACCGGCCCAAATGAAAAACATTTTGCTTCCTCTGTTGCACTTGTGTGGCGATGATAATTAACACATCTTGGGAAATTCGAGCACCATCTGATTAAATCATAACACGCCATAGAGGTCTTTACAAATAATCCTTTGAAGAATCCAGCTGAGAAAATCATGAAAAAAAGAATTATGAGACAGGAAGCTCATTATTGTTTTGTGCCTGGCATTAGAGGTGACCCTGCCAAGGCGTTTTGAATTCAGTTATCTTTCCCAGAATGCACCTGAATGTCTGAGGGAGGAGGGCTGTGCAGAGGACCAACTGTCCACCAACCAATTCCACATTTCTGTTGAGTTCCCAGGTCCCATTACTGTGTCTTTGTCTGAGCCAAGAGCCAAGAAGCACTGCCCTTTTCTCAAACCCTAAGGTGAAAAGTTTATCATTCTTCCCATCCCCTTTCACCTCACTGGGTCATAAAAGTATTGTCATCTTCCAAAATAACCAGCACGGATTTGCTAAATACATGGGAAAGAACAGATAAGATCTACACTGCCAGTAGGAAGGCTTTGGTGTATTTTTGTCTACATGACATGGGAGTCCATGAACTAAATAAGTAAAGGTCAACTCAGACTATACAGCTAGAAGCAAGGCATTTAACTGCTTGTTGTCTTAAGCTGGGCCAGCTTCCTTGACTCACCAGGTTCCTCCCCCTGCCTTCCTAAGCCCTCCTCTCTGCTCTCATGTGCTCCCACCCTTCCCCACCTGCACGTGGCTTCATGGGTCTGCCTTTCTGTTAGCTCCAATCAGGCTGATTCCAAGGCTCGGATTTGGCTTTTGCTTCTTGACGTTGTCTCCCAGACAACCCTTGTTTTCATGATCTACAAGCCAGTCTAACCAAATCCAGGGTAACTACGGAAAGCACCTGCACTTGGTGTAAGGTATATCCATGGTCTCCGGCCATTTCCACCCTCACCCTTCACCATATAAAATAATCAATTTTTGACATAAACTCTCTACATAGAAACTTGGTTGAAAGCTGTTTTGGGGAAACTAAACCTCAACCTTAGAAGGCTATGGACTTATTCCAAGGATAAGTGTCATCTGCATACAACTGGCCTTTTGGAATTGATGTCTGAGTACTGGGTCCCACACAAGCTTTTGAATGTGCTCAACAGTGATAAGCCTTCAACCTTCTGAAGATGGATTGTGTTTCTTTGGAATGAGCCGAAAGTCTCGGGCATATCCAGCAGGGGAATACCATTTGAGTCAAAGCTATAAAGTATCAAGAATGGTTTTCTGGTGTGGTTTGAAATTAGCTCTCAAAGTCATTGCAAAGGAGGTATTGTAGAAATGTATATAGCAATGGCACCATCAGTGGAATAAAAAATGTTTTGCCCCTAAACTGGGTATAAGATGCACAATACTATTCCATGTCTCCATTCCTTAAATATGCTATTTAGTCTCTCTGCCCAAAGGACAAGCCCTTCACTTCTCCCAATTTCCAAAATATCTGAAATTATTCCTTCTTTCAAAATCTGCTCCTCCAGGAAGCCTTCTTTGAGCTTCCGTCTTTCTCAGGTGCCCCGCATCATGCTCCCATGCCCCCACCCTCCTCACCTTCACCTCCTTCCACACACAGGGCACTATTAAAAGGACCTTTACCAACACTGGCTTCCTTTTCTGCCCCTCCCCCACTACCACCTCTCAGCTCCTCGCAAATAATGGCTCTATTTTGACAGCTGACAGAGTGATGGCTTCATACAGTTCTTCATAAAAGCTTGTTGTTCAAATAAATCCATTTGAAAAATTAACCTCCTAACTTTAGTTTTAGATTTAGCCCATATAATTTGGCAAACTTGACATCTGTAGTTCAATGTCAACCCAGGAATAAGTTTACAAGAAAGACTCTTGACAGTGTTGACCCCGAACCCACACGATATTATTTTTCAAAAATAATCTGAATGATGGAGGAGAAATAAGGCCAATATGAAAAAATAGTAACACGAGCTTAAAGAAGTGAGCTAGGATTTAAAAACAAACAAGCCTTAACTAGCATTCTAAATGACATTGGTAACTTAGAGAAATAATTTCTCTCAGAGTAACAAGCAAAAAAGTGTTCAGACTTGTATTAGGCATTGCTCAACTCATGGAAAAGGGCATTCCACGAAGCTCACTATAAAACATAACTGTCGATAGCACAATCAATGTTTCCCATTAAAAATCACATTCACATAGTCTACTACCCAGAAATTCCACTTGTGGATATACAGCCAACAGAAATAAGTGTTCGTTTCCATCAAAAGAAATGCACATGCATAGAAACTTTATTCATAAATAGCTCCAACTGGAAACAACCAGAATGCTCATCCACAGAAATGATGGGTAAACACACTGTCACATAGTCCTATAATGGAACACTGCTCAGGAAGACCGAACACTGAACCACAGATAAATACATTCTCATGGATGAATCTCACAGATATTATGCTGAGTTACAGAAGTCAGGCTCCAAGGAATAAATACAGTATGGCTCCATTTGTATAAAATCTAAACAGACAAAAGGAAGGAAGAAATGACCGAGAACTATAAGGGGCATTACAAAGCAGCTTGAACTATCCTAAATCTTGAACTTAGTGGTAATTGTATGCACACACACTGTGCACTTAGGATTTGGAACTTTATGTAAGTCTAGACTACGATGAAAGCTGAAGTAAGTATAAATTTGTTTAACAAACTCAAGTGAGAGATGAAGTCCTAAAATAGCACAGAAAGAGCAGAAGAGCTGGCAGTGAAGAGGAAGCTGATAAGTGATCCTGGTGGAGTTAAAGGAGAGGGGAGGGAGGGTAGAAACCCTCTTGATGAGCTAAGCAGTGACAGTAAAAAAGATGATGTCATTGGTATTCCAGGTCTGACCCTGTAGGGAGAGTGGCCCAGGATACTGAGGTTCTGGTGCTTGCATTCGTGGACACAGTGAGCAGAAATCTTCTGAAAAGGATCACGGAGGGAACCATAAGCAGGATTTCAGTCCTGAGATCTTCCATATATATGACCATATATCCAAGTGCCCCTTCAGTAGGGACACCAGATGGCTTGACAACATAGGAAAAGAAAATGCTAGTAGGAAAAGAAATGGATTAATGCTGAAGTGTAAATGAGTTAATAAATTTGAGAGGTAAGAGTGATGTGGGCCAAAACCAGTTTGGCTCAAAGGATAGAGCGTTGGCCTGGGGATTGGAAGGTCAAGGGTTCGATTCCGGTCAAGGGCATGTACCTTGGTTGCAGGCCATCCCCAGTAGGGGGTGTGCAGGAGGCAGCTGATCGATGATTCTCTCTCATCGATGTTTCTAACTCTCTATCCCTCTCTCTTCCTCTCTGTGAAAAATCAGTAAAAAATTTTATTTTTTTAAAAAAAAAAGAGCGATGTGGGGCTCACAGTAGACCACAAGTCACTTAAAATCTGTAAACCTGATACTAAAACACTATAAAAGGGACAGGAAGCATAGGTGGTAGAAGGGGGTAGAATAACCCTTGCATGAAATGTCACACGGGTTAGTCCCTCGGTTGAGTTTGTGGGTCCTCTCAATCACTGCCTGGCCTTGAGCACATGAAGGATCAGATGAGGGGGTGTAACATCCAAATACCTCCATACCCACTACCCCCGATGGGTGGCCTGGCAGGCACATAATACAGTTTACAAACCTCAGGGCCTACATGCTGAATCTGGCCATTAGGTTTTCTTTCTCCACCAAACTTAAGAGAGCTCTCTCCAAGGAACTCTATGGCATTTAACAAAGGAGTAAATGAGGAAATACTCAGAGCTGACCTGGGATTCCTTTCAAGGAAAACCAGTCTTTTTTTTTATTTTATGCGTATATGCATAATGGACACAAAATAGGCTGGTGAGGGCCTGGGGTGGGGGTGGGGTGAGCTAGAAGGGATCAATTAGGGGGCAAGGGGGGCATATGTCATATTTTCAATAATAAAGATTTAAAAAATAAAAGTCTTGATCCCAACAATTAGCAATGAGGCTGCCTTAACTCAGTGTCTAGGCACCTGAAGGGGTAAGTTTGGATGAAGACAGGGGCACGCCTCTCAGCACCTACTCTGTCCGGCATGTGTAGGAGCCTCTCTGCTGGTGAGAGGAGACGGGCGCCATGCTTCATGCCAGACCTAGGAAACGGCCATCAGGAGGCCGGGGAGATAGGGATGCCTCGCAACCCTTCACTTCCTTCTTTCTGAACGACCACATCTGGCTCTCAGGGAAACCACAACATTACGCTCATATTTTTCACATCATGCTATTCTAAGTGGTTACACAATAAAAACCGAGGAATGACTTAACTTCTCCCCCTCCATCCCCCCATCCCCTATCTATCCACTAACTTGAGCCAGTACATCACCCCTCTGGAATTTTAATGCGAACGCTGGGATACATAAAAGAATCTAGAGGTCACGTCCAACTATGTAAAACTGCTTATTTGAAATTTTCTCCCTTAAAAAAATAATCACAGTTTATCTAAACTAATGGTGGGCAGGGAAGGGGGAGCTGAGTGGGTGATGTTTCGGCATGAGGATGTGGGGAGGTGGAGTGGCGAGAGATTTCCTCCGCTGGATGACATCTATAGGCTAATAAACTAAACATTCCCAGTCGGGAATGGTTTATCTTTCCCCCACTGTGTCGCAAGTGTGTGACTCACACTTTCAGTTTTGACCTCTTGGTGCTTGTTGAAAAAGGAGTGATTTCCACCAGAAAAGAGACCCCAGGAAGGCTCAGTTTGGGACTCTGGGGTATACCCGACATTCCCATGACTAATCTAGAAATAACACTAGCAAACCCAGATGGTAACAATCTGCACAACTGACAAAGCCACTTCCTGTCTGATGTAACCTGGGATGGAGGCGGGGCAGATGATTACCACTTTACCCAGAGCTGAAGGGTTACAACTGCTGGCAACCAGCAGAGCTCCGTGGGGACCCCGTGGAAGTCACTCGGAGAGACACGTTCTCCCCCATCTGATGCTCCGCTGCCCTAGGTCTCGGCCGCAAGAGGAAAATATTACTGTGTTGGGCTAACTGAATCATTTAGTCTTCATGATCCCCATCGCATGTATTTCTGTCTCCATTACTAATTACAAGGGCATATTTTTATAACTTGGGGGAGGGGGGACAGTCATGGTGAGGCACGTAGCAAAAATTCTAGAACTAAATCAGCTATATATAAAGAAAAACATACTCTAAACCCATGGTCGGCAAACTGCAGCTCGAGAGCCACATGTGGCTGTTTGGCCCCTTGAGTGTGGCTCTTCCACAAAATACCATGGCCTGGGTGAGTCTATTTTGGGGTTTTTTTTGGTTTTTAATTTAAAAAAAAATACATTTTATTGATTTTTTACAGAGAGGAAGACAGAGGGATAGAGAGTTAGAAACATCGATGAGAGAGAATCATCGATCAGCTGCCTCTTGCACACCCCCTACTGGGGATGTGCCTGCAACCAAGGTACATGCCATTGACCAGAATCGAACCCGGGACCTTTCAGTCTGCAGGCCGACGCTCTAGCCAAACCGGTTTCGGCGCGAGTCTATTTTGAAGAAGTGGTGTTAGAAGAAGTTTAAATTTAAAAAAGTTAGCTCTCAAAAGCAATTTCAATCGTTATACTGCTGAAATTTGGCTCTGTTGACTAATAAGTTTGCCGACCGCTGCTCTAGATAATGAGACAGTGGAAGACATCAGAGAATTATGGTAGAGAGATACTGCAAAGGGGTACCAAACACACGACAAAGGTAGTTCCCCTCCAGTTTAATGACTAGGACCAGGCAACACATAACTAATACTAAACACACAATTTCCACAACAGGATGTTCCACGTTTCCCTAATTTCTGCTTTTGAATGGGAAAAGGGACTCTTTTCAGCTTTCCAAAACCCTAACAGAGCAGAGTGCCACAGGGAAACACGCATATAAAACACCATTTATTTGGGTGACTGTACCGTTAGTGAGTGACACACAAAAGCTAGGAAATAAACTCCCACTTAACTAAATTGTTTCATTTTATGTCTGCTTCCCAATATTTCTCCCCAGAGCCCTACGGGTTAATGCAGGTGTTTTCAGTGATGCGCTGGGACCGCAGTCCTTAATGTGAAGCTGGCGGACATCATGGACAAGGTAGAAAGGCTATGATGAAGAAACCCCCACGGTGTAGATGCCTGTGGTTTCCTGCCTAAGGCAGCGCGGGGGGTGTTATGAATTCACGGTGGGTCAGCACTCAGTAGGAAGCCCCAGAGGCCTCAAGATGTTCCGCCCAGAATTCTCCATTGCTGGTCTGGCACTGACTGGTCAAAGCAATGATCTCACAAGCTCATTCTTGTTTTTCCTGAGGTGATCATACAGGGAAAGGGGCAGGGAGCAGGGGAAGAAGTGGGGAAGTGACCTGGGCATCATCCTGGTCCTTCCTCCCTTCCCTCTCCTCATTCCCTACTGCCAGGATGCAGCCCGTCACCAAGTCCTGCTGCGTCTCGCACCAGAGTACCACTCCAGTCCTTCCCTGTCTGCCCCCTTGGCGGTCCCTTCCCGATTCAAGTCACCATCATTGCTTCCCGGGACTGTAGAAACCCCCACCAATCTGGCCTTCCTGCCTCGCTCCTTCCCTTCTATAGTCCATTCTCCATAAAAACAAGCAGATTTTTTAAAAAAATGCACAGCAGAGCAAGCATGGCACTCCCCAGCTATATGCCTTCAATGGCTCCCCTGCACCCTGACACTGCAGCAAAACCCCTTGAAGACCATGAGCAAAGAAGCAAAATTTCTCATTTCTAATGATGAGATTGCAGTACACAATTCTATTATAATTTTAAATCACTGGTATTGTCTATCTCTCCCCAAAAGAGTAGGGACTCCACAAAAGCAGAGTGGGTCGTATTTTTTTCATTCCCCTGAGAGCCTCGCCCAGTTCCTGGGACAGGGTCAATCTCCCCCAGATTTTAGGCCCACACTACACCGGATACGGAAATCAGACTCAAACGGATACATACAGCATGGCTCCATTTGTACGAAATCTATTTCTCTTTGGGAGCAACCTTAGGAGGTGGAAATTCTTTAACCAATACCCACAATTAGTCCCACTGCTAACACACCTTTCCAAAAGGCATACAATTTCCTTTGTTATTCCCCATTGGGCCCTCTGCCAGCGTAATCTATGGAAATCCCACTCGGAAAGTTTGCTGAAGAACAGCCATTCTCATTACGTTCTTCCTGTCATCTGGGTTCTAACCCAGTGGTCTGTGCTTTAACCCAGATGGTCTTTCATTTCGGGAGGATTGTTTGTTCGGGCGGGGTTTTTCCAGGGTGAGTTCTTGGGTGGAAACTTCGGTCTGGTTTTCCAACAATGTTTTCACAGCAGCTGGAGGACAGAGGCTGCTCCCCTCTCTTGTAAGCAAAAAGGCCAAACCACAGCTCCCAGCTGACAGGACAAACACACTCTCCTGCTGGGAGGGCAGCACCATGCCGCGTGTGCACGGTGGTGGGGTGGTGGTGGTGGTGGTGGTGGTGGTGGTGGTGGTGGTGGTGGTGATGTGGTGATGGGGGTGGTGGTGGTGGTGGCAGCTGCGGCGGCCCAGGGATCAGCTGTCTGTTTTCCTGGCACTGCGCTGTCTGTCTGTCTGTCACTCATGCAAAAGCCAGCCCTCCAGCGCATCAGTCAGTGGCTTGCTTTCAAAAGCCCCTTTTCATGAGCTGATTGACTGCACTTCCACAGCTTCCTGTGTCAAGATGCTTCACCAAAGTCTCAGCAAAGAGGCCTCATTTACACAAACCCACTTTACAATCTGCCTCTTCAGAAAAATGTCTGTGGACATCCTCAGAGTCATTGAAGGCCAACTCTTCAGATGAAAGCAGCTACAGGAGGAGTTTTAAATGCTCTGTTTACTCTTTTCTTAAAGACTATCAATTCCAACTCTACCAATTCAGATACTACAGTATCCAGGCAGGAGGAGGGCTGAAATGAATCTTTGTCCCGTCTATGAAGAAAGGATTGCTAAGCAGATTATAATGTAAGCAAGTTCCAAGAACAGAGGAAACACTTGGCAGCACTGTTTTAGATCGCCTCTACCGCTTTGGAGCTCCCCATTAAGTAATAAACTGTTGATTGACTAATTACAGAAACTGTCTATTCTTTTCACCAGGTCCCGAAGGAGGCAGGCGACAGACACTCAGCTGGATCCCACTGGCTATGCATGCTGGCTGCTTGTAACTGAAACAAGCACTTTCCTTCATTTGTTTCCTCAACTTTAGGTTCCCCCCAGAACCCCAGATGTAATCTGAATGAGATTGCCCTCCATATTAGTTTTCTATTGCTGCTGTAATAAATTACCATAAACACAGTGGCTTAAAACAACACCAATTCATCAGCATATAGTTCTGTAGGTCAGAAGTCTGGGCGTGGGCTGGCTGGTTTGTGGGTCTTAGTGACGTCAGTCAGGTCTCCATCTGGACCCTGGGCTCAACTAAGCACAAACGCCTGGGGCAGAATTCAGTCCTGTGGTTATAGGACTGGGGTGTCCATTTCCTTGCAGGCCATCAGGCAGCAGCCACACTAGAGGCCACCTGCATCTCTTGCCACATCCCCTTCACCCCCCACCACTAACCTTCAAAGCTCCCTCAGGTAGAATGCCTCTCATGGTGCTTCTTATCTTGAAGAAGTGCACAGTCGCCCCTCCTCCCCTTTTAATTTTTATTGTTGAAAGTATTACATAAATCTCCCTTTTGACCCCTTCTATCCCACCCTTTACCTCCCATCCCAGGGCTTTACCACCCTATTGTCTGTGTCCATGGGTTATGCATATATGCCTACAAGTTCTTTGGTTGATCACTTCTCACCCGCCCACCCAGAGAGGAAGGGAGGGGGGGAAAAAGAGGAAGAAGAAAAAAAAAAAACATCAGTGAGAGAGCCTTTTGAAGGCTCTGTACTGGGGATGGAACCCAAAAACCAAGCACGTGCCTTGACCAGAAGTCGAACCAGTGACCTCTTAGTGCGCGGGACAATGCCTAACCACTGATCCACACCAAGGGGTTCCAGTCCCTTTTGAAAGTCTCAACTGATTAGGCCAGATCCACTTAAGATAATTTCTCTATCTTACCATGGAGCAATTAGGACCTTAATTGCATTTTCAATTAATGTAGAGTAGAACCTACATTAATGTTGGATTAGATAACTAGAATCAGAGATACGCATACCAGGGTGAGGAGGTCTTGGTCACCATTTTAGAGTTCTACCTACCTCCAGTTATTCAAAATGAATGATGGCTTCTTATAAGACGGAAAACAAATTTAAAGTTGCTGCCCAGGCGGCACCATTCTCTTGCTCTTGACTTAAATGTTCTTGACATTTCATCAAAGGCTAATAAAATAGTTTCACTTGAAGACGACCCTCCCTCCCTTCCCATCAAACTAGCTTTGGAGTCTCCTTGAAGGCAGCTAACAATGCCTGTCTTTCTTTTCCATTCTCCACATAAGTAACAGTCAGGGCAGGGAAGGATGAGTAATGAATATCAGCTTTAAATACTACAATAAAAAAAAAAAAGTGAGACAAATCCTAAAGTTGACATGCAGACTCAACAGTATGCATGCTCTGAACATCTACCAGCAGTTTCAACACCCTCCCTTCCCTCAAAAAAAAAAAAAAAAAAATAGAGGCAGTCTTACTAGAAACAAGGTCAACATCATAGGCAAAAAAGAAAAGAAAAGAATTAACATCCTTTTAACAGGACCTTTTAGAGGAATCTAATGATTTAGTGCATGTATGTGTTTCTTACACACAGGGTTACACAAATAGATGTCATTGTTTTCGGAGCTAGTGATAATATTTAAGCAGAGGTGTTTTTCTTCGTTGTGATTTACACATGCTGCCTGCTCCTCCGTCCTCTGTATTGATCTATTTCGCCTGAATATGTTTATGGAACCTGGCTGTCTTCTCCAGCTCCCCCTCCTAGCGTCAGTTTTAGAGCATCGGGAAATGGGAAACTCAAAACCCCACTATTCCCCACGCAAAACATACTTACTGAGCCCCTGTTATGTGCCAGGCACTGTTCTGGGTGCTAGGAGAGATTGACTAATAAAGCGGAGAGCTATCCTACTTTTATGCAGCCCATATTCTAGTGGGAAAAACAAACAATAGGCAAGTGGTAATTAGGAGGGGGGGAAAAAAAAACAAGCAGAGTTGGTGGCAGTGGGGGCTGGGGACCTCTTTTAGATGTGTCAATCAAGGACTACCTCAAATGGCTGGCTTAGCAAAAGGGATGCCATGAGGGAGGTTGGGGGAGGGGGAGGGGGGGCAGACAGGAGCCCTGAGGGTGCCCTGGTGGTGGAGGCAGAGTGATCTGAGTAAGCAGCACAGTGAGAGAGGAGCCACTTCCAATAGATGAGAGACTGCTGACAGGTTTCGAACAGATGAACACCAAGATCTGGCTTAACCATGAAAGAAAGTGTTCTGATGAGGTGGAAGGAGGGAGGAAGGGAAGCTGGAGAGAGTCTCTGGTAAGGATCTGAAAGAGATATGGAGCTGGTTAGAAGTTGGCTGGGTGATCCTCTTTTGCAATCCAAAATGAAAAGGAGGTTTGTTTTCATTCCCTCCACCCACCCCAAAATGATCAAGAACCAGAAAAGCCTGGGACCAAGCCCAGAAAAGCTACCAGAGAAGTCATAACAGTTGAGAACACCAAGAAGGGAGCGGTTCTCAGAGCTCTGACTCTCTGTGTGCAACCCTGAGGCAGGGTCTCAAGTCTTCAAGTCGGTTAAGACTTGCCCACCTGCCTGGCTCCCTACCAATTAGGAAGAACCTCTGGGTCAACCCTTTGGCATTTTGAACAGAGTCACAAAGGAAGTAATAAAAAGACCCAGGCATAGGAAATGAAATCTTTGGGGGGCATGGGGGAGCTTGATGCTTTTAGAATACTAACCTAGCCTGTCCTCCCCATCATGCCAGCTCCACAACTTCCCTCTGGCTTTGCATCCAATTCTCCTTTTCCCTCCACCCATCCCGCACCCTCCCCACCTTATGCCAGCACTTAACAGGCATAGCACAATATTGACAGGTCTCTCCTGAATGGAACCCCGGGGAACAGAGGAACAGAAAAGGTACCCAGTGTGGCAAAACAGCCCAAAGGGCAGGTGCAACCCAATTGCACCCTCGTGTTCACGGTGCCCTGAGCCTAAAGAGAGCCTATGCCTTAGGGAAACTGAGGGACGGGGTGAAAATTAAGAGGTCCTTAAAGGAAAGTACTAGAAAAACTTTAGCTGAAAAAAAAAAAATAAGGGAAAGGGAAGAGATAGAAGCATCAATGATGAGAGAGAATCACTGATCAGCTGCCTTCTGCATGTCCCCACTGGGGATCGAGCCCACAACCTGGGCATGTGCCCTGATCGGAAATCAAACCATGACCTTCTGGTTCATAGGTCAATGCTCAACCACGGAGCCACTGGCTGGGCCACTTTTTGTAACTTTATAAACTGCATAAAATTGAAATGATTGGGGTGTAGTCATGTGGATTACATTTGTTTCATTTAAGTCGAAATTTATGCTAACAGAAAATGATACCAATTGCGGGTTCCTTGGCTGATTTATCATTTTTATGATTTAAACAAATCTCCTGTGTTACAGTCGGCTCACAAATCACTTTTCTATGTTATTGGCATAAGTTACAGCTCCGGGTGTTTGCCCGCCCAGTCTTCCTCAGCTTGAGCAATATAATCTGATGTGAAGTTCTCATTTCAGTGATTTTTGGCCTGCGGATTTCTTATTTTACAGAAACGTACTGTGCTTTGTGTTTTTGAAAAGGGAGTGTGCTGGCTCCTGAGCATTAGGCGGTTCCTTTCATGGAGGCACTAAACATTTTATTACTGTTTGTAACCCTAAGTATTCTGAGTGAAAATAAAAAAGGAACCGATTAAAGGTCTAGATTAAATATCGCATACCCACTCTGGGAATACAAGGCCATCCAGGTATTTCTTTCTGTGAAGCCTAAAATGGATCCTACAATTACACCACATTATGTATGTGTGTGTGTATACACACACACACACACACACACACACACACACACAGGCCTCCTCTTTTTGCTCTTGATACAAAGCCTCGGGATTGGCCTTTCTCCTTCCCTGCACTCCTCTTTGCCATCTTTCTCCATCTCTGAGTGCTTTCTCTTCTCCATCTCTGGCACCACGGCCATGCAATGAAATGACGAGGTCATGTCCTCGTCACCATCCACGGTGCTCGCATTAGGTTGTCTGTCCCTTCACAACCCCAGCCAGAAACTGTGTTTGTTTCTATTTCAAAAGTTGGCCTGTATAATGGAACAAATGAATTTCCATAAAACATGGGACTGGGAATCCTGTTCCTCAGGAAAGAAGTGCACACGCCCTCAAGCAGGACGTTAGCATGCAGATTTGATTCCCACGCCTTCAAGGATCCATGTGCTCATCTCTCCACCCTTCACCCTTTGCTATCCAGTGCGCAGGGAATAAGAGTCAGGAGAGGATCGAAGGTGACTAAAGAGATGATTAAAGTTTGCCATTTCCTCCTACTTGAACATCTGATAATGCTCCCGGCCAGATGCAATCTTATGTATAAGCAGGAAAAACTTAGAAAACCCCCGCAACTATCATTACAATCATTTTTTTAATCTACTACTATGAATGTCTGTGCTCCCCACCCCCAAAAGTGCATGTGGGGGAACCTAATCCTTAATGTGATGGTATGAGGCGGTAGGGTCTTTGGGGGGTGATCAGTGCCCTTATAAAAGAGACCCCACAGAGCTCCCCAGCTCCTTCCACCTCATGAGGACACAGCGAGAAGACGGCCACCTATGAGCCAGAAACGGGCCCTCACCAGATGCTGTCTTGCTAATGCCTGAACCAGCCTCCAGAACGTGAGGAATAAATGTTGTGTTCGTCACTGATCCATGGCATTTTTGTTGTAGCAGCCCAAGTGGACTAAGACATCTCCTTACTCTGACCTCACTGTCTTACTGAATCTCCAGGCTCCATACAATACCTTGCACATCAGGACACTCAGAAAAAAAAAAAAAAAAAAACTGCTGAGTCAAATCAGTTTTCAAGCTTTTAAAATACTAAACTTACAAACAGACAACCACTAATAATGGTTTCTGTGGGCGCTTTTCCAAGGAGGAAACTTTTAAAATTACATTTTCTTCAGTATCTATGGGTCAAAGTGAAATATTCACAGAGCTTTGAATTGGACAGCCACAGACACTCTGAGACTTCCCTAGTTCCCCCTTTCCTCCTGTTAATAACAGTTATAAATTGCTCTTAAAAGCAGCAAGAAGTGCTTAACTTTACACTTCTGGCAAGAAGTTGAAACTTTCTGGTGTCCCTCTCGCACCTCAAAAATTTCTTTCTTTAACTCTCCTTTTATTTATTATTTTAAAATATATTTTACTGATTTTTTTACAGAGAGAAAGGGAGACGATAGAGAGTTAGAAATGTCAATGAGAGAGAAGCATTCATCAGCTGCCTCCTGCACACCTCCTATTGGGGATATGCCTGCAACCAAGGTACATGCCCTTGACTGGAATCGAACTTGGGACCTTTCAGTCCGCAGGCGGACTCTCTACCCACTGAGCCAAACCAGTTAGGGCTAACTCTCATTTTATAGAGAGAATAACAACAAGTCCAAAACACAGGAGAAGTATAGTTTCTGCATGGCACATCTCTCCAAGATGTGTTCAATACCTGATACGTCAATAGCAAGAGGAAGTACCAGTTAGTGAAGAGATACAAATTCTCGAGAAAGCTGTGCATTGATCATAGGTTCATATCCTGGAAATCTGCCAGAAAATTTCATGAGTTCTTAGTATAGGTAGCCTTTAAAACGCATACCAATGACATGGAAACATTTGGCAAGAAGTCAATGGGCCAACTAGTCCTAAATCTTGAGGTTATCATAAACACACAAAGAATACGTGGATATTTAGGTATGTGTGGCCATTACATCTTAATATTACTTTTTTAAATAAAGATTAGACTTTGGGTGTTCAATGTGATCACAACCCTAGCACAGTTAAAACCAACAAAACTGCTCTCAGAAATGCAATCGTGAGCTGTTTGGAGACAAAAGTAGCAGCTTAGTGAAGGTTTCAGACCCTGAGATGCAAGAAGATGGTAGTAGAAACCTCTCTTTACCCATCCTTTTCAAAATAATATTCTCTAATAAATGTAAGGTCGGTACATACTGGCAATCTCTCTCTACCTTAAGTGATGTGTGAGGTCGTTTCTTTAGCAAATCCCTCCCCAGAGTTGGAAGCAATGGGACCCTGAAGGAGGAAGGTACTACGAATGGGATGATTGATGTTTATCTTCAAACCTGCTTAGGCTGGGCCTATTTTGATGGCCAACTTCTCACAGACACTAACTGGGCATCACTTAGGTGTTCTCTGGGAGAAAAATACTTTCAGCTTCCTCCAGACGTTGGGAAAACCCCAGAGTCCTCGCAAAGCCTCCAATAAGCAGATAGAAGGTGGCATTCAACCCGCAGAGGTGCTGGCCCGTTAGCAGAAAATGTTCCCGGTGCGGGCACAGGGCAGTGTGAGCATCTCAGGACACACGGGGCAGCAGAGCAGATAAAAGGTTAAGAGAGAAGCAAGACCACACACCAGGGTCTGACTTATCATCCTGGAAAAAAAAGGGAGTACATTCTGTAAAACAACTGACTCCGGATGGACACAAGTCAAAATCTGAGCCAAACCCCAGGCTTTAATGTAAGCTAAAGCTCACTTTTAAAATATTCCATGTTTAACTTGGTATTGTTTACACAGCAAGAGGTCATGCAGTACTGAGTTTAAACTAAGAAGAGTCACCCATGTTGCTATCACTATGTAGGGAAGCTGAAGAGAAGAGGTGAAGAGTAGCATTAGAGATCTGGGTTCAAATACTGACTCTTTTAATTGGTACCGGAGCAAATTGTTTATATATATTGTTATTGATTTGAGAGAGAGAAACGTCAATGACGAGAGAGAATCCTTCATTGGCTGCCTCTGCATGCTCACCACTAGGGATAGAGCCCTAAACTTGGGCAAGTGTCCTAACTGGGTATCAAACAGAGGCCTTCTGGTTCGTAGGTTGGCACTCAACCACTGGTAGCTGCTACCTTTTAATGCCAAATGCCAAGATGGTCCTTGAGGACAGATGAGCACAAATTCTTGCTGGTCCAACTCAGAGCTGGACACGTGGCCACCCGGAGATATGACAGGGGCTCTCCCCTGAAAACCAGTGTGAGGTGCTTGTTCTCATAGAACTACTTAAAAAACAACTAAAAAAAAAATGAAAGTGCATTTTTTACAACAACTCTGTGAAGTTAGTTTATTAGTATACCCATACAGAGGGGGGAAATGGAGAGGCGTTGTAAAGAGACCTTGAGTAACATACCCAAACTGCTAGTGGCAAGAGCTAGCCACGTTCCCCTGGATCTACCTCCAGTGCACGGAAGGAATCCCATCTTCCTGGCCCTCACCCAGCTCTCTGCTGAATCACTATGGTCTGGAGTCCATCAAAAGCCTCCCAAAGTGTCTGCTGCTTCCCCTCCCCCACTCCCCTCGTCTTATTGATGTATGTTTACTTTTGCTTCCCTGTCTGCTGTTCATTTGGCCTCACTAGACTATGCGCTCCCAGAGAACAAAACCCTTCGCCATCCAGTTCAGTCCTGTGGCCCCAGATGCATGATAGAACCCGAAGTACTCACTCAGTAATCTTTGAACTCACTGACACCAAAACCCATCCCGTTTGCTAACCACTTCTCTCACGTGCAAGTACCACTTGGAGAAGCCCTGTTGAGCATCATTAACAAACCACCGAGTCGCCCACTCAGCCACTCAAAGAGGAAGTCCGGAACAGGAAGTCCGCTTTCACCATCAACTTCACCCATCTGGGTGAGATATGACCTACTCGCGTTTGCTGTCAATCCCAAAAATGACAGGTCCCATGCTCTGCCAGAAGATGCCTACACAGTTGGGTCTCCCTCTCTTTCTGTAGAAGTTGTCTCCCCCTGCCCTTTAAGACAGTAACAATTAAGAAAAGGAGAGTGATTATGTTTCAAAAATACAGACAAGAAACAACTGGCTTTGCTAATAAACCAATGCCAATGAACAGAGACCACCCAACAGCTGGGCACAGTATCCATTACACCAGATTTAACCACAAGCAGGGTAAGGCAGAAAAGCTGTGTAATACATATTCACCTGACTGCATGCTTTCCCTGACAGCAGAATGCCCAGTAGCCATTCATACCCATTCCAGCAGCTGCTGCCACAGCACTGAGATCATGAGCCCACGTCACTGAGCCTGGTTAGATCTGCAGATGTGGGGCAGGGCGACGGAGGTGTCCCTGCATCCTCACTGTCCACAGCCTGATTTCCTAGAGGTCCTGGCACCCTCATGGGCTTCAACACCCTACGTGCACCAGGCAGACCCCTTCTTTCTCATCTCTTAGTTTGTGGGAGAATGGCTCTTGAGTAATGGCCCAGTTTGGGTTGAGCCAGACACCAGGAATCGTATGGAGAAGACTAAAACTCCAGAAATCACTTCAGAGGCCCCGTTTTTATCCAACCTGCAAAATAAAGGTGGCCATCATCTGTCAAAAGCCCCGAAAGGCAGTGACAGAAGTAATAACCACCACTCCGGCTCAAGGGTCCATGCCAGGCCAGGTGCTAGACTCCCGCTCTTTCTAATCTTCACACCACCATGTGTGAATGATGTTTATTATGTCTACTCTACAGATAGGAAAACTGAGGCACCGAGAAGTCAAACAAGGTCCCTATACAGCAGTGTTTCCCAAACTTTTGACATATGTGTACCCCTTCTATAATTTTCATAACGCTGAGTACCCCTCATAAAAAAGGATGTATTTTAATAACAATCAAAATATTTTTATTTTTTATTTTTTGGTACATACACAAAATAATAATAAACGAAAAATAAAATTATTCATAATAAAATATAAATAAAAGTTATATTATAAATAATATTTATTTGCATACCGGACCATCTCACACCTCACAAGACTATCTTGACTTGACTCATGAGAACCTACTATAATTAGGCGCAGCTAAGCACGGTGCAGTGCATATCCCCACCAAACTCCGGTGCAACGCGTACCCCCACCAAACTCTTCCCGTACCCCTGGGGGTGCGCGTACCACACTTTGGGAAACACTGCAGGATGGAAGAAGGTCACACACTCAGTTCTTTCAACTCCAGGGTCTTTAATGCACAGACAAGGTCCCCACATATCATCTTACTGGGATTCACTAACTCTCGAGACTAATAAAGAGATAGGTGGGGCCTGTCACCGAGGAGGCACTGGGCCAGAAGACCACCATCAAGGCCAACAGCCCCGCCGGGCCCCACCACGTGACTCCCGCCATTCACATCGCGAGGCAACAGTAAGCCCTGGCTTGCCCATCCTTCCTGCTCAGATAGGAAGGCTTGCGGCTGGCACAGAACTGCTGGCAAAGCCCAGTGTCTCTCACCTAGAAAACGCGTTGGCAGCCGCCGGCAGGGGCTCCTCCCTTCTCGGGAGGAGCTTCATCCCTCACTTCACCTCTGGGAACCACGGCTGCAATAAAGATGGCCGAGCCTCTTCGGAAGAAAAGTCTTACTTAAGGGCAAAGAAGAGTTATGGCCCCAACCTCAGATCTCCCAAACACATTATAAATGCCTCCTCGTGCTATTGTAAATATTAAGGTTTGCACTGAAGATTCTGGAGAGCTGTTCCAGGTACATAATTAGGGAGAACAAATATTTGTTAAAACAAACCTCAATAGGACGTCCTCTTTTCCACTAGCTAAAAAAAAAAAAGTAAGCAGATGGATCTAGGATACAAAGGCTTGGCCCAAAAGTTTCCCCCAGCCCTGATTGCTGCACTCCTCAGAGACCCATGCATCTTCTTAACCAAGGCGAGGTGCCCGGGCTTCATGCATCACCCCAGCATGTTGGCCCCAGGCCTTCCCCATGCCCCCTCCCTGCACAGCCTCTGCTGCCAGTCTTCCTGGGCACCTACGTCGTCGACAAGATAACCAGTACAAGCCAGGTAACCACAGGAAGGAAGTGGACCTGGCTCTCTCAATGGCAGAGGGCTTCTCACAGAGGGGCCAGGAAGCCTCGAAGGGCCTGGGAATGGACAGTTATCGGCCTTGGTGTCCGTGAGCCTCTTCTTCCTGGAATTCGTTCTTATCCCACAGGAGTGACACTGTGAGGCAGAACACCAATTTTTTGCTACTTCACTGTCATCTCATAAAGCTCAATATTTCAGCTTCACAGACAGCATCTTGCTGATTTCACTTCCACCGGGCGGCAAAAACCCTTCCTTCCAACCAAGAGGGGACATGCTGAGATCAGAAACCAAATTACATGTGTGCGTGGAGGAGGCAGATGTTTTCTGCAGATAACTTGTTGAACAATTTTAAGACAGATAGACGGGAGGAGGAGGAGAAAATATTCCTCTCTCCGTTTTTTGCATTTTTTTCTTCCCCCCTCCTTTAGAAATGTACTCGATTAAGTGAACAGAGTGCTGTGATCTGCTCCATTTGTCTCCCACGGGCTGATCAAGTAATCAAAAAGCAGCGGTACAAAAAACTTGGGGAAATAAGTATGCGCGCATACACGTGCAAGTGAGGATTGGAAAATGAAAGAGAAATAACAGCAAGCAATTGTGGACGGAGAAAACGCCGGCGTTTCTCCAACAACAAGAACAAAACCCAACCTCTCAGAGGGTCAACAGCAAAGGCACAGCAGTGGCAGAAGTACAAGTGTCACCCTTTCCTGTGACAGGGTAGGCACTCGACAATGCGGGTGCCTGCCCATAGTGAGAGCCCTCGGCTAAAGGTGGTGAGCTGTACAAAGAACATAGCTGTGTCTCTGGCAAGCTAGCCTGGCCGGCCCAGGTACTTCTGCACCTAAAGAGTTAACTAGCGATGCAAGCGCAGCAAAGAAATAATCAGACTCCGAGCACAAATGCAGATTCCAAAGCCTGCAGAAGTCCAGCAGAGGGACAGATTCACCACCTTATGCACCGAGTGGCCAGATTATTATGCGTTGAGAGATCATGATAATCTGGCCACTCAGTGTCTTATACCCTAAGCTCGTCATCTCTCCTGGCAGAGAGCGTCACTGCTTACACCAGTATGTCCCAAAGCTTGTTTCACAGAATGACATCAGAGAAAAGTTCAGAATGGAAACCTGCGGCGGAATCGCACCTGAACCCACTGAAAACAGCCGGGCCAACTGACAAAGAACAGGACAGGCCGAAACAGGTTTGGCTCAGTGGTAGAGCGTCGGTTTGAGGACTGAAAGGTCCCGGGTTCGATTCCGGTCAAGGGCATGTACCTTGGCTGCGGGCACATGCCCGGTAGGGGGTGTGCAAGAGGCAGCTGGTCGATGTTTCTCTCTCATCGACGTTTCTAGCTATCTCTCTCCCTTCCTCTCTGTAAAATATCAATAAAATATATTTTTTTAAAAAAGAACAGGACAGGAGAAAATGAGTACCACGGCTGCCCTGTGGTCCTTTGCTAATTCTGTTCCTCTCCATCTCCATCCCTTCCCTTGGCACAGGAGGAAATCACTCCCAAATTAAGATACTATCAAAAATGAGATGGGTGGCCACGTTCTTAACGTGCCCCTCAGCAAACACCATTTCCAAACACAGACCCTCCAACTGTACTTCCCAATGGGATGTGGCCATTTGAATTTTAATTCAACACAATTTAAAAACTGAGCTCTCCAGTGGCACCGGCCACATTTTAAGCACTCCACGTCCCCAGGTGGCTGATGGCTGCCACACACACTGAGATGCTTCATCATCACAGGAAGTTCTATCAGAGAGTGCTATCCTAGAAAAACGAACAAGTTCTAGGTTTCGAAGTAAAAGAGCAGATTTTGAAGATCTTCATAGGAAGGGCTCTAGATCAGGCTTCGGAAGTCCTATATTTATAAAAGAAATGACTGAACCGAATCCAGCCTCATCCCTGGAGCAACAAGCTGTCTCAGTCCTTCTAGATCCACAGAGCCGGCAAGTCTCATTTGCTAGGGAGAAAAGAAAAAAATGCTCTCTTTACAGGAGCGTGTACATCTGGCAGTGACAGAGATATTTCTAACTCACTCAACAGTCAGATGCAATCAGACACAGCAGAGCATCTGTCTACCAGTTTAATAAGATCGCCCAGCAGACGGTCTGAATCCTAAATGTGAACATCACCGAGCATCAGCTGTTTGGACCTTCATGTTGCATTAAGTGGCTTTTGCACAACATTAAGAAACAGTCACAGATCCAGAAAAAAACTCCATGCAAAACAGGAGATGGGGAAGGGATGGTCCAGGACCTGTTGGCCAGAGCAACAGAGGCCAACTTGGAGACAGTGCCTTTGCCCAGCGCGAGCTTCTCACCATCGCTTTTGCCCTTCCACCCACTTAAATATTTCACCCTCATTTTTCAGGTCTTACAAGTAGATGGAGCTTCTATTCTGTTCAATCAGCACATTTAATGGTTTTCCGCATCCCAGCACTTTTTGACTCTAACCCACTCGAGCTCAGCTCCCCAGCAGGGGCCAATCAATATTTGTTTTCAATGCCGACCTTGTGTTCAGGCATCTTTGCTGCTCTCTCAGAGCCAGGCCTTTTTCAGAAAAGCCAGCATGGGATGAAGATTCTCTAATCCAATCCATGCCTCCTGCTGACAGGCAACTTGTCTGTGACTCATCAATGATGTCCCCTTGGGCTATGGATTTTTCTGGATTGGCAATCTGCTGGTTGTGCAGCTGGTCATCAATATGCATGGCGTGGGTGGGGACACACTCAAAAGGAAGGATGTGGTTGGCAGGGTAACCAAGGTTTATTTCTTGAACGAGGACTGTAGGGTTGAGGCATCCCCAGGAAAAGCTTAGCTTTGAGCTCTTCCTCCTGTGGAATATGCTCAAATTTCTGCTCAGATTACTGGTGTCTCTGGCTCAGCTCCCCTTAGTTGGTCTAGTCTGAGGTTAAGACCTAGTTTTCATGACGCTCCTTCAAAGAGACTCCTATGTGTCTGACCTAACCATCCTCTTGTCTCCACTTTCTATATATTCTCAAGGCAAGTATCACACTGCCTTGGAAATACCTGTGTGTGCCTTCCCCACCCCTACCCCCACCCCCTCCCATCTTAGGTGCCATTACTCTCAACTGCCATCCCAAATAATCTGACAGCAGGTGCAGGGTAGGCATGCAGTGTCTGCTGAGTGACTAAATGAATGAATGGACTGATTACCTGGAGCAATGGCGGCCGTTTTATTTCACAGAAATGACTAGAGAAGTATTTCTAGTCCTGATGCTCTTCTAGAACCTTGCCACTTGTCATTAAGAAAAGGAGTCTTGAAGCCATAAGGGCCATAGCTGCTTTGATGAATAGAGTAGGGTGGAAGCCATGTTGCCTATGCCAATGCTAGGCCCTTGACTCCTCCTCTCCAAAAGCTCGCCTTTGGAGCCCAGCCACCACAGGATGAGGAAGAGCAGGCCACACGGAGAGGTCACACAGAGGCACTCCAATGGAGAAAGCCCCAACTAAAGTCTCAACCAGTGGCTCGTGACTACCATATTGGGCAGTGCGAGTCTATATATACCTAGCTATGTGAACAAGACTTCAGAATCGTATGCCCAACACAGTGGCCTCTAGCCATTAGTAGCTATATAAATCCAAATTAACTAAATTAAAAGCTCTGTTCCATTACTGCACTAGCCATATTTCAGTTGTTCAACCGCCATGCGTGGTTAGCGGGCATCCTAACGAAGAGTGCAGACAGAGCACGTTTTCAGCATCACGGAAAGTCCCATTAGCTAGCCCTGTTTCAGATGACTCCAGCCCTAGCCTTTGAGCTCTTCCGCTGAGGCCTCATACATCACGGAGCAAAGACAAGTCATCGCTGCTCTGCCCTGCCTTAATGTTTGACCCACGGAATCCATCAACATAATAAACGGCTATTTATGCCAATAAATTTGGAAGTAATTTGTGATGCAGTCACAGAAATGGAAAAACATTCCTTCGTATTAGAATTTCTGCGATCCGTTGCAAAACTACCTGATTCCTCCATTCCTTAAAGCAGGACTGGAAAAGGGAAGAAAAGAGCAAAATAGCAAAGGGCAAACGGTCTTTGTTGACACGGCCTACTGTAACACAACTGTACGCTCAATCTCTATCACTGACCCTCAAACCCAGCTGACATTTTATAGGAGAAGCAGCTAAAATGTCTACGAGTACCTTTTCTGGGAGCAGACCAGGTGAGCACCATTTTCCCTTGGGCACATTTCTCAGGGGCCTTACTCTGCTCTCTACACACAGATAAGGGGCTGGAATGCCATTGGCTGTTCTCTGTGTTACACCCACATTTCCTTTCACAATGGCAGTCCTTAGACTGGGTCCCCTCCCCAAATCCTCTGATGCAATTCGGCTCAGCTTTTAGGGAGCACATTAAATGTGCTGATTTCTGCTTGTCTGTGAAATGTAAGTGGTGATTCTAGAAATCAGGCAAGGTCTCCTGTGTGTGTGTGTGTGTGTGTGTGTGTGTGTGTGTAAAAGAGAGACAGAGATTGTGTGTTTGTTTTGTTCAAATCTCCATTACACTCTAGGAAGAGATTAGCTGTCAATTTTCAAAATGACCAATAGGGATAGACTGATGGACAGAGATTTCTACTCCCACCCATGTTCAGGAAGGATTTTCAGTTATTTGCAATAAATGCACGGATACAATAAAGCCAAAATCATGAATGTAGGACACGGTGGACAAACTTTTTTGACCCACAGTTTGCCAACCCCTGATACAGACTAAAATGTAAGTGCTTCATGCCATTAACTCAAACAGAAATTGCTTTGGGAAAGAGATAAAGGAAAATAAAACTTAAACCGGGGGAACTGGCATCCACATTTTCCATCATCATTTGGGAGAGGCGTGGAGCAGCACACACAGCCCACGCTGGCCTTCCTCTGAAAGCATTAGCCCAGATTAGCTCCCTCTGATTATTTTTTATAAGTTGATAAGCACAATTTCTGTTCCATTAAATATCCCCAAACACAGGAAGCCACAAAATTAAAAACAAAACCTTTTCCCTTCATGTGAATGCATGCACCATGGGAAACAGTGTTCTTCGATGGTGACTGGAGTAATCAACCATTCCCTCTTTTCATTAGAGACAGAAGGAAAGGGGCACAGGCCATGAGGTTAGGTAAGATTGTGGACTGGTGACATGGGGTTAGGTAAGACTGTGGACCGCTGATCTTGGGGCCAAGCCAATGTCCTCACTTTTACAAATGACAAAACCAGGAGGATGTATTTTTTACCCAAAGGACACACCCTGGCCAAACTGGGAATATAACCCTCCCAGCCTGAGGCTGTTTCCATGACATCCCAGTGGCCCAAGTGTCACACGGCCACAAAGCAGACACACAGGGAACAGAGTAGCCCACAGCTCTGCACGCTTCCCCTTCCTCCCCAGTAAGGTCCGTGCCCCCCTCAAGATGACTGTTCTCAAGACCTCAAGCTGAGAGTAAAATAATAATTCACTATCTGTTTAACCTCCTTTCCCCTAAGGCAGGCTCTCACCAGAGAGTGTCATTCCCAAGTTGCACAGAACCTCACCTCCCACCTTGGAGTCGTTCGTAGGCCATTTTGCACAGGGCCAAAGTGCAGCTTTTCCAGAAGGATGTTCAAGTGATGCTCACACAACAGTCCTGAGATGCCCCCCATGGACAAGTGCAACCTTCATGATTAGAGTTTAGTCTCTTTAAATTTCTCTTAACAAGAAATAATAAGCTGCTCTCTTAACAAGCTACTAAGTATTCGTTGGCCAGAATGGGTATTTTTCACTTCCTCTCCACCTCCAATCACCTCTCTCTGAACCCTAAGGTTTAATACAAAGCTCTGTTGCAGCCCACTTTTGTCCCCCAAGGATGTCCCAAGCCCCCATCCCTAGTGACATCACCATGGCTGTGCAGCCCTGCTCTGTGGTATCCTCTGTGACCGGCAGTTCTTTGCTTTTGCAAAGCATTTTCGCTGAGAGAGGGAACCCCGCACCCCTCCTGGGTATGGGTAGTAAGCTCTGCGTTTTCAGGGAAGGGGTTTGTTTCTGTTGGTAGAAACATGCTGATCTTGCAGATGAGAAAGCATAAATATGAAAGTGCTCTGTGCCCATCACCCAGGTACAAGAGAGCCAGACACGGGTGCAGCTTCTGGGCCCTCATGAGTCTGGATGGGCCCATTTCTGTGAACCTGCAGCGGAAGGATGGCAGGCACAGAAATCAGCACTGCGTTCCAATTCCAGCTCCTCTACTCCCCGACTGGGTGGCCTTGCCCAAATTAGCCAACCTTTCTTCACTCGTGAAAGGAAGGTAATAGCACCAACACCCCCGGGCCCCGAGACAGGAGAGAACATATGTCTTGTGTAACACAATGCCCAAGACAGACCAGGTCCTTGGCAAACGTTCATTCGCTTTCTCCTCATCCTTTGCACAGTTCTGGAACGAGAGCCTGGCACGTAGAGAAGCAGCTGGATCGTAAAGGAGAATGCGAAATAGCAACAGTAACGGAACAGCGCCATCAGTCACAGGGCTGGGTGTTCTAAACTATAGCGTTTCGCAGAATTATTTATAAATCATGGAGTACCTTTCCTCGGGGTTGAAAACAACCTGAAGCAATGCAAATGTAAGCCAACAGTGCCCAGTCTGCAAGTCAGTATTTGATTCCGGCTGTAAAGAGGGGTGATTCCGGTTAAACTGATAGGAGCTGCTGCTCAATTGAACTCGGACACTTGGATCCCTTGGAGACTCGAGCTGCAGGAAGCACAGGTGGTTGTGAAGATCTGTAGTCCCACCCAGCCCCCTTCTTAACTCAGGCATACACACTGTTGCATCATCTTTGTCGATTCATGAAATGTGATTAAGCAATAGAACCCCACAGATAGCTGTGCTGTAGTTTTACAGGCTCTTTCGAATTCTTAATGCCATCTTGATCAATTCCCCACCCACAAAACACATCACCTAACATGCAAAAAAATGCCCATTGTAAGGCAAGTGGCTAGAAAAACACAAGAATCTCACATTTCGTGAGGTGTGGCTCAATGCTCTTTCAATGCCAGGAACCAAAATGCTAGGAAATCTCACATGGGGAGGGCGGAGAAGGCCACTAGTTTTTACTCCTTAGCGCCTGGGTTCCTACTGTTTTCCTTGCTGCAGCCTCTCCTTCCTCACTCACTGTTCACAAAAAAACAGTACTGTTTTATATCTAGGGAGAAAAAGGGAAATATTCTTTATAATGTCACTAAAATTTTGTATTTATTATAGCCAAAACATAAACCCTCAGAGCTGAGTTTCAGAACACAGCATAAAGCTCCAAGGAGGTTTTCACTATATGTTTCGGTTTTTAAAAATTATTTAATAGTTTGACTAGAGGCCCGGTGCATGAAATTTGTGGATGGCCAGCGATTAGGGCCGATTCGGGCCAGGCCGATCAAGGCCAGGCCAGAGAAGAGGTGACTGTCACTGGGCTGGGCAAGGAAGGCATGGACGCCAGACACCGACATTGCCATCGTCGGTGTCCCACCACTGCATTGTTACCTGTCTCTCCCCTTCTTCCTTCCCTCTTCGCCAGCCCCCGAGGAGGGAGCCAAGCCCCCTGGGAAAGGGGCTGTGTCGGCCACCACCCAACCCTGGTTCCCTGCCCCTGCCTGAGGGCCAAGAGGAAGGACTGCAGGATGTTGGTGATAGAACCCCACATATAGCTGTGCAGCTCCTGAGTTGAGTATCTGCCCACTTGTGGTCAGTTCAAGTCATAGCAACTGGTCTTTCTGGTCACTTAGACTTTTATATCTATAGACTAGAGGCCCAGTGCATGAAATTTATGCAGTGAGGCGGGGGAGGGGCGGTTCCCTCAGCTCGACTCTCACAGTCCAGGAGCCCTTGCTCCTTACTGCCTGCCTGCTCGCTGCTCCTTACCCTTGGTTCACTGCTCCTTAGCACTGCCATGGAGGAGAGAGAGGCTCCCAGTACTAAGGCTGCACTCGCCAGCTGTGAGCCCAGCTTCTGGCTGAGCAACAATTCCCCCTGTGGGAGCACACTGACCACCAGGAGGCAGCTCCTGCGTTGAGCAACTGCCCCCTGGTGGTCAGTGCGCATCATAGCAACCAGTCTTTCTGGTCATTTTGCTGTAATGGTCACTTAGGCTTTTATTATAAAGAAGATTGCCTCTGACCCTCCCTCCCCCAATAATCCACCTCTGGGATTCCTTACTCATCCAGGCACATGGAAAGTGTGCTTCTATTTTGTCAAATGTTATGAAAATCTCCCCTCTCCCTCCTTCATTCAATGCTACATTATGCTTTCAAAGGAAAAGTGTAAAATAAAGATAAGACAGATGCATCAGCATTAGACAACATCAACCAGAACATCTCACCTAAGCAAAACATTGCAATGCACTTGGGTATACCTCTAGAACAGGCGTGGGCAAACTACGGCCCGCGGGCCAGATGGCTGTTCTAAACTATTGAAAAAAAAAAAAAAAAAAAGAAGAAGAAGAAGAAGTCCGTACCCTTTTATGTCAAGATGTTTACTTTGAATTTATATTAATTCACACAAACACTCCATCCATGCTTTTGTTCCGGCCCTCCGGTCCAGTTTAAGAACCCATTGTGGCCCTTGAGTCAAAAAGTTTGCCCACCCCTGCTCTAGAAGCTTCTAAATGAACAATATCTGCTTGCCTTGAGGAAGGCTGAGTCAAAAATGCATAGCATCATGGACTTGTCTCAAAGCCTTCCTACCAGGACCAAATGAGCTGAAGTTCTGACAGACACATGGGATGCCTAGAGCTGCAAGCCTTGATTCCATTTGCCCGCCAGTCCGTGTAAAGAGAAGTGTCCTGAGGCGATCTATTGTCTTCCTGGCCCAGCGGCAATGCCTTCGCCAGTGTAGGCGGGTATTGTTTAACTTCTTACTGGTCAATAACATGCCCCAGCAAGCAATAAATGTGCCCTGACCCTGCCGCTGCCCTTTAGCCTGACATGCATCATTGATCTTACAGGTCTTTGGAAAACAGCAATCTGACTAAAGCTAAGCAGAGGCCAAGTGCCATTTCACAATGCCTTCTTACGATTCCTTAGTAACTGTTAACTAGGAAGAGAGCATTGGCAAATCATCATAGCATGGATGTGTTGGAGTTAGATTATCTTCATGAATGGGAGGGAGGGAAGAGGAGGAAAAAGAGGAAGGAGAGGGAGAGACTGAGACCCTCAGGCATTAAAGGGGAACGTGACCGTGCAGCACAGTGTAGATGCCCAACTCAGCTCAGCCTGCAGCGCAACCTTCCTATCACTTTTGCAACCACTGGCAATCATCATTCTGGAGCCTGCGTCTGGGGTTCGGTTACTCAGCACTCTACGCACCACCGTCACTGTGAACTCCCCTCCCACCACAACCCCAGGAAATTCCTTTCTGATTTAATCTCAAAGCAAGTCACCCCCTGCCTGGATGCAATTAGTCTACCCACATTCTCCAAGTAATACGCAATCTGCATTATTTATTGTTCTTCGGGTATGCTGTTGATTTTAAGCAACAATATCACCTAAGGAGTTAGGGTAAAGTATTCTGGCTTACAGGATCTGAGAACAGAAATTTTTTAAGATTTTTAAATTAATTTTTAGAAAGAGAAAGGGAGTGAGAGAGAGAGAGAGAAATATTACATGGACCCACTGCCTCCTGCAAGCCCCCACTGGGGATTTAGTCCATAACTTAGCCTGTGCCCTGACCAGGAATCGAACCGGCAACCTTTTGGTGCAGAGGACAATGCTCAACCAACTGGGCTACACCAGCCAAGGCCTAGGCCAGCATTTTTCATTCATGATAACAATGAGAGCTGCTGTAATTACTGAGCACTGCACAGAGCATTTACCAAATCATTTCCCAGACAGATCTTGAAAGATGCTGTTACCCCACTTTTTCATGGGGACGGAGGAGACCACACCCCGAAATAATAGTGACCTGTGACAGATCC
Organism: Vespertilio murinus; assembly: GCA_963924515.1. Classification (NCBI taxonomy): domain Eukaryota; kingdom Metazoa; phylum Chordata; class Mammalia; order Chiroptera; family Vespertilionidae; genus Vespertilio; species Vespertilio murinus. The sequence goes on from OZ004717.1 coordinate 21,396,329, forward strand.
TTGAGGCGGGGAGTGGCAGAGTGGGAACTCAAGGTCCAAGCCCATGTTCCTCCCCAAAGGCACCAGCCAGGGATCTGTGTGCCATTGGCCGCCCAGCCTCACGGACCACACAGCGCTCAATAATGCTTCTCGTGATAGAAGGGCACCCCAGACTTGTTTGGAGCCAGACAGACTACCGGGGATTAGTCTCAGGTGCTCACCCCAGAGGGTGCTCATTTACTGTGTCTCTGCCCACCCGTGTTTTGGCTTTAGATCCCAAGCTCTGACTGCTACCCCAGAGCAATTCAGGAATGGGCATTTCAACAATGACATAAAACAGCAGCAGAGGCGGTGGCAGCTAATACCTACGCACTACTTAGTGTGTGCTGGGCTCTGTCCTAAGTGCTTTTCACACATCACTCTTTGAACTTCACAACAAGTCTACGGCATGTGAATTTGTATCCTCCTGGTCTTACAGAGGAGAAAAATGAAGCCACAAGCAGTGAGACAAATGAATGATCTAAGGTCACAAACACTAGCAAGTGATAGAGTCCGGATTGAAAGCCAGCAGGCTGATTCTGAGTCCGGGAGCTTCAGCACTATTCCTGTTGTCCCCTGAGAGAACGGGCCCTCTTTGCACTTTTTCCTCTAAATCCCATGCAAGTGAAGACTGTAGGCTGGCTGCAAGCTCTTCAACCAACAAAGGATCATCCAGGAAAACAGCACCCCCACATTTCTTCCTTTGAGGCAGAGAGACCCCTTACAAACTCAGGGGCTAATACATAGCAATAATGGATACGCTCCAATAGGACTCTACAGTGGCTTTCCATAAGTCTCCAGCAAGCAGCATCATACAACACAACATCCCCTTTCTTCTACAGATAAGAACACCGTTAAAATAATGTTAGCACGCGCTTACTGAGGCGCAGCCTTTACATTGGTGCTTGAACCCTTTCGGGTGTACACAGCTAAGGGTCCCACCGAAGTTGGCAGAGTTCTGGAAAGCCATCTGCTATCCTTCTTCACCTCTCTCCCGCTTCGTAGCCACGCTCTTCGGTCCCCAGGCCAGTTAGAGCCTCGAGAAGAAGGAGGCTCCCGCCAGCTGTGGTCGGACTGACCCCAGGAACTTTCCACCAGTCCTGGAACAACATCAACAATGGGGGTCCCTCCACCTTTCCTGCTTCTGTTTTGAATCAAATGTGTTAGAATCATTAACATCTCAGCGGCTAAGGACCTGAGAATGTGCACAGGTCTCTGTGGCTTGTGAGTGCCACTAAAAGGGTTGGATGTCTGCATTCAGAAAACCTGGGAGATGCCAGCTCTGCCCTTCTGGTACCAGCCGTGGGCAAACTACGGCCCGTGGGCCAAATCCGGCCCATTAGGCTGTTCCATCTGGCCCCCGGAGCCAAAAGAGTGGAGGGTTCTCTTGCTCTCCCTTCCGCTCCTTCACCGGCAGCCCAAGATGAGAGTGCCAGCATAGTCAGGTTGCTTTGTTCCGGCCCTCTGGTCCAGTTTAAGAACCCATTGTGGCCCTTGAGTCAAAACGTTTGCCCACCCCTGTGTAGGCCACCTTCCTTTTTCAGAGCTGTGCCGAGTTTGGGTTTGCTCATAAGTAAACTGGATGCAATACCTCCCCTACCTCTTCGAATGCTATGAGGGTCAAATAAAACCATGGGAGACAACTGTGGTTCCGTGGAGAAACTATCAGAAAGAAGTCAGGTTACACAAGTTCAGGTTTCATGCTGTCTTAACCCACTTCAGAGTGCACGCTGGGCTGATGTCATGTAACTTCTCTGAGTCTTGTTTTCATCCCGTGCAAAAAAAAAAAAAAAAAAAAAGACATCGTGTTCAGAGTTGCTTTTCAGAGAAGAGACTAGAACCCACTTCTCCTCAAGCCCGGCCTATGCCACTGAGACAACAGCTGGCTATGACGTTTGTGGTCTGAGGCAAACCAGAGAATTCAGGTCTCAATTAAGGGCCATCCCCCAGGCGGCTCCGGAAGACAGCTGCCAAGCAGAAATGCAAGGCTAGTGCTTCGGGCCTTCAAAATGTCCACCCAAGTGCTGAATCCAGATTGTCTCCTAAGGGTCCAAGTTAGCAATTACTTCACTTTGGATTGTTTGTTTGTTTTAAGTGTTGGATGGCCATAGAAAACCTGTTGGCAGAGAGGTTACATAAGAATTGCTCCAACTGTCAGTGTGGTTAAGTGGTTGCATGTCAACCTTTGAACTAGAAGGTCAGAGTTCGATTCTGGTCATCAGGGCACAGGCCCAAGTTGAGTCCCCAGTAGGGGGTGTGCAGGAGGCAACTGATCAATGATTCTCTCTCATTATTGATGTTGCTATCTCTCTCTCCCTCTCCCTTCCTCTCTGAAATTGATAAAGATAAAATTTTTAAAAAGAATCGCTCCCCCACTCTGAGCATTACACATAACAGTTAGAAAGGTCTTAGGTAACCTCAGGAGATCTTTGATAACCTTGATGAAAACCACCCATTTCCCAAGGAAAATGCCTCCATGTAAATCAATTCACACAAAAGCTGGCAACAGTTTCATGGAGCTACAGAAACCCTCGGAAGCCCACCCATGCTCCCCAGGTTAGGGTATCGTTTCTTGCAGCATTCTGAATCTTGCCAACACAATCCAAAGCACGAAAGCCAGGCAAAAGGACTCCCCAGTCTTACTCTTAAAAGCCGGGTCTCAAAGGAATAAAAAATATAATAATTACAGAGAAGCATTTATTTGAGAAATGAGAGCCTTGTATTTTAACATCTACATTCTATAAAATACAACTAACTCATCACTGAGCCCACAAAGTAACCTGGAATTGGGCAATTTTGTACTTTGATCGAATCAGTTTAACTCAATTTGCCCAAGTTCCTGTTCTAATAGATGCACGCACGACGTCCACAAAGACAGAATGAGAAAGTGCAATGGATCTCAGAAGCAGCCGGTCCTCCAGTCAGAGCTTCGCCCTTCGCTCATCCACCATTTCTTAGGAGCCTCAGCTTCCCAACCTTGAACAGTGTTGATACCATCTATTATGCAAAGGTTGGTGGAATTAAATCATGAATGGAAAGTGCTTGGGTCAATGAACATTTGTAGTGGTTGTCATTTTATTGTTAATTAATGATAATGTAAGCTAGGTCATTTATGTTTTGCCCTTAATAGTTAGTATAGCAGCGATTTTTATTATTATTTTACATTTATTTAGGTTCTTGTGAATAGATAAAACCATGTATTTTAATTGATTTTTATAAGAGAGAGAGGATGGGAGAGAAAGAGAAAGAGACATCATTGTGAGAGAGAAACATTGGTTGGTTGCCTTCCACACCCACCCGGACTGGGGATTGAACCCACAACCTGGGCATGTGCCTTGAGGGAATTAAACCTGGGACTTTTTTTTTATTATAAAATATACTGATGAAGTGAAACTACCTTATTTATTTATTTATTTATTTATTTATTTATTTATTTATTTAAATATATTTTATTGATATTTTACAGAGAGGAAGGGAGAGAGAGATAGAGAGCTAGAAACGTCAATGAGAGAGAAACATATACCAGCTGCCTCCTGCACACCCCCTACCGGGGATGTGCCCGCAACCAAGGTACATACCCTTGACCGGAATCGAACCCGGGACCTTTCAGTCCGCAGACCAATGCTCTACCACTGAGCCAAACCGGTTTCGGCAAACCTGGGACTTTTTGATGTCTGGGTTGATACTCCAACCAACTGAGCCACACCAGCCAGGGCCAATATGATATTTAATCAGACATATACTTAACTTCTGCTTCAACTGCCTTATCTAGAAATGAAAACACAATTAGTCCTACCTCACAGAGTTAAAGAATAAAATAAGCTTAAAATATGTAAAATCCTTAATTTCTGAAACTGGCTAAGTAAATGCTCAGCAAGTGTTAGGTGGGATTATTACTAAGGACACAGGCCATCTCATACCTGAGTAAGTATATCTGTAGGAAAGCTCCACGTAGTGAAACTGCCAGGACATTTAAAGGCAATGGGAGAGGGATGGTAACGGTGGAAGTCCTAAAGATTGGGGAATCCACATGGGAACGAGCTGGACTGGGCTTTGCGGTGGGGAGAGACCACAGGTGCCCAGAGGCCCTGGCACAATAGCGACTCCAGAAGCCGGGAAGTCCTCCCTAAATGAAGTGCTCTTGGGCTGCTTTGGGAAAATGACCACACCTCTCAGACTCTCATGCCCTTCTCTGTTGTCCTAAATAAACCGCCAACATGTCCTAGAAATGCCAGCTGCTTGGCAGCCAGACTCCATTTCCCAGATTACCTCTCAATCCTGGAAGAAACATCAAAAACTTGGCCAAGATCACCAATCCCTATGTTCAGGGCTGGACAATGAGGCCATGGCTCTGAGGGTCAGAGTGGGTAATGGATAGTTACTACCCAACCTGTGCAGACTGCATGATGGCAAGGAATACTGCATACACCAACAGTGGGTCTACTTCTAGCTGCACCGAAAGCGCATTTAGTGCAAAACAAAGACGGGAAGAGGCTGGTTTAGGAGGTGCCCGGGAGGAGTTATGGATAAGTTTCAGGGCTAATAAGGCAGCTCCATGTACAGGAGAAGCTATAAAAGAGATAAGTTAGAGCAATCTTTGCTCTTCAACGTCTTTATTTGCCTATCAAGAGATGGGTGTGAGGATTTAGAGTTGGCTGGATACCTGTATATTTTCAGACTTGTTGGCTTCTTCTCCCTCCCCCTCAACCTCTACTTCACCTCTCCCCAAATCGCAGCAAAATAACAAGGGCAAAACAGCACGCTGACCACCAGCTGGGAAGATTTCCAACTGCAGCCGCTTGCAAAGAAAACCAACATAAATTTCGCGTGCATGTGTTACCCTGGCCTCCTGAAATCCATCTCACCCGCTTAGGAGACCTTTAGAGCTGTTCCTACCGGTGTTAGCATTCGGGACCATTGGGAGCCTGTTTACGGAGCACAGCACTCTGCGGGAGCCTTCCATTACCTTGGGCGGAAGGCATCCATTCTCCAGGGCAACAGAGCGGCCCCCAAGTGGTATCGGGATCCATGGAACCTCATGGACGTCTTAAGTAAGAACTCTCTCAACTCACATCTCACTGTTTCTCACTCACCATCTCAGGCATCAGTTTCTCCTCTGGCTAGAAGCTACTTCCATGGCGGCAGACTCTCACGGTACCAAGGGTTAGGGTAACACTCCAATGGGGGGACGGCATTAATGAAAGGGGTATTCAATTCTATCTGGTAACATGACGCTGGGAGGACAACTGTAGAGTAAGAGAGAGGAGGGGTAGGAAAGTGAGAGCCAAAAGGACACACACACACACACACACACACACACACACACACAATGTATTCTCAGTGGGGGAGGGTGTACCTGTCCAGCTATGGGTACTTGTCAGCTCTAGCAATGCAGCCACCGCCTCAGAGAGGTCCTCAGTGGCCACCACAGGTAAGTCCCTCAGATCCCTTTTCCCTGCCTGATTTTGCAAGATGATACCTGACTTTAACCGCACACTCCACTGCTGCTCTGTGCTATTAACCACTTCCCTGCCTAGAATGAAGCTATGCAGGGGCTTGAACCATGCCCATCCCATTGACACTCCATCCCCCAGAGCTTGGAGAGCACCTGAAATACAGCAGGCACCTCATTAAATGTTTGTTATAAACACTAATGAATGAATAGCTGGGATTAGTTAATTGCTGTTTTTTTTCACTTGAGATTTTGCCTGTAAAATGGGATTTCTATAAGTTCATTGCCCATTACTATTACATTATAACTAGAGGCCCGGTGCACAAAATTCATGCAAGGGGCTCGGCCCTCACAGCCCTGCCTACCCTACCCAGCCCTACAGCCCCAGCTTCGTCCAGAAGATCCTTGGAAGGTCGTCTGGACAGTTGTTCTGCTATTCGGTTTAATTAGCATATTAGCTCTTTATTATATAGGATGTGAAGGAGGCAGGAGAGCATCAAGCAAATACTACATGGGAATCATGGTGCCTCGAATTTTATACACAGGTGTCCCAAAAAAGTGTTTACATACTTTGACTGATTATAAAGTCAGTGTTTATTAACATATAGTTCATTTTCAAAATTTAAAAGAATCTACAGAAATGAATAATTTTTTTAAATTTATATTTTACAGAGAGGAAGGGAGAGAGATAGAGAGCTAGAAATGTTGATGAGAAACATCGACCAGCTGCCTCTTGCACACCCCCTACCTGGGATGTGCCCGCAACCAATGTACATGCCCTTGACTGGAATCGAACCCGGGACCTTTCAGTCCACAGACCGACGCTCTACCACTGAGCCAAACCGGTTTTGGCAGAAATGAATAATTTTTTTGTCCATGCCTGCTTTCAAACCGATGACCGTTCTGGTCCAGGCATTGTTGGTAATGTGAAGTAATGGAATCCCAAACATCAAGAATCATTTCGTTCGGTGTTTGTGTGCTCTCAATTCATCAACTCTTAACAATTTTGTACCATAAACTTTACCTTTTATGTATCCCCATAAAAAGTCTAGTGGATAAATTTTCTTTGTTCAAAGCTTAATCTGGCTTCACCCATTATTTCAAATCAGTGAAACCTGAAAAAGGAGTGAAAAGTAAGCGACTTATCAGCTATAAATGTCCTTATACATTTTCACTCTGTGTCCCCAAAAATGTATACACACTTTGAATAATTATAAAGGCAGTGTGTATACTCCAGCTGTGTTTTCAAACTTCCAGTGGCATTTAGAATGAATTTCCTTTGTTCAAAGCTTAGTCTGGCTGAAACGAAAGAAACCTCAACTGAGCTATCAGCTGTTAAAGTATATATATACAAGTCTGGCTGGCACAGCTCAGTTGTTGAGAGTCAACCTATGAACCAGGAGGTCATGGTTCAATCCCCGGTCAGGGCACATGCGCAGGCCGTGGGCTCCATGTGGGCTGTGCAGGAGGCAGCTGATAATGATTCTCCATCATTGATGTTGCTATCCTCCCTCTCCCTTCCTCTCTGAAATCAATAAAAACATATTTAATAAAAAATAAATAAAAGCAGCTCCTCTTTCTGGACTTGCTTATGGTTTCACCATGGTTGGCGTGTCCCCAGTTGCAATTCCTCTGCTATTCCCAAGAGCACTCGTTTTTTTAAAAGTGTGTATATATGTTTTGGGGACACCCTGTATAATAATCCACTTAATTCTGTGTTTCATTACCATTCACTAATTTAAAAGACAAACTGGCAGATGTAGGCTTTCAAAAGCTCTCACCAAAGAACCTTGAAGTGTGTGCCAGATGCTGGCGTTAGGGCCAAAGCCATGCAGCAATCATGGAGTTCAGAGGCTTGCCAGCAGCTTCCGCTGTACACAGAGGATATGAGACGGTGCTGCCCCTGGGCTGAGGTCTAATTCCTGACAAAGTCACTGTTTTCCATTGGCATCAAAAGGCACTTCTGCCCAGCCAGTGTGGCTCAGTGGTTAAGTATCAACCCATGAACCAGGAGGACACACATTCCTGGGTTTCAGGCTTGATCCCCAGTAGGGGGCGTGCAGGCGGCAGCCAATCAATGATTCCCATTATTGATGCTTCTATCTCTCCCTCTCTCTGAAATCACTAAACACTTTTATGGGGGTTTTTTTTGTCTGTTTGTTTGTTTTTTGTTTTGTTGTTTTTTTAAATAAAAAGGGTATTTATTGGATCACATGATCTCATACACCTAGAGGAAATAATGAACATAAATGGATGAACAAAAACAGACCCAGAGAAAGAGAAGCAGCGATCAGACTCTCAAACCTCAGAGGGAAAGTAGGGGAGGGTGGGGGTAAGGGGAAGAGATTAACCAAAGGACTTATTTGCATGCACATGGGCCTAGCCAGTGGCCATGGACAGCAGGGGGGTGGGGACATATGTAGGGAGGGGTTTGGGATGGGAATGGGGGGATGAGGACAATTATGTGATACTATAATCAATAAAATAAATTAATTTTTTTTAAAGGCACTTCTGATGTGACCCTGTGTCTGGAAAGCTACTACTATGCTTCAGACTAGAGGGAGTGAGCTGCTGGTCTCACCCGCACAGCCCAGATTTCTTCACTAGCACGCTGGGGCAGAGCTCACAAAATGCTTCCAAGCTGTGGGCCACTGGACAAGGTAGTCAGCCATGGAAAGACTCTGCCCAGTGAAAAGGCTTTAGGCTTAGGTGGCAGCACAGGGCAGTTAAACAGGACTGTGGGACGCAGACACCTGGCTAAAATCCCAGCCCTATCACCTTCCACCTCTTTGAAACGGGGGTGAGAATAATTACTGCCTCACGGGCATCCTGTAAGACTAATGGATGAAAACTGCCAGGCACATAATGGGCGCGCAGTCTAACATTAACCAAAATGTAATTATTATTTTTCCTCCCCAAAACTTTTACTCCCGGAGGTTTTTGTTTTTTAAATCATCCATATTAATCTGACTCTAATCCTTCCCGAAATAACAGGCTTTTCCTGAGTTTGTGGTAGCAGAGTGGTGGCCTGATTCTTTCTATCATCCCTAAGAAGGTACCTGACCCGGCTCTCTCTCTTGTCTCTAAAATTAAGCAAAAGAGAATATCCGTGCTGCAGGTGAAGACAGTGTGAGCTACCCATGTGTTCATTGATTTAAGACAGACCCTACTCCTACCTGAGCTGTTTTACTTACGTATGAATAGAGGATTAGCGTAGATGAGCCATTCACTCTAGCCCAGAGAGAAGAGGAGAGGAGAGGACACCAATGGTGGGACAGCATGTGGTACTTAGAAAGGAGGAGGCAATGGACTTGGAGTCAGAAGGATATGATCCTACAACCTGAACCCCGCTCCCCATATATAGAGTTGTTCAGATTTAGCAAATAAAAATATAGGATACCCCATGAAATGTAAATTTCAGATAAATAATGTTGCTCTTTTACTATAAATATACCCCATTAATTTTTTTATATAAGTATAGCCCACTCAATTTTCAGTACAAGTATGTCCCAAATACTACATGGACCATCCTAAAAATATCCAGTTTACCTGAAATTTAAATTTAACTGGGCATCCTGTATTTGATCTGGTAAAGGCTAAGCCATGTAATGATCTTATAAGATTTTACCTGATGCAGCAAGAAGACCATGGAATTCGGAGTTAAACAGAGCTCTGTGTGAATTGTACTTAACTACAAAATAAATGAGTAATCCCAGCACCTTGCACTAACTGACTCTCACTTTCCATATATGTGATTGGTGATGACAATGCCTCACAAGGCCGTCCTATGGGGTAAATTACATAAAGATAATGACAATACTACTGATATTGATGATGTTTCATTTATTAAACGATGATCCACAAATGGTCATTTTCTTTGTTCTTTTGAGCCTCAAATATTTCTAACTTGTAAAATGGGATTAAAGGTATTGGTAACAGAATTCAAATATATTTTCTGATAAGAATGATACTTTAGACTTCTTCCCACTGATGTCTGGGGAAATCATAAGAATTTACTTTAAGTTGGCAAAATACATTCCCTCCCAGTCAAAAAAAAAAAAGCATATTTTTTTGGTCTGCCTAGTTTTGATGTGTAAATGCAGTTGGTGAGAAACTGTCTTGAGTATTCTCTCAAGAGTTAATATACTGTCCCCCTAACATTCCCTAAACCAATATTTCCTAAAAATGTGGTCTGAGGATAGCAGTAATAGAACCACCAGGAGTCCCTAAGGACTTTCCTAGACCCCACCTGCAGTCTTATCAGAGTTTCTGGGGTGGGGCCAGAGAGTATCCTTTTTAATAAGTCACCCAGCACACCGAAGTTTGGACATCATCCCCCAAAACGCCAACCCCAGGAGCTACACTAGCAGACTCACCTTTCCCAGAGCTAACATCTTCAAAAAAGTAAATAAATGGGCCCCGAATAGTCTGTGAGGGCAGGAATGGCAAAGCCCAGAGTGACACAGGAACGGCAGCCTCCGAGCCTTGATAGGACGAACAGATCAGCCCATCTAACACTCTGTTTCGGAGCATTTGTGTCAAATTGGCATTTCAATTCCAAGACCGTATATAAAACCCCATTCAATTATTTAGCACAGTACAGATTTTACATAACTCTTGAAGTTACTGACTCAATTCATTTTCCTTCAAACTACAAGACAGATTAATCTAAAATGAATTAAGACAGGCAACCAGAAGCGGTGTTACCACGGCCAGTAAACAGTTCTTACACTGCTGGATCAGTCGGCAGCTTACGGTCCTTGAGAGCCCGGGATGCCACATCTGCTCGACAATCTCGGGCTCTCAAGCTGAGGATTTAGAAACCGTGTCTGTCCACAATAACAAGAACTCAGGAGAGGGCGTAATGCTCAACCCAAGCTCTTGTTTTTTCCAGTAAGTATCACTTCTTCCCCCAAAAAGAGAGATGGTGAAGATGACTCGGGTACCAATATTTTAAGTACAAATCAAATGTGTACATGTCCCACATTTATGTAACATAACCCTGCCACGCGTTTAATATTATCTGTAAAGCACCATAAATTATACCTTATTGTTTAGAGTCTAGCAGAGAATAAAGACAAAGAAACAGTGATGAGGTAGGCCAAGACGTATTACAGGAGGGAATTTCAGTGTCAAAAGGAGCATCCGAGCCAGATGTTGGAGAAAGAAACATCACAGGGGATTTCCTGGAGAAGGTAACATCTGAACCAAGAAGGAAAAGGAGACATTATGTGGGTAAAAAGATAGCCAGCACTCTAGAATGTGGTCTTATTTGGAAACAGAATGTGGTCTTATTTGGAAACAGAATGTGGTCTTATTTGGAAACAGGGCTGTTGGAGATACAATTCATTGAGATGCTATCAGACTGGAGTAGGTGGGGCCCTTCAACCAATGTGACTAGAGCCCTTGTGAGAAGAGGAAAGAGACACAGAATGGAGAATGCCACGTGGAGACAGAGGGGCACAAACAGAGGGCAGGCAGCCCCGTGAAGGTGGAGGCAGAGGCTGGAGTTTGGCTGCCACAAACCGAGGATCTCCTGGGGCCACCGGAAGCTGGAAGAGGCACAGACAGGAGCCTAGTGGCTTCAGGAGGACCGTGGCCTGGCCAACCCCATACTTTTGGACTTGGAGCCTTAAGATCTGGGAAAAAATAAATGCCTGCTGTTTAAAGCCATGGAGTTTCTGAGGCTTTATTATGACAACGCTAGGACACCAGTCAAAGAGGAGTGTGGGGAAGGGGATGAGACCAGGCCTGGGCCAGCCACAAGTGAAGGCCTGAGGTAAAGGCGAACACCTTGGTTCCCAGGAAGCACAGGAATTCCGTCTGGGGATCCCTGAGAGGGGGAGGCAGGCAGTGGCTGGAGGCAGCAAAGGCCATCTCTGCTCTGCTTCATGCCAACCAGAAGGGTCACTCTAAGGAGCTGAACCAAACCTCCAGCAGGGCGAACAAGAAGCATGAAAATGCTCCCAGTAAATATTAACCTGTGACTAATGAATGCCATGATGGAAAAGTGCTCTCAAAAATCATCAGTATTTTGCCGAAACCGGCTTGGCTCAGTGGATAGAGCGTCGGCCTGCGGACTGAAAGGTCCCAGGTTCGATTCCTGTCAAGGGCATGTACCTTGGTTGCGGGCACATCCCCAGTAGGGGGTGTGCAAGAGGCAGCTAATCAATGATTCTCTCTCATTGATGTTTCTAACTCTCTATCCCTCTCAGTAAAAAAATCAATAAAATATATTTTTAAGAATCATCAGTATTTACTGACAGCAGAAAGCAAACCAGGTTTTTAACACAACCACACAACTTGGAAGTCAGTGCCTGGAAGAGACACAGCAGCCTCTGGCGGTTCTGTTTCTCGAATCTTGGTTACACAGATGAGTTCACTTTGTGAAAAACCATCCGGCCGCATCCTAGTGACCTGTGAACTTCCCCGTATGCACAGAACCTTTATAAAAGTTCCAGTGAAAGAGAGAAAAATGTAACATTTAGCATCTTCTTGCCCCGGGTGGACTGGTGCAATCATATTTCTAAGGATAAGATGTCCATCATCCTGAACAAAAGTACTTCTGGCCATCTGTCTGCTTCCATCTGAATTTGATCACCTTAGCATGAATTTTAAAGCTCCGAGACATTACTAAGTAAAACCTACCTCCTTCTCCTTCTGCATTATCCTCTCTCCCAGGCCAATTAGACAGCATGCCGTGGCTGGCCTGGGTTAATAATAGAACACTACTTCATATTTAAACAACAGATCTCACTGCACTGAACGAACGGCTTTGTCTCTTGAAAAACCTCAGATTTCATGTGCAGTGGGAGTGACGTGATGCTTGTTTTTACCTGCGTTGCTCAACAACAATAAAGCCAGCACTGGGTCCTCAGGAAAGCTCGAGGCCAGGCCAGAGACTTAGGATTCTGCCCCTGGTTCCCCACACGCCTGGGTGACACACAGACACCCTCACCATGTGTTTAGAAAGCCGATGAGAAACCCTTACAATGGGCTTGCAGTCTAATGGAGCAACCATAGAAAACCTCCTAATTGGAAGGCTGCATTGTTAGTTATAAAAGCCCAACATGGCTTTTCCTGATGACCAACGCAACTCAAATCTGTGCAATCTTAATGTAAAGCAGCATCATTCAAGACTGCAAGGACCCTAACTCCGGCGAGGCAACATGTCCAGCCATGACTGGCTTTGCACCAGCCCGCACACACTCGTGTGCACACATGCCTACACCACCAGACGTGGATGGCCTGGATGGATCTCGGGGCTGCTGGGAGGATGTCTGGGAGAAGGCAGCGAAAGAAGAGCACTCTCACACAGGGCTTCTATGTGTGGGCGGTTCCATTTTCCAGAACCCTTCCCTGGAAGGTCAAGAAGAAAATGAGTACTGTTCATTGCACCAGGATTTTTTTTTCTTGCAACTCATTCTCCTACTTCTTAGAAATCTCAACAACCTATGGAAGAACATCCTGATATACAGGGTGGGGCAAAAGTAGACTTATAGTTGTGAGTACGAGAAACACAGTTAATTCTTGTTTATTGTTACTTTTGCTCCACTCTGTATACATATACCAATAAAGACAAATTTATAGGTGTAAGTTAGGGGTTGAATTGTGGCCTCTACCCACAAAAAAAAATTCATATGCTGAAGCTCCAATCCTATATCTCAGAATGGGATCTTACTGAACACAAGGTTAATGCAGATATAATTATTTACCGTGTTTGCCGGCGTATAAGGCGATTTTTTGGCCCTGAAAAATACGTATTTGCCGGCGTATAAGACGACTGGGCATATAAGACGACCCCCTAACATTTCCACTAAAAATACAGAGTTTGTTATATACTCGCCGTATAAGACTACCCCCCACTTGGATGCGTATTTTTCAGGGCCAAAAAATCGTCTTATACGCCGGCAAATACTAGGTCAGCATGAGGTCATTCTAGAGTAGGGGGACCCCTAATCCAAAATGACTGGTGTCCTTATAAGGGGAAATTTGGGGACACACACGCACGCACAGGCACACGCACGCACAGAGGGAGAACACCAAATGGAGATGAAGACAGAGATCAGGTGATGCTTCTAAGCCAAGGACCACAAAGATCCCCAGCAAACTGCCATAAGCCATGGGAGAGACATGGACCCAACTCTTTCAAACAGCCCACAGAGGGAAGCAATCCTGCTGACACCTTGATCTTGGACTCCTAGACTCCAGAATTGGGAGATTTGGGTTGTTTACGCCATCAAGCTTATGGGCTTTGCCATAGCAGCTTTAGCAAACGACTTTAGTGTAGATGCACAGATTTTTAACAAAAAAGCTTGTGTGCTAATGCGTCCTGTTTGTATGAGCATGTACACAGTCACCCTCGGGTGAGGAACCTCAGGTGACTAACCCCTTGGTTGTCTGATCTGCAGTACTTTGTGGGTACGTGAGGTTTAATCACAGGACTAGGGAAATTCTGACTCACAATCCCTAAAAGGCTGAGGTTCCAAATTTTGTCATGCAGCCCTGAATTCACTTCAGCTCTGGGAAACCTCAAGTCCCAGGGAGAAAGATGATCTGGTTTCCTCTCTCTTCCTTCCAATACAGAGGCAGGTATAATTTAATAATAGCGCCCTGCTTCCCAGGTGCAATTAAAAATGGCCTTCATTACTCCTCCGAATGAGTGTGCTTTATAATGCTGCAATCTACGGTTCAATAAAAAAGCAACTACTGCACCTATCATGGCAAAGCTGTAAAAAGTGATCAATGTGCTTTTGGTAGCTCCAGCGGCAGGGAGGGGGAGGGAAAAAAAAAAAAAAACCTTAAAGAAATAGAGGCAAAATAACCCGGTGCCATGTGAGCGGCGTTGGAAATCCACAGTTCCTCATTTCTGAAACCTTTTGATTTCCTTCACTTTAATTGATTCCTTCCCTTTTCACTTAGGAAATAGTAAGGTGGGGCGGGGGCATGTGCCAAAAACAAAGGAGGTGGAAATGGGGGAAATAAATTCAAACTTTTATACAGGAGAGACCAAAGTCTTATGCACATGTGACTATGAGTCCTCTGAACTGTTAGTTAAAAAAAAAAGTGTGTACATGTGTGAATGCATGTATGGATGTCTGTGTATATGTGCTTGCACATGTGTGTGCGTGTGCGTGTGTGTGTGTGTGTGAGCATGCACGTATGAATAGAGCAAGAGAGGGAGAAATTAAGAAAGAAAAAGTGAGTCAGGACATGCTTGTTGGAACAGGAATAATGATTGATATGATAACCCAGCATTGAATGGTTAGCTGAACCACAGGTAAGTGTTGGGTTGAGGTTCTACTGCAGGAAACATTTGCTTCCCATGACTATTCATCCACATCATCGGACCCAGAAGAGGAATCCTCATATGTTTACAGGCATGGTTTTCTCCAGGCCTTAAAGTCACCAGTCTTCATCCTTCTCTTCCCCCATTCCCAACGGCTCTCACATGGTGATCTGAACAAAATAAAGATTCTTGGGTGTCAGGCATGATTTTTTAACACTGGATATGTATCCAATATTGTTATAGTTGCAAAGGTGAAACGCCTGCCCAGTGGGAAGTGGCAGAGACAGGATTTGAACCCAGGCACCCAGGTTTCTGCAGTCTGCTTTCTAAGAAACAGTGGTTAACGAACCAAAAGCAATACGTACACTGCATGAGGAGTGCTTCGTTTATTGTCTCGGTGTTTCAGACCCCAACTCATCCGATATGGAAAAGCTATCCCGGCCATATAGTCAGTCAGGAATGGTAATCAATTTGCGAGATTAGTTGTAGTCTCTACTTTTCTTCCACCTTTATTTGTCATTTTAATGCTCTTCCAACAGCTTCCGAAATGACTTATTTTATGCATGCATATATATGGTGTCCCAAAACATGTCTACACACACTTTGAGTAATTATAAAGGTAGTGTTTAGTAAAATACCTTTCATTTTCAAAACTGAGCTGTCAGCTGTTAAAGTGTTACATTGTGGGGGGACATCCTGTATTCTGGGCTTTATTAACAATCCTTATAAAAACGCTTGCCTGGAGAGAATTGAACTAAAATTTCATTTGGAAATGACTGACATATGCAATCCACCCATCTGATCTCGGTTCCTACAGCCACATAAAATGTGAACAGCTCACTCAAAGGCAACCAGAGTTCACTGTGACACTATTAGAGACTCTATTCACAAATCTCCCCCCCCCCTTGCTAGAGTCAGAAGGAGACAGCCCGCGGTCTTTTCTACACACCTTCACTTTTTAGCTTTGGTGTTACATTTCGATCCAGGCCTAGTTGTTGAGGAGTGTGTCCAAGGTAGAGGTGGTTGTGAAAGAATCTGGTAAAGTCAGAACAAGTTTGGGTTATCTAAAACACACTATGGATGCTACGATGACCCTCTATAAAAACAATGCTTAGCGCGTCATGTGAACAGAGGTGCACATACAGAAGCTTCTCAAAGATTCACCCATGCAGCAGTAGACAGCTAATCCTTGCTGTCACAGTCTTCTTTGATTAAAACACAGCATATGCCTTTCAGCATTAGTACTGTCTGGGGTTATTTTAGGACTGTGCCTAATCGAACGGTATTATGTTATGAGTTCACACGGCCTGGGGAAGGAGGCCTGGATTGTGTGGCTCAGAGAGTCTGTGTGATCTTCAGCCCTCACTTAGCTATCTCGGTGACCTTCCAACAAGGCAGCTCTCTCTCTTTCTCTCTCTCTCTCTCTCTCTCTCTCTCTCTCTCAGCCACAGCTCCCTTGTCTGTAAAGCCAGGATGGGTCTACCTACTCTTCTTCTGGCTTCACGGGCTGGTTACACACAGATCATATAAAGTGACAGATGGGCAAAGTACACATTGTTTAGCATTATACAGAGGGAGTCCTGGGCCCTGTGGGGAACACAGAGTTAAACCAAATCCACATCCTTTGGTGGAATGTGACTTTTCTATAATAAACTGCTATACATTATTCAGTTTCCAGTATATTTTGTACATTAGAAGCATATTTATGAGTTCATTTCAAAGCTTTCTAATTTCAGTTAGACTCGGTGGAAAAGCTTACCCGTTAAAATTTCTCTATAAATCATGTATTTTAATAAAAGTTCAAGTTTGAACTTTTATTAAAAAAAATTTTTTTGAAAGAAAGAAGGTTTAATTGGCAAGGACTGTCTAACTACACACTTTGGGTTGCTTCTATAAACATATTTTTTTTTCATGCGGCAGGAAGCTGATAATAATGCCTCACAAAGATTTTGTTAGGGCCCGGTAAAACATGAGATCTTTACATGTCCCTCCCCAAAGTCTATGAAACTACTTCTAACCTGGAAATCCTCAGGGGGTCAAGTCATTTGGCAGCTGGGTTATAAGATATATGCGTTTAATCTCTCTTTTGGACTAAACATTTAGCTAATATAATTGTCAGGAAGGTTTTGACATTAAGAATTTACGACTCAAATAAAACTTCTAAGCAGAAGTTCAGGTACGCAGCCATGAGCGCTGCAGAACGGACACTGTTGGAAGATGGCCAATTCTAAGAACATAAAACTTGTCACCCTGGGTCAGACCAGAAGTCTAGTTTCCATCAGACTTTATGTGGCATCAAAACATGTCCCGTACAACAGAATCGTCTACCTACGTGACGCTGCGCTCAGAGGAAGGGCCCAGGTCTGGATGCTGCTGGAAGCTGAGAAGCCAGCATGGGGCTTTGCCTAAGTCATTCTAGAACACTCAGCCCTGGCACTCCAGCCTGCACAGGTGCTGGGGATAATGAGCTCTGTATGCTAGTAGCCCTCGGGGCAAAGACATTCCATTCCACTTGATGCGAATTAAACTACCTCCTTGTGGCTTAGAGAGGTGCCCTTTTGTTCCAGCCCCGTGGAACTTGGGGACCAGGCCCATGTCCCACCTGCCTGTTCCCCATACATCTCCCTTCATCCTACAACTCTCCAGTCCTAACATGTTTTTGCTCTCTACTTTCTCCAGAATCCACACTATCCCCTTGGTCATTTGAGTTGCCTTGATCAACCTATTTTAGTGAAGGCAGAGAGAGATTCGGGTCATTCAGAAGGGTTCTCCACCTGAAATTGAATAGAGACTTGGCCAATAACCAAAAATTTTGTTACCGAACTCAGGGGTTCACCACTTGGGGTGCTTCACTTAAACATGAGACTTGGCTGTGGCAAGGTGTTTTATTTACTTGCAGCCAGTAAAGAGACAGGAGATTCATATCCAGAGCTCTGCCCCCTGGAGGGAGGTGTAGCCACTGCTTAGCTACACTATTTGGTCAAGTACATGTTGATTTCTTCCTGGTAATGGGCTACACTTACCAGGTTCGGTGACTGTTAAACTTACCCTGTATACAGCTGCTCAGCAAAATACTGGGCTACATCGTAACATTTGTCAAGAGCATTTATTAAATGAATGGCCCAGACCTTGAGACCTCTGTCCTCTTTCACAATTTCAGTAAGCCTCCCAACTCACAAAATTCCCTAAAATCCCAAGTAAACTGGCCATCGATGAAACCTCAGCCACAGCGTTCGCATTGGTTATGATTGTTAACTAAGAGCAGTAACTTGCTTGGTATCTGTGAAACGGAGATACATGAATATATAAAGGGGTAAACAAAAAAGGAAGAAGAAGAATGTGATATATAAAAAAAGGATAAATTCCCAATTTCCCTTAGCATGAGCCATGAACTCTCCAAGTTAATCCCACGATGTCTGTAATTGTGGTTCATTATTTCAATCACATCAAAGGCTTATTACTTTCTGGAATGCGACCGGGCAGATTAAAAGAAACAGCCAATTACTTCTCATGACAAAAAAGAAAGTATGTCCTATCGTTTATGGGGTTTTGTAAAAAGCCTGGGAAACCAGGGAGGAGGAAAAAACACAATGAACCTGAACTATACAGGCACATAGTTGCTATTTGAACACTTTATCAAAAGTCAAAAGCCCAGTAAACGAAGGGAAGGAAAAGAGGGACAGGTGGCTGGAAAATTAAGTCTGTCGCCTTTGTCTGGTGACCTCAACCAACTCACCCACCACAAAATATTACAGGCAAAGGTCCCATTACTTCCTGGAAAGTGGCTGATTGTTACGTAAGTATTTTAAATGTTTCATTAAGGGGGGGAAAAAAGCAAAATAGTTGCTTTGCTTAGGATGAACTAGAGTAAAGTTGACTTTCACATTAGCTAAGGCAAAAGGAAGTTTGAGGAGGATAAGGTAAACAAGGAGAAATTATTTACTTAAAAAAGATTAAACTATTTTCAAGCACTTCAAATACAGTAACATAATTAGTATACAAACAGTGAGCTAATTATTTCCTGGCTCTGGCTTAGAAGAAAGCTCGGGGGGGGGGGGGGATAAGCAGGGGAGGGGACCTTCAAAATAGGAATAGCTCAACACCCCTGGCCATTCTAGATGCAAGAAGTGAAGCGATGGCAATACATGCCCACTCACTCCCAGGCTACCGGGAAGATATGGCGACATCAACTAAACCTCCAGCCTGCAGAAGTGATGTACCAGGTCCAAACGGAGGGCTGTTTTTAAAAGCTCAGCATCCTGCCCCACTCTTTTAAAACGAGAGAGAGAGAGAGAGAGAGAGAGAGAGAGAGAGAGAGAGAGAGAGAGAGAGAGAGAGAAAAGAAACAGTGATGAAAAACTTGGGAGAAAAACGAGGCTGCAACATAGCTCTAGCAGCTTATTAGGAGCAAGACTTGAGCAAAGCAACAGAGCCGCTCATTAGCGATAATGTCAGCTCCAGAATTAGCTGTGCCATTTCTTCCATTCTTCCTGCGTATCTGCTCACGGCCACACCACCGATTAAGCACTTAACCTGTGCCGGCTGCCGGGAACAGAGAGGTCGCCGGACACTGGCCTTCGGAGGACCGCGGCTCGCCTTCCCCTTCCCCTTCTCTCCCATCCCCCACTTGCTATGTTCCGAATGCCTCCCTGAGAGGTGAGCATGGGAAATTTTTCAAAATATTTCAAAAATATTTATGTTTCGACATACAAACCACAGAAGCGAAGTAAGATCAAGGAAGGTGAGAACGCGTGAGCGCCGTAAGCTAATACCCTTTGTCACTGCCAGGGATTTTCCTGACCGTGTTTTATGATCTACCTTTCTAGGACGGCTGGCTGCTTAGGAATTGGTTAGAAACAACAAAAAGAAAATGCCTAAGAAATTAGGTTTCGGCACCAAAGCTCACCTGTTTTCCAAAAGACACTTCCTCCCTACCCAAAGGAAGCATCTGCATCGTGCATTCGTCCAGCCGGCCATCGTTTGTGGTTGTTTTCTATTCATTCCTCCATTCATTCCGTTATGATCTAGAGAGAGCCTACTATAGGTCAGGCAATGCACAGGCCCTGGGTATGAAAGGGCTTGCGAGAAAAGGAAAGAAAAGGAAGGGGAAAAAAGAGAAGCTTCTGTCTTCATGGGACTTGTAGAGTAGGGGAAGGGAAAGGCGCTATCTAAATGATCACAGAAACAGAGCACTGGACACTGTGATGACTGCTATCCGTGAGCAGCCCAGGAGACCGCGCCGCACACAGCAGGTGGCTGGTCTATTTGGGGGAGCCAGGGAAGCCTTCTGTTTGAGGAACGCCCAGAAGAACAGGGGCAGGTGTGGAGACCTGAGAAGCATGGCGGAGTGGTGATAAAGGTCGCTGGAGGGACAGGGGGAACCAGATCAGAGGAGGCACATCAACACGGCAGGGCCCAGTAAGATTGTCTTTCATCCAAACAGCAGGAGGGAGCTGTTAGATACTGATGTGTTCTCGACAGTGCGGTCAGAAGTCCAGACTCATGAGTTCAAACCGTACCGTGGACGTTGCATCTGTGTGTGTTCCTATGTATGTGTGTGAGTGTGAGTGAATCCTTACATCCGCCCGAGGCAGATCTAGAAAAATACAAGGAAATTGATGTTCGTGGTTGCTTCTGGAGACGGAAACTAAGACACAACAAGCTAGAAGTAGAAGAGAGTGGGAAGGAAAGGGAATCAGTAGCAATAAAAAAGAAAAGGGGGGAGGGAGGGGGTCACTAAATAAGAAATATGGCCGAAACCAGTTTGGCTCAGTGGTAGAGCGTCGGTCTGCGGACTGAAAGGTCCCGGGTTCGATTCCGGTCAAGGACATGTACATTGGTTGTGGGCACATCCCCGGTAAGGGGTGTGCAAGAGGCGGCTGGTCGATGCTTCTCTCTCATCGACGTTTCTAGCTCTCTATCTCTCTCCCTTCTTCTCTGTGAAATATCAATAAAATATATATTTTTTTAAAAAGAAATATGCACAGAATTATGGTGGGGAAAACAACACAACAAAACGCAATGCATCTTGAAGAACCAGCTCCCTTCCAGCCTGCTTCTTGCCGGCTTCCCCATAAGGAGGACTCACTCCAAAGTGCAGGAGTGGAAGCAGCCAGCATTCCAGCCAAAGAATTTTGGCTTGCGGAATAAAAACAAAAACAAGACAACTACACCGGGTTTAAGATAACTGGCAAGAGCCAGATACTCATCTACGCAAACCCTGCTCAGATGTGCCTTGAAAGAAGGCTGAAGGGAAAGTTTAGAAATCGTCTCCAAAGTGCTACTTTCAATGGGCTTTGACCATCTGGGCTTAAAAAAAAAAAAGGCCCAAACAAGCAAAATCCAAGACCCAGCAAATGCAGGCGCAAGACTGTAAAAGGAGAGTGAGGAGGCGGTTTGCAAGGTCAGCATGTTGCTGAGTGGCTAATTGATGGGGCTGTGGAGCTCAGGCAAAGCAGTCTGGGACAGAGAGGGGGAAAAAGGGTGCGGTGAAAGGAACATTATTTTTTTTTCCCTCCCTATTTTTTTTTTTAAATACCACTTCAAAGTGTTGACAATTACGAAACATGTCAGCTGGTGGTGGGGATTCATCATATGGGCCCTAAGTGACAAGCAATGAGAACCCGAATCCTGAAGCTGGATGGGCTTCCAAAGCCCCGGACAATCACCGCCATAAATCACCCGGGCACGTCAATCCCCGCCTGCAGGACGCTCTGCAGACAGCAAACATGCAAAGCAAAGGCTCACGCAGAAAAGGGGTGTCGGGCTCCAGACGGGAAAGGATGCTACTCTCGTGTGAGCATCGTCTTTTCTAAAGAGGCTGCCGGGAGGAGGAGGAGGTTACCATCGGAGACATCACCCGCCACGGCCACCATAATGGAAATGCAAGAGACACAGGGGCCCATGACCACCTCCGCCTTGCTGGGGTCCATGTTGGCTCTACCAGGAGAATTTCAGCTCCTGGCTCCAGGTAATGCACACGCTCCTATCCTCAACAGCCTCAGAATTCAGTTGAGGTGAAGACTGGGAGAGGAGATGGTGCAGCCACCGTGTTTATTTCTCAGAATCCCCAAGTGAAAGGCTTGGGTGATTACTTTTTATTGACTCAGAGCCTGTGACTCAGTCCTGCTACACATTGAAAAGGGCCATCGCTAGACTCCTCTCTCCGCCAACTGCCCTACTTTTATTTCTTCTTATTCAATTAAACACAGCCAACCTGCCTCCTAGTCATAAGGTTTTCAATATAAACTGCCAAAATTTCAAAAAGGTAAAAGAGATCGCTCCTTCAGATAATATCTATGTCATCCTCATCCAGAGTCTGGCCCGTGTGAAACGTGAGAGAAAGCCCCCCCGAAAAACAGTAGTAAGTAGGTTTTCATTTGACTTCCAGCTCCACCACGCTGTGGTTACAGTCAACCTAATTGTTTCTGGGGTCTTTTATCTTTGGGGGTGATGGGTGGAGAGGGGGAGATGGTGTTAGTTACCAGAAGCAACAGTCAGTTGCTGATTCACCTGACGTTTTGGCCATGTCTAACCCCTCAGACAGGCCATTAGAACCACGCTCCAGACAGTGCCTTTTCCAACAAGAAGGTTCATGTGAAACAGAGAAAGCCAGATCTCAGGCACCAGATTGTCCAAAGCAATGAGCCAACACACAGCCACAGAAACCCAGTTTACCCAAAAGGGCACTCTCAGCCCCAGATGAGAACCTCAAGTAGGGAGCCCAGTTCTGCCGTGATCCATCCCTGGCTCCATCGGTCTCATCAGGAAATTAAGAAAGGGCAGGTTTCACCTCCTGTTTAAAGAGTGCTTTTGAGTTTACCAAGCAGTTTCTCCTGCCTAGCCTGTGTGGGTCAGTGGTTGAGCGCCAACCTATGAACCAAGAGGTCATGGGTTCAATTCTGGGTCACATATCTGGGTTGTGGGCTTGATCTCCAGTAGGGGGCATGGAGGAGGTAAACGATCGATAAATAGAAATGTGTTCTCATTCTCTCTCTCTCTCTCTCTCTCTCTCTCTCTCTCTCTCTCTCTCTCCAAAAAAAAAAAGAAAGAAAAAGAAGAAAAAAGCAGTTTCTCCTGTCTACGTTATGTAGCATTAGGTACATTCTACAAATGTGGGAGAAACTGAGGTTCAGCCAAAACCGGTTTGGCTCAGTGGTAGAGCGTCGGTCTGCAGACTGAAAGGTCCCGGGTTCGATTCCAGTCAAGGGCATGTACCTTGGTTGCAGGCACATTCCCAGTAGGGGGTGTGCAAGAGGCAGCTGGTCGATGTTTCTCTCTCATCGACGATTCTAGCTCTCTATCTCTCTCCCTTCCTCTCTGTAAAATATCAATAAAATATATTTTTTTAAAAAAAGAAAGAAACTGAGGTTCAGTGAGTTGAAGGGACCTGGCCAGGGGCCTTCAGCTAAGGGTGAGGCCAGACTGAAGTCCAAGTTGTCTGATCACTGGCATCCCTCTCTGTCTGTAACAGCTTGCTCTGAGTATCAGCTTCCATGAAATGTGGATCCAAATGGCAAGCAGATTCCTTCTAGACCACACAAGCTTTGAGCTGAGCTACACCCGTCTGAGAAACACTTGCCATCGCACGCTGAGCTCTTAGCAATCATCTAACATCCCGTGTCCCCTAGCAACACATTCTTCAATCTCCAGTCAACTTTACTTAGCTCCCCCCACCCCCAAACTTCACAGAGTCTATCAGCACTCTGATCAGCCCCCACTCGTTTAAATGTAGGTAAAATGACAACATGGAAAGGGCTGAATTTGAACCCACTCCCCGTTCCCTTCCTGATGGTCTTAGGAAATTGGTACCTCTTATTGCCTCTTATTAGTTCAATCTCGGTGTTTACCGTTATCAACAATATGCACTTATCAACACATATTAGCCAGGCTGCTTAATGCTTGAGTCTACTTTCCCATTAATGGAAAGGCTGCAGTTTCTAAATGAATCACCGTGGGAATTAATGGTTGCAAAAATGAGTTTTCACCTGCATGTGAAAGTTTTACAACCGATTATGCAGCTGCATCAGAAGAAGAAGGGGAGAGAGTGAGGCCCCAACCCTCCAAGGCCCTCGTGGGGAAGACAACATGCAAAGCAATGACGCCTACAACACTGGACAGATGGCGGAGGCCCCGATGCTTGGGCCTCTGAAGCAGCCACGCCCTCCGGGGAGCGATCAGCACACCAACGGTGGCCCAGCGCCATGTCAGAGAAAGGGCAAGGGCGCATCTGGCCTCGAGGAAAAAATAAATTCTTCATAAGAGCACACTTGTGAGTTAACTGGGAAAACACCAGATCGCTCCAGAAATTCGATGCCTGAGAGCGCTCGCAATGAAAATGCTAACATGCCCCATTCACCAGATGCTGTGCTTTCCCCCGCATACAGGAATCTGCCTACTTTGTTCAGGTGGGTGTCGGAAACCTGGTGTTTTCCAGTTTCCCTAAACGAAATAAAGGAGATTAAAATACGTATTTGCCTATCGAGGTGGTTGGTTGGTAGATGAGCCGACTACAAGAAGAAAAGGAAAAGAAGAAAATAAAAAGAAACATAAGGCATCGAGTGATGTGTTATAAAGAAAGATGCGCACATTAAAAAAAAAAAATCAAAGTATGTTCACGGCTAGTTGGATAGACAGTGTGTGCTAAGCAGGGTACAAAGATCCGCATGTATCCAGTAGGAATTTAAAATAAGAAACGATTATAAAGATGCATTGGAAGACTCAACATTTATGAGCATAAAAAAAACAAACTTGCGAGGAATCCTAGAAGCCATGACACGCACAGGCAACACTCCATTCAAAGTGCGGAGTCGGGTAGAACGCAGAGCTGGGTTTGACAAGGGTGTGAGACTACCACAGGGTCACTGACTTCTCCAAGAGTCGGTTTCCCCGTCTCACAAGGGAGGGAGGGTCATGACATGCTCAACTCCGGCGTTGTAACATGTAGCGGCACAAAGTAAATGCAGCAAACCTCTCTGGTGTTTCAGCTGTGGATAAAGATCTGAACATGACGAGCCACACGGCCAGTAGCGGTGTTCTTTGGACAGTCCGTGTGCCCAAGCAAGAGCCAACATCTTCGTTCTTCTTTACCCGCTGTCAACAGACGTCGCCCAGGACTAACTGCAGCTGCAAACTAGAGCTCTGAGCGGAGGCAACTCGCTGGCACATTCCTTATTGATTTCCAGCACAGATATTTTTCCCACAAGTATGTGTTTGCTCTCCCCCAGGTTAAATTACAGATTCAACCAAACTCTTGACACTCAGCATTCAAACTCCACCGAACAAGCTCGATGCCCCACACCGTGTGGGTGGCCTGCCGTCTGCACACTGTCCAAGGATGATATTTATCCAGAACATTCCCAGGAAGAGTTCCTCGGGAAAGCCGCCGAAGTATTTAGCTCTCAGTCTGATAATGATCAGATTTAAAGGCGGGCTTATTCTCTCTGAGCATCTCCTTCATTTCGCCGCCCTCAAATAAAAGAACCGCAGAGCGGTCGGGCAGGCAAAAGGCCTTGTGAGACGGGCTTTCTTCTTTCCTATGCTTTCCCACACGAATGAGAAAGTTAATGCTATAAAAGCCAACGTGGGCAGGGCAAACCCAAGGCGCTGAGAGAAAATGGGGTGAGAAAACAATACTGAGTGACAAATAAATAGCAGGACTCCGGGAAGATGAGGGTCTGTGTCATATAAACAGCAATTAAAGCACCTGGGAGCATGCGTGCCCTTATTAGGAATATCCTCATCTGGATTCCAGGTCTATGGTTTAGAAAGAGAAATGAGAGGGTTCTCTGGGTCTTGGCTTCTGTTTCTAGAAAGTGCAATTCCTCTTTCCTCCTCTCCCCCTCCCAAAGTAAAGGGCGGGGTGTGGGAGAGGGGATAGAAACACCCAAGAAGGATCAAAAAGGGGCACTGACCCACTTTCCCTCAAGGGGCTCAATGCTTCTGTTCCCCTTTCCTCTGAATTTGCACTCGGGGGGAAAAAGGGTGCCTAGTCTCCTGGATTTGCACCCTCCAGTGATGCAGAGGGCACAACAGCAGCGCCAGTGAGCACAGCAGAGCCTGGCAGGGTGATGGACTGGAGACGGTCTGCCGGGCTCAATGGGTGCCACTGGAGGAGGAAGTTACTGCTCAACTCTTTCTAACTGTTGTCCAAAGAATCGGGGGCGGGGTTGCCACCACTTCAAAATCTTTACTCAATACCACATAAAAATTTAACTTCTTTTCGTGTGAGGAAAAAAAAATCTCAAAGTCAGCAATACATTCAAAATGAAGAAAAGGCTTTAGAGCCAACAAAACTCTCCTGGGGGCAACCAGTCTTTGAATTTACAAAGTTGGTGTCTACTCACCCTTGATCTGTACCCACACCTCAGGAGTAAACAGAGGGTTATTGGTTATCCCCTCCACACCTGACCCTCCAAGAGATGGTAAGGTCAAATTACCATCTCATATAAGGTTAAATTCCCTCCCTCTCTCCCTCTGCCCTCCCTCTCTCTCTCCCTCCCTCCCTCCTTTCCTTCCTTCATCTCTTCACAGTTGCCCACCCTTTTATTTTGGTAGTGGTGGTGATGAGAACACTGAAGATCTCTCCTAACAAGTGTTAAGTAAACAACATAGTATTCTTAACTACAGTCACACACTGTACATTAGATCCCCCAGAATTCATTCATCTCCTACCTGAAAGCTTGCACCCTTTGACCCACATCTCCTCATTTCCCTTACCCTCCCAGCCCCTGGCAAGCATGTTTTATTTATTTAATTTTGTTTTATTTTCTGTCTCCTTGGGTTTCTGGATTCTGTATATATAAGTCACAGCATACCTGTCTTCCTCTGCCTGCCTTATTTCACTTCGAAGAATGAAGCAAGCCTGTTATCATCCCAAAGCAGTGGTCCTCAAATGCCAGCGTGCATCTGAATCACAGGAGGGCTTCCTACCACAGACGCCCGGGTCTCAGCCCGAAACATCTGCTTCCCTGGGTCTAGAGAGGGGCCTGAGAACGTGCATTTCTGACACATGCCCAGGGGGTGTGACCGAGGCTGCTCCAGGGGCTGCGCTTAGAGGACCACTGAATTAAAGGCAACCCGAGGGTTTGTTTTACTTAACGGAATTACTCCACTTACTCTGCTGCATTAATTTTATTCTTAGGCTAGTTGCTCAGCTTCCTGTGCATCAGAGGTAGTGGTGTAATTGTAACACCAGCTGCAAGTTTCGGGGGGATACCTTCTGTGGGGTAAATACTGCTGTCATTTACCCCACAGCAACTGGGAAGCTACTAATATCTCATCAACCAGCTAGTCACCTTCAGGGCACCACTGAGCCATAAGGAAGTGTCAGGGGTCACGCTGAAATCTGACCTTAAGAAAAAGGAACCCCTTGTGCACTGCGGACGGGCATGTACCCTGTTACAGCCATGATGGAAAACAATAGGGAGGTTCCTCGAAAAATTTAAAAACAGAGCTCCCACATGATTCAGCAGTTCCGGTTCTGGGTGTGCATCCAAAGGGAAGGAAATCAGCTCCTCAAAGACTCATCCATACTCCCATGTCCGGGGCAGCCTTAGGCACAAGGGGGTCTGTGCTAATGCTCTCGACTCTCTGGATAACCTGGCATCTTGAAAATCCCCTCAGAGTTGCAGAGAGTCTTTCCACCGAGACGGTGAAATTCGCTTTTAAGCTAAACTCAAATGTTATTCCGAGGTACATCATTTAATTAATAACCAGACTTCAGGTGTGAAATTTGCTCTCAAGCAAAAATACTGTGGATGCTTCTTCCCGCTTCAGCCTCTTTAATTATGAAATGTATCACTTAGAAAAATAGAGCACAATGTCAGCGTGGCGCTTCTAATGAGAAAGCCTTAGGCAGGGGCTGCTACCCCTCTGGCTGTCAAGAGTCCTTGGGAGGCTGAGTAATCCCAGGTACTTGTGCCCACTCCCTGTTCCCCAGGCCAGAGGGCATAATTGGGAAGCCGGCCTCGCTGCTGCGGGGTTTGAGGCGGAGACCCTTGCATCCGGGACTGCGTTCATCCTTCCGCAGCATGCGAATTCGCCACTTCCTTGCTGTTGTTCAGTGCTCGCAATCCGTTGGCACCACAGAGAAATGTAAAAATGGTGTTCTGGTAGCAATGCTACCTGATCTGTGCCCACCCTACATGATAGGTGTCAAGAACATTACCTGTGCAGCTGTCAAAAGAGGGATCTCTTACCCTCTGGGGACAGCGTGGGTGGACCTGGAAAATACTATGCTAAGTGAGAGAAGCCGATCTGAGAAAAGACAAGTATCACGTGATCTGAACAAGATGAACTGGCCAACACAATAAGACCCGAGGAGTGGAGGCATGGAACTGACTGGCATGCCTCCATGTGGGTTTGGAGAGACGAGAAGAGATAAGCCAGAGAACTTAGATACTTATATGCATAGCCCATGGACATGGGCAATAGGATGGTGAAGACCTGGGGTGAGGGGCAGGGCTGGACGGAGCGGGAAAAAAGAGGGGGAAAATGGGAGATATCGGTAACACTATCAACAGTAAAAATATATTTAAAAAGAAGGGGAAAAAAGCACATCATCAAAACCTGTGTATTCCGACTCAGAGCATGCCTCCTGCCTCCGAGGATCACTTCCTAAAGATTTTCCGTGTCCCATTTATTGAAAGATAAGTTTGTACATGACTGAGTTCTAAATCAACCGCAGTTCCTATGGTTCCACACGAGGTGCGTGCATTAGCAAAATCAACGTGCAAGCTGGGTAGCCGTGGAGTTGAACCATCACTATATAATTTTAATCACTGACTGTTACAAAAGAGACGGAGAGAATCTAAAGATTAAGTGGGAATAGGAGGCAAACTGAAAGTAATAACAATAATATAACTAATAAGGTAAGAGCGGAGGAAAGCCTACTCCAGTTAAGATTTATTCAGCATCCACCACAGCGGATGTAAGGCTCCAATTGTTCAGAGGTAGACTATTACGCCCCCTACTCTATATATCGGGTTTCCCTCCTAAACAGCGTGTTGTTTTATTTTTTTTTAAGAGGTGCTTCTGCATGTGTTCTGTTCATGTTTGATACATTTCTGGAAGTGACCTAGTTTAATTTCAATCCCCTTGCCATCTTGCGGTGGGTGATTGTGAAACAATCCGGAAAAGGTACTGTCATTTTTAATTTTTTTCTTAAAAGGAAGCTTTGAATCAGGGACACGTTTCCCTGGTTACCAGAATCACAAGCACATGTGCCATTTCAAACACTCCCTCCCAGCTAGCTCAGGACAACATTTCCGGAACCCCCTAAATCTCCCGGAGACAAGTGATAACGGCCAATAACATCTCGGAGAGTCCTGGGCCGCAGGCTGTTTCTTTGCGACAACGTTTTTAGGCACAGAAGCAGCCGCCACCCTGAGGATGGCAGAAAAGCAAACGGAATGGCATGCGGATCACACAGGCACTAACGCCACAGCACCTTGGCCTCATGCGCGCATCTGAAGCCACTGTGCTCCTGAGGACCCGAGGTAGAAGGAGGGAGCACTGCAGAATTCTCACTTTGTCCTTTTCCCGATGAGGTCTCCGCTTCCAGGCTGACACTCAGGATGAGTGCAAACCACAGGGGCCAGTGGCCAGGGGCCTCTCTGACTCCACCCTTGCCACAGGCCGCAGAGCCCGGAGAAATAATATCGGCCAACGGCCAGAGCTTGGCAGTCACCGTGTTCTGCTTGAACCCACCGGCTCCACGTGGCACTGAGAGAGCCGGGATTCGGTTGCCTCCAGAAAAGCAGAAACAGAAACCATCCCCCACCGGCGTGAGCAGCAAAAGGTGTTTATAAAGCCTTTAAAGTTTTAAATAAAAAGCTAAATTATAAACGGCATCATATGCATTGGAAAACACAGTGTCTGATGACATACTAAGTAGTGTATGAAAACAGTGTTACAAGGAGGGTCTTAACACAAGGCGACCAGATCGTCCAGGTGTTGGCGGGACAGTCCTGATTTCTAACAATTTTTCCCCGCATCCCGCAGGGTTTTAAAAAAGTCCCAATTTTTGGAAAGAATCTTTCCAATGTTTCCAATCTTTCCAAAAATCGGGACTGTTTTAAAACCCTGCGGGATGCGGGGAAAAATTGTTAGAAATCAAGACTGTCCCGCCAACACCTGGATGATCTGGTCACCTTATCTTAACAGGATCAGAGCATGGATTTGTTTGGCAAAGAGCGAATGAAAAGGAAATGGATGTTTTCGGAATGCCGGCCGAGGGCAGGTTAGAACTGTGCGTGGCTGTTCATGAGGAGTGGAGCTTAACCCCCAGCCCGTCCTGTGCGAGGCGCTGCTGTCCTCAGTGCCGCAGGAGGGCTGGGCCGGGGGCCAGTGAGTGACAGCCTGAGGGCAGGGCAGACCTGGTCTCAGGCCATCAGAAGCCAGTGCCCTTTCCAAAAGCACGCCAGCAGGATCTGCCCTAAAGCCACCACACATTACCCAGGTACTTGAAATTTTTAAAATAAATTTGCCCTTTTTTTTTTTTGAAGTTCAAACTTTTACAATGTGGATACAATGCTTACCATTTCCTCCTAATCTACAATATTTAGAGGAATAAAGGAAAAAAATGTATAGTAGAAACAAAATTTCCCACAGAAGACAAATGAGTGACTTCAGATGCAACTTCTATGAATGCAGTTTGAATTCCCTCTCTCCTTCCCCCACCTCTCTCTCTCTCTCTCTCTCTCTCTCTCTCTCTCTCTCTCTCTCAAAAATCCCAAACTC
Source organism: Vespertilio murinus (assembly GCA_963924515.1). NCBI lineage: Eukaryota > Metazoa > Chordata > Mammalia > Chiroptera > Vespertilionidae > Vespertilio > Vespertilio murinus. The sequence continues at coordinate 21,426,829 of OZ004717.1, forward strand.
TTAATAGGCACAGTTTCTCAGTACATTAAAAATAACGTATCCTCCTCAGAAATGCACTTTCCTTTGCCACACTTGGAATCCATACTGAACATTTCTTTAAATTCATAAAGATTCACATTTGGACTTCTTCCAAGTTAAAATTTTAAAAAGCTGACATAATGGCTCTGTTGGGAGTTTTCTGCTTCTCCAGCATGAGAGGTTAAAGAGGATGCATTCCCGAGAACAGAGTGGGTAACATAACCTCTTTAACCTGTGCAGGGAACGCCCTGTCTGTCTTGCACGCTACAAGCTGAGTGTGGGCCCTTATCTCAAACTAAACAAGCACCAGCCCCCAAGCATTCATGGCACATTTTACTACTGTGTCTTTTGCTTCCTTTTCTCTGTAGCTCGGGTGCCGGGGTGTTTTTTTAATGGGGTTTTCCCCCTCCCCCAATCTTTCTGTGGCTTCCACACTTATATTCCTAAATTCCAACTCACTCTTTATTTTGTTGATTTTTTACAGAGAGGAAGAGAAAGGGATAGAGAGTTAGAAACATTGATGAGAGAGAAACATCGATCAGCTGCCTCTTGCACACCCCCCATTGGGGATGTGCCCGCAACCAAGGTACATGCCCTTGACCGGAATCGAACCTGGGACCTTTCAGTCCACAGGCTGACGCTCTATCCACTGAGTCAAACTGGTTAGGGCACCAACTCACTCTGAAATTCCACTTTCCTATTTCCAGATGGCTAACGAATATGCTCATACACACGCGCCCTGGGAACGGCAATGTTGACACGCTCAGAAACATATTCTCTCCCACCAGATTCTAAATGTGGCAACGACACCGCTCTCCAGCCAGGTATCCCAGGGGGCCCCTCGGGCGTCCCTCTTTCCCCTGCCCCACAACCCGTCTATTCTGCCATCTGATGGGTCTCAGTGGCCTCCTCTTTTCTGCAACCTCCTGCCTAAGCTACCGAAATGGCGCAATAGCTTCTCTCCAAGCCTGAGCCTTTCCTCAGGTGCGCCAGCTTACCCACCACCAGAGCTATCCAGCAGCCCGGACTCCCCTTCTCCCTGGCTTTGCTTTCTGTATTTCAGTTACCCGTGGTCCAAAAATTCTCAATGGAAAAGAACATCTGTGAATTGATTTCTTTAAAAAAAAAAAAAATGTACTCCTTCATTCTAGAAATAAAGGTTTCATAAGTTTTAAATGTGCAAGTATATATTTTTAAGTGTATTTTGTGCTAGATATGCCCAGATAATTTATCTCCTTTTTTTTTTTTTTACTCCAAGGTTAAGCCTATCATTGTCTCAATCTTAAGAACCAGAAGTACAATGAAAAGACCACCAACTGGTTATATCAAGTCAAAATGCCAGAAAAATGAGACTTAAAAAAAAAAAAAAAAGAAATGGCTGATGGATAATTTTCACTAAACACCCAAGCAGGCACCAATAATTCACACAACTTATGAGTAAAGATGAAAAGGTCTGAAACTTCCTCTGGCTGGGCCGGTGAGATGGGATACCAACTGTGCAGGTTAGATGGTTTTTTCCCCAGAAATAAATGAACGCACAAACAAAACAAAACTACTAACGCAGACAGGCACCTCTCCTACATCCATACACCATGCCCACTTCCCACTCCCACTCTAAAGTGTGGCTGGATTTCAAAGATTCTGGGGCAGCCCGGGATAGAGCCCTGCCTGCCACACTAAAACTGCCATTTAATGAAGACGCTCTCTAGCTCATAAAAATCTCAAATGGGAAGTAGAAAGAGCCAATGTCTGACCTCTGAAACCTTCCTTCTCATTATGGCAAGTAACCAGATTTTGGTGTATTTTTTTTAACATTATTTTTAACAAATTGCTCCATAGTTCAAAAAAGAAAAAAATCCTGTTGGTCTAATTACCAGATCTTAACACTACAGACTCATGCCAACCCCTGCAGCAACTCTCTCTTCCTACAAGTGCCTTTGTTCTCCAGAGATGGGAATCCCAAGAGTAGCTTAAGTGATGGGAGATTGCAGGACACGGTTTTATGAAGCCATCTTTTGGTTATCTTGGGAGACACGGGTGGAAGAAGATGCTGGGCACATTTGTTTGGGTTACTGATTATTTCACACATCTGTCCTTCATTACCCTCTCCTCCTAGTCTGTGTTTTTGTCTTGCTTCCATAGATTGGATTGCAAGTCTTAGGGGCCAGTGCCATGTTCAACATTATTAGTGGACACTTCCTTTTGGCATCCATCGAGAACACCCACCCTGCAGCTGGAACGGGGAGGAAAATAGTAGTGTTTGTCCGGATCCAAGGGCCACAGATAAATGTGTGAGGGAGGCACACAAAGCTCGTCTCTTCTCTCCTCTGAGCTCCTGCAGCTTCTATGAAGGCACTTCCCACGTTCTGCCCCATTTCCTCCTGCAGACTACAAGCTCCCTGGAGAACTTCCTAATTTCTCACAGTATGGAGGACAAGGCCTTCGAAGATATGTGAATGGAATGAACTGTCCTTGTTTTACAGGAAGCAGCAACCGTTGTTCACAGGAGGACTCTGAACTGAGCCCCTAAATTTCCAACCCTTGGGTCAGCCCAGACCCAGGCCTCACCCAGACTCCCAGACAGGAAGTTCATGTTCTAAGACTCGAGTTCCCCAGTCTGTCAGTGTTGGAGTCAGGTTATTTCAGGGGACCCAGTCCCCTGCAAAGCAAGCACTAAGTACAGACAAATTAGAAGAACACACATATGTTATCACAAGCGTCTGAAATGCAAAGCCATTTCTAAACACGACCAAATTTATTGTACATTTTTTATCCCCAACATTTTAGAAAATGGCCACAAGTGTTTGGATAGGGCATTCCACAACGTGAACAGTAACCACAAATCTTCGAGTCTGAAGACCACGGGGATTTCCTCCTCCAGCCATCAGGCAGCTGACATGTACAGGGTGAAAGTCCAGTCCTAGCTCCACCCCCCACACAGAACCAGTGTGACATGCCTGCCTGCATTCGATTAATCCATTCAAAACCCAGCACTTTGTATGTGCCAGGCACCTTTTTATTTTATTTTTAATATGTTTTTATTGATTTCAGAGAGAGGAAAGGAGAGGAACAGAGAGAAACATCAATGATGAGAGAGATTCATTGATCAGCTGCCTCTGGCATGCTCCCCATGGAGGACTGAGTCCACAATCCAGGCATTTGCCCTGACCAGAAATCGAACCCTGAACTCCTGGTTCATGGGTCGACACTCAACCACCCACCAAGCCACACCAGCCAGGCCTAAATAAATAGTCTGTGTTCCCTGCCCCATGCGTGTGCCTGTACAATGGATGCCCACTCTTGGGTGTGTTATTAAAAATCTCATTTTTGCCATGTTTCTGTTTCCCAGTACGTCATTTGAAAATTGGACAAGCGAGCCATTTCTCACACATGATTCATGAGCCTTCCTCTGCAGTAGCGACACCTCACATAATGTGCACACAGCAGGTGCTCAATAAGTGCTTGGTACGCTTCATTTCCAGGGAAAAAAAACAAAACAAAGCTTTTACTCCTTACACCTCTGCTATTACGAGGAGAAGGGGCCCCTATCTATGCCAAAAAATAGGTTGAAGTCTAACTCGCTTCCAGAAAGGGAATGACATAATTTCCAAGAAGAAAAACTGTCTGGTGAATAAACACGATTGGCTACGTGGAGCTTCCCACGATCTCATCAACTTTTTCTAGCCTGTTAAAAACTGGGTAACTAGGTTACATATGTCCACTGTACACATTCTGGTCCTATGAAGTCTTTCAAAAATTTGGCCTCACTAATCTCTCCTCCTTACCTTAAAATGACTGCAATCGAATATCAGGATTGTTAAATGATGCAGAACAAAGGGGAACATTGTTGTGTGTGTGTTGTTGTTTTTTTCCCTTTACCTAACATTTTCTGTGCCCTGACTATGGGCTAGTCATTATGCAAACCTACTTGTGTGATCTCACTTAATAGCACAATAGTCCTCAGAATGCTGGTTTTTCTATTGATCCCATTTTATAGCCGAGAAACACTAGCGATTCAGAGAGTATCAGTCACACAGCTGAGAACCGACCAATCAAACCAACTGCTGTTGCCCCCATGGCCCACATACACTCAAGGAGTCAGAAAGCTATGGCCTGAGGGCCGAATCCAGCCCACCGCACCCTGGCATAAACAAACTCTTACTGGAACACAGCAGGGCTCATTTGTGTACACACTACAGTCTATGGCTGTTTTCTTATGACAGCAGAGCTGAGTCATTGCGACAGAGACTGTATGGCCCATACAGCCTAAAATATTTACTATCTGGCTCTTCAAAGAAAAAGTGTGCCAACTCCTGGCCCAGGCTACCCTGGCAAAGATAATATGTTTAAGTATTAGCGATCTTCTAAAAGACCCAACACATCGTGCTCAAAGTACTGAGCTCGAAACAATAAAAATAAAAAAATTAAAAACACGAAAGCTTTCCCATGACCTTAAAAATCGAGAGTGGGAACCGTGCGAGTCATCTGCTGTCTGTTTCTGAATTATAAGTTGAGCCTGGCATTAGTAAATGCCTCATTACTCTAACTCCCATTTAGGAATAAATATACTCAGGATATTAGAAGTATTTATTGCTTGCAGAACTGTCTGGTAATAAAGAAATTGCCCCATCGGTCAAACAATAATAGAAGATTTATCGATTTCCTATGCAAAGTATTATATACTTAGACCTAAACAAACTCGGGAGAGAAAGCGCAAGTTCACCACAAAGGACAGATGGGATGGTAGTAGTGGTGCGAACCTTCCTTCATTCGAGCCCTTAAACGAGGGGAAGTTAGAGAGAGAGAGTCTACATTATCCCCAAATGTGTGATCACAACGTGTGCATAATAATGAGGGATGTGGAGCTGCTTTGCCTGCGACGAAGGCTGCGCTGTAACTTTGCCCGGAACCCAATTCGTCATCATTTCCCTTTAACAATTAGCCCCTCCTCGGTCATCCGTCTGTGAATGTCACCATCAAGACAAGGCTCAGTCTCCCTCTCTCCCCTCACGCACCATATGTAATACCTACTGGAGTCCCTGCACCACAGACCTTCCTCTCCTTCTATTTCTGTGGCCTTCAAGCTCCTCCATTCTTCCTGCCTTATCCAAGCTGGTCTGCGGGTCCCACTGCATCCCATTTCAGTTCCTATGGGCCACACGTAATCTAGAAGTGTCTAGTTTCCCATTCACACACCTCCCTGACTCCTCAGGGGCTACCAATTAAGGAAAACTCTTGACCCCTGCGAGTTCAAGGAACGCCAGCTAAAGCTAGTAGTCACCCACTAGGACCATCCGGGTCAGTAAGGCCTCTGGAAAACTGAGCGGAGGGACAGAAGCTGCAGCTCACACTGACCGGCCTGAACCCTGGGCAGGGCCAGCTGCGTGCAGTCCACTGGCACTAACGGACTCTGGCCCCCCATCAAAGGACTTGCATGTCCCCGTGCCAAGGACGGCATGGAGGCCGAGAGGACAGGGTATAGCGGCGGGGCAGACATTCAAACCGAGGCTGCGGACAGGAGGGGCCCTGTCCACGTCACGTCTCCTACCCCTGCCACCTCTGAATTACTTCATACTTGGCACTCCTCGGAAGTGACTTTTAGAAAATTAAACCTAGAATTATATTGCTATACTTCCCTTCCAAGATTGAAAACTCCTGGCGGGGAGGGGTCTAGCTTTCTTCATCTGGAAACCTCCTCCAACACCCAGCCTGGTGCCCAGCTGGAGCGAAATGAAGAACAAAAGGCCATTCCCTCCTCCCTCCAGGAAGCGTAAGGGAGGAATGGGAACGGAAAAGACGGCTCAGAAAATACATCAACAGAGTACCCCCAAGGGGTCTTTTTTTTGTGTGGTTTGTTTAGCCCCCAACATATATTCCACCAGGACTTCCTGGAAATAATTTTGAGGAAACAAAGACCATGAAGAATTAGCTGCCAGATTTGGAATGGTGCGTTTCTGGGGAGGCGGGGGGAGGAATGGCCACATAGAGCGACCAGATTTCCCAGAGACTAATTCATTTTCCTCCGAGAAAGGGGTAACGCAGCCACCTTCCACCAGGGCTGCACATTAGAATCGCCTGGGGAGGCTTTACAAATCCGATGGCCAAGCCACTCTCAGACCAGGGAATCCCAACTCTGGGGTGAGCCCAGGTCTCTGGGGCTGGTGTGTGTGTGTGTGTGTGTGTGTGTGTGTGTGTGTGTTATAGTTTCTTTTTTTTAAATTTTATTTTATTTATTTTTTACAGAGAGGAAGGGAGATAGAAAGTTAGAAACATCCATGGGAGAGAAACATCGATCAGCTGCCTCCTGCACACTCCCCACTGGGGATGTGCCTGCACCCAAGGTGCATGCCCCTGACCGGAATCGAACCCGGGACCCCTCAGTCTGCAGACCGACGCTCTACCACTGAGCCAAACCGGTTTCGGCAGCTATAGTTTCTTAAGGGATTCAAAGGTGCAGCAAAAAAAAAAAACAGCTGGAGTGAAGGGACCGCCATTGGAATCCCGGCTACACTAATTTCTAACTCTGACCTGGGGTGAGATACGCCCCATGCATCCTTGTTCTTCAGCCCCAAACAGTCCCTTAACCAGCTAAAAGGACCTCAGCTCAGTTCGCACCCACCTGTCTGGTAAAAAAGTAATCCTAATAGTAGTTACCTTCACCGGGTTATTTGCAGCACTGAAAACATCTAAGCTCTTAGAGCAGTGCCCACCACAGCAAAGGCGCTCACTACGTGCTAGTTATTTTTACCCTCAAAGGTATAAAGGGTTTACAACACACACCTCACAAGCTGAGGTCTAAATACAAAGGACTTGATATGAAAAATGCTTAATAAATGGCACTCTCTTTCCCATTCTTACATCCCACTCACCATTATCTCAGCTCTCACTTTAGGGCCCTCCGGCCAGAGAATCCTGGCTCTCTGACACTTACCTAGGGTTGCCAGATAAAACACAGGGGCATACTTCAGTATTTAAAAAGTATGCACTGTGTATCTGAAATTCAAATGTGCCTGCCCACCCTGTACTGGTTAAATCTTTGCAGCCCAACGTTTACCTGTCACTTAAATTTAGGCTAAAACCGAGGCTGGGGAGATACTAGTATATACACGCATACCGGTATCTGCGACCTTTACCCCTCTGCTCCCTGGCAGTCAAAAGCCATGTTGACTGCAATTTATAAGCAAGTCAATGCATTGTGCAGATGAACAAAACTCAGGAGGAAACAATTCAAAAACAAAGAAGGGGAAAAGCTTTCCTAAACTCACCCCTCTTTTTTTTTTTAATGTATTTTATTCATTTTTTACAGAGAGGAAGAGAGAGGGATAGAGAGCTAGAAACATCGATGAGAGAGAATCATCGATCAGCTGCCTTTTGCACACCCCCTACGGGGGATGTGCCTGCCACCAAAGTGTACATGCCCCTGACCGGAATCGAACCGGGAACCTTTCAGTCCGCAGTCCGACGCTCTATCCACTGAGCCAAACCGGTTTCGACAACTCACCCCTCTTTTGCAGTCACTTCCCTGAAACATAAATCTGAACTGTAGATCTCTGGGCAGAACCGGCTGCAACCACCCCACGGGGCCCAGGCGTCGCTATACATTATTCAGCCCTATCAATAATGCAACACCAAACCCAAAGCCATGCTTTGAAAGTTCTATGCCTTTGCAGGTCTCTAAGATGTCACGTGTTTTATTTTTAATTTTGTTTTAACCCTCCCTTTACCAAAAAAAAAGAAAAAAAAACTGGGGGGGGGGGGTGTTGTGGGTTTGTTTTTTTTTTCCTTTTCAAGCAATGTTTCCCCTTAGAACAAAGGCAGCAAACACAGATGGCCCAGAACAACAACTTTCTTGCATCTCATTTCATTAGGTAGGTATGCTGAGTACCCCCGAGCGAGGTCCCCGGAAGGAATGTTCGGTTCTGAACGGTGTGGTCCACTATGATGCGGGCATATGTGCAAAACAACGGAAGATGAAAACACTGCAGAAGAAGTTAAGAAGCATTAAGAGCCAATGAGTCAGCTCGTTCCCTAAGAACTGAATTAAATCAACCACCAGATTGTTCATTGATTATCACAACCAGAGAAAACTCTGCCGCGAAGGCACGTTTTCCAGTTCACTTGGCTAATCCCTTCTGAACAAGAATCCCAAGAATGAATACTATTCAGCCAATGGAAAGCTGCACAAATGAATCTCGCCAAGCGCCCTGCTGGCAGCTGAACCCAATCTATAAAATAATTTCCAGACAGCCATAAGCCAATAAGAAGAACTAAAGCTGTTATCCACTCTTCCAAAAATAAAAAATAAAATACAAGCTATAAAAGGTTCAAGTGACACCCCCACCACTTTACAGCCAACTGCTTCAGGCTGGAAGGTCATGTGAAAATATTTTTAAAAAGGAGAAAGGTATGAAAGTAGAGCCTTTAAAAAGAAAAAAAATACTGCAAGAAACATAAAAGGCCAACTAGGCACATCATCATTCATCAATGCAGGCAAATTTCACATTAAACCCCAAACTGTAGTGAGTACACAGCACTAGCATGAGTTTGCTTAGGTGAGTGACCATAGATATGAATAATTTAAATGAGTCTAAAACAGGTTGATTAGATTTATGCTACAAACAGAAGAGATTAACTCATTTCCCTGGACAAGCAGCAGATTCAGAGAGGGACCCACAAGGTCCAGAATCCAGTTACTGGCAAAGTTCCGACCTCGGTGAACAATGCACGGTGCGGGGACAGCACGAAGGGAGGGGGGCCAGGAGGACAAGAAACACCCTATTCACGGTGCCCTGTCCCTCTCACAGTCCATTTGAATGCTGCTCTTATGAGGCTGCCAGCTTTGAAGGTAATAAAAGAGGGGGAAAAAAATATGTGTAACTCACGTCCAAAAGGAGTTCTCTGTTTGCCCTGCTAGCTAAGAGACAGAGGAAGACCTTGCCAAAGAGCCTTCATCTTCAGGGGAAGCTTTGTGTTTCTTTTTGGCCACTGGGTTGGCAGTTGAGAAAGCACCCACGTGGGCTGGACCAGCAGTGTGTGAGGGGGGACAGAACACAGCCCTGCAGGTGGAGCTGGCCACGTGACGGGAGGACCCCCTCACTGTCCGCCCAGAGCTCAGTGTCACATGTGAAACCCCCCAAAACAGGTCAGTGCCCCACGTTCCTCTGGCCCAGCGGCTCCTCCCAAGGCCCACCGGCTGCAACCTGCCTGGTTGTGCTTTTCATTCAAGGTCAAGACCAGTTCTTCCTACTTGACTCATCTCAAGGTAAAATGACAGTTTGCTGCCCTCGGGGCTGGACGCCACTAGCCCTGGGAAGGAATGAGAGACACTGAATGAAGGAAGGAGGGGGCTCGGGCTAGCTCTTCAGTGACGGCCAGGCTTTTGAAAAGGGCACTTTCTGCTATTATTTCAGATTATCCCACGTTAGACATCCATAGATGGTATACCTATAGAAAGTATTGCACACAGCATGTTTTATGTTATTTCATTTTTGCGCTCACCGCTTTGTCCTGAAGCAGAACAACCTGTAATCCTTGCACCTTTGAGGAAATCGCTCTTTCGCTCACCGATAGTTCGCAGGTCTCAGCCTGCCTCCCACCTTGAGGAAGCAAAGTTTTGGTAAGGAACCAGTGAGGAGACATTCCGAGCTTTGCGGACAGTCAGGGTCCATTGCAATGACTAAACTCTGCCACTGTGAGGGGCGGTCAGCCAAAGATAAGAAGTCAATGAATGAATGCGGCTGGGTTCCAATTCGACTTTATTGATGGACACTGACATTAGAATTTCCTATCATTTTCACATGAATAAACAGTCTTCTCTAGTTTTGTTAACCATTTCAAAATGTGAAAACCATCCTTAGCCCGCAGGCTCTACAGCATTCCTTAGATAACATTTGGATGAATTCTGAAGTGGGTAAAGAGGAAGGGAGATTATGCTAGTCTACGGATTTGATGGGAGAATGTTCTGTGTTGCTTCCTGTTGTTTAAAACCTCATTCCCAGCTCATAAGCCGAGCGTCTTCTCCCTCACACCACACAGGAAGAAAGTAAAGAAACTCCTGCCATCAACACGGGCAGAGAAAGAATAATGCATGCATTACAGCCACGATTAAGTCAAATGAACTCAGTTCACACGTTAGCATGCAGTTCTGAGATCGGTCCTTTCTGAAATCTCTGAAGCATCCCATAAATTCAGTTTGCTTCCTGGGCACAATTGCCTCTCAGTGATTCTGGAGAGAAAAGAAGAGTAAATAAAAGCAGCTGAAAAATCACAGAAGTAGAAGATGAATAGATTGGGCAGGGAAAACACATTAAGTAAAGGGAAGGTGACCCTGACCAGACATGAAAGACCTATGACGGTATGAATATCTTTTCCAATTAGCAATGAAGGGCTGATTTCTTAATTTTAGAACGTGGCATGAACTTAGCAACCAATCCATGTTATTTTCTCCCGTTACTTTCCCCAGAGTGCTGATCAGTTGCTGCAGGTAACCCCCACGTCAGCTCTAAACACGATACAAGCAGCATCAGTAAGATCAATCATGCACTAAATGGATCCTGAAAAGTTACTGTGTCTTCTGGCTTTCTTCTCCACATGGCTGGCTTGCTATTTTCTGATCGCCAATCTCGACATAAAGTGTAATCACATTCTGAGGTCACACTGGCCTTCGGAGAGGGGAGTGGCCATACTGCAAGCTTCCGGGGGAGCTAAGGGAAGTGAGGGTGTGGAAGCATTTTGAAGTGTCAGAAACATCTTTGAGAGTCATAAAGAAACTAGACTTGGAGCTGGGAGGCTCCACCCTCTCAGTGTCTTTCTACATCAAGGTCATATGTGACTCATGTCGACCAACCTTTACCATTGTCCAACTTTTAGCAAGGAGAGGGAGAACCACTGCAAATGAGCAAAATTGAGGCCACTCTCAGTTTAGAGATGAAGGCACACACCACACTGGCCAGTAGGTAACATCCTGTTTATCCCTGATCAATCAGCTTGAAATGTTTAGGAAAGACTATGCAAAAAAAAAAAAAAAAATTCTTCAGGGCATTTCCTCCTAACAGGTGCATCAATATTTCTGAATGATAAGACATGGATACACAATCTTGCTTTTATTTCACTGTCTATGGCAGGCCTGAGCAAACTACGGCTGCGGGCTGGATCCGGCCCATTCGGCTGTTCTATCCGACCCGCAGAGCCGAAAGAGCAGAGGGTTCTTTTGCTCTCCCCTCCGCTCCTTCACCAGCAAGCAGCCCAAGATGAGAGTGCCAGCATGGTCAGGTTGCTTTTGTTCCGGCCCTCTGGTCCAGGTTAAGAACCCATTGTGGCCCTCAAGTCAAAAAGTTTGCCCACCCCTGGTCTAAGGGTTTGGGGGGTGGGCTTACTTGTATTTCTATTATTTTTCTCATGTGAATGTTGCCTGAGCCATAATAAACTTAGGAAAAGTGTCAAATGAACCTGAATTATCAGGAGGATTTTACATGCCTTTAAGATAACGGGGCTAGGGGCTAAGGAGACATTGTCCTCACAGGAGGGCTTGTTAGGCCACAGAACGAGCTTCATCTCTTTGAGGGGGGAAAAAATAAAAATAAAAAATCTTTAAACCCTGTTCAGTATTCACCTCTCCAAAGGAAGTACTAGCCCAAATGATTGTCACTGGGTTTCGGAACATTTCAAAGGCTGCTCCACAGCAGCGCGGATGCGTGAGATTAGATGCGTAAAGAAAGGAAGAAGCAAATGTGACTCCACAGCTTCTATCGGGGCTAGAGGAGGCCCATCTGTCTGCAAGTGAAGACAACACAAGGGCTTAAAAATAAACCTGCCTGCCTTGGGGACCTGGCTCCCGCCCCAGGGCACCTCCTTCCTGTGTCTGGAATCTGAGGAATCTGGGGGAGAACCCTGGGCTGCCGCCCCATTAGGGGATCCCTCTGTGACTGCGGGACACAATGAGGCCAGCTGCCACTCACAACCTTGATAAGCCACCGCATCCGTCATCCCGCCTGGCTGTACCGGGCTCTCTCCCCCTCCCCCCCTCCGGGGTGGCAGGGAGGGACTTTTCGTTTGTGGAAGCCTGATGCGTCCCTAATGGCATCGGCAGAGCTGCCTCTGAAACAAGTGTGCTGCAGGAGCAACAGACGGCTTCGAGTGGGAAACGGTCACCCTACGTCTCCAGGATCACTGCAAAGACCCGTTGGAATGGAGGCCCTGTCTGAGCCTCTCCCGGTCTGCTGCTGTGTCTGGCACAGCTTTCAGCTCCAGAAAGATGGAGATTTCCCTGAGGCCAGGGCCTCCAGCCAACATTCCTGTACACCACACAGCCACCTGCCTTGTCAACAGCCCCTCCATGGGCTGGACCAATCGGGCTGGACCAATCGTCAACAGCCCCTCCATGGGCTGGACCAATCGGGCTGGACCAATCATCAACAGCCCCTCCATGGGCTGGACCAATCGGGCTGGACCAATCATCAACAGCCCTTCCATGGGCTGGACCAATCGGGCTGGACCAATCGTCAACAGCCCCTCCATGGGCTGGACCAATCGGGCTGGACCAATCTCAACAGCCCCTCCATGGGCTGGACCAATCAGGCTGGACCAATCGCCTCTCTGCTCTGCTCCAGGGTACCTGGCTCTTACTTACATAACTACACAAGGACCTCTCCTTGGGCTCGGGGAAGAGGAAGAACCAGCCTGGAGACAAAGTGCCATTTTCCACATTTATCTTTCAATATCTTCATTTCAGGCTAATTTGCTAACAGGTCTTTTCGAGAGATGGGCACTTTAAAAAATCAACTCAAGGTTGCTAAAGAAGGAAGATTTCCTTGTTTCCCCACTGGCAGCTTTCAAAGTCCTCTGAGTGAAGGAGGAAAGGCTGGCTTCCTTTCAGCAAATAATTAATGGTTTCGGTTACCATTTAATGTATTTACTCTCACAACAGCCTTATTGGGTAGGCACTGTAATTGCGCCCACTTTACAGATAAGGGAGCTGAAGTACAAATAGGTTCCTTGCCAAAGGCCATGTAGCCTGTAAGTGGGGAAACCAGGATATGAATCAGTTCTGACTCCTGATCAAAGCTCTGCACCACTCCTCCCCGCTAACCCTCCACCGCCGGGATCCGGGACAGCTCAGTTCGTTACTGTGCCAGCTCCAGCCCTGTCTCCCTCCCAATGAGGAAAACATCGCCCTCCGCGAAGCTGCTGTAACCACGGGGGCAGTGGTCCTCTGGGGACACCTGGCAGGCTAGAGATACCGGGAAGGGATGTCACTGCCACCAGGTGGGCGGAGGCCAGGGATGCAGCTGAACATCCCGCAAGGCACGGGACAAGCCACCCACCTCAAAGAACAGTCAGACTAAAGTGTCAGTAACGCCAGCCTCAGAGAAGTGCCCGCAGACACGGATCTTCCCTCCGCTCCTTCTGACTAATTGCATCCAAGGCTATCTAGGAACCCATCTTTCCTGGCGAGGATGCTTCCATGCTCTTCTCCTTCCTGGCCTCCCCTATCAGCAATCTGATGCAGACAGTCCCAGCTCCGCACTTTCACTCAGCTCATTCCCCATCGTCTGACTCCCACGCAGGCCTCAAAGGGTATTTCAAGTGGAGTTCTCACGAGAAGACCCGTCCACAGCATTGTTTCCCCCCCTTTCAGATGAAGGAGTGGCACAGCTGATAATAAAGATCACTGCCATGGCATTCTTAAAATCAGCCCATACTTGGGCCAAGCATTTGATTGATATTTATGTCCTCAGGACAACCCTGAAACAAAGATAAGTTATCTCCGTTTTCCCCAGGACAAAGCTGAAGCTAACACCAGGTAAGGGAGTTCAAAGGCTTCCGCCCAAGGAAGTGGGAGAGCCAGGACTCAGTCCAGATCCAACTGATTCCCACGCACAGGCTCTTTGTGAATGGGGCCCCTGGCCAGGGAACAGGTCGGGCATTTCCTGTCTCACGCAGCCCTCGGGAACCCCAAAGCACCTCGCAGAAGGTCCAACGGGCACGGGCTTCAGATGGATCCCACAAGGACGGCTCTCTGGGATTCCGGGGCCACTCTGTGAATGAGGTTCCCACTGTACAAATGTCTCTGTTTTCAACCCACACGAAAACACGTCCTTCTCTCTGCTTTCCCCTACTGCACATATGTATTTTTTTATCCAATAACTTAAATGTTGACATGTTCCAGGTGTTCCCCTTTGCTCCTCCATACCCTCCTCCCTTGGCCTTCCCCAAACTATTGTCCGTGTTCCTGGGGCATGCATACCTATTTTAATAACAACACACTAAGCTGCACATTCTTCATTGGTGCACTTTGATTAAGTCCGATGCATGTGTGTGCATGAAACCATCGCCAACATCAAGTTAATGAAACAGCCATCACCCTTGAAAGTTTCTTCACGGTCCTCTCTTTACCATCACCCCCAACCATTCCCAGACAACCACGGATCTGCGCTTTGTCATTGTAAATTAATTTGCATGTCCCAGAATTTTATGTAAATGGCATCATCTAGCACATATGCTTCTCCTCTTGCCACCACCTCCCCCACCTCCCTCGGGTTTTTACATTTAATATATTTTGAGACTCACCCATCTGAGTGTGTATCCACAGTTCATTCCCTTCTATTTTGGCATATTATTCCATTGTACGGCTATGCTAGTGGTCGGCAGACTCATTAGTCAACAGAGTGGCAAACTGCGGCTCGCCATACCAGTGGTCGGCAAACTGCGGCTTGAAAGTGAGTTGCGGTTTGCCGCTCTGTTAACTAATGAGCTTGCCAACCACTGCCATACCCTATCTAATCCCAATGGTGAGAGACAAGTCTAGTTTAAGGCTATTACAAATAAACTTGCTCTGAACATACGTGTACGAGTCACCATTCTCTTTTAAATTCACCTGCATCCTAAGAAAAACTTGCCAGATCATGAAATGGTGTTTGGTTTCGAGCCTTTTCTCCAGCATGAAGAAAAGTAGATCAGAAACGAAACTCTGTTCTCTTACTGAGCGCATGGTGCAGAAAAAGGAGCATGTTCTTCTAGGACAGATGGCCTATCCTGTCATTCAGACCCACCCCTTAGTAATAATTTAACCTTACTTCACTCTCCTTGGGTATAAAATCAAGATGATCAAATCTCCTTCCTAAGACTACTGTCAAGATTAAATGATGATAATACTCCACACACAACTGTAACCCTATGCACGAAGTATAAGTGTTCAGTAAATGCAGGCTATGATGACTGCTAATGTAAATATCTATTGTGAACAATGACTATGCCTCATTATGCCCTCAAACAGAAACTGCTATTATTTCTGCCAAATTTCTCTATACTGATTTCACTTCAAGTGATCGCTCTACCACTTCAAAATCAGACAGCAAACAAAAGGCAAATCTAACACAATGCTTCTCAAACCTTATTAAAACCATACTTGCCTTTGGGGGGGAAACTTTTTTGATAAAAATCTCAGCAGCATTGACATCTTCTGCCTGAAAACCATCCAATCTAAGCTTTTCTCCCAGGCCTTAAGGGACAGAACTAGTGAGGACATGTTGCAACCTTCTAACTGGCAGCTCACCGTGAGTCACCTGTTGGTTCATTCATTCATCAGAGAGAAGGAAATGAATGGACTCGGTGAAATCAACGAGTTTCCAGGAAGTATGTGATAAATGTTCCTTGTTCTGGTTTATTTACCCACCCCCACCCGCCTCCGTCTATCAGCCCCGAACATCTACCCCTCCCACCTGCACATGTGCAGGCAAGTCTGGAAACGGTGTGTTCGGAAGAGAACTGGCCCCGGGTGAAGAAGCGGCGGCCTGTGTAATCTGAGCCTGGGTGACCATCTGCGAGGAAGGCCAAGAGGGGATCCTGCACTGGGCGGTCTGGCCTAGACAAAACAGAAAGCTAGAAGAAGAAGAAGAAGAAAGAAGAAGGAAGAAGGAAAAAGAAGAAAGAAGAAGAAAGAAGAAAGAAGAAAGAAGAAAGAAGAAAGAAGAAAGAAGAAGAAGAAGAAGAAGAAGAAGAAGAAAGAGATGACAGGCGTGCCAGCTAGACATTGCTGGAATCCAAGCAGTAGGCCAGGGCAGACTGTCAAGGGTTCCACCAGAAAAGTGAGCCTGCAGGGGAACTGGTGTGCCTTTCCAACCTTGGCTGGGAATGAGTCCCTGGTGGGCTTGGCAGGTGTCGCGGGAGAGCTCAGGAGGCCAACTCCGTCAGCGTGGAAAAGAGCTCCTCAGAATGAGAGCCAACTATTCCACTGTTACTGAACGGCCCTGAGGGTGACTCGGTTTCCCCAAAACAGGCCCCGGGTTGCACAGCAGGAACATCCCCAAGGATGCTCTTCTTGATAGTGACAGAATGTAAAAGGCAGGATAGCTCAGCAAGGCAGTCATGGTGGAGTGGCCAGTCTATTCTCCCACCCCAGATCCCTGTCTCCTCTACACAGCCTCTCCCAACCTCTGTGACTAGGTCCCAAGTTCCTGCTCCCGTCACACCATTTAAGTACCCCCAGACCATTTACCACAGTAATGAATGGATATACTTATTTGCCTGATCTTTACTATCTGTTCCCCATCTATAGGGTCACCTCCAACTCCTTATCCTCAGTACTCAGCCCAACGCCTGAGGAACTTGATGGGTGCTCAGTAAACACATGCTAAATTAATGAATGGGATGGGTGGAATTCACAAATGTCCCACCTCCATTCTTTTGTCCTGCCTCTGGGCCACGACTAAGCGGGCAATCTTCCCATTGCATACCTGGGATGGCCAAGCTCCCAGGAGCCCAATGAGTGCCTGCTCTCTTTAAAAAAAAATCAAAACAATCTGCATCTGAGCAAACCGCTTTCTCTACCCAGAATGTTGAGTTGCTTCAGGAGAATATGCCTCGATAATAATATATCTCTCAACACGTCTACACCACAACACTTCCCAACCCATACATGTACAGACACAAAGACACACACCAGAAACATACAATGTAAGGAGGGAAAATGGAGTTTGGTCACTTTTGTGGCAAGAAAAACTTACTAACAAGCATCTACCAAATTGATAGCATGTGATTAGAGTTTCGTTGCAGCCTTATGAAATAAGAAGGGGAAAACCTGTATCTGTGCTCTAGGACATCCAGATTAATGTGCTGAGCTTGGAAAGTAATTTCCCTTATCTTGCTCAGCAGTCCTATTACCCACCAGTCCAGAAGCAGAAGTAACCAACATTACAATAAAGAGCTGAAGCACTTCACACTTTGGGGGAAATGGCCAACTTCAGCCATAAACTTGCAAATATGTTTCCCTTCATTGCTTCTAAAAAAGAGCTCCACAGTCAGGCAAAGGTGGAGGGAAGTACATAGCAGGAGTTCTTATTTATCTCAGTATTTGCTCATAGGGAGAGAGACCAATTATCTCAGTAACCGGCTGAAAAAAGACAGACATCTTAGCCCGGTGTGAGCCTATCTGGTGTGAGAACTCCCAGAACTAAAACTGCTTTCTAAAGAGGACCGCTGTCTCTACTTGATACAAAATACTTTTAACATGAGGTGGGTCGAAATCCCGTAAAATTTTCCATTGAAAAATCTCTTGATGTAGGTCAGATAAACAGGCAATACATAAATTCAGGTGTATGTACATGCTTCAGTGTGAACAGACAGGGGTGTGTATGCTTGATACATGTGACTGGCTGATATCAAGCTGCACAGATTCTAAACAAACAAAAACCAAAACACCTACTTTGGCCTGGCCAAGACAGAATTCCCAAACCCTGTTATTTCAGTCCCATGATTCAGTGTGGGAAGGAGTCTTTTAAGGGCAGAGGAGAGAATCTAGGAACTTTCAGTAGCACATTCCCGCGGATGCAGGCATTCTTGTTCACTGAATATACTGATGGTACAATTGTCAACGTGGTACTACTTTCTTGCTCAGCAGACCTATTACCCACCAGTCCAGAAGTAGAAGTAACCAATATTACAATAAATAGTTGAAATATCTCCTAAAAGCACTTCACACTTTGGGGGAAATGGCCAACTTCAGCCATAAACTTGCAAATATGTTTCCCTTCATTGCTTCTAAAAAGAGCTCCATAGTCAGGCAGCGTTTAACAGAACACCCTCGCCCCTGTGGCCCAGTCACAGCTGGCCATCTGAAGAGCTTGTGCCAGATATGGAAAGTAGAAGTGAAGTCCAGTCCGTAACTGTAAGGAACTCAATGGACACGTGGGACGTGCCCAGCGAGTCTCCATTTGTCCTTGCTTACTTAGGCTCTCACCCCTTGTCTCCCCAATTAGTGACCCTGATGACCAAAAGTAGCCCCAGCCCGCCGCTAGACACTTGGTTACTGACTCTAGAGGTGGAAGCAGGGAGACATCCTCTCATCCTGACTCCTCGTCGCCCTCTTCCCTCTCGGTAAGACCTTTACTTCCCCAGCCCCTCTCCTATTTAAGGAAGACCCAATTTCTAGAGTAAATCCCTTAATCCCATCAACACTCACTCTAATTCTACATCTTTGACTAAAAGTTGGCTGATCAACGAATAACACAGAGAGTAGACCTGCGCATACATGCTACCGCTCCACTTAGGAAATCCCTTGCAATTCCAGACAACTGGACACGGGGACCAAAAAAAACTGTTCATTCAAGAACATGTTTCTACAGTCCCATCCATCACAGCAAATATTACCAACCCGCAGATGGCTCTGGCGTGCACCATGTGCCCCAAGGCGGCAACATTTCCCGGATTTTGCAAGGTGAACAAACTATGGAGTATGATGAATAAGTAACTTCCGTGTGTGAGTTATGATCTTACCTCCCCAAATAAAATAAATCCCAGATTCCATTTAGTGAACTACCAATAAATCCATTTATCAACATGCCTTAAACCAGGGGTCACAAACGAGGTTCCTGCGAGCTGATTTTGGCTAACAGGCATGTTGGCTTTGGCCCTCAAAGAGTCTGAGTGGGTCCCGATGTTTGAGAGAGGGGAGATTCCCCCGAAAATCCCACATGTCCACCTCCTCTGGGAAGACCTGAGGATCTTGCCCACCTCCTGCCTGGCCCCTCTGTCCATCACAGGGAAGTCCCACTGCCCTCCACCCACAAGACCTGCTTGGTTGGGCCCTGCCAGCCCCGGGGATTGCAACCACCAAGCTGTGTTCCTAGGAAGCAGGCACTCAGGGGCCTCCGAGGTTAACTGGAAGGGGTGCACTTTGTTTGATTTGCCTCATCAGCTTGACCCTAGGATGCTTCTCGGCTGGTGGTTGTGGTACTGAATAGCTTCTGCTGGTAAGGGCCCTTTAGATTGGGGTGGTTGGGAAAGCCTGCTTCAACCTGGCACGCAGACCCTCAGGTTAAAGGAGAGGCAATTAAGAAGTGCATACCTTGCCCTGGCCAGTGGTGCTCAATGGTTAGAGTGCCAGCCTGTGCATCAAAGGCTCTGGGGTTCAATTCCCGAACAGCGGCATGTACCTGGGTTGCAGGTTTGATCCCTGGCTCCCAGTCCAGGCATGTGAGGGAGGCAATCAATCAATGTCTGCCTCTCTCTCTGTGTGTGTCTCTCTTCTCTTTCTCTGTTTCTCTCTCATGTCACCTCTCCTCCCTCCTCCCCCCTCCTTTCCACTCTCTCTGAAAAGCAATGGGGAAAATATCCTCAGGTGAGGATAACCAAAAAAAAAAAAAAAAGGACATACCTTCAGCCATTAAGGGCTGCATCAACACGTCCAAGAACAAGCTGGGACACCAAGCAGCTCGGCTGCTCCGGGGAAAATCTCACCCCCGGAGCCTTCCTTCCTGGAGGGGAGCAGTGTGAGGAATTCACAGGTATTTCTGCTTTCTATTACTAAAGACACTGCCTAGCATCATTTCTCTTTCTTGACATCATGAGGTGAGAGGAGAAGCAGAAATGGCTGCACAAGGGATGCTCCCAAGGGAAAGTGACATGCCTGGATCTGAAAGGAGGAAGCAGCAACATCACAGGCACACACACTAAGTCAGGGTCTGTGAACTGGGGGGTGGGGAGGGGGGGGGGAACCACTTCCCTCCTCACTGCACTAGTTTCTCATCGGAAATCAGTCACTCTAAGACCACTGTAGTAGGGAGAATGAAGGAAATGCTGCATGCAAAGCGCTTGGCAGGGGGGCTGGTAACCCACATTCAATAGAGGCTCAAATTACTGTTATTGTTTTACTATTATCAACAAAGGCAATTCGTGCCAAAAGTAAAAGCACATTCCACCAAAAAAGGGATGGGGATCCCTTTGGCAGCCTCTGCAGTGCGAGGGAGACGTTTGTAAATCAGTCTTGAAGTTGGGGGCTGTCTGTGACGCCGTTTGAAGTTTGTTTGTGTTTTGTTTGACTCAAGAGTAACCAGCAAATACATTTCCTAGAAAATGTGCTAATAAAATTGTTCATCTGTGTAGAACCATGGTGTGGCTCATTGCACACCAAAAACCATTTCATAACCCACAAAGGTCAATACCCCAAGCTTTCTATCCAAATGTTCGAACATAAAATAAGATATATCCCTCATGGCTGCCTCAGCACACTCTGGGGTGAGGGGCAGAACTGGCTAGGTTTCTGGGATAGTCTGAAAAGCGCTCTGTTCAACGTGAACCTCAAGATTCCCCACCAGCTAAGCAAAACACATGGATATTTAGTTGGTCAGCCAAATAACATCCTAAGATTTTTTTTAAATCCTCACCCAAGGATATTTTTCCATTATTATTATTATTATTAGAGAGAGAGAGAGCAGAGGGAAAAGGAAGGGAGGGATGTGGAAAGGAAAAGAGAGAGAGGAAGAGATCAATATGAAAGAGACACATTGATTGGTTGCCTCCCACAGGACCACAGAGGCTGGAGAGCAAGCCTATAACAAGGTATGTGCCCCTGACCAGGAATGGAACCCGAGATTCTTTGGTCTGAGAGCCGACCACTAAGCAAAACCAGTCGGAGTACGTTCAAGATTTTAAAATCACAGGCTGGCCGAAACCGGTTTGGCTCAGTGGATAGAGCACATCAGCCTGTGGACTGAAGGGTCCTGGGTTCAATTCCGGCAAGGGCACGTACCTTGGTTGCGGACACATCCCCAGCGGGGATGTGCAAGAGGCAGCTGATCGATGATTCTCTCTCATTGATATTTCTAACTCTCTATCCCTCTCTCTTCCTCTCTGTAAAAAAATCAATAAAATATATTTTTAAAATAAAAATTAAAAAATAATAATAAAATAAAAGCAGAGGCTGGTTTCAAGTAAAAAGTCCAAGAAACAGAGTTGTTCATCTACACAGAAGATTTGCAGATCAAACTGTATTTCCATTCTGTGTTCCTCACGACACCTTAATAGCAGGGATGTTGTCCCCATTTTTTAGGATAAGAATCTGAATAACTAGATAAAATGATATAACACTCAAAAATTTTAAATTTCAAAACTCCAAACTATGATGATCTTGATAAAGAAATTCCACAGTTAGCTCGGGGAGGAAAAGGGCCTGTCAGGGCAGAGAGCTTCCTCATCAGCACAAAGGAGGAGACACCGCTGCCCAGCAGCATACATTCACTCTCAGAGGTCCACGGAAGGGACCTCTACACACGCACTCACAGACTTCTTCCCTAGCCTCCTGGCCCTTCTGGTGTCTGCTGCTCCACGGTCCTTCTCCGGGTGGCACAGAGGCCGGGTCATGTGGTGGCTGTGACCTACGTAGAAGGTTCATTCTTGGGCTTGCTCAATATTTCTGCAGTCCTACTGCGTGCCCAGAGGTCTCAAGATGGATCAGCTATCTCCCAGTGTGGAGATGAACTTGGAGACACAGGCTTCCCAGGACTGCACTAACCAGCTCTCCTGAAGGATTGCTCAAGGCACTGTCCAGGCCAGCCTGCCCCGGGGCCTAATCCCCAAACCCAACAAAGAGAGGATATTTGACCTACATCAGAGGTATGTTACCAGCTAGTATGAGGAGGGGGCTTTCAGGGGACCCAAAGCCATTCGTGAGAGTGATAGGAGTGAGGATGGCCTGGGAAGGATGAATAGGGCCAATTCAGAAAGAACTATGCTTACTCTTTGTACAAGAAAAGGGGCCAGTTCAGAAAGCTTTTAAAAACAAGAATTTCGCTGAACTGGGTAAATGTTTCAGAAAGAGAAGTTATCTATGTGAAGTGTAGAAAGTGGGGAAAGGGTATACTCGATTATTTGTCAAAAATAAGACACGAGCCCTAGCTGGTGTGGCTCAGTGGATAGAGCATTGGCGGGTCTGAAGGGTCCTGGGTTCAATTCTGTCCAAGGGCATATCCCCAGGTTGTGAGCTCAATCCCCAGTAGGAAAAGTGCAAGAGGCAGCCAATCAATGATTCTCTCTCATCATTGATGTCTCTCTCTCTCTCCCCTTCTCCCTTCCTCTCTGAATATATAAGACACGATTTATTTGCTTAACATGTTTCTGTCACGTGCCTACCCCCTCCACTCCCCAACCACCCCATAGCTATCACTATGGTATTACAAACCCCTAACCTCAAAATAATGTGGAAGTGTAGCTTCCTGGAGCATCAGGGGTACAATCTGAGGTGATGGCCTGTATAGTTTTGTGGAATTTTTTTTAAAAAAACTATTGTAATTTTTAAAACTTGCCATCACTGACAAGCACAGATGAGGTGGAGATTCTTTAAAATGAACAACTGTTTAAAGATAGTAGAGATTCAGCAACTGGCAATTAAAGTGTCAACAATTTAAAAAAAAACATAGGTTCCCTTTTAAAACAAAGAAGTGAATGTCTGCTTTGTCGCTACAGTGCTTAGTGGCTGGGGAGGATGGCAAAGCTGCATGTGCCACTGCTGTTCACCTGGGGGGGGGGGGGGGTGCATGAAAGGTGTGCACGTCAGCAAGTGAAGCAGCCGCTCAGCTGTGTGTGTACCTCCCACAACAGTGGACAGGGCATTCTCTAAAGCTGTGCTGAAGTCTCCTCACACCATCCCAGTTTGGACAGTGCTGAAAAATGGCAATTAGCGTGACCAGCCCGTTCACTACATCTGCTAATGTTCCAACCACGTAGCTCCGGCAGAAGTTGTACTCTTTGGGGTTTTGAAATGGATTGCTTTACTTCTCTGTAGGAATACTAATGGGGACGCACTGAAAACCCTCTTACAGATCACACTCAGCTTGCAAGCAGATTCACTGTGAGATCACAAGCCGGGTTCAGGAGGCGGGTTTGCTGTAGGGTTTTCCAGATCCTCTGGAAAGGATCTCGATTCCCCGGGAGCCAACGAATGACATTCCAGGAACTCTTAACATGATGACACATCAAGTGAGGAACCGGATGGTGGAAACAGACCAGGAACCCCAGGATTTCACAAAGTTGTGTTAAAAAATGTGTCACTTCTCCAGCTTCAAATCAGACAAAAATTTAAGGAGCTTCACCAAATGAGTTTAAGAGTCAGGTGTGTATCATAAACTTCCTGCTGTGTTAATGCATTCAGGAAAAAACAGACAAAAAACAACTCTATATTTGAACTTACACCTTGGGAATTTGCTAAAGAAAGAATGGTTTTCATCACAGATTTTTGCAAACCACACACAAACAAGGAAAAGTTTTTAAGAATTTGAGCATATTTGCATATAGGGAAAATTGGGCAGATAAAATTTAGTGGATGGGTATTTTTTATTTTTTTAATACATTTTATTGATTTTTTACAGAGAGAGGAAGAGAGAGGGATAGAGTTAGAAACATCAATGAAAGAGAATCATCGATCAGCTGCCTCTTGCACACCCCGTACTGAGGATGTGCCTGCAACAAGGTACATGCCCTTGACCGGAATCGAACCTGTCCTGAGCTCTCTTTAAAGTTTCCCTCCATTATCCACCACACCTCTTTGAAAAATCAGATAATTTGATGAAGTTACGCTTCATGAAGAAAAGGCTTTTTAAAAACTAAAAACCTGACGCTTTGCCACCCAACACATGCTTGATGAATGGCAGCGCATCTATATATATAAAAGCCAAAGTGACCCTTACAACTGGTCTCTGTGACAATGCACTGACCACCAGGGGGCAGACGCTCGGCGCAGGAGCTGCCCTCTGGTGGTCAATGAGCTCCCACAGCCAAACTCCTGCAGACAGCCTACTTCCTGCAGACCCTCCCCCTCTCTTTCCCCCCCTCACCAGTTCAGACTGGCCCCGACTGCCAGCCAGGCCAAGGGACCCTACCCGTGCATGGTTGGTGCACCAGGCCTCTAGTTGATGATAAAGATGAAGAGGAAGAGAGAGCTGCCCCTCTAAGTCTCTGGCCACAATAATTCTATCCCTACACATGTGCCCTGAGAAGTAAGTCCCCTCTCCTTCGCCGACTCTGGGTTTCAGTCAGACAACATGTTTTGATCAAGAGTGCAGTGGAAATGACATTGCGAGACTTTCACACCCACTGGAGACATCCCTGCTCAAGTACTTCACCCCCAACCAGGAGAGCAGCTGGCACATAGCACATGTTCACTAAACAGCAGCTCCTTTTCACATCAACACCCTTGGCCTCCTGGGAGAAGCAGGTCGGAGGAAGCCACAAGAGAGAATGAGAAAGGTCACCGGCAAGAAGGCAATGAATTCTCCAGGGCTCATGGGCCGCCGGACTGCTTTGCTTCAAAGACAGGCTATGCTCTGCCCCTTGACCAGTGAACTGGCCAGCGCACCAGTGACCCTAGCTTTAACCTGGGCCGTGCGCACCACGGCTGAGGAGACCGAGCTGAGACGGGGGTTCTGTTCCAGACCAAAGCGAAGGTCGGAACAATGCTAATTGGAAATTATGGGAATTATTCTCCTCCAATTACTAAAATTGGAAAGTAACTCTCCAGCCATCTTATCTCAGCGGGGATAAGGCCCATTAAATGCTGGTTGGTTTTCAGAAATTGCACATTAAACCAGAGTCCTTATCTTGACACGGGCCTACTTCTGCTAATCTCTCTCTTAGCTTGGTAACATTTGTTTTGATCCATGATTCCTCAGCCCCCTGCTGTACGGAAGTTTTAGAGGGGTTGGATCAACCAGGAGACACCTATGAAAAGGGAAGCAAATCATTTATTTCCTCAGGAGGAAGGTGAGCTTACCTCACCAGCTACTGAGGCCTATTTTCAGAGCAGCCACTGTCACAATAACAAAACTGTAACTACAACTTTCTGAGTACCTGACCTGGGCCCCTTGTGGATTTAAATCTTTAGAAACACACTCTCCATTAATCTGCATACCACTTTCAATAGAGGTGTTCTTATTCTCATTTTGTAGTTGAGCAAATTGGTGCAGCAAGGTTGTGTGTTCACGGAGCTTATATCCAACAGAGTTGGGCCTGAAATTCAATTCTTTTATTTTATTTTTATTTATTTATTTATTTATTTATTTATTTATTTATTACTGATTTCAGAGAGGAAGGCAGGAGAGAAAGAGAGAGAGAGAGAGAGAGAGAGAGAGAGAGAGAGAGAGAGAGAGAAACATCAATGATGAGAATCATTGATCAGCCGCCTCCCGCACGCCCCCTACTGGGGATCGAGCCCACATGTGCCAATCACTGGAATAGAACCTGGGACTCTTCAGTCTGCAGGCTGACACTGTATCCATTAAGCCAAACCAGCTAGGGCTGAAACTCAATTCTTAACAGTTTTTCCCACAATGTGATCAGCCTCTTTGTGGCATCTTAAAAGAAAGCTAAACAATGTAGATACATCTCTAAAATGTTAACTTGTCTTAAAGACAGATCACATTGGTTCTCAGACACATGTTAAATAGTTTGGCTAATGCAGAAACATTAAAGATAAATAGAAACTAGAACTGATACATCTGTAATCGAAATAAATCTTATCTCTCTCTCTCTCTCTTTTTTTGATAGCATAATGTGTAACAAAAACACACACACACACACAAACACCTTATTCCAAGTGCACATGCCTGATAAATATCAAACACTAAATACAACTTTAAATAAATTCAATTTGCTTGTAAATACGTTCTATATTCCATGGACAAGCCAGATTAATCTCCACTTCGCTAGAAACACTGTTTTCTTGTTACTATTACCGTTGTTTCGCTGCTGTTGCTCTTTGATCAGCTTAAGCCTCTGGCTCCAGAAGCCTCGGTAGCTTCCACACTCACCCCTTGGGACACTGTTGCCATGTGAACAGGCCAAGCGATCCTGCTGGGAAGACCTTCCCCTTGGGTCACCCCTGGCCCCATCACAGGGCCTGGCTCCCAGCACGTCAAGCGGCAGCCCTTGCTTAGATAACCACAGCTCTGGGCTGGCTGGGAGAGACCAGCGGTGTGAAGCAACGGGATTGGATGGGAAAGGACACACCAGTGAGATGGAAGGAAGCCGCTTAGATTTTCCTATTTGCCCACGACTTGTCTTGGCCGGTATTAGGTAGCAGAGGTTAACCTCCCACGTGTAATGCTTTACACAGACAGAGGCAACAACCTGTCATTTTTAGCTTAAGGTTTTTTTGTGTGTTTTTTTCAAATTGCAGCAAAAGACAGGCTCCTAGCCGGCTGGCACTTGGGCAGCGTCGGTCACTGAGAGCTGTCCACCAGGCTGAGGTCGGGCCCCGTCTCCTGTCTGCTCCCGTTGGGCTATGTTCGTTCCATGTTCTCCTCTCTCGACTCGCTATTTCAGAACTCTGCTGGCGGTCCATCTCGTAAACCAAGCACCATTTCCTACGTGCAAATCATAAAACTCTCTGGGTTTGCTGCAAAGCAAACAAGCAGGACACTCTGGCAAAGTCCAAGTGGGAGAGCAGATATTTGGAAGGAACAGGGTTTTAGAGTTAGGCAGGAAGAGAGGTACTGCAGAAATCAAATGAAACCAAAGGATATCTGGATGGCCAACTTTACCTCCAGGAAATAAAGCCACGTGTTGAAAGATACCCTATAGCAATGTCACAAGCATTGCAACAAGGATTTTCTCCCCCCGCCACCATGCTCAGTATTACAAAACAATTCATAATAAAATCTGGGATGAAAACCAGCCTCTAGTAATAGTGTAACAATGCAATGATCTTTCTGTACAGGTCAGCTATGGCCCGGGCCCACTGTAGAGGCTTGTACGGTATCGGCGCATTTAATTCTGACAAGACTCTCCTCGTGAACTGGATGATACCCTTACAGACCCATTTACTCAAGAGAGCACGGCTTTAAGCAAAGAATGTGATCGTTTGTATATTGTCACTACTGCCAACAGGTGATACATGCGATTCTGTCCTCACTTAAAATGGTCATAAAAACTTTGGATTGTTTTGAAATAGCAGTAAATTTGTTTTTATACAGAAACGTAGAAATGATGGTACGCTTCTACTCCAGAAACATATTTTTTTAATTTTAATTTTATTTTATTTAGGTTTATCTGAGAGTCTCCAGATTCTTAAAGCACATCACAAATTTCTATATGAATGTCCGTGTGTATTGCGAATGTATGCATGCCTGCACGTGCAGTTCCACCCCTAAGAGTAAGCATGAACGCTATTTTTAAAATGTCCCCTAAAACCCTGGAAGTTCTCTGCGGCTCTTAGGATTTCTGTTTATGTCATCAAGCCCCTCAAATCAATTAGTGCTTGGCGTAAGGATATTTAGAAGTTAATGAAAAAAAATAAATATTTTTCTTTAGAAATCTCAGAAGGCCAAATTAGCAGGGGTTTACCCAAGAACTTGAAAAATCAAAGCTGAAAATAGCTGATTAAAGAAAAATTGAAAGTGATCTCGGAAGAAAGCCACACCACCTGGGGAAAGATTCAATTTTTGGACTCCGGTGTCAATACTAATATAAGTTATCGCTTCAACTTTAGGAGGTGAGTCCAAACTAATCCGTTACTACTGTTAAGCGCACATTCCCAGGAATTATGTCTTTATCAGGTAGAAATAATACACTGGAATCACAAGACCAGCATCTCTCAGTCCATTTAAATTGAGAAGAGTCAAGGGCAGGAACTTTCTGGTAATCTCCCTCGAGGTAAATTAAACTAAAATTACTTACTATACGAGGAGCCTACGTGTAACTGTTCTCTCCAACCCAGCTAGAAATGGGATCTCAAAAGGTCCCAGCGCTAAAAAGGGAAAAAAGACTCTACATAAAATATCCAATCTAAATATAAAACCCATATAAAATATTAAGAATGTGATATGGATGTTCCAGAGGCTGTTTTAAAACCTCCATTCGTGACCCGGCTCTTTTCAGACTAAATGCTAATTTACTTGTTTCGGGGTAGCTTTTGTGAGCCACACAGCCTCTCCTCTCCATCATCTAAGCGGGCACAGTAAACACAGTTAGGCTGGGAAAGTCGGAATTTAGATAAATAAAAATAGCGTCAGTAAAAAGCTGCTTCCGTCTGCGACTGATTCCGTCATTCAGTTCCCGTAGATGGGTAGGTAGCGCATTTTGCAGTGTCTGTCAGCATTCCCATCCTTAGGAGTGAATAAATAATTGCAGAATAAATAATCGTGCCAACGCTTGGCCTCAGAGGCCACTTTTATAGATTGCCATCTAATGATAGGACCTTCCGTGCAACGATGTATTAATAGGGGTGAAATTACATAAGTTCTTTCTTTGTGTCGACACGGTGATGTCTCAATGTCCTTTGCTAATCTCGGGAAAATCAGGCGGGAGTAAAATGAAGCAGTGAGTTTTCACTGTTAACATCTCCATGACAGAAAGAGACAGTTTGGTTCGCTTGTGCTTTCCAAAGAAGAAAGTCATGTGCTGACCATTGCCGGCACAAATGGTGGAGGGTAGGCTAAGAAAAGGATTGTTTCCACTAACAAATGATGAACAAGGCTAAGAATAACTCCATTGGAAAGTGATACTGCTTTCACCTGCTGCAGGAACCCTCCGGATCCCTGTCCTATTCCATCCTCCCGTCCATCCATCCATCCATCCCACAAATATTCCATAAAAACCTAACACTGTACTTGACACTTAAATACTTACCAGGACAGACATGTTCGCTTTCTGTACAATTCTAGCGGGTCTCCTTGGGCGGAGAATATGAGTAATTTTACCATACTTTTAAGAAACAATAGTTTCCATACATTGAGCATCCATTACATAGTAGGTGTTTAATCCTTAAAACAATCCTGCCCATTTTATAGTTGAGAAGCTCTAACAGGTCAAGCAATTTGCCCAAGGTCCTATCTACACAGGTAAATAGGTTAAGAAAAAAGAAACTAGAATTAAACTGTGGGTTCTCTTCCCAGAATGCAACACTGCCTCTTCCTCAGCTACACTCACCACATGCCCACCCTAGCAAAATGAGGAAGGAATTGATCAGAGCTCCCTTGGGTGGGCATTAGCCTCTCCACCTTGGTTTCTGGTGGAAAATGGAGAAAAGTGGTGCATCCACCTCAGGTGTGTGCTAAGGATCAGTAGTTAATATCAGTGAAGGTCTTAGACCAGCCCCTGACAGACAGTAGGTGCTCAGAAAACATTAATCAGTATCATTGCTTTAAGGAAAAAAGGGGACAAAATACTCTCAACAGTAAAGATAAGTTTTTTTTAAAGTGAAAAACAAAGCCACTTCAGGGAAGTCTCCATGACACAGAACAGAGAAGAGAGGCCTGCATGCAACAGTTCTAAATCTGCTCATGACTAGAAATTATAAAGTAGAGATGTAAAATCTACTCTACACAATGAGCAATTAATTACACATTGCCTTACATTGTTACCTAATTGTCTGACCAAGTGAGACTCCAGCTTACGAGGGAGAGAGACCCCTTATGTTTCTCCCCTGTGACCAGACCCTCAGCACTTGTTGACTTAATAACAATTAATATTTGCAATAAAAGTCTTACAGAAAATATAAAAGGATAAGATCAAAAGCCATGTGGAAATTGGTTCATTCTGGAGATGTATATGGCTATTCACATTTTTTTTTGGTCTGTTCAGCCCAATCATACTAACATCTGTTCACAAGTGTGTTGGGATTTGAGCAACACATTTGAAAAGATCAGTCCAGTCAACCTTATCTACACTAATAAAAGAGTAACATGCTAATTGACCGTACCTTTGCAATATCCACCGGCCAATCAGGAGTGAGTATACAAATTAACCCAACAAAGAGGGTGTGTTAATTTGCATATGCAGGTGTCAAGCAGCCGGGGGCAGGGCGGAATGCCAGGGCAACGATGCAGGTGTTCCACACCACCCCAGCCATTCCGGGCCTCTGGGCAGCATGGGAGAGCGGAAAGGCGGCTCCGGCCAGCGTGAAGGCAGTGCTGGCAGCCAGGGAAAGGAAGGCCCATTCTTGCATGAATCTTCGTGCATCGGGCCTCTAGCAGCATGATAAAGAAATGAGAGGAAAATCCTGATGGTTGGAACTCTTACCCAAAGGCACCTACTCATGGGTCTATGTCAACTCAAGGCAAGTAGGTCTACAGAGATGAACCGAATGGCTCTGTCCTACCTGAGGGAAGCCTGAAGCTGAGACACTTGGAGGGCAGAATCCAAAACTATTTCATTAGCTGGAATGTGGGGCCAAATCCTAAAATGAAACCTTATACAGAAATACGTAAAAGCTGTAGTTAAGTCCTCACAGGATAGAGGAGGATGTGTTTTCTTAGCCCATGTAGAATTCTTTCAGAGATTGTAGTTGATGATAACTACACTCTGAATGAGTGAGATAAGGTTACCCCCAAGCTAACGAAGGCGGTTTCACGTTACCCAAAGAGAAATGAAACAACCCTCCCATCAATTAAGCATGCCGTGGTAGGCGTTCATCAGAGAGAGAGAGAGAAGCACTTCAGGAGGATCGAGTAAAAATAACTAGTCAAGAGAGAGGGAACCACTCACATCCAAAGCCTGTCACATGTGTTTCTGACTTTTGCAGATGAATAAGCTCCCAGAAGATAAATCTTACTCATTCCGTTCCTTCAACAGCCACGTGCTTGTGTAAGGTTAGCGCACTCAACTCACCAGGTAACCACTACCACCAGGACCCTCGCTGGAAGGCTAACAGAGTGAGTCCATAGAAGCCTGAGGGCAGATTCACATGGACTCCTGTAAAAATTTGTCTCCTGGCTTTCCCCAGACTGTAGTATTCCCCCCCCCCTGTACGTCTTTCCTGTAAGAAATAAACCCTTGATATCCCAGAATAAATGTGGCATCCCGCAGGCCTGGTTTCACTAGTAGATGGACAAGTTTCACCAGGAATACTAAAAGGAAAGTTAGATATCAACGGGGACACCTGTTTGCTGTGACGTCTCAACCTTTTTTAATCCCGGTGTCTGCCATGACAGGGAGGAGGAGGCTCGGCGAGCTTGCACTGTTGCAAGTGGAGGACGCGGGAGAGGAGGGGAGACCAGTGGAAGTGCCCTGGCTCCTGGCTCAGGAAGAAACAGTCCTTGCAAAGTTCCATCCACTGTGCTTAGTGGGCAAAATCCTATCAAAGGGAGCTAAGATAAAAGTCTGATAGGGAGACGCCCAGGACACTAGACAAAGTGAAAAGCCAAAAAGTGAAAATCTGAAGCTAATAAAAAAAAAAAAATCAAGTTCCTACCCCTTAGCTTCAACCAATGCAAAAAGAAAGCTGTGTTTGTACGTGTAAAAGATATACGGGGTCCAGCCCAGCAACGCCACCACTGTTCCGTTCTACAACTGATTGAGTGGGAAAGATGGAGAACCCATAGGAATTGTTGAGACTACACTGAGGACTTTTGGAAAAATAAGCAAATGTGTAGAATATTGATGATAACATATTTCGTGAGCAAGTAGTGCAGCCAAATGGTGTGTTAACCATTTCCTATGGATTTCCGAGGCTGACCTTTCATGCAATCCTTTGGGGCCAGTGAGGATCAGGCCTTCAAGCAGGTTTGACTCCACTGCCCTTAACCTTCCCCTTCGGCTAACAATTTAGCTCTTCGGTTCCCTCCAAGGCTCACCCTCAGGTCTCGCTCCCTGGGCCCAGGAGCAGACAAGGCATAAAGGAGAAGGGGAAACTCCATAATTAAATGCCAGGGTGCAATGAGGCAGGGAAGGAGGCTAGGAGGAAGCAGCATTTTTTCTGAGATAATCACGGAAGTTCAGAAGTTGCTCTAGACACGGTAAAATCTTTGAGTGTCTTCGAAAGTCATTTTCTGTCGCAGACATTCACCCCTTTTTGCCTCGGCAGAGAGAAAGGGACCAGTGACCCGTGAAGTGTCAGGAATGCATCCTAGGGAGCCCGGGCTAAGCTGCGGGGCGGCTATTGTGCTCCAGGGAAGTTCAAAGGAAAAGACCGTCCGCAGCGGCGGCTGGGGGGTGGCTGGGGGGTGGCTGGGATCCAGCGAGGGTGGAGGGTCGGAGGACTGGGCACCAGCAGAGCCCCACACTAGCCCTTCCTGGGCCTCCACCACCACCACCAACAACAACACCAACACTAACACCACCCAGGGCCTGCACGCAAGGCACCCACAACTCCAGCAGGGAGGGGAGACCGAAAGTTTGGGGGGCAGTGGCGGGGGGGAGGAGGAGGAGAGACACAGGATGGGAGGAGGGAGAAAAGGCCTGCTTTATGGGGGTCAAGGCTTCCCATGGAGAGAGCCCCAGTGCGCCTTGGGTCCCGGCCAGGAGTGAGGGACCGAGGAATTTCCATTTCTCCGGGCTGGCTAATGGAGAGCTAGGCGGAGGGGGAGGCAGAGGCTGGGAAAGAAAGAAAAAGAAAACAAACTGTGTTCTCCATTAAATATTCATGACAGCAGCTTAGCGAAGGCTAATGGAAAGCATATAAATCCCTTTACAACTTTGTTAAATGCAAAAAAAAAAGATGAATGAGGGTCACAGCATGCTCTGGGGCAAATTGGGAGGAATATGAAAATCTGGACGGCGGGAGGCTGGGACTGCAGGGGAGGGAGAGCTGGCTCCATCCATTCCGGGAGGTGTGGACGCGGAGTCCCATTCATTTCCCACCACTGCAATCAAACACCGCTCAGTGACACCACGCTCCTCGAGGTCATTTTCCCCCCTCCTAAAAGTGTTTCCTTTCCCCCCCTCAACTCTAATGGCATGGTTAACATTTGACAGATGTTTTTGTTTTTAGTCATGCCTAAAGTCAGGCCGACATTCTTGAAACAGATCATCTATCTTGACTAAGAAAACAGACATCCAGTCGTCTTTGTTCGGAGCTATCTTCCCAGGGGCATCAGGGAGATAACCTTTCCGAAAGGCCCAGAGCATGAAGCTCTGAGAGATCAGGAGCTCGAGGCCCAGGCTGTATTTACATCCCACAAAGGACTGCGCCAGGGGATTCTAACACCACGGCTGGTCCAGACCCAGTCCTCCCTCTACTTTTAGGGACCTTAGCTGTGATGGGTCTCCAGGTCTCACACTTTGAAAAGAGAAAGGCTGGCCTATCCATCTTCAGGAGGTGTAAGAAGGGACCATACTGTACACCAAGAGGGGAGGACATGTCTGTCATAAGGGCACGCTGTATACGAATGGTGCTGAGGATACCGGTTTCTCATTATTGAAACAGAGAAATACTTTCCTTGGGAAGAAGGAGTTCTTATTTGTACGGTGGTGGGGTAATTAGTCTGTTCTCTTCTACATTTTATATTCCGAAAAGAGAAAATTAGTACCACCAAGGCTATGCTTCAGGTTGGGCGTGGTCTACATAGCCCCAAGATTGCAAGACAGGAGTGAGGGAAGCATGGCCCCCAAAACAAGACATAAAACAACCCCCAAAGATCCTCACAGAAGGTTTACCTGTGGATAATGCAAGAATCATGGGCGCAGGAAGCCCACACAACTCAAACCGGGCTGCTTTGAAATGTAAATGTAAAGAATCCTCTCAGATAAGGTTTCCAGAACAAATTCCACTTTCCCCTTTCCATTCCCCTCAGGGGAGGAGGGGGGAATGGTAGTCAATGGGGTTTTGAACAACGTCCATTGTATTCATTTTGTACTTTCATTCCAGAGAATGTAGATATGATTAATGGGCTGCCTTGGATGAATTTTAACAACAAATGTAAACATCAAAACGTTTTCAATGCGCCCCTCTCTGTTCCTCTCAAGGTCTTTGTGTGCACTTTCTCATCATCCCTCAGTGATTGCTTCTCCTGTGAACTGTCGGTCTGGGCCCTTCTCTCCAGCGTTCCTTCCATCTTTGAGATTTTGGAGGCAAAGGCGGTGTTACCCTCAATCCTTATGTAGATTCCTCAGGAGGCACAATGCCTGGCACAAAGTATGTGTTCAATAAAAGTGAACTGCTCTTAGAAAGAAGTGTCTGTTGAATGAATTTTTTATTCATAAAAAATTTTTATTCATAAACAATTCTTAGTAGATAGAAAAGCCTTTCGTTTAGAAAAATAAACTATTTACTGTAACTTTTGGACTTACATTTATAGAATTTGGCTGTGCAATGAAATAGATTAAAAAGTAATTTTTGCTTGATTGCATATAATCAGAAAATCAAGTAGTATTAACAGAAAAATAAAAATATAATAATAATAAAAATATCCCAGCCAGGATGGCCCAGTGGTTGAATGTTCACCTATGAACCAGAAGGCCACGGTTTGATTCCTGGTCACGGCACATGCCCGGGGTTCTGGGCTAGATCTCCAGTAGGGGGCGTGCAGGAGACAGCCCATCAATGATTCGCTCTCATCACTGATGTTTCTCTCTCTCTCCCCCTCTCCCTTCCTCTCTGAAATATATATATATTTTAATATATATATATTTATTTTAATATATATTTAATATATATATTTTAATATATATATTTTAATATATATTTAATATATATTAAATATAACAATTAATAATAATAATAAAATACTTCATATAGATTTCACTTTTGGGCTGTTTTTATTAAAATATTTTGGAAAGTAATGTTCCACTTCCCCCCTCTTTGAACACTACACAGAAGGGAAGGAGAATGAAATTCTGCCTCCATACAGAATTTTCAAAGAAAGGTGAACAACACACAAGAGCTCAAGCTGTTGTAGTTAAATAAACAGGTTCATGTTTCTTCCAAAAAGCACATTTTAGATTTGGGAAAAAAATAATGTAAACAAATTAGGCCTGCAATGTCCAGAATTCCTAGGAGGCAATGACCTCCCTTTCTAGGTAGTATGCTAGGAATGCCAAGGGTGGTGCTATCCCGGGAGGACGGCCCAATGAGCGGTGAGCTCTGGGTTCAGGCAGTCTCCAGCCTTCCCAGGCAGACACCGGGCCCCACACAATCCCCCAGGACTGGCTCACACTTCCCTGCTGAAGAGTCCCCTGAGACCACCCCGGGCAAATTCCCACCAAACGGGAACAAAACGGGTATTTCCACTACAGAAGAAAAGCCATATACCTCAGTCATGGCATCCTAGATGGATCTCCGTGAATGTTTACAGCAAAAATAATGAGTCCTTACTGCGACCCAAGACCTAGTCCTGAGAGATCCTTAACACAGGGCTACCTCCTATAGCTGCTCACTGCAGCCTCAGCACAAGGCATGGCAAGGTGAACGTGCTGCATGATCATGAATGAACAAAGCCAAAGCAATAACAAAACCAAGCAGAATTCAGAAGACATAGATCTTAATTTTTCTGAAAAACAATTAATAAAGGGGCTCTAGTAATAAATAGCAGACCAAACAGTAATAAATTTACCTCACAATTAAAAAAAAAAAATAGAGCCGAAACCGGTTTAGCTCAGTGGATAGAGCGTCGGTCTGAGGACTGAAAGGTCCCGGGTTCGATTCCAGTCGAGGGCATGTACATTGGTTGCGGGCACATCCCCATTAGGGGGTGTGCAAGAGGCAGCTGGTCGATGT
Organism: Vespertilio murinus; assembly: GCA_963924515.1. Classification (NCBI taxonomy): domain Eukaryota; kingdom Metazoa; phylum Chordata; class Mammalia; order Chiroptera; family Vespertilionidae; genus Vespertilio; species Vespertilio murinus. Next base: position 21,462,545 of record OZ004717.1, read on the forward strand.
CTCTCTCTCATTGATGTTTCTAACTCTCTATCCCTCTACCATCCTCTCTGTGAAAAATCAATAAAATATATATTTTTTTAAAAAACAGAGCCACCTCTCTATTTTTGTATTCCTGCTAGGCCCACACTTCAGAAAATAGTCCCTATATTTTTATTAACAACTTAGCACTTTCACATTAGCTATATCTAAAATCTGAACCCGTAGCCTATATAATCTCATTTCATTTGTGGTTGCTTAGAAAATTAGAAAGAACATTGATAAATGCCAACATGCTGCTGTCAGTAACTGAGTGTCCATTCCCTGCACTGCTGGCGATGTATCTGTAGACTGCTTTTAATAGTAATCACATTTGGCATGTCTTTATAGTTTTATCACCCAAGTGAGCCTCCGTGGGCACTATGATTTAATCCTGCCCATTCTTTAAAACGAAATTCGTAAAATAAATAAATAAATAAATAAATAAATAAATAAATTTAAAACGAAATTCGTTATATCATATAAGTCACTTTGACTCCAAGGTTCCCTTCCAACCCTTTGTTTATATAACTTACTATTTATCTTTTGAAGAATGAGGAACGTTGGAATCAGTTTTTAACTTTTTTTATATTTTAATGATAAGCGGTCAAGACCATTTTAGAAAAAAAGAAGTCTCAGCCCCAAAGGTCATTATGAAAGACATGGTAAATCATCTTTCTGAAAATGAAGAGTGAATACTAAAAAAGTAAAGTTATATAAGTGGTGCCATATCAGACAGATTTAAATCACTCTTATTCATATGTAGGAAAACACTGGGCAGCGGATGGGTTTAGTTTTACAAAATTAAGAATAGGAAAACCAAGCATGATTCATCTCCGCATGCACAGGAAGAAAAAAAAACAAGCTGAGTGAAGGACAAACTGAAACATAGATCAGACTTTTGAAAACACATGCAAGAGTCAAACTGGATTCAGTCCAATATTAAGAACCCGCTATGTGAAAAATTGGCCAGAACAACAGTTAAGATGTTAAATTTCATTAAAAGAGAAGTTATGCTAAAAGCACACACACACTTGCTAATTCATGCTTTTGCAGTAAAAGTTGTCCTATGCTATAAAGACGTTACTAAAAAACATGTCCCTCAACATTTTTCATGAGTAAAGTTAACAGAATTAGATGTATTGGAGAAACAGAGAAATATTCAAATCATTAAAAAAAAAAAACAACTTTTACCAATTCCAACTTTGCATAGGAAAAATAACTGTAAGGGTATTAAAAGCAACATGCAGAAAGATTTGAGCTTCCTGTCTTTAAAAACAATTTTTTAATCAACTACTGTCCAAATAAAGTGAGCAAATAAAAGATACTAATTTTTTCCACCAAGTCCACAAGTCTGATTCTAACTTCCCTCTGTGCCTTTAGCGTATTAATGCCATGGAGGGGGGGGAGGGGGAAGGGGGAACTTTTTTAGTAAAGCACAGAATTCCTTTTGATGTCAAAGGCACAAAAAGTTCAAAGGTTAGCCTGCCACTCAACATTATGACTCCTGGAAACCCTGAACAGGAAGCCCATCTCCAAACTCGCCCACACAAAGCACCGCCATCCCAAAGGGAGCGCGGCTGGCCATTGTCCGGCCGCTGGTGTTTTTGTACTCCGCTGAGGGATTTATGCAGAGGGGCCACAATGCCCACCTCATCACCAAGGAGAAACATTCTTCTGGCTACAAAGAATCTCAGCCCTTTCTCCTAGCGCTCTCCCCCTCATCCCCCCCACTAATTACTTTCTCGACATTTCAGAAGGCTGAAGGAGTCTAATCAAGTTGAATAGCCCTGGATTTAGACCACATTCCCTTCCATCTTGGACTTCACACCCCTCCAAAAATTAAAAACAAAAAGCAAAAAAGCATAAGCCACACCGGGTGTTGGAGGGTGAGGAGTGGGCACAGCAAGATTTATGTGGAAATAAAAAATGACTTCTGTAGAAAAAGAAGAAGAGAACTGGCTAATTATGTAAAAATGGTTTCATTTACAAAAGGTTACGGGGCACACACAACTCAGGGAAGCCGGGTTTGGGTGATTTACGCATTTATTCAATGAACATTCACGACAGACCGCCTCCAGGCGCCCTGCTTGGAACTGGATGAAAAGACGAAAGTGGTCCCTATCCTAGTGTCGCAGGAAAGAGATGACTTTAATACAATTATCACACTGCACCATAAGGGCTAGGAGAAGCAAAAAGTAGATGGACGGAGGGTGGCACAAAGCAGTCTCAGAGGTGGAGCGGCAGCTGAATCTTGGAAGAGATAAAGGGAAGTGAAAAGTCAGGGGAGGCCGAGGCCTGTGGCAGGTGATGTAGCAGCAACAGAAGTAGCAAGTGGAAGGATCCGAACTGGAAATGTGACTCTTCCGCAGAGACCTCAGCCACAAAAACAACGCAGAAAATGGCACAGAGGACGCTCTCCCGAGTTCACACCCTCTGTGCCTCCTGGGCTGTTCCGCTGCCCTGTGCCACTTGCCTGGTATCAATGAGAACTGTGTGCCAGCCTAACATCTGATCAGAGAGCTGTTTCCTTGAAGCACAGGACATGCCATACATTTTTTAAGCGCTCCACTTCTATTATCTAACACCATTTTTTAGATTCCATGAAAGTCTGGAAGCTAATAGATAAATTAAACCAAAAAAAAATCACCTTTCCTTTTACCTCCCCGTAAATTGGATCTAGCCATCAGCAAAACACACCGATGTTCCCTTGAAGAAGGGCTGATGGAGACTGAAGCATTAGTCTTGAAGGGAGATGGGTTTTAATCAAATACTTGCCCTTTTTATCACTTGTGGTTTAAATGGTGTTCAGCAAGCCTCAGGCATCAGGGGAGAGAGTATGGGTTTTTTTTTTTTTTCCTCTGAAGGTAGCTCTTTTAAAATTCAGGCAATGATAATGCCTTCAAAATCGCAGGGGTTCCTGCCACCTAAAGAACCTCGGCAATGAAGGACTTAAACCCGCCTTCTTAAATATATAAAAGTCATACCCCGTACACAATAGCACAGGGTGGAGAAGGCGAGGAGGACAATGTAAAAGGCCCTATGATCCCGGTGAGCTGTGCAATGCCCAGGGTCTGAGACGAGAACTCCTAAGGGCACATCCTCCTTTACAAAAGGCAGAATAGCCTCACCCAGAGGGAAGTCATAAGATCTGGGTTCTAATTCTGACTCTGCTGCTAATAAGCACGTCCTCTCTCTGGCTCTCAGCTTCCTCGCAGTCTAACCCTTCCGTTAGTAGATAAGATCGGCAAGTCTTTCTGTGTGTGTGTGTGTGTGTGTGTGTGTGTGTGTGTGTGTCCTAAAATTAAACTGATAATAAAAACCAGTTAGTATTTAGGGGGCACCTACCTTATGCCAGGCGCTGTGCTAAATGCTTTCCACTCTGTATCTCGTTTAATCTCACAGAGCAACTATCATAAACCACATACTAGGACCCCCATTTTACTGATGGGCCAACGGGGAGGAGCTGGGATAAGTGACACAGAAAGAGCTGCCGGGACAAAATGCCAACCACACACACAGCTACACTGTCTGATGTCAAGCACGCTATACCACACAAACCTTGACATTCTGGTTAGGTCACGCAGGTAATCGGAATACAAACGATTTGTACAACACATCGTTTTCCTAAAAAAAAAATTTTTGCAGGTTTTTTTTTTCCCCTCACACAAGATTGCCAAATGTGAATCCCATTTTGTTGCATCTCCAAACAAATGGGGGTCTACACAGGCATCTGTTATCAAGTCAAGAGTGCTTTGGGGTGCATCACCACTTAGGATGCCCCATTTTCATTGTCCATGTCTACAGACAGAAAGGGGGGCTTGGGACCTTTCTTTCTCTAAGTCCTTCCATCAGAGCATCAGCCCCTGAAGAAGGGAGAGAGGGAGCGGGCATCGAAGCAACAGCATCTCTCCCCCGGCAGTTTTCCTGGTCTTTGGGGCCCTGAGAAAATACTGAGTCCCGGGAGGAGAGAGACAGGAAAGAGGCTTGGAGTCGTTTAATGAATTGAGGCCGGCGTGCCTTTAACAGCCCCATTTAATTGTACCTTCTTATTTTCTGCAAACGCCTTCCTACCACTAACGTATTCTCCATCTCTTACTCCCTCTGGGGGATCACGACTGCTCCGTCTTCTCCTCTTTCAACCCACCCCCTACGCTACATGCCTCCCTCTTCACAACCAAAAGCTGAGAACAAAACAAAAACAAAAAAAATCACAGGGTTTTAGCCATGTGTATTCAGTTATAGCATTTAGCTTTCAGGGAAGGGGGGAAATTGTGGATTAGAATATTTTTTTATTCCAAAAGGGGGTTCCTGGGGGGGAAAAAGGTGTGATTAATAGTATTAAAATGATAGCATGCTTACAGCCATAATTGTAGGGACAACAATGTTAATTTTTAGTTATTTTAAGAGAGATGCAAATCAAAACAACAATGCGATACCATCTCACACCTGTCAGAATGGCCAACATCAACAAAACAACAAATGACAAATGTTGGCGAGGTTGCGGAGAAAAAGGAACCCTCGTGCACTGCTGGTGGGATTGCAGGTTGGTGGAACCACTGTGGAGATCAGTATGGAGTTTCCTCAAAAAACTGAAAATGGAACTCCCATTTGACCCAGTAATCCCACTACTAGGAATATACCCTAAGAAACCAGAAACACCAATCAGAAAGGATATATGCACCCCTATGTTCATAGCAGCACAATTTACAATAGCTAGGATTTGGAAACAGCCTAGGTGCCTGTCAGCAGATGATTGGATCAGAAAACTATGGTACATCTACACAGTGGAATACTATGCGGCCATAAAAAGGAAGGAATTCTCATAATTTGCAGTAACCTGGATGGAATTGGAGAGCATCATGCTGAGTGAAATAAGCCAGTCAATAAAAGCGAAACACCACATGACTTCACTCATTTATGGATATTAAAGAACATTATAATCTGATGAATAGAAAAGATAGATATAGAGACAGTAAAACAACAAGCAGACTGTCAAATGACAGCGGGGGAGGGGGGGAGGGAGATCTGGGGGAGATAAGAGATCAACCGAAGGACTGGTATGCATGCATATAAGTACAACCAATGGACACGGAACTCTGGGGAGGGAGGGCGTGTATTGGGGGGGGGGGCAATGGTAAGCTATGTACACATATAATACCTTAATAAATTTAAAAAAAAAGAAAGTATATGGATATAAATTATGTTTCTGTTATGTGACTTGCCAAAAAAAGTGTTCTTCACATGAGATGCTGATTAAAATTAATGCAAGGAAAAAAAATTTTTAGTTATTTTAAAATGATAACATCATCAAATCCATTATAGAGAACTAACAGCCATGTCTGACCTCAGACCAGGGCCAGTGGATGGCTGGTCTCGCCCAAAGATAGCATGCCAGGCCAAAAATAGGAAAACGCGCTGAAAATAGTAGACGTCTTAACTGAGGTCTGTTGTATCCAGGGGTGTGTTTATTTCTAAGCCTTCCCGTCATGCACCATAACACAATGCAAAAGGGACCTTTCTCACGTGGAAAGTCACGCCATTGTCCTAAGAAGCATTGTTGTTCCCACCTGGGGGGTGACGGGGAGGAAGTGTTTCTAAAACTAGACACCTTGCGATTAACGAGAAACCTTTCCATTTTATTATCTGGAAAATTCCAAATTTGTTTTTCTATAAGACCAGCCTGCTCTTTCTCAATCATACCAATGTGAACAAAACTTTCCAGAAATAAAACCATTACAAAGTCATAGTAAAATCAAGTATGCTAAACAAGGATATTTTATCAGATACGCAGAGTTGTTTTGGGGGTTGGTTTGGTTTTTGTTTGTTTTAGTAATAATGGATGGGTTAGATAATGTGGGTGTCAATATTCTCTACAACAAAAAAGTTCCACACTTACAGATCATGCAACCCAAACCAACATTCAGGCTAAATAAAATTAATACTGAGCTGACCACATTTTTAAAAAATCCAACTTCCGATAACTCTCTCACACGCCGCCCTTAGCTGCATCACCAGTCACCACATCTCTGCTGGTCTCCCCAACTCCCTGTGTTCCCCTCACTCGTTCTAAAGCCCTTTTGAAACTGAAAGCAGAGAAGAAAGACTGAAGTTTGCGGTGAGGGAAAGAAAGCTAGAATCTCAGAACAGTGAGGCTAGCATAACCAATTAAACTCTTCCAGTTTCTCAAGCTGTGTTAGCAAGATACCCTATGGAGGAGGGCACTAAGGCTGAAGACATTTTTATACCTCCTAGAGCTGACAGACAAGCCCAGTCAACAGAAGAACTAACTAACAGGGCTTGAGGGATGAGAGACGGACTTTCCCCCCTTATCTTAAGCATATAACTTGATCAAAACCCTTCTTGGGATAAAACAATGCTTTTAGCTAAACTCTGAACTTGAATAACTAACAAGTATGAAATTTAGACTTTTGAATTAGCCTGACATACACATACACAGACACACACACACACACACACACACACACACACACAAAAAAAAAAAAAAAAAAAAAAACACTACTTCATAAATGCATAGTTGATGCATGAATGAATACATCTACAGAACAGTTCTCTTCACAATTAAAGAACATTTATGGAGAACACTGTTCTGTTAAAGGCTCTCCATCTAGTGCCCTCTGCTCTACTAGCTTCCATGAATAGATCTTCTGAAACTGTGGCCAATCACCCAATAGTCACCTAAGCGTTAATGCAATGATCCTGGTTGTCAAAGCCAGCCTAGCCCTACGCCACATTCCAAATATGAAAAATTCAAGAACGAGATCCCAGTGCAGACCATCAGACAGACAAGTCTTCTGCCTGAGCCCTGGATGACACCTCAGCACCCCTCTTCCTGGCCCGGACTAGTTTCGTGGGCTCCTCAATAGTCCTTCTCATCCTGGTGACCTCACTGCCCAGCACACAGTAAGCCGCTCCACAGAGGTTGTCTAAACTCAGGAATCAAGCACTCCATTTTGCTCTCTGGGTCTCTGTAGAAAAGGTGAAAAAGAACATCCACCATTCCGCCATCTGCCCCCCTTCCTGCCCCTTCAACCTGCTGAGTCCTTGCTGGTGCCTTCTCCCAGACCCAATACTCCCATTAAGGTAGACTCTGAAGAATGCACCCCTGATTGTGGGGAGAAAACTGAAAAAATACAAAAATGACTGGTCTTACCACCTCAGTTCTCCCAGCCAATCTGAATGGGAAAGAATCAAGGTCTCCAACTATACCTTCAGGAGAACCGAGACCAGGGTACTCTCTCATTACAGGGTTCAGAGAATAGAGCTGCAAAGGACTTTTCTGAGCAAGAATAAATACAGGGGTGGGCAAAAGTAGGTTTACAGTTATGAGTACGCCATTTATATTTTTATTATTAATTATTTTTTAGACTAGCAATTTTCTTTTTTTTAAAAATTTATTAAGGTATTATATGTGTACATAGCTTACCATTAATTATTTATGTGTATCATACCTGTAAACCTACCTGTGCCTACCCCTGTATATATAAGTTGACAAAACAGGACTTGGATGTCAAGTCCATACAGTAGGCACACAAGGCTGCTAAGACCATTAAAATAACCTATTTGCGAAAGCAAGCCTTGGCCACTGTTCTTTCTCTCCCACAGGAACCACGGGACAAAGGGTGAGAGAAAAGAGTAGCACCTTCAGCGCTGTGGCGCTAGTGTGTGCTGCCATCTTGTTATTAAAGTCATATACCACAGCGGAACTCACAGGCAGTATTTTAAGAGTCACTCGATGCTCCGTCAGAAAGTCGGTGTTTAATTTGAGTTTAAAGGATTGTTCTGTTTCTTGTCTCTGGTTCTTTCTTCTTGGAATTCTTATCCGAAAACATTTTACATTCAAAGCCTCGTGGAAGACCATGCCATTTCTACAGCTGAAGTCACTGGGGGGAGATAATTAACTTAATAGGCATTCACTTTACCGCAAACTTTAATGGAATGCACTTATTATGTAATTGGGAAATAAGAGACACACAGTCACATACACGTATCTGTCCTACATTACTTATGTGTGTGAATTCACTTTGATAAAAAACGGCGTTTGTACTTTAATAAAATGGACCTTTTTTTGTGGCAGAGCATTAAAAAGGGAAGGCTTCACCCCATTCTGCATTTTCACAGCCAACAAATTTGTGTCACTGTGTAGCCTCCTTTTTTTTTTTTCCTTTTCTTTTTGTGTCCTCCTTTGTAATCTATTTTAAAGGAACATTTCATGCACCAGGAAAATAAAAGAATAATATCCCTTAGATGAATCTGACTTGTAAATAAGAAAAGCTATTAAGTGCTTAGTGTTCTTGGTCTCTCTATAATAAACACTATAAATAATCTCAGAATATACAGCTCTACTTAATGAGGCTTTGTGTTTTTTGTGTGTGTTTTTTTAGAAAGAACAGCACAATATCTGGCATATTTTCTGGCACCCAATCCTCATCTCTTAAAAAAAAAAAATGAAATACAGCCCTGGCTGGTTTGGCTCAGTGGACAGAGCATCAGCCTGCAAATCAAAAAGAGTCCCAGATTCAATTCCAGTCAAGGGCACATGCCCGGGGTTGTGGGCTCGATTCCCAGTGGGGGGCATGCAGGAGGCCGCTGGTGGGTGATTCTCTCTCTTATTGATGTTTCTATACCTCTCCCTTCCTCTCTGAAACCAATAAAAAATATTAAAAAAATGAAATACAGTAACAGGTGAGAGGAGTACGGTTGCCAACCGGATAGATTAAAAAGCCTGACTGCTCTGTCTATGGGTAGGTTTTACCTGCCATTTATTTGGCTATAGTTACACTTATCAATTGTCCAAAATTTTGTGAAAGCATCCCACCAATTTTTTTTTTCCACTGCCAGTATCTTTATGGAGTTGGGAATCTCTTTGGGTAAACCATTTCAGGAGCTTAAGTATAGAAATAAGCCATCCCTAACAATGCCTTCTATTCTAAGCACCTGGCATAAGGCTATTGTGTCCAGTGATTTCCTATTATGGCCTTCCAGACATAAAGGAAACACTCGGAATCCTGAGGACTAATTGCACAGCCACAGACTTCCTCTTTCTCCAGAGCTTTTTAATTGGGCACTTCAAGTTGCCAAGTATGTTCAAAAAGTGGTATTTCCAGGAAGCGTGCAGAGTGACTGCCAGTCTAGAATGGAAATATGCAGCCTGCCTTTGGGTGAGGAACGGATGCTCTTATTTTAAGCTATTCATTCTCCAATAGATGGCAATATAAAGGGGGGGGAAATCAAGTTTCTGTAATCCAGCTTGCATTCATCCTAATAGAAATGTTTCAGGTCCATTTCAGCGCACAAAGATGAAGTTAAAAAGGCATTAGAAAATTAAAAATAGGAATCCCTACTCACGCTGGATATAAGTATTCGATATAGGCACTATGTGCGTCCTGTGAGCAATTAGCTTAATAGGGGGACACAATGGGATAACGGTTTCGATTGTAGGACGGACTCAAATGATTTCTGAAGCCTCCCTTCTCCAGTAAAAAACCGTGGGCTTTGATTCAAAAAGAAAAGGGTCGATATCACATACAAGACTCTGCAACATCACACAACCACATAAAACTGTCATCCTGAAATACGGCGCTGCATGATTTCGTTACTGCCTCTCTGATTCCTGCAGCCATGGACACACAACCTCAGCGGATGGATTCACCCCTTCCAGGCGCGTGCTGAGCGCTGGAGAGAAACAATAAACACAGTCTTGGGAACAGGAGCCCCCCAAGGAGGTCGGCGCTGCCATCCAATCTGACAGCAAACCCACCTCTGAAATTAATAATGTTTATACGTCCCACATGCTAGATCGTTTTTCCTTAGACGAGAGCACACCTCTATTCTTAGAAAGGAGCCTACCCTTGAAAGGAAACCCAAGGCCACAAAACCTCTGAGCACAATTCTTTCATCAACTATTCATATCCTGGAGCTAAAACCTTAGCCTCAGATAGAAAGCGCAGTTGTCTTAATAGCCTTTAGGCGGTGTTAGGGTTCTTGAACCAGGGGACATAAGGCCTATATACGCTGTATGAGAACTGGCGTAAAAGTTTGACATCTACTTTCTTTCTTCTTTTTTTTCTTTAATATATTTTATTGATTTTACACAGAGAGGAATTGAGAGGGAAAGAGAGTTAGAAACATTGATGAGAAACATCCACCAGCTGCCTCTTGCTCGCTCACGTGTGCGCGCGCGCGCACACACACACACACACACACACACACACACACTGGGGATGTGCCTGTAACTAAGGTACGTGCCCTTGACCGGGTTGAACCCGGGACCTTTCAGTCCACAGGCCGATGCTCTATCCACTGAGCCAAACCGGTTTTGGCAACATCTACTTTCTTAAAAGGAAGTTTTAGAATCCGTAGATTAGACTGTGGCCTTAAAAAAAAAATCAGCAGCTGACAATAAAGCTGTCTCTTTAATTACGGGGAAATATCATAAATAAACCTATGCCGACAGAACAGAATACAGAACAGGAACTAAATATTTTCCATCAGCCTAATGTGTTTCCCTGGAAGGAATGTGACGATAAACCTTTATCACGTACACAATAACAGAAAATAAAGCTTTCGTTTAATAAAAGATGAGCTGGATTCATGCACAAAATTGGGAAGCCTTTTGTTGTGACTGGTGTTCTGTATTAATGGACAAAGGGATTCTTTTATCGTAGGAGTTGAATGTTAAAAACCTGGCAGAAACAAGCCCATTCTCGGGCTTATAAAACAAGCCTTTGCAGATAATTATGTTTTATTACTGTGCATTTTATGGAAATTGTGTTATACAAAACAAATACCAGATGCCTATTTGTTTTATTCATTTCAGGGAGAGAGGAGGGGTGGCAGGGGGAGCTGCAAGTACCTCTGCGAGCAGAACTGCTTTTAATTAAACACAGTGCACAAGGAGCACATAAAAATTAATACCGTTTGAAGCCAGCAGGTAGAAAGTAAATGCATCCAGCAACAACTGTGGAATACCCCCTCTTCCCTCCAGCTGAGCTGAGAAAGGAAGCACTGCCAGGCGTATTACTCAGGAGCTGAAATCAGTGAGAGATACCTGAACAAGGTCACTCGTAGACCTGTTTTAAAGACAGTGTTCATGGAAATATAAAGCCCAGAGGTGAGAAAAACAAAAGCATGTTTCCTTGGTCCCTGTGTTGAGCCAGACCCTGTATCAGCTCTCCTCTATGCAATCAGGCCAGTCCACGCTGAACCATTTGAGTAAAGCTGTTGAAATGGGATGAACCAGGCTCACTTCTGGCATATGCGACAATCGCTGAGCGATTTCTAGCATGGTTCAGACGTAACCTGCAAACACTCACCTTGCCGTAGAGGGACATGTCACAGTCTAATCTATGGATTCTGAAACTTCCTCTTAGAACCTGTCAGGAGCTACTATCTGATTCATACACCCATGCTCCTCAAAGGAAAAAAAAAGTATGGGGGAGACAGAGAAAAGCACAATCAACCTAAAAGTGGGCGTATTCTTCCAAGACCCCAAAGAAATAAATCGCATCTGTTCGGCTGTGTGCGCTAATTAGAAAGTGAAAATCCAGCACGCAGCAATTTAGTCCCACGGTGAGAAAAACACAATACCCTTCTTTTACTTTTTTCCCCCTTTGCTTTTGCTTTCTTGTTTGCTTTTGATCAAATCGTAGTAAGACCCAGTCTCCAGCCCAGTCCTAGACTTTGATATCATCTAGCTAGTCACAATGTGTACTCACTAGCGGCAAGACAGAAAATAAACATTTTGAAAGAGCTGTGTGAAGTAATGTGAAACGGCTTTGTATCTGGCAACCAACTTTCCACCAAGACTATCCAGAGAGCTTTTCCAAATCACACTTTAAGGGGTCGCACCCCAACTCCCATTCTTTGCAATTCTGAATCTCAGAGTAGGAGGCTTTCTGGTTAATGGACTTTGGTGTTTGAGCTAAAAGGAAAAAAATAAACAATATATTTATTTTATATTTAAAAATCAATTAAAGTCTTGTTTAACTTTAAGGTAAGATTTTTAAACAGGGGTGGGCAATTGAGAATATCAAGCACTTACAATAGTTAAACCCACCCCCACTTCCCAAAAAAACAACTCATTTTGCTAAAAAAAAATAAACAAATAAATAAAAATTTCAGGCACTCCTTCTTCTCAGACCAAGAATCAGGGATGTATATACAGACAGACTGTGATTGGAATCAAATGCCACATTTTATACTCAGTTATAATATAACCAAATGATTGTTTTCACAAGCTTGTAATTGCTAAAATGAGGGAGAGATATTTATGTACTGACATGGAGTAAAACTTGGTATATAATCAAGTAATTAAAACAAGAAATTTTAGGGGGATGTGTGTGTGTGTGTGTGTGTGTGTGTGTGTGTGTGTGTGTATCCTATTTGCAAGAAAATAAATGTAATATGCGCCCCCCCCAAAAAAAAAAGAAAGAAATATACACTGCACTGTTAAAGATGGTAAAAGGGAGGTGCATGAGAGGTAAGTTTCACTTCCTGCAACGTTTGAACTTTGAACAAGGCTCACGTGTTAACTTCTGCAATCTGCAATCTGGATTTTTTTTTTTTAAATAATTTTTTTTCTTTCATAACATTCACCAGATTGTGGTTTATGCTGTAGCCCTTGGCAGTGGCTCTATCTCAACAGTTGAAATGTAAAATCAAGCTTCTGAGAGGAGAACCCTTATGAGCCAGAGCATCTTGACTTGAATGGCGGTTGGCGGGCCTGATGTGGGATAAGGGAGAGTCAGGGGACAGGAAGAGGTGAGTGTGTACACGTGCATGTGGGTGTACGCACGTGCACACCCCTGCAAACACAAGCCTTCACAGGAGCAAGAGAGGGTTACCGAAAAAAGAGTAAGGACAAGGAAGAAACAGAGAGTAGGATGGGGTGACTCAGGCTGGAGGGAGATCTTTCAGAGAAGCCATAATGAAGTGCCCTTGATGGTCCCTTGGTAACCGCCAGCGAGTACCGAGGAAAAAGGTGCCATCCCACAAAATCCACCCTTGGCAGTGGGAGGGGTAGGTGCCAGGTGCTGCTCTAAAGAGAAGCGAGTGCCAACCAAAGGCCTGCAAAACGACAACAACAAGTGGCCTAGGAGGATCTGTGCAAGCTGACATCAGCCTGTGGGATTCCATGACCCTGGTGGATGAGGCCACAGCATCGCATCCCATGTACATCCCAAGCTGACTGTCCCCCAGACGGCTGGCTGAGCAGGGCATGCTGGTGCCCCGTTCCCCAGCAGGCAGTGGGGACAGAGGTTCTGGTCCCAGAGGCACTAGAGGTCCCGTGTGGCAGGGGGCAGCTGTAGAGGCAAAGGACTGGGCCGAGAGGGTTCTTCTATGGTGGAGAAGCCGATCGAGCCCCACCGCACCCTCCTCGGTGGCCACTCATTCAGCCTGCGCCCCAGAAGGGACCAAATTGGAAGCAACAGAAACTCTAAGTGGCCAGGAGCGGAGGCCCATCGGAGACAATGCAATGGAGTTCCAGTTCCATAAAGCAGGCTTCTAGGGAGATTACAGAATTATGACTGAGAACCGATCTGTAGCTAAAGTGACAATCAAAGGTCCAAGTTATTTCAAAGCTACAAGGCTATTTTTACTCCCGCTATGCTGAACCTCAAGGTGTATTGGGGGGAGGGGGGATGTTTCTTCTAAACTTAATTTTTCATTACCTTATTTTTTCTATTCAACATGCCCTTTGGCCTGTTTAATCCAAACAAAATGAAAGAATTCTAATAATTCCTTTCCAAAAGTCTTTCTTTCTGCACTAACAGGCCACTATGCCTAATGACACTCATTTCACAAGTATTTTTTAAGAATCTACTATAGGTCGAAACCGGTTTGGCTCTGTAGGTAGAGCATCAGCCTGCAGACTGAAAAGTCCCAGGTTCGATTCCGGTGAAGAGCATGTACCTTGGTTGTGGGCACATCCCCAGTAGGGGGTGTGCAAGAGGCAGCTGGTTGATAATTCTCTCTCATGGATGTTTCTAACTCTCTATCCCTCTCCCTTCCTCTCTGTAAAAAATCAACTCTAGGCTCACTGTGCTAATGCCTGAGAAAACAATTAGAAGCAAATACACAAATCCTGAAATAATGTGTGTTCAAGTAAAACAGAATGTGTAAAACATCCAAATAACTTTGTGCTTGTAATATACTTGGAGGCAAATGGCAGAGAGAAAGAACCTACTGGGTGCATTTTTCCACAGGAAAGGAGAAGCTGTATTAACTTTGCTCCCAATATTTTTGTCTGGCTCCCTTGGTCTATATTTGAGAAAGACTACACATAAAGAAAACGAAGAGAGAGAGAGAGAGAGAGAGAGAGAGAGAGAGAGAGAGAGAGAGATATGCAAAGTTCAAGAATATGCCTCCATCTGTTTTGATTCTAGAATTTCTAGATTAAATAAAAAACATGGGCTAATCAGCTATAGTAACATTTAACAAGCACCTATGAAGCACACTACAGTGGCGGGGGACAGGGGGGAGTGAACTCTGGCATCCAGAGAATGAACCAGCTTTATCCCAGAAGGCATATAAAACTAGAGAGATAAAAACGAAATAATTACAGTGCAAAGTAGAATGATCTAAGGTGAAAACTGCCCCCGGTCTAAATTCCAGAATCTCCGCAGGCCCTGACTGACAGGCCATAATGAGGAGGGCCCTCACGGCCCACAGGCTCAGCCCCTAACACCAGACAGGGTGAGACCATGGAGGGGGAGGAAGACTTCTGAGCCCTCCTCCCACAGGTGTCGGAAGCACGCCCTGAGGTTGCCATCTCGCCTGCACAGTGCGGACAGAGAAATGTTTAATCAAGGCTTTGGCTGCTGATGAGGCCGGTGATAACGGAGGAATGTGCTGGGCTGAAGGGCAGCTGAGCAGCCCGCTGATTTATGCTCCTCTTTCTGAAAAATCACTAGGCCATTTTCATACCCCCGAGGGGACCTCAAATGACAGGCTTCAAATGACAGGTCTTAGACCATGTCCCTTGTAGCGGCAAACCGAGACGGCTCCCAGCCACCACCGGAGCTGGGAATTCCAAAAGAGCATATTTTAGACTTTCGGGAACATGTCCAAAAATTCCAATTAATTCACCTCATCTAACTAAGCTAGTTAATTGGAAATACAATACGCTATTTTTATCTCTCACGGCTACGTGAAAGTACAAGTCAGTTTCCTGGAAGAAAAGGGCTATTTTTATTTCGAGAAGAGAGAAGGGGACACTTCGGGACAAGGTACCAAAATAAAAAGAAAAGGAGGGGGGAAAAAAAGTAGTACTTTTAAAAATAGGATCTTAAATCTTGGTAGAAAATAATATCCAACACTAATGCACTAATGTTCCCAGAAAGACATATTTGGACTTTGACTCTATAACTCCACATGCAAAATGCAGGCATATAGTCACTATTGCACATAAAACATACACCTCTTTCTTGTCGGGGGCCAAGGATTATCAAAGTTGAAAGGAGGGCAGGAAAGCTTTGGTTTATTACACTTAGTGAAACATTCACCAGATGCCCTTTTTCCAAAGCTGCTGTTCGGTGAACCTGTGATTTACAACAAGGATATGGACCTGCATTATTAACGTGCTTTTGTGTGTGTGTGTGTGTGTGTGTGTGTGTGTGTATGATGGAGTTCCAACGGATATGTGACCCGTGGCTTGTCCCAAGCACAGCGAGGCCTGCCGCTGTGTGGCATCCCGGAGGAATCAGATCATATCTGGATTTGGTGGCAGACATGGCATTAATAGAAAAGCTTCTGACAACGTGTATGTTTGTAACTGCCGCTGTGGCTTCCTGAGAGAAAGAATGAGAATGTAAGTTAGAACGTGTCTGAAATCCTCCCAGGTCTTCAAAACGCGGGCTAAAATTTCCTCCCCGGCGGCTGCCCTAAGTTTAGCATCAAGGATGGCGCACACTGCTGCAACTTAACAAGCAGAAACGGTCCAGGGGTCTGGCCCCGCTGCCATGGAGAAGGCCATCCGAAAGGAAGAGGCATCAATTGTTAATGGCCGTGGAAACTGTTGAAAGGAGAAAAGGTAGTCACTATTATTGTTTCCTGATTTGCCATGTGCCCCATGGGATGGGATCACACAGTGTGGCTACTTGAATTGCTAGAGAAGAAAAGAAGAAGAGTTTTATCTTCCTATCTTGTCCAGGTTGATCTCAGAACATCATTTCGGGGATCCCACCAGCACATCTACTTTTTTAGTAGATTTTCAAGAGGCAAGAACAAGAGGATCCAAGCTTCACAGAACTGGTAGGAAACATAATATTTCTGTTAAAGGAGAAAGAATTCTCTTTTTTTTAAAGACAAAAAGTCATATTAATGGTGTGGACCCTTGGTTGAACAACATATGGGAAAGGAAAATCTATTTCGTTTTGGCAGCAGTTATAACAGGTGGTTGGGATTTTGGGCACCTGCCAAACCACCTTGAACTTCTATATGACTGGCAAGCTACTATATCATATTGCACATGACAATTATCATCAGCTGTAAACAGACAGGTCAGATGAAAGAAATGAAATGAAAACAATGACAAACACACTCAGCGGTAAGTCTGAAATTATATGAGCCTGACGTGATATAATGGGACAGATTAATGACGGTAACAATAGTTCTTTATTGAGTGCTTGCTATGTACCAAGCACTGTTCTAAGAACATTACATGTAACATTACTCATTTTGTCCCCACAATAACAACGCTATGAAGTAGGAACCGTTATTATCCCCACTTAACAAGTGAAGAAACGAAAGCAGAGCAGTTGCCCACATGCCTAACCTCCAGGCGATACATGGGTGAAAGTCAAGAGATGCTCTATCCGCCGCGCTATCACAAGGACTACAGGACTTTGGGCAGATTGCCCAACTTCCCTAGATCTCAGATCTCTATCCCTATCTATATAAGGCCAGGGTTACACTAGATCGTTAAGGTCACTTCCATGATCTTATTACTTTTCTCTCCAGACAAAACTACCTGACACCATGATAGCCACGCTCCTCTCCTTGGACAAGCATGCAACAGACACGAAGACATACACTGCATGGACACACCGGTAGTCCCAGTCAGCGATGAGCTCATGGGTCTCTGCCCAGCAAAAGCAGATGGGGGAAACTGAGTTCTAAAGAGGCTCAAGTAGTCACCAACGCATCCTAGAATGTCTCCTTCTTACTTTGAATTTAAGGCTGCTTATCTCGCAGGTTATTTTTATAGAAACGTGAGATTTATTTTGACAGCATTATTCACAACAGCCAAGATGTGGAAACAACTTAAGTATTCACCAATGAATGAATAAATGAATAAAATTGTGTGTGTGTGTGGTGTGTTTGCATGCCCATCCTTGATGCTAAACTTATTACACACACACACACACACACACACACACACACACAATGGAATATTATTCAGCCTCCATAAAGAAGGAAATCCTATCATTTGCCATAGTGCACATGAACCTTGAGGGAATTACGCTAAATGAAGTAAGTCAAAGAAAGACAAATATTGTAGGATCTCACATATGTGGAATCTCAAAAAACTGACATCATAGACACACACAAAAACAGATTAGTGATTGCCAGAAGCAGGGGAGAGAAGGATGGGCAAAATGGGTGAGAGAAGTCCAAAGCTGCAAACTTCCAGTTACCATAGGCCCTCCGACGAAATGTGCAGCATAGTGACTACAGACATGCACTGTATACCAAGTTTCCAATCAATGCCAGACCTCATACATGACAGCGTTCCAGTAAGATAAAAAACGGAGCTGAAAAATTCCTGTCACCTAGCAATATCGCAGCTATTGTCGCATCGTAGCACAATGTATTACTCACGTTTGCGGGGATGCTGTTGCAAACAAACCCACTTTGCCGCCAGTGGTATAAAAGGGTAGCACGCAAATACGCAAGGTGCATAATACTTAATAACAAAAACAAGTGACTCTGTTACTGGTTTGTGTGTTTACTAAGCTACGTTTCATATCATCATTGTAGAGGGTATGCTTTCTTACTCACACAAAAAGTCAAGCAGCCTCGTAACATCTCGTATTTACCTTGTCTCTTAATTGCATCATTTGCTCTTGTGTGTGACTTCCTCTCCCGCGCAGCCTAGGTGTGCAGCAGGCTGCAGCATCTAGGTCTGTGCTAGCACACCCTACGGTTTGCACAATGATGAGATCACCCGGTGACACGTTTTTCAGAGCCATTCCAGTCATGAAGTCACGCATGGCTGTACAGATAGCAATACTATGTACCCGAAAGCTGCTAAGAGAGCAGGTCTTCAAAATTCTCATCACAAGAAAAAAAAAAAAGGTAACTATGTAAGGTACTGTATGTTAACTGAATTTATGGTGATCATCATTTGGCAGTATCTACAAATGCTGAAACGTCACGTTGTGCACCTAACACTAACACAATGGTATATGTTGATTACATCAATAAAAAAGGATTTATTTTGGTCATTAATCTTTTTTGCCCTCTCTTATCCGACGTGGGTTACTCAGACATGACCAAGTCTAAAATGAGTACAGGAGAAATACTACTCCGTCGTTTTCACGATACTAACCATTCAGGTACTTAAATTTTATCGTAACATAAAATACTGTTCATTTTTTTAAAAAAAAAACACATATAACTCTACAATCTAAATACAGAAAATATCATACATTTCCTCTCTCTGAATCAATAAAAGACCGCCTGCCTGCCCCACACTTACCGGTTTGCAACATTACACTTGCCTACTTACAAATGCAGTTATCATATAAGGTGCTGCTCAGAAGGTGGCTTTTTTAATGCAGTGGGAATTTCAAAGGAGCATGTAAGAAATGGTGTTTTCAAGAAAAATGTATTCCCTGCCTCTCGGTGAAGCAGAAAGCATTTCAGTCTTAGATCCCCTCTGATTAGATTTTCTGATTGGTTCGGATACGCAGACCTAGAGAGCATTTGGGGAAATGACCTTACCAAGCTTTGTGCAAACATAAGACATAATTCATACTTAATCAAGTGTCACGTGACTGCCACCAAACCCGAGTCCCTTCTGAAGGCCCGCTGAGAAGCCAGCTAATTGCGATGCATGGCGGCCTCCATTTTATCTGCACACCTTTCAGATACAACCCATGCAATAACCCAGCCTCTTCCACACGCTCCCAAACACGGCAAGGGAAATGGCAGCCAGTGGCAGAAACAATCGTGCACCTTCCCTCTGCTTTTTCTTCCCCTTTGCTTTTTAATTAAATGGTAAATCTCACTATGAATTCATTAGAAGCCTGACAGCTCAATTAAGCACGATGTTACTATATACTCTGGGGCAATGCTTCAATATCAGTTAACAGAGTTTAGATGTAACCCGAGCCAAAAAAAAAAAAAAAAAGTAAGCCAAAAGTTATATTCCACAGACCATTTGGGAGAAAAACTGCAATTAAGAAGGAACCAAAAAGTCCCAATATCTACAGACTGTTAAAATTAAATGATAAAAAAAAAGACCATAATGGTTTCTCTCCGGTAGCAATAAATTCTTTAGATTTGTATTATGCAGTAAACCCCCTCAGTTCATTTCAATTTGACATCACTGATACTCATACCCAAAACAACAATAAAAAACGAAAAGAAACAACCTTGGGGAAGAGGGGGGGTTAGTTTATTGAAAGAAACATCCCATTTGAAGACAAAGAAACTCTCAACAAACTTGGTGGACACAGAGAGGCCCGTACCATAAACCACAGTGTCATCTTCAGAAACCAGCCTTGGATACACTGTCCAGAGTGGTAATGTTTTCATTGGTTAAACCAATGTCACTTGTCTCATTTATCCAACAAAACCTGGGTGGCCTCCCATGGTGCTGGGCTGTGAAGATACAACGGTGAGTGAGTTGTTTTTGTTTTGTTTTTTAAATATATTTTATTGATATTTTACAGAGAGGAAGGGAGAGAGATAGAGAGCTAGAAATGTCGATGAGAGAGAAACATTGATCAGCTGCCTCTTGCACACCCCCTACTGGGGATGTGCCTGCAACCAATGTACATGCCCTTGACCGGAATCGAACCCGGGACTTGTCAGTCCGCAGACCGACGCTCTATCCACTGAGCCAAACCGGTTTCGGCGGTGAGTGAGTTTTTAATGTCCCTTTCACAAGGAGGCTTCCTTCCCTCCATAGTTAAATGCAAAGCCCTCACCCCCACTCTCATGCATCCAAATTGCCAGGTAAGCTCTCTGAACACCTGGAGCATCCTCCCTCAGTCTGACGGGTCGGGGGAGTGGTCTAGGTGCATTCCAGCGGTCCCCTGGCCAGAGACCCAGGGCCACATCCCCTTTCCAATGGCCGCTTTTCTTCCCAGCATCATTCTAGCACCTTCCAATGGGAGCCATGATTAACATGGCATCACCCAGCCAGAGGACAGTGAGCATCCTGAGGGCAGGGACCCGTGTCTGTTTTGCTCCCTGTTGAATCCCTGGTACCCACACCCAGCGGGTGCTCAGCAAGCCTTTGTTGGGTGAATTAATGAAAAACCAATAGGAATTATCTTCTCGGGACCTATGCAACCCACTGAGGAGAGAGAAAAGCAAGTAGTTACCTGAGTATAAAGCCACAGCTGTGACAAGTATTAAACATTCACTAGGAGCACGTACCAGGAGAATGTGATAGCATCTGAGGCCCAGGAAGTGGCTCTGGAAGAAGTAACATGGAGGTGGGGGCAGCTTTCCAAAAAAGATAGAAGGAGGGTGTGAGGGGAGGGGGCAGAAAAGGGGAGGAATATGGCTCAGCCACAGGCTGGGATGGAGAGGCAGGCAGAAAAACAGACCCCACCTTGCTATCATGGGCATGGACTATGAGAAGCCTCACGGGAAGTTCAAGTAGGGATGGGGGCACATCCTAGTTTTTATCAGCGGTGCCGTGCCTGATTTCCACCCACATGTCAGGGGGGCTGGAATGTAGGTAGGAAGCGTGCAATCCGCTCTAAGCTTCCCCCCAGCAGCTCCCATCCTGGGCCCCCTGGGAATGTGCAGGAAGCAGGGTCCTGGCATGGACCCCAACATACCAGCCGGGGCCACCGCTACGCAACCTCCCTCCTCCAGTCTCTAACCTCTAGCCGGGCCTAAGGCCATCTGCTCGGCCTGCAAGCCACAGCCCACGTCATCCTGGGCACCAGGCAATCTAGAATAGCTGCCCACACAGGACCGTACCACAATACCAGGAAGCTTTTTATTTCCCGTGACAAGCGCTGCTGTGTGCCATAAAACCCCAGACATCCGAGTTAGGGACAAACACCAGGACTCCCAGGCGAACTCCCAGGAGACCCCATGTACCGGGAGCCTTTGCTAAGTGTGTCAGACACGTTTTCAAATAGAGAACTTATTCTTGGGAGTACCAAAATGCTTATTCTTTTATTTCATTTTTTAATACTGTATTTGCCGGCGTATAAGACGATTTTTTTGCCCTGAAAAATACGTATTTGCCGGCGTATAAGACGACTGGGCGTATAAGACGACCCCCAACATTTCCACTAAAAATATAGAGTTTGTTATATACTCGCCGTATAAGACTACCCCCCACTTGGAGGCATATTTTTCAGGGCCAAAGGGTCGTCTTATACGCCGGCAAATACGATATATTCTGTTATTGATTTCAGAGAGGAAGGGAGAGGGAGAGAGAGGAACATCAATGACGAGAGAGAATCACTGATTGGCTGCCTCCTGCACATCCCACACTGAGGATCGAGCCCGACAACAGGGCATGTGCCCTGACCAGGAATGGAACTGTGACCCTCTGGTTCATAGGTCGATGCCCAACCAAACACGTTTCACTGTGGAGATAGGAAGGGTTCCAGGATGCGTTACTTGTTTCTCTGCCTTCTTAAACAAAGGACCGTGTACACAGGGGGAGACTCCAGGTCAACACGGGCTGTGGTGTGGTTCATCAAATATTTACAGAAGCTCGGGCCGGTGACAGGCGCGGGGCGCGGGGTGGGATTTACGGGCACACTCCTGCGGAGTCTGCAGGACACGGTCTCGGGCACGGGGCCAGCCGTGCTTAAGTTGCAGCGCTTCTTTCCTCCTGGCCGTCACATTTATAATTTCCTGGCCTGCTTCCTCGCGTTCGGGTTTGCCAGCTGGTCCCTTCTTTGCAGATCTGCCTACGAGAATCCCTCTCTCCTTAAATTGACTGCTTCTTCTCATCTACCGTGGGCTGCGAAACCAGATTACCAGACTGGTTAGAAGCGTCTCGCGAAAGTAAGATTAAATAAATTCGAGGCGAGAAACCCAAGTGATGCTCCATAAATCAATCACAGCACCGCGCCCGAGAGCATGTGGCCTTTGATGACATCGGCGCCGGCGGCGCAGAAGCCGTGGTGGAGAACGCAGGTGTGGGCATCAGGTGGCCTCGGTTCCTCGTTCTGCATCTAAAAATGAGGATCTTCCTGCTGGGTGGACATAACGATTAAAGAAGATACTGCCCAAGCTCAAGAAATATTAGTTGCGATTGCTATTATCAGCATCATCAGCTGGGCTCAAATATGTCAGTGCCAACAGGATATGGCTTCAACAGTGCCCGCCACCGCCAACTTCCCCTAACCACAGCCCCTGTTCCAGGAAGCAACTTCAGGCTCTTCTTTGCAAGAGGATGGTCACCAATTCGATCAAAAATAGCAAGGTAAGTCCCAGCTGGTTTGGCTCGGTGGACAGAGCATCGGCCTGCAGACTGAAGGGTCCCAGGTTTGATTCCAGTCAAGGGCGTGTGCCCAGGTTGCGGGCTCCATCCCCGGTGGGGGACATGCAGGAAGCAGCCGATCAATGATTTTCATTCTCTCTCTCTCTCTCCTTTCCTCTCTGAAATCAATATATATATATATATATATATATATATATATATATATATATATTCATTTAAATAGCAAGGTGATAGGGTGCTCTTTTAACTGGTGCTCTTTTAACCTAAAAGAATGGCTCGCCCGACGGAGTCATGGTCACCAGCCAAGCAATCAGGCTGGCTTCCTCCAGGGCCGGGACCAGACGGCTCGGGAAAGACTGGCCGGGAGCCGGAAGCCACGCGCAGGAACAGAGGTGCCTGCCAAGGGCGGTGGGAAGCCCCGAGTGGGAAGCAAGGCGCCGGTCCCATAAATGGCGCTGGCCCCTGAGAACGGAGCGGAACAGCTCCGGGTCAGCTTCTGTGCCTGTCCCCCCATACTAAATCCTGTGACCCAAGGCGGCCTGAGCCACTGACCGCAACTCAGAGAGGCCACCGAGGAGCTGGGCTCCATGTAGAGCAGGTATCCCCCACCCAACGCCCCCCTCAACTGGTGAAGGAGGAAAGGTCACCTGCAGAAAGGATCACCTGCATTTTTTTTAAAGGTTAAGTCACTTTTTAAAAATATATATTTTATTGATATTTCACAGAGAGGAAGGGAGAGAGATAGAGAGATAGAAACATCAATGAGAGAGAAACATCAACCAGCTGCCTCTTGCACACCCCCTACTGGGGATGTGCCCGCAACCAAGGTACATGCCCTTGACCAGAATCCAACCTGGGACCTTTCAGTCCACAGACCGACGCTCTACCACTGAGCCAAACCGGTTTCGGTGATCACCTGCATTTTTAAGCTGTCGGCCAAGGAGCCTGGGGGACAGGGAGTAAGTCAGTACCCACGGCCCACTCGCACCTGCTCCCACCCAGGCCAGGCCACCTGCAAGCCCCCAGCGAGAAGGCCCCACACAGGTCTTTCCCACACGGTGCCCACCACAGCTTCCTGGGCATTAAGTACCAAGGGGGATAGGGGCAGAGTCATTTCTGTGGCTCCGTCAAGAACAACCAGGTTATGAAACCAAGCGAATCTCTGTGGTCGATCAGAAAACGACAGGAAGGTGGTTTTTAATGATAACAACACCCAGTGAACACAGGGCACTGACAAGGTATATTCACACACCTCACCTCATTATAACCTCCCGGCGACCCCGGGAGGTGCTATGATCCCACTGGGTGCTGGATCCAGGGGGGCCACCTGGGGCTGTGGGGGGAGGTGCCGGTGTGGGTCCCTCACTTCGCAGGCCCTTTCTAAAGGGCTTCCCAGAAGGTGACAGTCTCCACAAAAGGAGGAAGGGCGTCCCACCGATTCCACAGCTGCTCATAGTGATTCCGTGGATGTGCGTGGATGTGCGTGGATGTGCGTGGATGTGCGTGGATGTGCGGGAAGGCCGGATTCTGCCGCAGAAGGCAGGCTGAGGACCCAGCTCAGGAAGAAAGCAGGGAGATGTTTGGCCCCAGCAACAACAACAAAACTTCAAAGGGAACAGAAGAGGTGGGAGCCTCAAAGACCCCCTGCAGGACCAATTAACACCTGCAAATGTTGATCTAAGCAGCCATTTAATGATGGCTTCAGAAATGGATGCTGAGCCTCACCTCAAAAACACCTTTTCCTAGGAAAAGATGGGGCTTGGGTTGTCGGAAAGGAAGTTCTGTGTTGTTTTCTAGGAGAGAGCGTAGCCCAGAGTAAAACAAATGCTCAGTAGAGTGAAATGCACCCCAGACATATTTACAATAAACCATAAAAATAAAAATAAAAAGGATAGGGAACAAGTTAAATCTCTAAGAAAATGTAAATGTAAATGAAAATGTAAATATACTTTAGGGCTATGAGTTAGGAAAAAAATTTTTAAATCCCATTTTTAAAATGGGATTTACCTATTTAGTAGATGCGGAAAATGCTCTTGGAAAATGTGAAGAACAGACAACATGCAAACATACATTTAAAGTCTGACTTCAGGTTTATCCAGCCAACAGACAATACCCGCAAGGAAGGAGCTGGGTGTGGAGTTTGTTTTGTCCCCGGAAGTGTTGGTTCCAACACCGGCGTGTCTGGCACCAACAAGGCACTTAAGGAAAATGTGTTGAATTCATTATTTACTTACTTTTAAATTAAGTAATAATTACCATATTGATACAAAATGCTTGGCTATGCAGAGAGAGAAGGATCTGGTCCCAGAGCTGTCTGTGTGTATCACGGCAGGCCAGCTCCCCCAAGTGTAATACGTGGGGGGCATTTCCCCAATCTCCCCGCAAAGGCTGTGCAAAACATTTATCATTTTGTTAAGGGCTGGTTTGTTGTTGTTGTTGTTTTTTAACTTTATTATTTATCTTGAAAGATGATCCAAGAACTCCCATTTTAACCCTTGAAACCGGGATAGTCCAATGGAACTCTTTCTGCAACTGAATGTAAGCTAAACGCAGTGAGGACACGGCTTCCTAGTTCATTAGGCCATTGGTCAGACTGCAGAACGTTGGCCTTATGTTAGGACTTTCTCAACATCTGAGATCCCCAGGGATGACTAAAGGACACTGGTTGGCCCTCACGTCTGCGAGGGCTGTTACCCAGGTGACAAGTAGAAAGCACCAAAGCAGCTCCATCTAAGAACAGCCCTCTCTCATTCCAATAGGCTTATTTCTCGGAAAGCAACGCCAAAACCAACCCAAGAGCCGGTTCTCGAAGCGCTGGTTTTTTGGGGGTATTTTTAAGGGAGCCAGAGGACCTGGGAGTGTTCCCAAAACCTGGCCCGTTGTGTCGGGGACGGAATCTTCCAGCGGCCCCCCCCATGTCGGTTGGATCACGCTGTCCACCTGGAAAACGGTGGCTCCTGTCCCCCACGGGGCAGGCCCTGCAAGGTGCTATCCGGAGGGCAGGGTCGCACGCAGGTCACTTCCTCACTCTCCTCTGAGGAGCTCCAGGAGACAATGAAAAGCAGACCAAGTGGTAAACAGGTTCAAAGAGTTGAGTGAAACAGTTCAAGAAGTTCCATGCTGTTAGGTCAGCACTGGGTGCCACCTTCATTTACCACATCCCTACGCCAATTCCACCCCTCCGGAAACAGGCTTACAAAGAAAAGCAAGGGGAAAAGAGCTGATACACAAACACCTGAATCCCACCCACTGAACTCACTAATAGCACGTGAATAGGCAGAAACGCGGGTGATTCTTTAAGGTGGTAGCATCTGGGAGAGGGAAGAGAATGATCCTCAGCATCCAAGTTCCTGGCGAGAGCACCGCCATTGGCACACCTGATGGGCCTTGGGGCTCCTTACTTCATCCTCTCGGGGCCGCATTCTAATCTGTAAAATGGGGATTCCACCCACTTGATACTGTTGCTGAAAGACTTAAATAAGCTTTAAATAAAGGTCAATCAAATCATAGGCACTGGACAAATCTTCCAGTTTTTGTGTTTTGTTTTGTGTGTGTGTGGTTTGTTTTTGTTGTTGTTGTTGTTTTTTGTTTGTTTGTTTTTTGGGTTTTTTGGGGGGAAGGTAGGGGGTTGGGTTTATTAAAGAAACCTGGTCACAGTGGAGGAACTTTTACATAAAAACTCTTCATCATTAAGCTCTTGGAAACATAAGCTTCTGTGTTCACCTTTGGATGGGGAACATGTTCATTAGATGGCAGAATCCAATGACCACTTAGCCTGACCTGCTAATCTGGTCCTTTTTTTTTTTTTAAGTACTTTTTTTTTCTAATTGATTTTTTAGAGGGAGAGTGAGAGAAACATGGATATGAGAGAGAACCATCAATGGACTGCCTGCCTCCCACATGGACTGCAGTGAGGGACTGAAACTCGGGCATGTGCCCCAACTAGAAATCAACGCCAAGACCTTCCAGAGCACAGGATGACCCTGAGCCAACCAAGCCACCCGGGCCAGGGCGACCCGGTCCATTCTTAAAAAGGTAAACATCATGAGGTCATGGCAGGTCTGTGACAAATGGAGAACCGGGAAACAGAAAACCCGGGCCACCTGCAGGCTCGGCAGCTTTAGCCAAAGCGCCTCACCGGCGGTCTCACACCTGTAAAATGGACTGGCACCACACCCTGCAAGAGCTTGTGAGCACAGCCGCCCTGCCCGCTGAACCCAGCACCCACATGGCATTAGGGCTCTCAATGCCACTGCTGGCAAGTGTTTCCAGCACTGTGCTCTGAGGAGGCATACCTGCAGACCTTCTGCCATGGAGAGCAATCACCCCTTGAGGATGTAACTGCTCCCCTTTGGCCAAGTCTGTCCCATCCCAGGCTGCTGTCACCATCAAAGGGGCTCCGGGTGGCCTCCTCCCCAGAGGCGGGGCCTTGCCCCAAGTCTCGGTCGCAAGCCATTCTCTGCGTAACAGAATCCTGCAGGCTCCTCGCTGAGGTCACACATTCCGCCCTGAACCTTCATTTGCTGAACAAAAGTCAGTCAAGATGCAATCGTCCCTAGAAGTAGCCCTCAACACCCCGACCTTTGTTTACAGGTTTCCTGGAAAGGAGGCTCACAGGTGCTCTCAAGAGAGGGAAAGAAAAAGAAAAAGAAAAAAAAAAAGCACGTCCAGAGGAGGTGAGAAAGGGTGGAGCAGAGAGAACGAGAAGACAAGCTTCGAAACTTCACCATGTGGCAGAGGGCTGGCACTGTCTGTATTTTTAAACTGTGCTTACGTGGTTTATTTTAGAGATACTTTTGTGCTTTCACACACCTGTTGGGGGAAAGGCTGCTAGCATCTTACATTTAAACCCTGCATAGTACAATCTCCACCTTTCATTTTTAGAGGAGGAAAATGATCACCCAAGGTTCACTGCTGGCCCCTGCACTTGCTAACACAGTCCGGGACACTGAGGAATAAGCAGATAATCATGTCAAATTACTACTCGCCTGGTGCTGCAAGTGCGCCCGAATTCACCGTACCATTCGGTTGTTGCACAGCCTACTCCCCAAACCCCTTGGAGCCAAATGGAAAGGTCCAGAAAAACCTCCCATGTAAACTAAACAGCTCCAGGCACGAACACCTTAGTTATTAGTTAGCAATGAAAGGCAGAAGGTAAGCCCTAGAGCAAGAGTTCCTCTGTCTGAGAATGCCCTTCAGTGAGAGGCTGGTGTCAGCTCCTAAAACTTTATGACAGTTTGTGCATGTATGTGCCTTTTTTCCCCCCAAAGTTTATCCAACATCTTCATCCGCTTCCCAAAGGATCCCAAGAGAAATCCCCAAGGAAACACCATCAATAGAAGTCTCCCGGCCAGAGAGCTTCGGAGCGTCTGTCACTGACAGTGGGAGACTGAAGGGCAAGGGGGGAGGCAGAAGGCTTCCTTGCCAGGGCTACCCTGCCACCAACCCGATTCCTGACCTGCAGCAACCTCCTTAAGGACCTCCGATGCCTCCGCTTCTAAATCCGGAAGATGAGGATGCTGGAGCTGAATGGCCGCTCAGCTTCAAGACCCTTAAAAACGCCAGGATCGGGAGGCACGGCTTCGAGGAGCACGGGAAAGGCTGTCAAAAAAGCCTGCGTGGAATCCTTCCCCAACAGCTGCTCACAATATCCGCCCCTGCCTTCCTAGGAGGGTCACAGACGGAAGCCCCCTCTCATTTTCTCCTTTTTCTTCTAGTGCAGAAAGCCGAATGTGAGGTGTCACAACAATACCCTTTGAAGGGATTTGAACTATGAAATTCATGCAAAACTGCAGTGGTTCTGTAAGGATGCGTAAGAAGCTCCAAGAATGTAAAATAGGGGGAATTTCTCTCAAGCCTCATTACCAACCATGTCATCACTGCGGCCACCTAGGTTAGCTGGTGTCACCTACAGCTGTTAATGTATGTAACTGGTGACCATTAATTATGGGTGTCATAAAAAAAAAAAAAGGATGTTTGGATACAATCCTGGAATTCTGGATCAAAAAGACTACTCTCTTACAAGAGAAGAGTGTTTTTCTTCCTTCCATGTCGCTCTCTATACTTTTCATAATAAACGTCTGATTTTCACAAAAGTGCAGGTAAGATGCAAGTCCTCAACCATGTAACACTCAGTCTTTGTCATTATGTAAGGCTAACTTTCACTAAAAAGATGACTCTTGTTTTAGTTGGTACACTTGTATATAGTCTAGTATCCTAACTCAACCACAAACTTTCCATCTAATTATCAGACCCCATAAGTCCAAAGCAAATTTATACATAGTTGCTTGTGGCAGCAAATTTGATTGAAGCCTTTTCACAGACACTTGCTAATAAAAAAAGAGAAGGAGATTAAAATTGATCGCGTTTTTACACTCGCCACGGCCAAATGAATGCTCCGTCTGCAACCCATTCCCCAAAGGGATAAACTGAGGTTCCAGGCAATGCATCAAAAGTCACATGCGAAGCCAAACGCAGGTGACTTCTACAGACCTCACTCCACCATCACCCCCTTCCCTAAGGCCCGGGAGAAACCAGCATTGGATCTGAGGGGCTCTGCATCTCCCACAGGAAAGGCGTCACACAGGCAAGGCTAACAGAAAACACGGGTGTAAGCAGCACAGCGGTTACTGTTACTCCAGAGCTCAAGAGGCATCGCTTCCCAGGAGTGCTGTTCTCACATTTCAGGGCTCCTTCTCCAGCCTCAGGTGTCTCAGGGATACTGGATCAAAAAGACTACTCCCTTCGAAACAGATTTGGCTCAATGGAGAGAGCGTCAGCCTGCAGACTGAAAGATCCCGGGTTCAATTCCGGTCGGGGGCATGTACCTTGGTTGCGGGCACATCCCCATTGGGAGGTGTGCAGGAGGCAGCTTCTCTCTCATCGACGTTTCTAGCTTTCTATCCCTCTCTCTTCCTCTCTGTAAAAACTCAATAAAATACATTTTTTTAAAAAAAAAGACTACTCTCTTACAAAAGCAAAGTAAGAGACCCATCCATTCCATGTCGCGCTCTATACTTCTCATAAATAAACGTCTGATTTTCACAAAAGCGTGCAGGTAAGAATAAAAGCCCTCAGTCATTGAACACTAAATCTTTATCATTACATAAGGCTAACTTTCACTAAAGAAAATAACTT
Organism: Vespertilio murinus; assembly: GCA_963924515.1. Lineage (NCBI taxonomy): Eukaryota > Metazoa > Chordata > Mammalia > Chiroptera > Vespertilionidae > Vespertilio > Vespertilio murinus. The sequence continues at coordinate 21,492,372 of OZ004717.1, forward strand.
TTTATTTAACTGGCAATCCTGTGTGCAGGCACCATTTCTCAGAGATAAAGGGTTCTGGTGACCACCGGAGGAGGGGAATGAGTTAAAGCTCCACGGAGACCGGGCTAACGCACATGAACATTCTGCAGCAGCACACTGTCCTAGCAACAAGGTTAGGGTTGAAAAGTGTGCAGAGAACAAGAAGAAAGTCCAGAAGTGACTCTGAAAGCTCAAGAAATCCCTCCTTGGGAGAAAGAACAGACTTGTCTTCCTAACTTAACTGTCACTTTTCCGATGAGACTGGAAACTGAGGTCCTGACCCCTTGTGGTCTTTAATCATAAGCCAAAACAAGGGTGTGGGTGTCAGGTTTCCTGGCCCAATCACAAAGAGGTCAAACATTAAATTCAATTAGCAAAAATTACAGTTTCTAGGAAACTAACCCCTCCTTCCTTTATTACCAATCTCTAGAAGAAGCTTCATCGGAGGCTGTAGAGATTCAACATTTTATTTCGCGAGTAAGGGAGGGTTGTTTTATGGGATTGGCAGTGTTTCCCAAATCAATGTACAATTCAAATTTCCTAACGTTGAGATCTCAGCTACAGCTGGAGGAAGGACGCCTCCCATAATCCTTCTCCAACATTCGGGGAGACTTGCTGTAGACGACACTGAAAAGTTAGATTGCATCCTGACTAGTAAGCACTCCACCATCGGCCAGACAAAGAAATTCCTGAAAGGCTATCAGCGCTTTTTTTTTTTCCCTTACAAGCACCCACAGAAATAGGTCAATGTTAATGCCGAACAAACAAAGCAGTTCATTACTAACCGCGGTCTGTTTCTTTTGTGATGAGGCTTTAATCCATTTCCACGGCACCCAACTATATCACACACAACTGTCCCTGAAGAAGAGTGAAATGTATATTCATAACTGACCCCAGCCTCAGGCCTTTCTTACATTTAAAAGGCAAGGTGCCCGGAGGGGGTGGGGGGTGGGGGGGTCTTGAGTGTTGGATACTTTCTCCTTCACTGTCTCTGATCCAGGACAGGAGGACTTTCAATTTCCCCTCCAATCCCTCCTCCAGAGGCCCTGTGTCTGAGGAAATCCACAGACAACAATCAAACCTTTCATTCCGGGGCCCGGTTCCCACCATACCCCCTTCCGGTTCCAATCAGGTTTACAAAGCGTTTCCCCTAGTCTACATTTCATGAATCAACTGCAAAATCTGCCAGCCTCTGCCAGTTCCTCTTGGACTCAGCTGAGAGGTTCCCCTTCCTTCCGTGGGTAGCACAAGGCTGCTCTGGTTTTTAACTGGCGTAACGTGGAAATGCACCGTAGGAACGCGCTAACTCTTTCGCGGCCGGAGATCAGCGAGTCTGGGGCGCTGGCACCACCTCCCAAGACACTGTCCCGCCAAGCTCAGGTGAAGAAAAGCAGATTTGTCGGGAGGCTTGTTTTGACCCCATTTCCAATGTGTCCGTTTGGGTCCCCCAGAAGGAAAAGCAAGAGTGAGGAGGGTTACAAAGTAAGCAACTCAGTTACTTAGCAACTGGACAAAACTTGCCTGCTACAGAGGGTAAGGAGGCAGCGCAAACCCATTCAGAGAGTAACAGTGTCCATTTGCATGCAAATGGATAAAGACAAATTTATATTCCCTGGAGAGGGAAATATAAATTAGCAACAGGAGTGGACAGCAGTGGGGCGGAGACCCAGATTTTAAAAAACACCTTCTCCTAGGAAGAGACTGTATCTGTACCTACAAACAAGTAGATATGAACAAATGAATGAATGAAAGGAAGGGAAGGAAGGCAGATCACAGGCCCTAACCAACGCACACGCTCCCTTCCAAAAAGCCAGTGCCATGGAGGGTGGGGAAGAGACGGCACAGAAAGTTCGGTAGCTAAGAAATCAAAACACCTCCACAGCTAGCACACATTGAAAGCTCGCGGAGCGACGACCGTGGGAGGCTGGGAAAAATCCGGGGACAGCAGTTGCACCTGCTTGTGAGAAAAGCAAATAAAGCATCAATCTTGCGGAAAGGTCTCCGGACCGTGGGTGGGTGGATTCCGTGCCTCTCTGGGTCTTGACCCTCACAAACGACAACCCCTGGCCCCCAGCACCCACTGGGGAAGCGCGGTTACCTTGCTCGGGTCAAACCCGTACCCTCCAAAGGAGACACAGGGGCCTGAGGATTTGCCAAGCAGGAGGGAGACACTGTCACCCATTTGGCCCAGGGGGGTGAGTGCTCCGGGCTCTTCTGTTTGCTCCTGGAGCTCACATCCTGGGTCCCCGGCTCCTAGCCACACACCTGAGCCCAGGCTGCACAGCGCCAGGGTGCCAGGGTGCCAGGCTCAGTGCCAGGAAGGAAGAGGACAGAGGGGTCCCCTCGACCCCACCCGCAGCTCCCAGCCCCCCAACCTCACACCTGGACAACCTGGGCAGGGCCCAGGGCTGACTCACAAGAGGCCCAACCCCCCGGCCACTTACTTTTCATACTCGGTGTTGTCTCGGTCACAGCGAGAATCCTTGTGCTTTTGCCAGTCTTTGCCATGCTTGCAGGTGGTGAGGAGCAGGACATCCTCCCCGTTATGCACGTGATATAAGGCATTCCTGGTGTCTGACCCTATCCCTGTCAGGTACCTCTTTCCCTTGAATACCAGCATGTACTTCCTGAGAGGAGGGATCGTGTTAAACTTCAAAAACCCCCTCTCCCCTCCTGTCCTGGGATGATCCTTAGAAAAGAGGGGAATAGAAACATCAAAGTTGGGTCGGAAGTTTTCAGTACTGATGCTGGCTTTGGCCAGCATCGCCTGGCCGATGTCGAACCCCACGTCCTCGGTGTAGTCAGGCCAGGTGCCGGAGTATAAATTAAAAATCAGATGATTCCTGCCATTGTTCCACAAGTGGAGGCTCTGCACTTTGGATCTCAGGTTGTGCACGTACTGAGGTGACAGCTGGTCTCGGTCCAGAGTGTCCAGGCTCAGGACAAAGAGGCACGCCTGGCTGGGGTCCGAGGTGTAGAACCTGGAGCCTTCGATGGCCGCTAGAATGTTTTGGTAACTTTCGGCGATCTTCTCCCCCTTCTGCTGCGGGTACACGTAGACTTTGAAGCCGTTTTTCTTGCAAAGGGTGAAGTCGAAGCAGGACTCCATGCGGCACTTCTTGCCTTTGTAGATGCTGGAGTTGGCGTCCCGCTTCTGCCGGGGGGAGACGGGCGCCGCGGCGGGATCCTCGCTCTCCGGCGGGTCCCCGGGCGCGAAGGGGCGCAGGGCGTCCGGGAAGCGCGGCCAGAATCGATCCGGACCCGGGTGGTGCAAGCCATTCCGACCGCTGCGCTCTGCCCTCCGGCTCCTCGACGCCCTAAGCTGCAAGCCTCCGAAGTAAAACAAAAGGGCGAGACAAGAGCCAGCGGAGAGCAGGATGAAATAGCGTTTTTTGGCCTGCATGTGTCCTGCCGGGGTCAAGGGGATGGTCAGTAAACGCAAGAATCGCCCAAGTTTCCCAATCAACACTTTCAGCTCCAGTCCGCCATCTTCCCGCCTGCAAAGACTTCAAACTCTCCGCTCCCACCTTCTCTGGATGCCTTTCCCCAAGCCGCGGGCTGATCCAGCGCATGTGGGCGATTTCTCTAACTTTCTCCCCTCCGGTCTTTCATCTTCGGGTGGCACAACGGGACGGGAGGGAGCGCGGGGCCGAGGATGTCGCCCCCGGGGGTGGGCGAGCGGCGGACGGTGGTGATCTTCGGGCATGCAACAAGACGGGAGGAGAAAGAAAAAAGAGGCGAGAGAGAGAGCGAGAGAGAGAGAGAGGAGAGAGAGAGAGAGAAAAGCTCCCGGTGCCCCGATCAATGGCAAGACGGAGGGATCTCCTCGTCTCTCGGGTTCCTCTCGGCGGCGGCGTGGAGAACCAGCCCTGGGAAAGCCAACTTCAACTCTCCCCCACGGCGCTCCCGTGCAGAGAGAGAGAGAGAGACAGAGAGAGAGAGAGAAGACAGAGAGAGAGCTGCACGCCGGTTCCAACAAGTCAGCCGGTGCCCGGCTTCAGCCGGCTAGTGCATCCTGCAGCCGAGGCGCCGTAACCTCACAAATCCCTGCATCGCTCTCGATCCCCGGCTGCAGCGGCTCCGACCGACACACTCCGGCGGTGTTTACTCCGGCGCTCGCGGGGCCGGCCCCCCGGACGCGCGCGCGGCCCGGCTGCAGGCGGCGGCGGCACTGGCGGCGGCGGCGGCGCTGGATGGCGGCGGCGGCGGCGGCGGCGGCGGCGGCGCGTGCTCCCCGCGGGCAGGGCCGGCCCCGAGCGGCGCTTCGCAGGCCCCCGCGCGCGATCGCTGCTGCTGCCGCCGACCCGCCGGCGCGTTCGGTCGCCGAATGTTACCCGGTTCTGAATGTTACACTTACACATTCCATTCCCGACACGACAGCGCTGACCTCATCCATCCACGCAGCCCGCGCTGCCATTGGCCGGGCGTCACGTCCGGGGGGGGCGGTGCTTCCGCTGCGCCCATTCATAACCCCCGGCCGGCGGCGGCGGCGGCGGCGGCGGCGGCGGCGGCGCGGGGCCGGCTGGGCGCCGGGAGCGCGCGGGGAGGCGGCGGGGAGGCGCCGTGGGTTCCGGGGTGGAGGGTAGGAAAGGGGGGACCTCAGGTGCCTCTTCTGCAGCCGGCGGGAGGCCCCGTGCAAGCCCCTCCGGTCGCCCTGGTCGGGTCCGGGGCCTGGGTTGCAACCCCGCCCTCCTCCGGGGACCAGCGCCGCCCAGAGGAGGCGGCGGGGGAACCGGGGACGCTCGGTGGCTGGCGTTTCCCCGGGCCGCGCGCCGCCTGGGCCGCCCCGGGCGCCCTCAGCTCCCGGCCGGGAGCGCCTCCCCGAGCCCGCCGCGGGGAGCGTGCCGGTTCCTGGAGAGGATGCTTGGAAATGGAGCGCCGGGGCGAGCCCGAGTGGGGGGGTGGGGGAGGAAAGAAAGGTTTTCATAGAAAGAGACCGGCGACCGGAACGTCTCTTCTTCCCACACCCACACCCCGTACCTTCCACCCTCCCTCCGAGGCCCAATATTTTTATTTCCTACCAATATTTTTATTTCCGACATCGCGCCCATCCTTTTTTTTTTCTTCCCCCAAGGAGAGACACCCCGCCCCCCCCCCCCCCCAAGAATAAAGAGGAAATATTACAATCCAGGGGACCGGTCCCATTATTCTGCCTCTGTGTGCTGAGAGAAGGCGCCTATTCTAAATCCTCTCGTTTATCTACCTGCGCATCCTCTCCTCGCAATCTGAAGCCCCTTGTGCTCTGTAGCAAGTCTATTCTGTACAAAGCTTCCAAGAGATCCAATCACAGGGAGGCGGGGTGAGGGGAGACTTTCTAATGGCCGAAGGGAAACTGGTTAAGTTTATCCTTGTTAGACTCTTCTGGTGACGGTATCGGTGGTGGTGGTGGTGGTGGTTGGTGGTGGTGGTGGTGGTGGTGGTTTTTGAGATACCCCTTAGTGATGGGTGACTAGAACTGTCCCACCTGTAGAAGGGAAACTTGAAGCAGGAAATGACTTTATTTGCAATGAATGCGAGATGGTTGGTCCTCCCCCGCAAATGCCCTTCCATACCCCAGCCCCAAGCTCTTGCCACCTTCACCGGGCAATTCTGATGAGGACTGCAGTGAGATCTTTCAGGATCACATTCATGCCATCCTCCCTGGCCCGGGCCCCTGAGTTCTACTTTCCTGAGACAGCCTCCCACCACTCTCCCTCGCTGAGGTGGAGGGGCCAGGCCACGCTGGACAAACAGTTGCCTAGGGCAGCAGGCTGTTTAGGGATTGTTTATTATGGGAGTGACTGAGCCGGGGACACACACACACTTCCCAGTTCCCCTCGGGCTGCAAAAAAAAAAAAAAAAAAAAAAAAAACCCAGTGGGTGTGGACAAAGACCATGGTTAGAACAAGCCTGGGTGAGATGATCAAGTGGAAAATTTTAAACATTCGTTGCTTCAGATTTGTGTTAATAAAGTGGGGAAGGGGCACGGGTGGGGCGTTCCTGTGCATTCCTGAAGCCGCTCCTTACTGCGGACATGCCAGCGATGAGGTAGCTTTTCCAGATCTGACTTGCATCCCCACACAACGTGGAGTCGCCTGGGACAGAAAGGAGAATTCAGTCATCTTCTAACTATGATGACAACAATGCAGATAAATGCAAACCACATGTGACCCGGGGCTCCACCCCCACCCCCACCACCCCCAACCCCCAGCCCCTGGTGGCTGACAGCAGCCATCCAAGGCTTCCTTCTGTTGAGATTAGGGCTTGGATGATCTGGGCCCTGTGGAAGTCGGGGCTGTGGGGATTGCAGCCCCTTTAAATGCAGCCAGTTGTCCTGGGTGACCTTAGAGGCAGCCGGCGGCGACTGTCCTTGCTCTTCTGCGCTCTCTTCCTGCTTTGGCACACGTTTCTCGCCTTGGCTAGCCATTGCTGACTCCCTCATCCCACGCCCCAGTGCGCCCCAGCCCCGCGCTCACATTCCACAGTGGTGCATATTGTGAGAACAACTTCAGGACTGACCACCCGAGAAAACTTGGAATCAGACCCCAGCTCTGTCATTTACTAGTGCCTTGGACACGTGGCTCAATCTCACTGGACCTCCTTTTCTCAAGGAAAAAGTCAGAGTGGTACTCATCTCGCCAGCCTCTTCGAATGCGTAAACTGTGATTTGCTCTGCCTGGGCAACATTTTTAGCCTACGTACCCCATTCCAAAATACAACTGGAGGCTAAAGTAGCCCCTACAACGGCATCTCCCTCTGTTTTATTTGCTTCCTAGCCCTTCTCATGGGCTGAAATCCCGTGTGTGTGTGTGTGTGTGTGTGTGTGTGTGTGTGTGTGTGCTGGTTTATGGTCTGTATGTCTTCCCTAAAGAGGATCCTTGTCTGTCTTGCTCACTCCGGAATCCCCAAGGCCCGGGGTAGTTCCTGACACTGAGACGGAGCTCAATCGCTGATTCGAATGAGCGAACAAATCACTAAAATTCGACCTCACCGCCGCACTTGATGGAGCTTGAACAGAAAGACCCCCGTGGTCATCTCCCAAAGCAGGGCTGAGTCCCCTGTTCTAGTGGAACGATTACTAGCCAGGAATATCTTAACAGATGGCAAATCAGTCCGTCATAAATGCTCTAACAGCGCGTGTCAGATTGTGATTTCCTCTGTTCAAAGCCATCACAGGACCTCTGTCGCTCCTTGCCGGACCCCTTTCACACCATTTCCTGCCGGTAACTCTCTCCCTCCAGCCCAGTTTACTCACCCTTCCCTCGGCAGGTTGGTTTCCTTGCTATTCCTCGGGCATGCCAGACATGCCCCTGCCCCAGGGCCTTTGCACATGCTTGTCTCTGCCAGCATCGACATGAACACACCTTCTCACTTCCTTGGAGTCTCTTCTCAAGTGCCACCTTACTATGGAGTTCTGTGACCACTCTAAATAACATAGCATATCCTCCCCCATTTCCTATCCCCTCATCCTTCTGTATATTCCCCCCTTCACACTAACCAATGTCTGACATACTATATATTGACTGGTTAATTTATTAATTACATCTAGACTGTTAGCTCCATGAGGCAAAAGACAAGGTCTTTTTGTTCCTTGCAACATTCCCAGAACCTACAACAGTGCCCATCACTAGGTAAGTACTGTATTTATTGAAGTAAGTAATTAATTTGATCCTATTGTTGGTAGGAGAAATATAAAATATTTAAGACTAGAATTCTATTTAATCAAGAGAGAGAGAGAGTGAAGAGAGAGAGAGAGCGAAGAAAGAGAGAGAGAGAGAGAGAGAGAGAGAGAGAGAGAGAGAGATGCTAAAGTTATCCCCGTGACTCAAGCCTTGCTTAATTTCCTCTTCCAGGAGTAATTCTTCCCCAGGGCTGATTAAAGACCTGAAAATAGTATGGCACACACAAAACCCAGAAGATAGAGATTTTCATCTTGTCTCTGCCATTTACTCTATAACTTTGGATGGGTCACTTCACCTTCTTAAACTTTGGATTGCCACTGGCAAAATTGGGAGTTACTGTAACATAACGTATACTGTGGTCAGTGAGCCCTGGGTTAGTGTGAGAATCCAGTGAGAACAAATGGCTAATACATGTGAAGGCCCTTTGCAGTCCACAATGCACATAGCAAATGTGGGATGTGACTGCCACACTGTTAGACAAATATGGTCCCAAGGGCATGAGATCACGTTTGTAAGTCAACAGCATTACACACAAGGAATATCACCCACCAAAAATACACAACCGCTTCCAGATGCTTAACAGACTCCGGAATGGTCACTAACTGTTGTCAGCAAACAGGAAAAGGAAAGAAGGAACACTCACCAATGGACAAAAATCAAAGAAAACGTTGGCCCTATAAAGCACCAAAGGCACGCATGCTTTTTAAGGGCCTAAATTATATTTGCTATATTTGGATTTATTCCAAAATGTGGAAGCAAAGTATTAAAATTAATAAATGTTACTCAATTACAGTTACTCTAAAATGTAACTCTAGGTAGACGGGCAAGGCAATCCAATCTGCATAAAATTATATGAGATTTTTACTTGATGTGGGCATTAAATAGAACATGGCAGTGTTTCGATGACATGTGATGCGTTCTCTAATGGTGAGAGCATCCCTGAGTCCTGGAAAGGCTGGAAAACTCCGCTGATTGGCTGTGGGAGGTGGGGAAAGACAAGGAGGCCAAGGGAAGTTGGGACATCATGGAGGGAGAGAGTCCCAAGCGGGAGACAGAAGCATGGTTTCCAGTTCCCTCTCTGCCAGGAACTCAAGGAAACCTGGAGCAGCTTGCTTGTGAATGTCAGGCCTTGAGGGTTTCCTTAGAAAAAAATACAGGGTGGGTCTTGGTAATATTGTGGAAATAGTGAAGGATGTCCTGTTTAGACTAAGGGGACGGAGGAAGAGAGGTGCTCAGGAGGCAGGAAGAAGAAACTCCAGAGAGGAGGGAGGAAGGCCTCGGCAGGACAGCCAGGCAAGAGAGCCAACCAAGGGCGAAATGAGGACAATTCTCCATGGATGTGTCAAGTCCTGAGCCAGGTGCCTCTTTACATCCATTGTCTCTGTGACCCTCACAAGATTCCTAGGACACAAGTACTGTCCTTATCCCGCATCACAAATGGCGACACTGAAACTCAATCCTGGGAAGGGGCTCCTGACAATTCATTTATTCGTTCCTGGAACGAATGTGTACTGAGCAGCTACCCCGTATAAGGCACAGTGCCAGACACGGAGAGTACGTGTCTACAGTCCTTTGTCATTGGCAAAACACTTTCAGGAGAAGACTTTTGCTTGAGTGTCATCAGCCCCTGAGAGGGCTCTGATTTTAGGAAGGCGAAAATAAGGCTCCGGGTAAGGCTCCAGGTCTGCCTTTCTCAACCCGGGCGCTATTGGAACGTTGCTCAGCAAAATCCTCATCACTGTGGGAGGCTCAGCCACATCCCCCGCCTCTACCCATTAGGTGCGCCATCGCACTCCCCACTCCCTTCTGCCGTCTTTGGTTGTGACACCAAAACTGTGTCCGGGCATTGCAAAATGCCCCTCGGAGACAAAGTCATCCTCCCTTAAGACCCACTAATCTAGTTAAACGACTTACCCAAAGTCAGCTGATTTTCAAGTGGAAAATTTAGAAGTTGACCCTCATCTCTTGAATCCATGCCAGGGCTTGCCACAACACTGCAGCTTCCTTTAGAGAATCTAATTTCTCTCTCTTCCACAGGCCGGCTGGTCAAAAAAAAAAAATCTCATGGGCATTCAGGGGATTGAGAGCTTAGGCAAAGCACTATTCTAGGCACCTGGGACCCATGGTATGAAAAATAGATGTCTGTAATATAAAATATACTGAATGTCAACTACGTATAATTGAAAAATAAACATTAATTAATTAAATTAAATTAAAAAAAATAGATGTCTGCTTTCATGTTAATGGGGGAGATAATAAACTAACAAATAAGCAAGGTCGTTTTAGATCAGGGGTGGGCAAACCTTTTGACTCGAGGGCCACCATGGGTTCTTAAACTGGACCGGAGGGCCGGAACAAAAGCAACCTGACCATGCTGGCACTCTCATCTTGGGCTGCCAGTGAAGGAGCGGAGGGGAGAGCAAGAGAACTCTCCGCTCTTTCCGCTCCAAGGGCCGGATAGAACAGCCTAACGGGCCGGATCCGGCCCCCAGGGGCCGTAGTTTGCCAATGGCTGTTTTAGATAGTTTGTGGAGAAATTAAAAGGATAATAGCATAGTTTGAGATGAGAAGGATGGTCAGGGGAGTTCTCTCTCTGGAGCTGAGATTTCACCTGATGACCGAATGACGCTGGGAGAGCCCTGGGTAGTGGGCCAGGCAAGGGGTCCGGTCACTACAAAGGCCCTGAGGCAGAGTGAACTTGGAGAAGGAGAACGGTGGTTTCAAACTTCAGCAGGCGTCAGGATCACTGGAAGGCTGGTTAAAACACAGATGGCCGGGGCCCTCACCCAGTGTTTCTGATTACCGCGCATAACTCTGTGTGTGACCGAAGGCCTTGCATTTCTAACTTTGCAGCTGAGGCTGATGCCGCGGATCCGGGGACTGCACTTTGAGGCCCACTGAGTTGCAGCAGCACCAAAGGGTTCTGAGTTCCCGGAGGGTGCTGAGTGCAGGGGAGAGGGGCAGGAGATGAGAGCAGAGAAGCTGCGGGAAGGTTGGCATGCCCTGGCACTGCAGGCCAGCCTGAGTGAGGGGACTTCATTTCAGAGGATTCTAAGCGGCGCAGTAATTTTGATTTTTTTTTTTTTTTAACAGAAACAACTATTGTAAGGCAGGGAGGGAAGGGAAACTTCACGTCCCTCTTTCCTGCTGCAGAAGGGATGACCATCGGAGTCAAGCCAATTAGGCGGGACAGCTTGTCTTAGTATTTGTCAAAACTGCACATTTACATTAAGAGTTCTCTCTATGATCTTAACTCTAGTGTTTTACAGATTGATATTTTTACGACATTAATTCTCATGCTTGATATCGCCCGAGCTATGTCGTTTTTTGTGTGTGTGTTTATCAACGTGGTACTGGCTGCTGTTTTCAATGACTGGACACCGCTTGCTGGTGTTTTCTGAGGGACAAATGGTGACAGAAGTTGCCCTTAGCTACGTCTGCGATCCTGAGTCTTATAAAAATGTTACTGACCCCTGGTGGAAGACACAGGTGCTCCACCCTACATGCTTGTGTGGGTAGCTTCTGTTTTCTCCAAAGACTTGCCTTTTTTTTTTTTTTTTTTTTTTAACAATGCATGTGCCACCTAGCTCCTGCTCTCTGGGACTCAACCTTCTGGAGGAGAAACAGACCTGGGGAGAAATAATGAGAATAAAACTGGCTCCGTAGTATGAGTTCCTAGAGGAGGAAGTGGTTAACTTTGTTAAATATGTGTGGGTCCCTATTAGCATTTGTAGATCCATTTATAGATGAGTAACTGAGAGAAAATGGGAAGTGAAAATGTCAAGTATTGAAGGCGATGAAACCAGGAAGTCACCCACAATGCAAGCCAATTGTTCATTAGATAGTCACACCTTTTATTATGTAATAGTCTATCAATGCTCCCTTGACATTCTTTTTCTTTTTTTAACTTCTGATACCCGGTAGAATCAAGTGTGTCTTATATGCTACCCACTGCACATTTTTTAGCCTCTGGCACTGCTATGCTACTATGGTATGACAATTATTGATGCTCACAGTGACAATCAGAGACCCTGCAGAAATTTAAGGTACCTCCCAAATCACTCGAGGAAAGTTAAATCACATAAAGTCCTATTTTAGTGATGTAAGTGTATTTCACGATTGTCAAAATTATTTAAAGTCAGTGATCCATGTATAGGCTATGGGGTAACTTGCTATGAGCATGATGATAAGGTGGACTACAGAGCTAGTTATCCAAATGATCCCTGGATGGTCCAAGGCTGTTACTTTGATCAAATTTCCCGTTACTATGAATCCTGGATTTGGGGGGTTTTACGAGGAAGTCACCAGGTCAGTTTGGGGGAGCCTGGAACCTGTCTAAAGAGTTGAAATGCACCATCTGTCCACAAAAGTCTGCATGACTGGGGACTCTCCTTTGGCCCACATAAGCCAGCGTTCGGAAAACTTGCAATCTGAACAAACAAAACCATTCCTCAAATTATAAACTATGTGTAATTTTAGGTCCACCCTAGTATATATCACCCTCCCAGCAATTCTGCCTCAGCTCTGTCTCTTCAGACACTAGTATTCTTCATTTCCCAGAGACTGGCCCCAATGGGGAACTACAGACAGCTCAGGCACTCTAAAGGAAAAAAGCAATGAAGAAGGCTAATAGTTAAATATATTTCAATATAGTTACGTGCCAATTTCAGCACAGGCTTTGTCGCTTAGGAAAATCTGAATACTTAAATGTCACAAAAGCAGACTAAAAATATACACGCTGGCTTTAAGTAAGCCTTGAGAAGGAAACTGCCCACAAGAGCATAATTCTCAGTTTCCCTAATTGTTCTCCCCTACTGGGGAGTAGCTCGCCCTCACTACCGGCCCAATAACTCCTCATCACATGGGAAGAATGCAGGCTTTAGTCCTGATTTAAGACGGGATCAGCCCAGTTCCTCTCTTGTGCTTTTAGGCCTGTGGAGACTTGTTACTAATGGGGAACCCCTAGTCCAAGATGGCTCCAGGCACAACTCGGGCAGGTCCCATTGCTTTGTAAAACTTTACCTCCCCTCCCTCCAATAACTTCTCCATGTAAGCTCAGATTGACCTGTCACCCTCCTCGGCCCCTCTGATCTTGAAAATTCCTTGCAACAGGAACTGCCAATTGCCGTAAATTATATGCTGCCTTGATGAGGAGAATGTTAATTCTTTGGTTTTAGGAAGAGACCACAGAACCTGTCTTTGAGGGTGAGAGCACCCACATCATTTGGGGGTGGTCGGACACTACACTGCAGACCTGAGCACCTTTCTTCCCAACAATGTGGGACCTGTGGGTGGGGAAGGGGCCTCCATGAATGAGCCACCGCTCGTCCGGTTCTCACGTTCATGGATATGGTCTCGTGAGAAAGCTTTCTGGTATTTCCTGGTCGGTCGGATCTGGTATTATAGTGTCATCTAGCTGTTCAACCGTGTACATTTCTATTCATGCAGAATATTTGCTTAATGAACTTCATTCCACTGGAGGCAGGAGAGTGGAGTGGTTAAACACAAGAGCTTCGGAATCTGACAGCTGGGCTCAGTCGTGCTTCTACTCTAGACAGCCTGTGATGTTAGGCACGTTAATGAAGGGCTCTGCGCCTCAGTTTCCCCATCTGACCCCCATAATGATAATAACTACTTCGGGTGCATATAAAACATTTAATACAGTGCCCAGCGCCTAGGAGGAGGTACTGTGTTCGTGTTAACTAGTATAATGGCCTCCCACTCTCTCCCATCCCCTCCCAGTTCCCTAGCAGCCCCTGAAAGTTAAAGCGACTTGGTTTCACATTCCGTTTATCAGCAGTTTTGGCTTCCAGAATTTGAATTAATGTCCTTCGTGATGAAGATCGACATTTCAGCAAAGCATGCTGAACTGTTACAGTGGCTGTGGAAGGACATGTTCCTTCATTCATTTATCCATTCTATCGCAAATATTTATGAAATGTCTACTCTGTCCCAGAGAGGGCCCGGGGCCCTGGGCATGTACCGTGTGAATAAGACAGACCACGTGTTCGTCCTCAGAGATGATAAAGTCTACTCAGGGAGACGTGGTAACAGGTAAGTAAGTTAAGATCCAAATGCTAGTGCTGCTTAGGAGACATAAAGTGCACTGAAATGGAGGCATTATTGAAATGGAGAGATTAGGAAGACTTCCCCGAGGAGGCATTTAAGCAGAGGCTGGAAGGATAAGAAGGAGCCTGCTTTGCTAGGAGAGCAGGGAAGGGGAAGGAGCTTTCAGAGAGAAGGAAGAGCAGATGCCAACACCTGAAGGTCAGATGAGTGAGGCTGCCAGCTCTAGGAGCAGAAAGCCTGACCAAGTGGCTAAAGCCTTGTGAAACAGACACCGGGCCCTGCGTTCAAACAGCTCTGGTCTGGAGAGGCTGTTATGTCTGATGCTAGTTTTCTACATAAAAAGGAAGATAGAGACTCAGAAGAACTGAGGTGAGATTTGGGGGGAATTTAGGACACACTTTCTACTCCAGTGGTTCTCAACCTTTCCAATGCTGTGACCCTTTAATATAGTTCCTCATGATGTGGTGACCCCCAACCATAAAATTATTCTCATTGCTATTTCATAACTGTAATTTTGCTACTGTTGATGAATCGTAAACACCTGTGCTTTCCGACGGTCTTAGGCTCTACAGCAGCAGTTCTCAACCTGTGGGTTGCAACCCACAAGTTGAGAACTGCTAGTTGGGATTTCAACCCAGGCAATCTGGTTCCAAAGCCCCTGCTCTTAGCTTAGTTACTACAGTGCTTCTCAAACTACAGTACATGAAAATCCCAGGGGAACATGTTAAAAATACACATTTTAGGGCCCCACTTAGAGTTTCTGACTGAGTAGTATCATTACTTACCTACTGTTGCATAATTTTAACCCCATATTAGAAGATTAAGACAATACAGATTCATCATCTCCCCATTTCTGTGAGTCAGTAAATGTGGGCTCCGCTCAGGTGGGTTCTCTGGCTCAGTCTTTCAGAAGGCTCCAATTAAGATTTTGGAGGGCTGCCCAGCTGGCTCAATGGTTGAGCATGAACCCATGAACTATTAAGTCATGGTTCAATTCCAGGTTAGGGAACATCCCTGGGTTACAGGCTTGATCCCTGGTAGAGGGTGTGGGGAGGCAGCCAATCAATGATTCTCTCTCATCATTGATGTTTCTCTCTCTCTCTCCCTCTCCCTCAAATCAATAAAAACATTTTTTTTAAAGGGGAGAGAGAGAGACAGAGAGAGAGACAGAGACAGAGAGAGACACAGAGAGAGAGAGACAGAGAGAGAGACAGAGAGAGAGAGGTCTGGGGGCTGCTGTTATTTCAAGGCTTGACTGGGGAAGATTCCGTTCCAAGCTCACACACTGCCTGTTGGCGGACCTCAGGTCTTTGCTGCCTATCCATTTCCTGCCACATGCGCCTCCCAGAAGGCTATTCACAGCAGGGCAGCTGGCTTTCCTCATGGCAAATGCGTGAGCAAGAGAGAGAGTGTATGTGTGTGTGTGTCCAAAACTGTAGCCAAGGTCTTTTTCAGCCTCATCTAGGAAGTGACATCCCATCACTTTTGCCTAGTCTTAGGGATCACCTACCAAGGTAGTTGTGGAGTGGAACTGAAGAATTTGTTATTTCTTCTAAGTTCTCAAGTGATGATGCTGTGCCAGTAGAGGACCCCACTTTGAGTTGCACCAGTACATTCTCCTGGTAAAAGGAAGGGAGAGATGAAGAGAGGGAGATAGAGAGGGATGGGTGGGGGTGGGGTGGGGTGGGGGAGGAGTAAAGAAAGAAAGAAGGCAACTAGCAAACCAATCCTTGACTAGATCACAGATTACATTTACATATATCTTTTCTCCACCCAGGCCAGTCCCCACTGCTTGCCACCTGTAACCCCAAGGCTCCTGTAAAAAACTGTCAAGAAGATGACTATGATCCTCGGAAACCAGATGTCCGTTGTGTCACTCCCCAGCAAACAATGGCCTGACCTGAAGTGGATACAGCCTGACTTCCACTTTCCGTAAGTCTCCCCTCCAGGGGACAGAGAAAAATTTCCCTGGCAGTCAAAAACCTTGCCTAGTGAGTTACAGTCTCACAGAGCAAAGAGTCATAATTTTAAAGAGATTCTCTTTCCCGTTCCCTTCTTGTAAGACGGTTTCCTAAGAGGAATGAACTTGAACCCCACCGGGGCCTTTAAGAAACTGACCCGCAGAAGGAGGGCCAAATGAAAGCAGATCTGCTCTTGCTGCCAAAGTTAAACAGGTCTCTCCACGTGGTCTTCCCTTGGAGCAACTTGTCTGCCTTGGCTTCGTATCCCCCTGACCCCCCGCCGCCTGGAGGGGAGGAGGAAGCTCTGGAATGCTGGCCAGCTCTACTGGCAATCAAGAAGTGTCCTGCAGCCCGCTGCCCTTCCCAGCCTGGAAGGAGGAGAGTGCGCTGCAGCCGAACAGCTGCTCAGGGTGCAGGGAGGACAGTTACTAAATATATGTTCTTACTGTACATTGGTGTGGCCAGAAAAATTATATCTCCTTGTTCTCCACTTGGATGTTCTTTACAAAAACAAATTTCTTACACAAGCACAGGGCACCTTTCAAGTCCTGCCCCCCGACAGAAGTAGCCAATGGCAGCCCAATTTAGTCTTCTCCCCACACCCTTAAAATAAATGCCCTCTTGTTCAGACAGCTTCTGGTACATCCTACCAGTCCTACTGCACGTACTGCTTGGGTCTCTCAGCTGCTAAGCCTGCTGCTTGTTTTCCTACCAGCCTTGCTCGGGGTGGAACTCGGGGTAACGAACCTGCAATGGCCAGGGAAGTGTGTCTCTAATATGCAGCCAGTCATCAAGGTGTCAGCGCTTTCTGTCGTTTTTATCTCAACCATAAATCAATGTCCGGAAACCATAAACACATTATATGTAGCGTGTGTGTGTGTGTGTGTGTGTGTGTACAGATGTGTGGCCTTAAATTAGATCATTAGTATTGTGTTGATTGGGATGTTTCTAAATTCAGTCACTGATATGAATGGAGCATGGAGATCTGAGAGCCTTCCCTCGATTGAAAAGAAGGTGTCATGCACCACTTGGTCTCTTAATCGAAGATGGGAAATGGATTTCCAAATTCATGAGGCCCAGGCTCTTAAATATTCTCTCAGCCACCAACATGAATTGGCCCAGCCCCACAGTTGTCGCCTTCATTCCTCTCCTTCCAGCCAATCCTTACCTCTTCTTTCCTTTACTCACACTGGGAACCAGAATATCCCTATTGCCCCAACACGTAAAGGAGTGCAATGAATTTTTGTTGAGTGAATGGCAAAATAGATACACCCATATTCTCAAGAAAAGCTGAAACACTGCTAAGTGCTTGTTAAATGTATGCTGAATAAATGAATGAAGGAGTGAGTCAATTCCTAATGTAACGTAACAATGTAAAATTACTAAGAGTTTGGGGAGAAGAAAGGATTAGACACAAATAACACTTAAGAATTAGTCAGCCGGATAAAAATCAACTTTGACCTGATACAAGCCAATAGGAGAATGGGATTTTCTTTACAATAAGTAGATTTTCACTCATTTTCCAAGTGCTGCTTATAATCAGTAAAAGGAGGCACACATTTAGAATGGCTTGTTATTTCCACAAGCCCACTTGCCCTATTCTCAACAGGTATACTACTGGCTGAGGCTCATTTTCGAGACCAAATCCTTCACCCAAGTATTCAATTTCTTTGGCTCTTGTGAGAGGTCACTGACTGTCCCGGAATGATTGTCCTTCCAGTAATGAAGGGGCCCCAAGGCAAAGCAACCATTGTCAAGTTATGCATCCCAGCGGCCTTCTGGCCCTGCCCGTCTCTAGAGCTGGGAGGTCAGCTGCCATGGCTATGTGTGCCCGCCTGTCTCCTCTGGCTTCACAGGCAAGGGTATTAATAAACTGTTTCCCTTTTTGTAAAAAAAGGTTTCTGTTGTTGGAGACTAGAAAGGACTAAATTTACTAAAAACAAAACAAAACAAAACAAAACAAAAAAACTAGCCTACCAGAGAAAACCGTTTTACCCTTTGGAACAAGAAAAACCCGTAAGAGCTTAGCTTTCTTTCCCTTTTAACAGGAACTGAAGTCTAAGGGCCGTGCAGCTGTATGGATATTATCCATGGTCAACAGAAAAGAGAGGTCTTCTTCCCCCACGCACCCCTCCAAAAGCAAGTATGTACTAAGCAACCACAATATGAATATCACTTCATGACCGAAGGGGTCTACCTTTCCAGATATCTCACATCCTCCTGTGGGGACAACATTCAGAATCCTGGAGACCAACCAAAAAATTATATATATATATATTAAAGCTTCTGATTCTGTGGCTGAAATGATTATAAAGAACAAACTTAAAAAAAAAACAGATTAACTAACA
The DNA here is from genome assembly GCA_963924515.1 of Vespertilio murinus. Classification (NCBI taxonomy): domain Eukaryota; kingdom Metazoa; phylum Chordata; class Mammalia; order Chiroptera; family Vespertilionidae; genus Vespertilio; species Vespertilio murinus. The sequence goes on from OZ004717.1 coordinate 21,510,429, forward strand.
AAATATAATAATAGTGGAGAGTTATATTTTTTTCTTTCTCTGGCTAGTTTCTGATGCAAGTAACAGCCCATGCAAACACCAAGTGGTTTCATAAAAGTCTGTCTGATCGTCAGCTCCTCACTTAACAGGTGGTCCGGAGAGCGACATTGGTTGGGGGAAGCAATATCGACAGGAATTCCCGTATGGCCATCTGTCATGTGCCAGTGACGTCTACAGTCATGCGGCAACATGTCTACCCCAGCTCCAGGCATCTTTTCACATAACCCTGATCCAAGCCAGGGAGAACAAGAAGGCACGGTGGCTTCTGTTTGTGCTAGGCTTTTTCTCATTGAAGAGGATAACTGTCCCATAACATCCCCCACCAGCGGTCCTCTTACATTTCACACCAGAAGTGTGTCACACGGCTACCAATCACCAGCAAAAGAGAACACAATGACCAATGGCCATGATTGGCTGTGTTAGTCTGGGTTCCAAGAGAAGATTTATAATGAGAGATTTATTGGAAGGAATTGGCTTACGTGATAACGAGACATCTCAAAATCTGCATTCAGCGAGGCAGAGACCTAGGAGAGCCCATGGCATAGGTCCAGTCTGGATCTGAAGGGAGAAAGACTGATGTCCCAGGTCAAAGACATGCCGAGAGAAAATTGTCTCTAACCCTGCCTCTTTGATTCAGACCTTCAACAGATTGAACAAAGTCGTCCTCCTTGGGGAAGGCAATCTGCCTTCTTAAACTTACAGATTTAAATACTAATTTTATCCAGAAATAAGCTCACAGACTTGCTGTAGTTTAACCAAATGTGCGGGCACCCTGTGGCCCAATCGAGTTAACATAAAATTAACCACTGCATTGGCTTCTTAGACCAAGAATCACCCATCGGAGCTGAGCCTCCTTTCCCGTGAAGGCTCCTGCTCAACCCAAATAGAATGTGGATTGTGTTAGCCAGGAAGAAAGGTGAGATATTGGATAGGTCACAGAATTTCTTCTGCAGGGATTTCTGTTTTTTTTTTAAAATTATTATTATTTTTTATTTTTAAATCAAGCTTTTAAAACCTGGTTAAAGTAAACCAAAATAGCTGAAACCAGTTTGGCTCAGTGGATAGAGCATTGGCCTGCAGACCTCCTGGGTTCGATTCCAGTCAAGGGCATGTACCTTGGTTGCGGGCACCAAGTAGTGGGTATGCAGGAGGCAGTTGATTGATGTTTCTCTCTCATCGATGTTTCTAACTATCCCTCTCTCTTCCTGTCTGTAAAAAATCAATAATATATATATATATATAGTCAACCGAAATAAATGTGGATGTTAGTCATACCATCATCTCTCTGGGTCATCATAAAAGAAAAGTAAATGGCATTTTGGAGGGATCATTTGAGTATGGTCATGCTTGAGGGCTCTTAGAAGATCTATTATTAGCCAGGGGTCTAGTTGCTTTTTAGGTGTTCAGAGTGTCTAACTGTTTTAGTATACCCTATTTCATCCATCTTTGTATATTTAAATTAAAATAAAGGTGTTTCTAAAGCAATTTTAGAATTTATACATCTTCCATTTGCTTTCACTTAGAAAAAGGTGGGGTTTTTTTTTTTGTTTGTTTGTTGTTTTTTTTTGCCAAGGTGACTTGAACTCTAGAACGGGCATGAGCATATACCTGTATCTATATCTATATCCTTTACTTATATACCAGCATCCTCTACATAAAAAGAGATCCTGTGGTTGAGAGCGTCACAACATTGAGTTTTTCATCCTCCAGTGAGTGCTCCCCACCCATAACAGTATCTCCAATTCTGGCAAAAGAGGAATGAGCAATCCTAGAATGTTCTTTTGACTTCTTTGAATCCATTCTTCCTTAGAGTGAACATTGTTAGTCGAGTATGGGCCTGCTCTCATCCTTAAACAAGTTTCCAGGGCATTCAGAAGACCAGGAAACCCGTTCCTCACAACTGCTCCATAGTAAGTCTGGAGGCATCAGGAGGGATGCCAGGCAAAATGCAACAATATTAGCAGTGCTCTTAGAGAGTGTCTAGACCAAGCACTTCTAGAAAACCTGGATGGAGTACCCTGGGCCCCGAATACAAATGTTAACCCAAAGCCACAGTAATACTGCTACATTCAACAGTTCTGAGGAGCTACTTCCTGGTTCCACCCTGAATTCTCCCCTTCCGTCACAACCATTGGAGCCAAGTGGAGTTTTTTAATCCTAGAAGCCTTGGTAGATAGATTTACTGAGGTATATTTTCATTTCCAAAAGTATAGTGTAAGTTTGGGTGATTTCAGAATGTGACCACCTATTAGTCAAACCATATTTGTTGTGTGTGTTGGGGGTGAAAGAGGGCATAGTATATGTCACATTCCTTAATCTGAGCCAGACAGCTTATCTAAAGAATTCCTACACCTGCCAAAACCGGTTTGGCTCAGTGGAGAGAGCGTAGGCCTGCGGACTGAAAGGTCCCAGGTTTGATTCCGGTCAAGGGCATGTACCTTGGTTGTGGGCACATCCCCAGTAGGGGGTGTGCAGGGGGCACCTGATCGAAGCTTCTCTCTCATCAATGTTTCTAACTCTCTATCCCTCTCTCTTCCTCTCTGTAAAAAAATCAATAAAATATATATATTTTTAAAAAAGAATTCCTACACCGACAAAATCAGCATGTTCATTACCTATTTGTTACGTTCTCTCCTTTTTATGTTTTTACTTCTCCTAAGATGTCTTATGAATCTTAAAGTATGATCATATAAGTCAAGCACCTATCTCAGTGCCTTATGTAGAAGCATTCAATAAATGATAGTTCCTTTTCCTTTCCTTGCTTTATAGGATGTTACATTACATTTTTTATATCCATCATTCATCTGGTTTTTTTAACCCTGAGAGGGAGATGCCATTATACATCCATTCAATATATGAGAAAGTATTTAAATCTAGCTGTAAAGGTCCTACTTCCCATTTTAGGTTATGAATTATTTCAAGACAAATGTTTCCCTATGTTTCTTTCTATCAAAAACTCAACATGTTAGAGTTCCATAAAGGATAGATGGGAGCAGTGAGAGTTTCCTTTTTTATTGAAATCCACCTTAAAACGGGTGGTTATTGTTTTTGTTTTTTTGTGTTTTTGGCTTCCAGAAGTTTTGCTCCTGATAGAAAGACAGAGTACTCTTTCTAATGTGAATTTATGGAATGATTGTCTGCCCATAAAAAATTATACTCCAGCTTGGAGCAATTAAAGTGGTCTCTCTACTCTCCAAATTAATGTAATTAATACTATAGTCTTGGTTGTTTATCATGTCTTGATAATATCACAGGGGAATGAAAATATTGGCTCCTTTATCCCTTTAAATAGCTGAGATGAAACTGTTCAAGTTCTAATGTTACAACAGCTGTTTCTCATGTCCCAGAATATAATTGGCTGGCACTGAGGTTACTAAATTGTAAGAAATTGACTTTGGTTTTATGGTTGTCTACTTTTGGTGGAAGGAGAGATGGGAAATGCTAGCTTTCTCTTGTAATGAAAAGGCAAAACCTTCCCTGATGAAATGGCAGCTTCCGGGTCTCCTCTGTATAATTTTCTTTACCAACCCACTGTCTCTGGGTTTTCTGGATAACACGGCTGGGAAAGCAGAACCATTCTAGCTTCCCTCCTAATTAGCTCTCAGCCCAGCACAGCTGGTGGGAAATGCATGAGGACTTTCCCAGGAGGGCCTCTTTCTGGAAGTCATTGGAGTGGTCTGGTCTCCAATGGCAAATTCAAAAGGGGATTTGAGACCATAATTACCCCAAATAATTTATAGAAGGGAGAATCTTTATTTAAAAAAATATATTTTTTATAAAAATATATTTTTAAAAAATATATAAATGATGAGAGAGAATCATTGATTGACTGCCTCCTGCACACCCACACTGAGGATTGAGCACTCAACCTGCGTATGTGTCCTGACCTGGAATAGAACCGTGACCTCCTGGCTCATACATAGATAGGTCTTTGCTCAACCACTGAGCCACATCAGCTGAACTAGAAGTGAGAGTCTTTCATCTCAGTATCTTTATTGCTTAGGGTAGTTGTTCTCAAGTGTTGTCCCTGGGTCAGCACCATCAGCATCATCCAGGCCCTGATTAGACATGCACATTCAGGCCCCCCTAAGTCTATTGAATCAGGAACTCTGAAAGGGGTACAGATCCAGCAATCTGTGCTTTCATAAGCCCTCCATATGATTCTGATGCACACTAAGCTTTGAGACTCTGCTGGCTTAGGGTAGAACTAGGGATTCCTGGTTTATGCTGGCCCAAGACCAGTTCCTCTACTGCTTAACCTCCATTAGTCTTCCCAGGAATAGAGGCCATGGTAAGTGCACACTGCTTCGAACCAGCCTCCTCCCTCACTCCCCCACTCACTATCTTCTCTTCCTCATTAGTTCTGGAGTTGTAGGGCACTACCTCTCCGTCTTTAATGTGCACACGACTCATATGGCAATTTTGTTAAACTGCAGATTCCGATTTAGCCTGGAGAGAGTGAGGCCTGAAATTCTGCATTTTTAACATTTTAATTCTGCATTTTAATTTAAGCTCCCCAGAGAGGCTGCTGGACCAAAGACCACCCAGAAATCACTGGAAAAGTGAGTGGAGGAGCCAGCAGTCCAACTGTAAAACCAAGAACAATAAGTCCTTATCCAACGTTGTCATTGGCTTCTGTAACTTGAAGCAAAATGACACATAATGAAACCAATGTCACCATAGGCTAATTACTACAAACAAGAATCAAGTTCCTAGCATCTCATCAATGTTATAATAAAATGATGTTGGACAAAATGATGTTATTTGTTATTCAAGGACCTCTGATTACACAGGAAAATATTATAAATAATTAAAGGGCTTGTTAGTTGGTCAGTACAACGTGAGTGATCTAAACAATGATTATAAGACTTTGTCAGGTTGGGTCTTGAAGCAGGTAGGACAAGGATATTTCCATTGTAGAATTGCTCTTTATGTCTACTTTCTTTCTCCTTAAGTTCCCTGTGACACCCCACTCTTCCTTATACCACCACCTCAACCCCCAGCCATATATACTTTGTTCACCTGCTTGGTCCTTTCAATCTGAAGCTACCCCGTAGCTTCTCAGTTGGGACTTGTGTCAATTCTCATGAACTGAACAGCCAATACCAGAGCTAACACTTTGAAACAGGTCTAGTGGGAAAGTCACAAGGTAAAATTTAAGGTAAAATTTTACAATTTTACCACCTAGAGAAGCTTTTCCTGTTGCAAATCCAGATGCTCCCCATTGAAGTCTAACGTCCTGGGGGTTCTCCCGATGAGCTAAAGATCCCCCATTGCTTAGGCTCTCTCCTTAGATTGGAAAGAAATCAAGTACATATTGGATTTCCCCTGCAGCTTCCAGATTGGCAAGTTTTCTTTAACCTTTGAAAAGACTTCGAAGTTTCTCTTTGAGGGCAGCCTGTGGCATGCACAGCTGATGTCTTTGCTCCTCTGGCTTCCCTACCCCTAAAGAGAGAGGGAGACACTTTGATATCTGCTGTGAAATAAAGGCAGGAGGCTTTAGAAGATGTGAAAAATAAAGCAAATGTGTAATTAGTCCAAAAAAGAAGAAAACACAGGACTTCCTGTGTGGGCAAATTCCTAGACAGTTTCTTATCTCTTGTCTCCTTTCTCCCCCATTTCTTTGGAAATAGGGCTTCCTCCTCCACCAGAATGTGCATCCCTGTCTCCCAGTAGTGCCTGTAACTGTTCTATAGACATTGAGCTATGAGAATGGAAGAAGTAACAGCTCAAAGAGCAGGCATTCTGTGCCACGTTCTTAGGCTCTACAGGTTAGCACAGTGCCATGAACAAATATTAAGGATATACCTGAAGGGTGGCAGCAGAAGCACTAGAAAGCGTTTCATTTTTTTCATTTTCCATAAGAGCTAACTTTTCTTCCTCTTTTTTTTTTTTTTTTTTTTTTTGTGGAGCCAAGATTAAAGGGGAAAATTAAATATTAATATTAGTCAGGGTGAATCAACAGGAAGAGGCATGGGATAGACATCCGCTTGGAAGGGAGGAATCAGGGTCAAGGTGAGAATGGAGGTGAAACTTAATTTGGGCCGTAAAAAGTAAGGGGGGGGTGTTTAAGAGCATGGGTCTTAGAATATGTCTAATGACTACTTCTTAGTGAGTGAGAGACTTAGGATATGCTGTAGTAAATGACTATCTATGTGAGATAGTGTATAAAAGCACTGCATAGTAGGTAAGGAAATAGAAACAACTCTAGGTATTTCATACAGAATAAGATGTACAATGGAAACATTAGTTACAAAATGATCGGAAGAGTGGCATGTACTGAACACAGGGGGTGCCACCAAACTTTAAGGCTACAGAAAACCACTTTTACCATCTGAGCTGCCCCACAGCCTCAATTCTGGTTTCTAGACCAGCTTCCCTGGTCACTACAAAAGTTCCCATTTGGTGACAGTATACATCAGTCAACAATGACACTGAATCAAAATCCTCTTTCCTTCCACTTTCCAATCTCATGAGAGTACATTTCATTGGCGGGCCCTACATTGCATCTAGACTTAACATCAAGGAGAGACTGCAAATGTAATTTTTATTTTATTTTATTTTTTAATATATTTTTAAATATATTTTATTTATTTTTTATAGAGAGGAAGGGAGAGGGATAGAGAGCCAGAAACACTGATGAGAGAGAAACATGGACCAGCTTCCTGCTGCACATCCTCTTACCGGGGATGTGCCTGCAACCAATGTAAATGCCCTTGACTAGAATTGAACTTGGGACCCCAGAGTCCTCAGGCCGACATTCTATCCACTGAGTCAAACCAGTTTCAGCCGAATGTAATTTTTAGCTTTTTAGCCTATGTGATATAAGGCAAACTAGAGCTAGATGTGGTAGAAATGGATGCTAAGAATATCTAGTACAAGTACTAAGTATAGTGCAGAGAATCAAGAAAGGCTAGGGTTGCATTAGAGGAGCAAGTCATGTTGGGTGAAGTCAGCCCAGAGATTGGTGTCAGGGTTTTGGCAGATAAGAAAAAAAATATATTTATTTTAAGCTCCAGTGATAAAAGGAAAAGACTATCACAAGAAATTGGCAAAAAGGGAAACATAACTACATATCTCTCCCTTTCCTTCAATGAAAACTAACAATGGCTTCCATTCCATCTGGCCAGGAGAGTGAAGATACTATCACAGCTTGTGCACACCCTGAAGCTGGACCCCCTGTCTTCCTCCTGCTTACCCACCAAAAAGCTGAGGCTCCTTTTCCACTAGCTTTCTTTCTGACTCTGTCGTCTGGGACCTTCCCCTTCCTGCTCAACCCCTTAGGGTGATAAGTACATTTTCCAGCGGCTCTGGAGTCACGGCTGCTTACAGACACTGTGCCAATCCAAACAAGTCCAGCTGGACGGCGCTGCCTCCAAGCCTTCCTTCCCTCTTCCAGCTAAAACCACAGGGGCTTTTGAACCTCACGACCAGCAGACATGAGCTAAAACAGAAGAAGCAAGTCAGTCTCACTTCCCTGGGGAGGAGCACAGAACAATTAGAATGATCTCAGTCCTGTTCTTTCACAAATGTGAACACCTTCAAAAACGGCACAGTTGAAGAATAAACAATGACTGAGGGGAGGAATGGAGAGTAGACAATAGTGTAAAACCAGAGTGCAGCCAAAATCTTTTCACTATTTCACACCAACATAGCCTCCACAAAATCAAGGAATGTTTCTGTCTCGAGCATTGCTATGCTTCTTTGTGCCTACCACACCATCTGGGGTCAATGACTCTTGTTGAGAGGGAGGGCCTTTTGTCACAGAAAAGTTAAAACTCAGCAAATATTTTGACACCCAGCACATACTCCCCTATATTCTGTAGCTTCTTCTGCAATCAGTTGTTGCTATAATTTCTGGCGATTAGCTGTGAATGGAAATGACATGTGTCACTTTTAGGGCAGTTAAAATCTTTGAGCTTTCGCCCTAGCTAGTTTGACTCAGTGGATAGAGTGTTGGCCTATGGACTAAAGGATCCTGGGTTTGATTCTGGTCAAGGGTGGCATGTACCTCAGAGCCTATAGGGAGGGGAAGCAACCAGGGTGTCCGAGGCCAACTTTGGGATGGTGCCTGGCCTGTTCTCCGGAGATTGGACCTGGAGGACTATTGAGGGAGGGAGTGGCTGCCACCCAGCTGGTGGGCCACTGGGATGAGTGGGTCAGCTGAGTGACACTCCCACTGTGGGAGCACACTGACCACCAGGGGGAAGCTCCTGCATTGAGTGTCTGCCCCCTGGTGATCCATGTGCATTATAGTGACCAGTTCTTTAGTCGCGTAGGCTTTTATATATATATATATATATATATATATATTTATATATATATATATATATATATATATATATATATATATACACACACCGTATTTGCCGGCGTATAAGACGATTTTTTGGCCCTGGAAAATACCGTATTTGCCGGTGTATAAGAGACTGGGCGTATAAGACGACCCCCTAACATTTCCACTCAAAATACAGTTTGTTATATACTCACCGTATAAGACTACCCCCCACTTGGAGGCATATTTTTCAGGGCCAAAAAGTCGTCTTATACGCCGGCAAATATGATATATATATATATATATATATATATATATATATATATATATTTTATATATATATATATTACTGTGTGATTTTTCTATACAAACAACTGTAAACTTACTGTGGCCCATCCTGGTAGTGAGAGGTTTTAGAGATAAAAAGTCCTTAACACTTGATTAGGAGAGTTTTTTGAAGTTAGTCACACAGAAAGGCCATGCATTTCTCCCAGGTCCTTGAATCACTGCCCAAATGAACAAATGTGGAAGCAGCCTCTGGCTCTTGGACAATCTATAAGCTATGAAGTGAAATGACATTAACTTTTTAAGAATCAATCTCAATATTAATTTTGCATCCAAAATCCTACTTTTATCTCTATTTTGGTAACTTTGCTTATAAGATCTTTAGAAATTTCCTCTTGCCTTACAGCATCTAATGTCCCTCAACTCTTCAAAACCTGACTCAACTGTCTTTTCTCCTGGGAACCTTCCCCTGACCATCCTTACTCACTTCAGACCATATGTTCAACCATTCAATTCATATCTATGGAGTACTTACCTTGGTGGACAAACTGTGCTAGGCATTGGGAACATAATGGTAAGTTGGACAGCTTCTGTCATGGGTTAGCTTCCAGTATAATAGACCAGAATATTTGCCTTCTTCTCTCTGCTTCAACAAGAAATTTAAGTAACATTATGTTGGCCCTTAAAATATACTGCTGACGCCAAAACAGGTTTGGCTCAGTGGTAGAGCATCTCGGTCTGCGGACTGAAAGGTTCCGGGTTCGATTCTGATCAAGGGCATGTACATTGGTTGCGGGTACATCCCTGGTAGGGGGTGTGCAGGAGGCAGCTGGTCAATGTTTCTCTCTCATCGACGTTTCTAGCTCTCTATCTCTCTCCCTTCCTCTCTGTAAAATATCAATAAAATATATATTTAAAAAATATATACTGCTGACATGAAGGCTTGGCTACCACGGAATAGGTAGGCTATTTGATGGGAGGGGCCACTCATGCCTTGTACATTTCTGATTCCTGCAGTGCCAGGCAAAGATGTAGGCTGCTTGATTGCTATCTAGTGATGTATATAAGTGACTAATATTATCCTGTGTCATAGAGAGATAGAAAGTGAGAGGTGAGTAAGTTAAGAGGCTTGTTTAGACTTGGTCTGCCTAGAGCATAGAACCAGAGATTTGTTAGAATGATGAATAATCCATCACAGGCATGGGCTAGGGCCTGCTTTTTGCCAGTCTCACTAAGGAAGTACGATGGTGAGCCTCTTCTGGTTGAATATCTTAAGTTTATACTACCTGTTTAAACATACTCATAAATATGACACTATACAACTCATGACATTTTTTAAAAAAAGTGAATTCCCAATGCTTGACTTGAGTTGTATGATTTGGCAGCCACGTGAAGACCTGTGATTACCTGTACATCTGATATTGAGAATCATCTGGGTTGGGCAAAACCAACAGACACATAGAATCTAAGAGTTTAAATCCTCCTCTTCCTTTTAGAATATATACTATTCAGACCTTTTCATTTACAGAATTAATTCTAAAGGACCCAAAATCAATTTCCATAATTTTTTTCCACAAATGTGAAAACATATGATTATGGAAATTATGATTATTTTAAAGCCAGAAGAGAACTTTAGAATGAAACCCATCCCAAGTCCTCATTTCACACGTGAGAAAACTGAAGCATAAATAGCCTAAATAACTCACCAAAGATCATGCAATCAATTAGCATTAGAAGCTCTCTCTCTCTCCCTCTCCCTCTCCCTCTCTAAAATCAGTAAATAAAAAATAAAAATGTAGAATTCAAGAATTCATGATGTTGGTAGTTTATACCACATCACAGTGCCCTACGTCAGGGAGTACCTAACTGCAAAGGTTCAGGAGGACAAAATCCCTGTCTACTTTAATCATGGCTGCAAGTGCCTGGGAGATAGTAGATCTTTAATGAATGTTGGGACAATAAAAAAAAATGACAAGGGGAAGGAGGGAGGAAAATCGGAAGAGGAAGGGGTGAGCAAGGAAGGGAGAGAAGGAAGAAAGAAGATGGGAGTAGGGAAGAAAAGAGTGAGAACAAAGAGAGAAAGGAGAGGGAAGGAAATATCTTCAAATCTCACTACTAATTCTTATAAGATGGGGTTCAAGGAGAGGAAAACAAGAATGAATTTTAGAAGGTGAAGGTCACAATTAGGTGGAGCTTTTATTTCAACGGAGGTATTTGAAATCCATTGCTTGCAAATACAATGCACCCCTTGTCAATGCTAGGGTTTAGATTAGAGTAGGAGAGATGGAGTACAGAATTGCTTGCCCTCAAAAAACAGATGCAGTTCTATTTCCTGGGGGAGCTAGCTAGGTAGGAACTTCATTTAGATGGTAGTGTGACAAGTGCCAAATAAATAGGGCCTGGATTTTGAAGGATTTTTAATACCTTTGGATTTTGTTCTATAAAGCAACATTTAGATGAGATTTCTACGCATAAGCGGTAATATTTAAAATTTGCTATTTGGGTAGTAAATAACAATTTCATAGCTATTGTGTAATTTCAAGTACAAATATCTATTATGACTCATACTCAATTACATTAGCCCATGGGAATATCCTAAGGGTAAATTATATATTTGGTATAAATGTAAGCATTGGAAAATACCCAGTTGAAAAGGCACAATTATGTCATTCCTACAGTGCATTTCATGTGTGAATCTGAGTTTTCAAATAAAAAAATGTTCTTGAATGCTGACCAGTATCTGTGAATTGCATAAGATCAAGACATGACTCAGTGTTGAAAACTATCTTGAGATTTATTTACTGTGTGTTGTTCTGGGAGCTAAAGACACAATTTGAATAAGAATGTGGCCCTCACCTTCAATGAGCTCTTCCTCTGTGCTAATTGGGTTAACCAAAAAACAGATGCAGTGACAACTTAGAGCCTTATCAGGAAGCAACACGTGAAAGAGGAAGCAGGGTTCTGCAGGGAAGCCCTTCACATCTGCTAAAGGAAAGAGGGAGGAAGTATGGTGAGGTAGAGAAAGCCTCAGATCACAATGCAGAGCTGACAAAGTCTCAGCCAACCTGAGGATTTACCACTAAAAGTCTTGAGTTAGCCTTAGCACCACTATTATGCTCAGTCATTGGCTGGGGTTTGCCCCGAAAGGCTGTGGCCTCAGTTTGAAAGCTGAGGCAGATTTGAATGCATTCACAGCTAGAGACCGTCTGCTAATTGCACTCCTTGCAGTTAAATAGCAAGTTCTTTCTTGAAGGGAGATCAAAGTGATGCAACCCCATGGCTGCCGCATAGTGTGATCAGGAAGAAGGCAAATAAACAGGCAATTTAAATCCAGGAAGGTAATGACAGGGTGCCATGTGAACTTAAAGATGGAATACCTAACTTGATCTTGGGGACAGGAAATAGTTCCAAGTATTTAAGCTGAACCCAGGATTGGTTATAAGTGGGAGTCAGCCAAATGAAGTGGCTAGAGAAAGGAGGAGAGCGAGAACTATGATGCGCAAAGCCTTGTGGGAGAGAAAGCATGGTGCATTTCGGGGAATGGCAAGGTCTGCAGTATGATTTTTAGTATCACATTAGGGGAGGTGTAGGAGGAATTGGAGCTGGAGAAGTAAACAGAGGTAAATAATGAAGGATCATATGCTGTGCTAAGGAATTTGGACAGCATAACCACTCAAAGTGGTCTGCGGTTTGAACACACAATTACCAACATTTGTTGTTCCCTCAGTAGAGAATTGTCAAGACGCCATGTTCCAATTCTCTGTATTTATATAGATACGAGTGATCCCTCTGAAAAGGCAACTATATTATCTATGAGGAATAATGTAATTTATTATTACCCATTTTCACTTTTGCCCAGTATTTTTATCCACATTCACCTTATTCATTCCCTTCCCTCCCTCCCACCCCTTTCCCCCCGCCAAGGAGAGAAATCACAGGTTTGGTTGGTTTGGGGTTGGAGAGATTGAGAAGTTTAGAGTCATGAAATCTCAGGGCTTCAGAGAGCAAGAATCTGAAGAACCACTCTGGGTTCCCAGTATCAGAAAATGGGGTGGACCTGGGTCAGGAGCAGGCAGGCTATAGGAGGTCAATGGGAGGAAAAGGGGGACATATGTAATACTTTTAAAAATAAAGATTACAAAAAGAAAATGGGGTAGAGAAGAGCCAAGAATGTGTTTGCCTACTTCCAATTCAGAGAGCAGTGTTATTAAGAAATGACTCCTGAGATTTCACATCTATGATTCTACGCGGAGGAATAACCATAAATTTAAAGTTGTATAATGATTGCTGTTGAGAGCAGTATGATGGCTAACATCTAGCTGAGTCTGCCATTACCAAATGCTAAGTGCTTCACACCTTATTTTACGTGGTGCTCAGAATAACCTTGTTGTACCTAAGAAGTAGGAAGTTATTAGTTATGCCCATTTTCCTATCAGAAAATTAAACCTGAAAGAAATTAAATAACATGTCTGAGGTCACACCGTTAATATGCACAAAGAGGCTTAACAAAACATTATTTTAAGAGATCACAAACGATCTAAAAGGAAATTATTAGGTAAATTTTGAGTATGTGCATGTAAAAGAATATTAAGTAGTTATTAGGAAAATGTTTTCAAATTATCTTTAATGACATTAACAAATATTGATGGTATGGTTTTTAGTGAAAAAAGTGAAATGCCGAATTGCACATATACTATTCATTAATCTTTAAAAAGCTGCTTCACTAAGGCATAATGTACATTCCATAAAATTAATCAATTTTAACTATACAATGCAATGATTTAGGGAAAATCTCAAGAGTTATGCAACCATTACTACAATACAGTTTTAGAATATTTCCATCATTCCCACTATCCCCCCAATTTCTCATGCCTATTGCATTTAATCCCCATTCCTATGCTCAGCTGTAGTCAACTCTGATGTACTGTCTCTACAGATTTGCCCTTTCTGGATATTTAATATAAATGGAATCATATAGTATGTGACCATTTGCATATGGCTTCTTTCAGTTAGCATAACACTTTTGAGGTTTATCCATGTCGTAGCATGTATCACTATATGGTCATACAAATATTATTTATCTACTCCCCAGTTGGTGGACAATTTTTGGATTGTTTTTGCTTTTAGCAATTATAAATAATGCTGCTATGAACATTTGTGTGCAAATCTGTTTTTGTTGTTATTTATTTATTTTTTTACTACATATCAGTGTGGAATAGCTAGCTAATATGGTGAATGTATGTTTAACTTAAAATATGTTTATTGATTTCAGAGAGAGGGATGAAGAGGAATAGAGAGACAGAAACATCAATGATGAGAGAGTGTCACTGATCAGCTGTCTCCTGCAAGCCTCCTGCAACTGAGCTGGCAACCCGGGCATGTGTCCTGACCAGGAATTGAGCCTTGATATCCTGGTTCATGAGTCAATGTTCAACCACTGAACCACACCAGCCGGGCTGTTTAAAATAATCTTTTTTATTGATACAAGAGAAAGAGAGAGAGAGAGAGAGAGAGAGAGAGAGAGAGAGAGAGATCAATGTGATTGGCTGCCTCCATTGCACACCCTGACCAGAAACCGAACCTCCAACCTGGGCAGGCACCCTGCCTGGGAATTGAACAGCTGACCTTTGGTGCATGGGATGATGCTCCACCAACTTAGCTATATAGGCCAAGGTTTTTTGTTTTTTTTAAAATATATTTTTATTGATATTTTTACAGAGAGGAAGGGAGAGAGACAGAGAGCCAGAAATGTCGATGAGAGAGAAACATCGACCAGTTGCCTCTTGCACACCCCCCACCGGGGATGTGCCCGCAACCAATGCACATGCCCTTGACCGGAATCGAACCCGGGACCCCTCAGTCCACAGACTGACGCTCTACCACTGAGCCAAACCGACCTTGGCATAGGCCAAGGCTTTTTAAAGAAAGCACAAGCTGGTTTTAAAAAAATGGGTTTCCCATTTTATATTCCCACCTGTAATTCATGAGAATTCCAGTTCCTCCACATTCTCACTGATACTTTTGTATATATATTTTAATCTAGTAAATGTGAAGCGATAATTCCTAGTGGTTTTAATTTGTATTTACATAAAGATAATGAAGTTGAACATTTTTAAAATTTATTGTTTGAGAGAGATAGCAACATTGGTTTGTCATTGGTTGACTCTTGTATGTGCCCTGGCTAGGGATTGAACCTGCAACTTTGGCACATCAGGATGACACTCCAAACAACTGAGCTATCCTGTCAGGGTTTATTTTTTAAATCATTTTTTATAATATATTTTTTATTGATTTCAGAGAAGAAGGAAGAGGGAGAGAGAGTCAGAAACATCAATGATGAGAGAGAATCATTGGTTAGCTACTTCCTGTATGCCCCACACTGGAGATAGGACCCACAACCCAGGTTTATGCCTTGAGTGGGAATCAAATTATGACCTCCTGGTTCATAGATCAACACTCAACCACTGAACCACACCAGCCATGCTTGTTCAATAGCAATTTAGGAACAATAAGACCTTAGAGTATAGAAAATATCTAGTGAAGACATAAAACCTGAATCTTGAGAGCAATGGCAGAAAAAAAGAGAATAATGGCAGAAAAAAAGAGAATAATTCTTTGTAAATGTATGTGAGTTCCAGAATAAAAAAGTAAGCAAATGGCTTAACATGAGACCAGTTTTGGACACCAAAGAAACTGCGAAGAGTGACAGAGCCTGAAGAGGAGCTGATAAAAACTAGACCCCACCATGGACATCCTTTGGGTGACGCTGTTAGCAAGACTGCTCTCACTATAGTTAGATTTTTAGTTAGCTCTGTATATCAGTTATGGCTTAGTTATTAAACCTTAATACTGTGTATACATGTATAATTAACAAAAATATATATTTTTAGTATCTATTTAGTGTATCTAATATATTTTTGGTTGTGGGTCCAATCAAACTATTTAGTCCTTTTTATTGTTTTTAATAAGTCCTGGGCAGAAAACCCTGTTGGATTTTTACCCAAGGTAGAATGGACCCAAATCTACATAAAAACAACCATCTAATGGTAAGAGCACACAGACCCAATCCATCCTTACAGAACGAGGTAGCTGAACGTATTTCCTTTTTGGGTGGGCCACATGTAATTGCAGTTCCTAATACAGTCCTTTATAGCGCTATTCAGTTGTGAGAGCTGAACAATCAGGCATCCCATTGGCTCCACGCTAGAACCTAGTGTTGAGCCTGGCATCCTGTTAGGTATGCAGTCAGCGCTCACTGGTCTAAACTGCGTTGGCACCAGGAAGATGCCCACTGATGATGCCCCTGGTCTTGACTGGAAATGGATGCGCTAGATGGAGGGCGATGCTGAGCTGCCCCTCGGACAGGAGCCACAGGACGTCCCCCAGTTGCTACACCTAGTGCGTGGAGCACAGTGGGGAAGGGTGCCCATGGCGAAGATTTCATTACCT
The DNA here is from genome assembly GCA_963924515.1 of Vespertilio murinus. Taxonomy (NCBI): domain Eukaryota; kingdom Metazoa; phylum Chordata; class Mammalia; order Chiroptera; family Vespertilionidae; genus Vespertilio; species Vespertilio murinus. Next base: position 21,526,477 of record OZ004717.1, read on the forward strand.
TTTCACAACCCCACCTGGTCACATTCCTGGGCTGTCCAGCCTCCAGGAGGATGAATAATTAAAAGGAAATGGTGTGTGTCCGAATCAACAGCATCCCTGTTCACTGAGTTGAATAAGGGGAAAGCAGCATGGAGTTTTTATTCTGGTTTTAGGTATATATATATATATATATATATATATATATATATATATATATATATATATATTTTCCCCCTCCTCATTCTTTAGTTAATCCCCCTCGCTGAGTGAAATTATGTGTCACAAGCACAGAAGTAAATCCAAGCGTTTCTATCCAGTGCCAAATTCTTTTTATATCACAAAGCACGCTTTTCCCCCCACAATATGTAGCATTAATACATGATTTATTTTCAGCCTTCTGTAATGAATAATTTCAAAGTCACTGTTCTGTTTTAGCTGAAGGCAGAGGGAGCTCTAAAATGGGACGAAACTTGCATGGGATTAGCTGGGGGATCTACTGCAGTTTTTTATCCCAGCTCAAGAGGGCTGCTCCACAGCTCAGTACCCATAAAAAGGCCCATTGACAGCAACGCCTTTCATTTCAGTGGCACTTTCCATGGCAATAATAACAACAACGTACAATCACTCAAGCCACAAAGAACAAAACAATTGTAGTATACCATAACATCAGATTGTATCAGTGCTGAAATTTGGCCTAATATCACTTGCTTGGATCCAAATGTCTTTCAGCCAACTTGCTTTAAGATGTTAATGCAGTCTACTGTGGGCGGAAGCACAGAGTTGAGACTTCCTTTTGTGTTTCAGAGGTTTGGTGGAGAAACACTGGCTATCAAGGTTCTGCAGGGGCAGAATGCTGAAGGTTTTGAAAGGGTTCTATGTACTTCCAACCCAACAAACCCCTTCTACTCCATTTTTTTTAAGTAGCTGAAAGTAAATGAAAACAAAACAGCTACTAATTTGTCAATTTTCCTATATTCCCCAGGATATCCAAATTTGGGGTGTACAATCAATTTAATAAGCATTTGCTGGGTACCCATTATGTACAATGGCATGTGGTAGACATTCAGGGCAATAGAGAGCAAGTTACCAGATAGAAGGAGGGGATGTATTCAAAATACTATAAAGGATGGCAGGATACTCGGGGGAGAGATTGGAAATGCTTTGTGGTAAGATTCTGAGTAGGGTGACAGCATAACCACAAGCAGCAAAGACACAAAGACTCAAATAGCCACTGGTCATCTGCTCTTTGCAGTCATCAATATTTGACATGACCTTAGCCAGTTTGGCTCAGTAGGTAGAGCATCAGCCTGTGAGCTGAAGGGTCCCAGGTTCAATTCCGGTCAAGGTCATGCATCTTGGTTGCAATCTCAATCCCTGGCCCTGGTTAGGGTGCATGTGGGAGGCAACCAATCGAGGTGTCTCTCTCACATTGATCTCTCTCTCTCTCTCTCTCTCTCTCTCTCTCTCCTTTTCTCTCTGCCCTCCCTTCCACCCTCTAAAATATCAATGGAAAAATATCCTCAGTTGAGGATGAACAACAAAATATTTGATGTGAATGAATGAATGAATGAATGAATCAATGATGCGTTTTATCAGGGAAACTATGAGTGATCCCTATGGATTTTGACCTATAGAAATGGGAAGAGGAGGACATTCCAGGCAGAGGAAAACATATAGGCAAATGACACAGCAGTAAGAAAATCCATGGTGATACTGGGGCAACAAATGGTTTTGTATGATGTGAAAAGGAACACGTTTACATAGAGTAGGAGTGGCTGAGCTACACTGGAGTCATGCTTTGTCAGGATTCTAAAGCCCAGATAAGAAACTTACATTTAACTCAAGGGTAGCAATCAAAATTGGGAATGATATGACCCGAATAGGGCTTCAGGAAGATGAATGTATTTTTCTGGTGAAGTGTATGGCTTTGGGCCAGAGAGACCTGGGCTTCAAAACGAGTTTCACCAGTTTTCAATTGCATGACCCCGTGCATGCTGCTTCCTTTCTCGGAGCCTCGGATTCCTCCCCAGTCAAATGGAGATAATTAGCCTGCCTTGAGCGTGTATGTCCACGGACACGAAGATGGCCACCTAAACAGGGAGAAAGCAGTAGATGGGTCCGGGGAAGGGGGCTCACAGGAAACGTCAGCTTTTGTTGAAGTGAGTATGGCCAAAGGTTACTACTGTCAATTCTGGGTGTTGAGAACATTTTTATCACTTTCAACTTTTCTAAATGTTTGAAATATTTCATAAATTAAAAAAAAAAATATCCCAACTTGCAGCCATGGTTGCTGGACATACTATTATTTATCAAGAGAGAGATACAAGCTGTTGCACATACAGGGTTTCATAAATGAAAGCTATTTCATCGTGGTTTTTACAATGTGACAATGAGGGTAGTGAAATAGAAAATAGAGGATGAGAGGAAAAAATGGCAGCATAAAATTACAGGGCAGGGAGGACTTTTACTTATCGCCTAGATGGAGGAATAACAGGGACTAGCTTTGTCTTCTCACTTGAAAAACAGCTGGAAGACAAAGGGCGCATGTATGACACAGAGTTTTACAAGACAGTGGACATGAGACAAGGAAGGGCAATATTCCCAGAGAAGATGGGAAACGGATGAGGTGAGCCTGTGAGGGCCCAGTTACTGCCTGAAGAAAGTTTCCAGGCCTTGGAGCAGGAAATGGAACTCGGTGGAAACAGTGGTCCCCCAGAGATGAGGGGCCAAAGATGGGAGTCCAGGGAGGTCATGCTCCCTCATTGCTAGAGTTTACAACGGGAGAATCCCGAGGAGAGAGTTGCACAGAGAGAGGACTCTGGGGTAGAGATCCCTTGCCTATTGATCAGCACCTGCACGTAAGAAAACCACCTACCTGAGACAGGGAAAATAATCATCTGAAAAGATTAGAGCAAGCATGTCAAACTCAAAGGCTAAGTAAATGAGGCATGCAGCCCTCGGGCCGTGAGTTTGACATGGTTGGATTAGAGGAAAACAACCTTTAAGATCTCGCACAGGGCCGGGAAGTTTGCATGCTCTCACCAGCAAGCATAGAAAATGCTGTAATCCATAAGGCACGAAGTAGCGTGCTCAGAAGGGTTTTACCTCGCTAGTGGGGAGAAATTAATCCTGCAGGAAGTGCTGCTCTGGTTGTGCCTAACAAAGCTTTCTTGCCAGACCCCGGAGGATCAAACTGCCTCTCATTTCCAAGTAACGGAACCATCTTCCAGAACAAAGCTCACAAATACCTATAGGAATATAAAAATATACAGAACCCAACAGGGCAAAACTCATGATATTCAGGGATTATCCTAACAAAAGATAAACAACACCTGTGTACCGAAGTCCCCTCTTATCAGGGGGATAAGACCCTCCTCGAGAGCATGTCTGAACCCATGAATAGTACTGAATCCCATGTAGACTGTATCTTTCCTATGCATCCATACCTATGATAAAGTTCCATTTATCAGTTAGGCACAGTTAGAGATTGGCAGCAACAATAATAAAATATAACAATTAGGACAATGCACTTTAATAAAAGTTATTCAGCCGAAACCGGTTTGGCTCAGTGGTAGAGCATCGGTCTGCGGACTGAAAGGTCCTGGGTTCGATGCTGGCCAAGGGCATCTACCTTGGTTGCAGGCACATCCCCAGCAAGAGGCAGCCGGTCGATATTTCTCTCTCATTGACGTTTCTAGCTCTCTACCTCTCTCCTTTCCTCTCTGTAAAATATCAGTAAAATATATTTTTAAAAAATAAAAGTTATTCACATAATAATGTGAAGGAGAATGCGGTCTCTCTCAAAATACCTTCCTGCGCTGTACTCACCCTTCCTCGTGAGATGACAGGAGGCCAACCCCGTTCCTGCACCTGCGCAGCCACCCCCACGGCAGCAGGTGGCTGGTGTCCCCCCTCCCGGGCTCCCCCGCTGCAGGCCTCCTGCAGGTGCAGCGCGGGCGGTGCTTCTGTGCGCGCCCTCCGCCCCCAAGGTCACGGCCTCTTCCTTCTTCACTAAAGGTCACCGTGCACCGCGGCCGTGCCTTCTGCAGCTTGAGGTGGGGCAGCAACACCGGCACGAATTTATTTTCCCTTTTTTTCACAAGTGCACGACAGAAGATCCATTCGTACCCTGGACCTTGGCAACTTCAGCAGAAGGCTGTTTTGTTTTTGTTTGTTTTTTTCCGTTTCTTACTAAGTCGAGAACTTTCACCTTTTCACTGCAAGGCTGCGGGGTGTCCGCACCGCCAGCATCGCCGCCCTCGGGCCATGGGGCCATGGATGACGTAAAACAAGCCTTTGGTGAACACAAGCCCCCCTGGGAGGCCGCCCTGACAGCCAGGTGGCCACCGGTGACGAGTGGGCGGGGCGTCCGCACATGGAGACGCGGGACACCGGGAGGATTCACGCCCAAGGAGCAGACATCGCGAGATTTCATCACTGCCATTCAGAACCGGTGAGATGCAACACGTCTGGCTTGCTCATTTCTGCCAAGTTCTAGGTAATATTTTCAGACCGAGGTGGAAACTGGGTAACTGAAACCCCAGAAAGCAAAGCCATGAGTAAGGGGGGGGGGGGGGGGGGGCTACTATACTGAAAACTCTAAATTGTTGCTGAGGCTGGTTTCAGCAGACTTGAAAATGAAGAGATATATTGTGCTCCTAGATATGAAGGCATGATGTTAGGGTAACTTGTGGATATGCAAGGTCAATGAAAATATGTTGCTTTTTTTTTTAGAGTTGGAATAATGTGAGCATGTTTTTTAGAGGAGGAGAACGCAACAGAAGGAGATACTACAGACATAGTCAAGACCAGTTAGTACACAATGGTTCTCACACTTGGTTATACATTAGAACCCCCTCTGGGAGCTTTGAATAAATACTAATGCCTTCATAGGTCAAATCAGAATCTCTGGTTGGAGCAAAATTTGGGGGCTGCAATCTACTCAAAGTAGGGAGCAAGAGATGATGAGGGGAAAGTGTTTTCCCTTCCAATGTTACATAGACACTTTTGATATACAAAAGCAAAAGGCTCTTCTTCATGGAAGAGGAAGAAAAGGAGGAGGAAGAGGAAGAGAAGGGCCCGGGGGAAGAGACACTCCCATCGTTTTTGGTGTTTACATCCTCAGCTTCCACCTGTAATTATTGTTTGAGGTCAAGGTCAATAGGGGAAATGTGAGCCCTTCAAAGGAAAAAAAGCAATTTTGAAGCATCTTCTCTTGTCCTCTGGATTTTGAAGGTCACCCCTTTAGCTTTAGTGGTAACGAAGTCAGAGCTGTCAGGGAGGCACCTACACCCCTGTCCAGGGTCCCCCTAAGCCATTAGTTGGCAAACTCATCAGTCAACAGAGCCAAATATCAACAGTACAACCATTGAAATTTCTTTTGAGAGCTAAATTTTTTAAACTTAAACTTCTAACACCACTTCTTCAAAATAGACTCACACAGACCGTGGTATTTTGTGGAAGAGCCACACTCAAGGGGCCAAAGAGCTTCATATGGCTCTGGAGACGCAGTTTGCTGACCACTGTTGGCCTAAGCAATAACTTAGGACGTAAGCAATAACACTGTGCAAAAACAATCCTGCTCCTTTGTCACCAGACTGTAGAGGGTTGGGTGGTATTGTCTTGTCCTAAAGACCCCAGGCTTCTGTGCATTTTGTGTTCTTCTATCTGGTTTTGGTTTGGTTTTCAAACTCTTCCACGCTATAAGCTTTTTGTTGTTGTTGTTGCTATGAGCAGGTAACTGGCTGTCTCTCAGAGAGGCAGAATGTTATGGTGGAAAGAGTATGTTTGAGACAGACCAGGGCTCATGTCTGTGTTCTCCTTACATGCAAGTATTTTAATTACTCTGAGCCCACTTCTAGTTCTTTATCTATAAAATAGAAATAAGTAATGCCTCTCTTTATGTTTGTGCATATATAAAAATTAGAGACTCTCTATATAAATCTATATTATCTACTATCTATATCTATAACTATCTATCTATGAAATTGAAGCATAGTGGTATTATGGGCACACAGTACTAGTAAATGCCAGCCGTTATTAGTATCCTCTTTCATTCTTTTAAATTTACTTACACTCTTTTAGACCCATAGTTCTCCAAATGTGCTTCCCAGGTCAGAAGCAGCATAAATTGCATTTTTACACGTTTCTAGAAATCAGAAACCCTGTGGCAGGGGCCCAGTAGTGTGCGCTTTACCAAGTTCTCCAGGTAATTCCAAAGCACGCCAAGGTACGCACCGCTGTTTTAGATGCTGGGCTTCCTCAAGTAAATGGGTAATGAGAAAAGGCTTTTTCTTATGCCTTGTAATTCTCAACTGTGTTTGAGATATTAAACACAGTTTCCACCTTGTAGAGCCAGCACAAAACAGCCTCTTATAGCATGTATTACACGATGCAATTCGTTGTTATTTAGCTGACATTGATCGAGTGCTTGTTTTATGCCAGGCATACGTTTTAACCAATGGATTTTGCTGCCTTATGCTATGCTCTGGTCATTTCATTTGCATTACCTTTTATTTCCAAACCAATTCCCATGCTCTCAGAGGGCAGGAACACAAGGTATCCCCTAGCATTTCATGAGTCCTTGTGCCAAATTCCTTATAGGCTCCGGCTAACTAATTAATAGTGGCTGAAGGCTTTTCTTCTTTTTTTAGAAATGAGAAAGTTCGGGAAAATAATTTTTCCTTTTTCCTTTTATGGGTTGAAACAGGATACTAAGTGACAGAGTCCAGCACAGTTTTGTTTTTAAACCTTTTATCTTCTCCACTCAACTCTGAAATCCTCGCTTTCTACTTACCTTTGGATGTGTCCTTGAAATGTGTCCGCTTGGGTAAGTATCTTGGCTTCTGGGCTGGTATGTTGGGTTTCTCCACTTCATCCGATTTCAGTTCCGCGCAATAAATAATAGCCAATTTAGCTAGAGTTTTAGCTATGAATAGCTTCTTTCCTCATAACTTCATCTTATATTTATTGCCTAAAGTGATAGATTGAAAGTCATCACTTAGCAACTGGCACATTTTTCTCTTGTGGTCTAGTTACTTGTAATGACTGACTATTGCTATGGCTTCACGGGCTCGTGGTGGTCAAAAATGGATGTAACAGGTCTATAAATAGAGGTGCATTTACATACTCTTAAGATTATCAGCTTCGACTTAAACTGAAATGAGTTCATTTGTACAAACAACTTTGCCTATCAATTTATTTCTCACATCCGCAAAAGGAGTCACCGATTGCAGCGTATTTAGCATTTTATACTTCCAAGCACTTTATTAGTTCTGTTATCTCAGACCCCAGATCTCCTGTTGGAGAGACTGGCTTTTGTGTCCCTGGGAAGAAAGCAACTAAAAATTGAGAGCAAGAAAGGACACAAACCATTTTCTATTGCTTCATGTTCACTTCTCACATACCGCTCTGTCACACACACACACAGAAATTAATGCTTTGTACTTTAAAAGAGCCTTTCATCCAAAAACCTCAAAGAACTTTATAAATAAGTAAGCATGATTACCCACATTTACAGGTTGGGAATGATGCACAAAGCTGTTAAGAGGGCATTGTGCACCGCTGCCAAACTCAAGAAGAAGATCGTTCTAATTAAACACCTATAAAATTAGTTTATCTGGTGCTTAAATACACACACACACTGGATTCTTCTAGGCCTCGACAGACCATGAATATCTTATCATAATGATAAGCTCCGTTTTCTCTGGGTCCTCCCTCGGACACAATTTAGGATCTCAGCTTCCTGCAAAGGCCACCGTTGGTATCAGTGGGCGTCCCTTCTGTGCTCATGGGCTCTCCTGGCCTCCTGGGCCTCCCCTGCTTCACTGAGCATCCAATCAGGGGCTGGGATGCAGTTTCCTCTCGTTGCTCTGCCTGAAACCTTCACAGAATTAACTGTGCCCCAAGGTGCCCGAGCTGCACGGGACCCAGTGACCTTCAGTGACATGGAAGAGGCGGCCCCTCCCTTCCTGTCCTATCCTGTTAGAAGGCGGTGACCAGGGCTCAGCCTCTGGAGCTCTAGTGTGTTGTCCGAGACTTTTCTTTCCAAGCATTGTACCGGTACTGTTCCCCATGGAATGCTGGGCTCTGATGATGGACATCACCTCAGAACTTTGCATCTTCAGTGGTCTTATCCAAGGCTGAGGTTCTGGGAGAATTTTATTTTCAATAGGAGAACCCCAATATCTAGCGGAGTATATCCGGCCAGGTCCTGGAGAAGGACCAGCCTCCCGGAGTGTGGAGACGCACAACATGGTATCGAGCGCAGAACCTAAACATCAGGCCGGGCCACTCTGTGTGACCAGGAATCCGGGCAGCCAGTCCACTCTGCTCACATCAGAACACAGACAAAAAACATGTGAGCATTGCCCAAGCCCCCGAAATGGTCGACCACTGTAGCTAGAAGAGAAGGATATTCTCAGTAAGTGGGAATCTGGATAAATCTTACCTAGAATGAGGGAGCAACGAAGTGAGGCAAAAGTTGTAATTAATAAAGAAGCTGCATTCGCCTTAGTTTCCCAAAGCATCTAACCCAGAGCAAAGCCTAGCTCCCTTGCTACTGGTGTTTTGGTGGGTCTGGCCAATGAGAGGAACCAGCAGAAGATCAAGGGTTAGAGGAGAGTGCGATGCTTATCCCCCATCTTCTGCCCTCCAGTCAATGCATCCTCTGTCCACAGGCCAGTGATCACACAGTCTTCCCCTGTGCTGTGAGCCCCAACACATCACTACAGATCTTGCTGGTTTCCCCAATGTTGGATCACACCTTTGCAGATAGTGTCTTTAAAAAAAATTATATATATATATATATATATATATATATATATATATATATATATGACATTGACTTCAGAAAGGAAGGAAGAAGGGGAGAGAGAGAGAAAGAGAGAGAAACATCAATAATGAGAGAGAATCATTGATTGGCTACCTCTTGCGCGCCCCTATTCAGGTGCCCTGACCAGGAATCAAACCTGTGACCTTCTGGTTCATAGGTCGATGCTCAACCACTGAGCAGAGCAATAGTGTCTTTATTAAAAAATCAACTATCCAATTTGAGAGTGCTGTCGGTTTATTGCTGGGACCACAGCTTCCTTAGTGAATTCTCCTCAGGAGGCCCTGACCCCTTTCTCTTAGGATGGCTCTTCCCAAGGGATATTGCAGTCCTCTTGCTCACAGACCTCCTGGCTTGCCTGCTCTGCCCGTTTGTCAGGAACATCCCAGATAGGGCAGAAGCAAACTCGGACTAGTTCTCCCTTTGCTGCTCTATCCATTTCAGGTTTACTACCGGTAGTAGAAATGATGACATTTCAAGGTCAGCTGACTGGCACGCTTTTCCTGGCTGGTGTCAAAACACTGCACGCCTGCAGTAGAAATCAGGTTCCAAAGGCAAAACTTCAGGATCGTGAAGACATGTTTGTTGAGTGAATGCATTTTTACGATAAAGAAAATACAAAGAATATTAAGTAAACACATCAGTAGTTCTAACCATGGAATGCCTAAGAAATCACCTTTAATTAACACATTTTAAAAATATATATTTTAGTGATATTTTACAGAGAGGAAGGGAGAGAGATAGAGAGCTAGAAACGTCGATGAGAGAGAAACACCGACCAGCTGCCTCTTGCACACCCCCCACCGGGGATGTGCCCGCAACCAAGGTACATGCTCCTGACCGGAATCGAACCCGGGACCTTTCAGTCCGCAGACCGATGCTCTACCACTGAGCCAAACCGGTTTCGGCTAATTAACACATTTTTAAATGGCAAGCATTTTAACACATTTTTTCCTGTTGTTTTGTGTGTGTGTGTGTATGTGTGTGTGTGTTTAAAAGAAGTTTTATTGACTTTATTGGGGTGACATTGGTCAATAAAAATATATATGTTTCAGGTATACAATTACATAATACATAATCTGTGTGTTCAATACCCAACATCAAGTGTCCTTCCATCACCATTTGTCCCCCCTTTTCCCCTCTCCTAACTCCCCTCCCCCCCCTTTCCCTCTGCCAATCACCATACTGTTGTGTCTTTGAGGTTTTTTTATTCTTTGCTTAATACCTTCACCTTTTCACCCGGCTCCCCATTTTTTCTCTCTTAAAACCAGTAATAGACTGATTATACAGCCCGGGGAACACAGTAGACCAATTTCCTTCCCCGGATGCTACTCCGCAAGGAAGTGCTGGTCCTGGCTCAGCATTTGAAGCGTTCGCACACTGTTTGTTCTCCCCGTGACTTCGTTTGGCTTTATTATTGTTTTATCAAAAATGATACACTTTCTTTTTAAATATGTGATTTTGAAAAGCTTCCCTGCAGAGCAATTGTTTCGAAATTACATGTTGGGGCTACGTTTGCTTTGTTCCTGTGGGAATATATCTTCCCTGCATAATGTAAGTCAGTATGAAAATAAGATTTACTTAGAGGAAATTGCTTTACAGCCATGCCTCAGAAGCCTGTGGAGCCCATCAGTCAGCTCATCAATGTTACCAGCACAATCCCGACCCCAAGAGCTCTCTGAGGGAGGCTAAGAATAGAGCTAGAGGGTTTCAGAAGAAGGAATATGCACAGTGCCTGGAACATTTAAATTATAATTTAAAAAGAAAGAATGAGGAGGACAACAAAGGAATCCCCTACTTCTAATGGGTCATCCCCAGGAGCCAGCTGTAGTTTAAATAAGCACATATGGCCGAAACCGGTTTGGCTCAGTGGGTAGAGCGTCGGCCTGCGGACTGAAGGATTCCGGTCAAGGGCATGTACTTGGTTGTGGGCACATCCCCAGTAGGGGGTGTGCAGGAGGCAGCTGATCGATGTTTCTCTCTCTCATCGATGTTTCTAACTCTCTATCCCTCTCTCCCTTCCTCTCTGTAAAAAAAATCAATAAAATATATTTAAAAAAAATAAAAAATAAATAAGCACATATATTATGCCGTTTAAATAAACACATCTATTATAGAGATGGATATTTTGCATGATTCTAAAGCTTGAACTTGGGGGCTTTAAGGAACTTTTGGGTGTGCAGTGGGCTGCTTTGGGCTATGCTCTCAGACCTTGACAGAAGATTTAGACTTCCATATCTGCTATTAGGCAATGCCTCTGAGTTATTGCCCTACAGAAGGTGATCCGTTCATCTGAGATTTTTTGAAATGTACAAGTGAGTCACCAGCTGTGTGAGGCAAGTTTCTTAACCCCTCTGAGTCTCAGTTTCTCATCTGGGGAACAACTATACAATGAACTCTTTGAATTCTTGTAAGATTAAATGCCATGCGTACTCACAGAGCTCAGCACAGCTCCAGGATCAATATATGCTAGCTACTATTATTCTTATAATTGTACAGTGTATTGCAGATATATTAGTTGGATATTTTGATTTGAAAACTACTGTTCCTTATAAGTCATGGAAGGAGCACAAGGGCATCTTTAAGATGTCATATTCTATGGGTCTATTTTCTAGGAACACATCAAATATTTCCCAAACAATAAAACAGTCCATTGAAATAACTGTAACTTGTAGAAGTTCGTGTAAGGCATGCTATTGTACAAATAAGCCCAATCCTTATGTTTCTAGTTGATTGATTTTGATAAGGACGCCAAGATAGTTCAATAGGGAAGGCATCTTTTAAATAAATGGTTTTGAGATAAGTAAATATCCACATGAGAGACAATGAAGTCAGGCTCCTACCTCACACTGCACACAAATGAATTCCGACTAAATGTGGGAATATAGTAAAAAATATTTCAAGAATTATGCATGGTGCCAGATGGGTACTAGACTTGTCGTGGTGATCACTTCATAAGGTCTAGTCATTACGTTGTACACCTAAAACTAATATAATATTGTATGTCAAGTATAACTAAAAAATAAAGACTGGCCAATGTGGCTCAGTGGTTGAGCATCAACCTATGAACCAGGAGATCTAGGTTCAATTCCCATCAGGGCACATGCCTGGGTTTTGGGCTCTTACCCGGTGGGCAGTGTGCAGGAAGTAGCCAATTGATGATTCTTTCATTATTTATGTTTCTATCTCTTTCCCTTCCTCTCTCTGAAATTAATTAAAAATGTTTAAAAAAAACAAACTTACTTAAAAAAAATAAATTTAAAGATAAGATAGGAGTAAATCTTCATGGCCATGGCCAATGCTTTCTTGCTTAAGATAGCTATAAAATAATATAACTGACACAGGGTGGGGCAAAGATAGTTTTACAGTTGTTCATATGAAAAATAATACAATAATTAATGAATAAAAATACAAGAATAAACTCGATTTCCTATATTCACATCTGTAAATCAACTTTTGGCTCATCCTGAATATGGAAGGAATACACACACACACACACACACACACACACACACACACACACACACAGTGGGTGTTTGGGACAAGTCTCCCCAAGATGTGCCACTCTGACAAGCAGATTATTTTGAGCTGAAAACAATCAAGGCTCAGAAGACTCAAGAAGAAAGCCTGGCCTTCCCCTTACTGCCTAAAGGAATTTAAGGTAAAGGAGCTGCTCCAGGGAGGGAGGTATCAACAGAGATAACTACCGGTTAAGCGGAAGTAGGTGTGGTAGACTGGGAGGAACCCAGCAAAGCCCATTTGATGGAGACCCTCCCTGTCCCATTGTTTCAAAATCACCCAGCAAACTTTTTTTTTTTTTTTTTTAAACCTGAACATTAACTCTTTTCATCCCCTTGTAATCTGCCTTATTTCACTTTGAAGTCCTAAACCCCCACCTCCCCATCTCAGGTCTGGAATGTCATATATATCTCATTTTGCCCTGCTATCTTTGGAATTTTCAAGTGTATATGAATTCCCCAATGTGCACATATTACAACCTGATTTTCTCCCATTAATCTGCCTTGTATCATTTTTAGAATTCTATCAGCCCGAAGAACCAAGAGGGAATGGAGAAATTCCCCCAGCCCCCACAATCTTTATCAGTCTCTGTCTCTGTCTCCTGGCATGGAGCTGCTGAAACTCTTGTCATTTCCTGAGTGATAAAAACACTAGCACCATCTTTTGTTCTACTGTTTGGTTCTTATTTCTGATACAGATCTTAAAACCTCTGGACTTTCTTGGGTGATAGGAGCATCTTTTGTTCTAATGAGGGAATGTTTGGTGGGCCCCTGGATGGGGCTGGTCAGCAGAAAGAGCTAGCCATGATTAGAAGCTTAAAGTTTCAGTCCACCCCTTACTGTCCAGATAGGAGGGACGTGACTGGGAATTCAGTGAATGATTGATCATGCCTATGTGGCGAAGCCTCAAAAAAAAAAAATCCCCCAAATATGGGCTTTGAAGAACTTCCAGGTTGGCGAACACATCCACATACCAGGAGCTGACACATCAAACTCCACGAGGACAGAGTTTCTGAGTTCAGGCACTTTCTGGACCTCACCCTCTGTATCTCTTTATCTGGCTGCTCTTTGTATCAGTTATCATACCGGTTTATAATAAGCCAGAAAACATAAGTATGAGCTGCTCCAGAAAATTAACCTAACCCAAGAAGGTGATGGTGGGAACCTCCAATTTATAGCTAGTTGGCTAGATAAATAGGTAACAACCTGGACTTGAGACTGGTATTTGAAGTAGGGACAGTCTCATAGGACTCATGGCCGGTGGGATCTGACACTATTTTTAGGTAGACAGTGTCAGAATTGAATTGAATGGTAGGACACCCAGCTGGTATCAGATAATTACTTGGTGTGGAAAAAAAAAAGTAGCATATAACAATATACACCATACACATCTAGTTTCAGAAGTGTTATGAGTAGTGTGGGAAAAAAAAACCCCAAAAAAACAAAAAACACAGTAGGAACAGTGGGTTTTTCTGACTCAACAATGAAAATACAGGTGACAAAAGAAAAAAAAAAGATCACACCAAAATTTAAAACTTTTGTGCTGTAGATGATACTATCGAGTAAATAAAAAGGCAGAATGAGGGAAAATATTTGCAGATCACATATCTGATAAGACACTTGTATTCAAGAAAGATAAACAACTCTTACAGCGCAATGAAAAGACAACCAAATTTAAAAATGGTCTAGCCCAGCCGGTGTGACGCAGTGGTTGAACATCAACCTATGAACCAGGAGGTCACAGTTTGATTCCTGATCAGGTCACATGTGCCTGTCCCAGTAGGGGGCATGGAGGAGATAGTTGATCAGTGATTCTCTCTCATCATTGATGTTTCTATCTCTCTGTCACTCTCTCTTCCTCTCTCTCTAAAGACCAATACAAAAAAATATTTTAAATGGCCTAAGCTAGTGGTCAGCAAACTCATTAATCAACAGAGTCAAATATCAACAGTAAAACTATTAAAATTTCTTTTGAGAGCCAAATTTTTAAAACTTAATCTTCTTCTAACGCCACTTCTTCAAAATAGACTCGCCCAGGCCATAGTATTTTGTGGAAGAGCCACATTCCAGAGGCCAAAGAGCCGCATGTGGCTCGAGAGCCACAGTTTGCCAACCATGGGCCTAAGCATATTTCTGCAAACAAGATCTACATATGAACAATAAACACATGAAAATATGCTCAACATCATTAGTCACTACGGAAATGCACACTGAAACCATAGGTTGGGTATAGTAAAAAAGTCTCACAATAACAAGTGCAGGTGAGGATGTTGCAACTCTCACACATTGCCAATGGGAAAGTAAAATGGTTCAGCCACTTTGGGAAAACAGTCTGGCAGGTCCTCAAAAGTTAAACATGTAGTTACTATGAACCCCAGCAATTCCAACCCAATAAAAATAAAAATATATATCTACACGAAAACTTGTAGACAAATGTTTAGAACAGCGTTATACCTCAGTCCAAAGTGGAAACAACCCAAATGTTCATCAACTGATGAATGGATAAACAAAATGCTTTATATTCATACCATGGGATATTATTTGGCAATAAAAAGGAATAAAGTGCAGATGCCTGCTGTCGCATGGATGATCCTTGAAAACATTATGCAAAGTGAAAGAAGTCAGTCATAATAGATTACCTATTGAATGATTTCATTCATATGAACTGTCCAGGATAGACAAATCAATAGTTAGAAAGTAGATTAGTGGTTGTGAGGTGCTGGGAAAGAGGGTGTGAGGGTTAATGGGTACAGAATTTCTTTTTTAGGTGATAAAAATATTCTGAAATTAGATTGTGGTAGATGGTTACATAAGCCTGTGAATATATTAAAAAAAACATTGAAGTATGTACTTAAAATGGGTGATTGTAAGGTATATTCATTATATCTCAAAAAGGCTGTTAAAAGAAAAAGAAACCCCAAACAGATCTTGAATGTAGATTTTATAATCGGTATCCTTAGGGTAGGTTTCTAAAATATAATATTTGAACCTTGTATTGCTTTAGCTTGACACTATGTTGTATAGCAGTCAATGTATGGAAGCCTATTTGAGCATATTGGAGACCACTGGAAATTTGGATGGGAATGTAATTACCTGAGTTGAACCTTGATCAAAAGGAATGCTGGTCTAACTAGAAGGTACTATTGGATTTTTATTAAGTGCCGCTTCTAGGAATCAGCCTTTCGATTCCTCCTATAAGACAGGAAAAATGCTTTTCAATCAGCCCTCTTTTTCTGTTGGCCAAATGGTGCAGTGTTGACTCATGGCTAAGAGAGCAACTTCCTGAGTGAACAATACTATTCCTGTGATGCCTGAAATTTCTTTTCTGTTTTTGCTTTCCGACCAACTATTGATGGAGGCAGGGTTCTGTGTAGCTTACAAGATACTAGTGTTGTCAGGGTGTGACATTAAAGCTCTGTCTTTATGGAGCTGAAAGTGCAGGAGGGCAAGCTGGTGGATTAAGGAACAGAGGCACTTGTCTTAAAAGGCCCAGAGGCTTAGCTCAAAATCTGTATGTCTAGACGGGGGTGGGCAAACTTTTTGACTCCAGGGCCACAATGGGTTCTTAAACTGGACTGGAGGGCCGGAACAAAAGCAACCTGACCATGCTGGCACTCTCATCTTGGGCTGCTGGTGAAGGAGTGGAGGGGAGAGCAAGAGAACCCTCCATTCTTTCAGCTCTGTGGGTCGGATTCGGCCCACGGGCCATAGTTTGCCCATGGCTGGTCTAGAACCTTCATCTCAGTACAAATTAAGTACTTGTCATTGTATATTACAAGGCTCTATATTTTAGACAAATAACCTCTTTTTTAATGTGAAAAACTACTTTAAGGTGTGTTTTTGACCACTATATATATATATATATATATATATATATATATATATCCCAAATAATGTGTGTGTATATATGGGTATATACATATAGATATATATTATATAATTAAAATACTGCCTGCTAGTAATTGTGAATATTTTGAAATGTACAGTGAAAAAGGAAAATAATACTGAGTCAGAAAATCTGGGTTTAAATCCTGGTTCTGCCAGTTAGACCTTGGGCAAGTCATGTGAACCTATTTGGTCCCCTGCTCTGTCAATAGACTAATAATTTTACCTGTCTTGTAGGACTGAACTGAGGATTCATTGAGTCAAGATTCACCAAAGTGCCTTGATAAAGTGAAAAGGGACCTCGCAGTCGTCTTAGTTTTGGATGGACCTGTACATGTCTCCATTAAGATTGACATTTCTTTCTTTTTTTAAAAGAATATATTTTCTTGATCTTTTACAGAGAGGAAGGGAGAGGAATAGAGAGTTAGAAACATTGATGAGAGAGAAACATCAATCAGCCGCCTCCTGCACACCCCCCGCAGGGGATGTGCCTACAACCAAGGTACATGCCATTGACCGGAATCGAACCTAGGACCCTTCAGTCTGCAGGCCGATGCTCTATCTACTGAGCCAAACCGGTTTTGATTAGACTGACATTTCTCTGTTTTTGTAGCTAGACAGAGGTGAGTGTGAATACTCTGATCAGATTTGCTGATTTGTTGGTCATTTGGGGGCCTGTTGGTTGTTGGTATATGGGAAGTGTTCAAAGCACCTTTCCCTGACTCATTTATAAGGAGGCTAGGAATTGACATGGGTAAGGATATCTGAATGATCATTCATTCATTCATTCGTTCATTCAAGAACTGTTAATGGAGAGCTATTCTGGTCTAGGTGATTGGGATAAAGTGGTTTACTAGACTGATAAAAAGCTCTGTTGTTAGGAGTTTACATTCCACTGGGAGAAGAAGTGATAATCAATAAAACAAATAAGTACATAATTTCAGTGGCAGCTACTCACCCCAGGTACATGCTCCGATCTGGTATAATGACACTGTTGCATATCCAACCATGTGGGTCTCAGGCTTCTCTCTTTCTTTGTTTCATGGTCCCAGAACCCAAGTTTTCACATGCTAGAACCTTTGCTGTCAACCTGGATCCCTGAGTTCTGTGGGAGTCAGGTGTGGAAGGTAAGTAGGAGATAATGTTTTGGTATAGTAACCATTGACATTTCAGGTTTTATTTTGATTACCACAGTATAACCTAAGCAAGGAGGACTAATGCAAGACTTACAATCACATCTTGGCTCTGCATTTGCTATGTTTGTCCCCCATTTTCTCATCTGTAAGGTGGGGGTACTGCAGGGACTGTCTGATATATTTGTCTGCCCTGCATCCATTCTTCCAGAGCAATGCTTCTCCTCCTCTAATTCCAGGAGATTCTTGCTGAGCTGTCAATCCAGGGACTCACTTTCCCTTCCACAGGCCAGCCAGTTAGAGGGCCACATCCTCTGGACACACTGACCAGGCCACAGGGTGGACAAGTGACCCAACAATGGCTAATTGGAGTCTACTTTTGGCTTGATGATGTAAGAGAGGATCTGTGCAATGTCACCTTCTCCACACGTAGATGGAAGTAGACACTGAGTGGAAAGGGGATTGAGAGCCACAGTTCTATCTAGCCCTGGGCTTTTCTATGCATCTTCCAATCTCTCTCTCTCTCTCTCTCTCTCTCTCTCTCTCTCTCTCTCTCTCTCTCTCCCCCTTAAGGTAGTTTGAGGTGGGCTTTTTTACTTGCAACTGAAGGAGTCCTGATCACTACTACTCCCTTGAGAGTTATGATAAGGGTTAAACAAAACTGTATTAAAGTGCCTGCCACATTGCCAGCGCTCCAATCATGATTGCTATTATGAGTTTGGTTGCTAAGGGGCTCCCGCCATGAGCACATTATCTTGTTTCTCATTCTCAATCCTTTTGGTAACCGTAAGATTTGATGAGCTCATAAACTGTGACCACATGCCTTTGGGCTCCGCAGAATTTCTTCCACCCGATTGCACACAGTTGCTGTGCCCTTTGCTGCACTTGAGGGACATCATGCGAGGCAGCTACTTGCAAAACTTTATTGCACCTGCCATGGGGACATTGTCGGTTGCTCACTCAGGGGCCCACCTGGAAAGAAACACTAAGAAATTTTGCTCAGACTTAAGTGGGGAGGAAAACCTGACTTCCTCTAAAGTGATTCTCCTCTGACTTCTTCACCCTCATCACCAGAGAAGACTGAACTCATTCATACTCCCAGAGGATAGGCCTGAGCACAACTTCTGATTTATGTGAGAAAACTCACATGATTTTAGTATTCCTCTCCAGTAGACATCCATGTTTGTTTTTATGGGTGTTGTAAATCCTGTGGCAGATCACTTTGACTGCCTCCAAGGTTGACATGAAATTTATGGCTCCTCTTTAATAATGACAGCACAAAGTATAGAGGCTACAACCTACATCCTTGTCTTGATCTTCTAATTGCTCTACAATTTCTCTGATACTGATTTTAGTATATTTATGGCTTTCTATTTTATGGTATATTTTCTTGTGAATTGTCTCAACTGCTCTGTGGAGATAAATAGGTTATGAATAAGTAAAGGCATTCTTAGAAACATTAAAAAATTGACAAGTTTGAAATGACACCATATGAAAGACACAGAATGTGTACTTGGTTTCCTACTAACAGACATCTTACCCCAACCTCAGCTGAATTGAACAACAACTGAACAAAGAGAAGGTGTTTAAAATTTTAACAGAAATGGCACCCAAAAAGGCACAGCCAATATCTTATTAACCACAGAAAATCAAAACTTCTAACTTGAAGGGAATACATTAATACTGATTTTGGAGGCTAGATGTTGGATCAGCACTTGAAAGAGTGGGTCCATTTTCTTTCTCCTCCTCCCTCTCCTCCTCCATCTGCTTCTTTTTACCATAGGCAGTAAATAAAAATATTTTTGCTAATAGAGGTGCTTGTTACATTTTCAACTTTACACATTAGGACAGAAACTGAGCAATAGCAATATCTTTTTAAATATCCAGAAATGAGTTCGCTGATCTTTCAGACACTCTTGAAAGCATTGAGAAATTCAGAAATGCAGAATGAGGGCTATAAATCTATCACCTGTTTACTTACCTGTCTTCCCTTCTGAACAACATTCTCCTTGAGAAGTGCACCTTGTCTGCACAATTTCTTGTTGTATTCCCAGGAGCTACCATAGTACGTCCCACGGGAGGCACCCAGCAACCACTTGAGGAATGAATCATGACTAGCTCCCTTCTTCCTGGGAGAGGAACTTTCCTGTGTATTGAGGGGTAAGTCATTGCTGCCTCTGCTTCTTCTGCTGCCATCTCTGCTTCACCAATTAAATTTGTTGTCATTACTTAAGGCAGGAGTTCTTAAAATGAGAAGGTCCTAGAACCCACTGAAAATGTATGTACAAGGTTTACGTGTTGGGTACATTTTTTGATGAGAGCATCCATAGATCTCAGAAGATTATCAAAAGTATTTGTGTTGGCTTTTTAAGCAACCTTTCTCTTGGATTACTTGTCTCTGTCTTAGTGACTTATAGGAGTTGTTGACATCTTCCAGACACAAGTCTTTTGTGTAATAAATGTACTTGCAAATATCTTTTTCCACTCTGCAAGCGGACATGTTCACGCTCTTAATGGTCTCTTTTGTGAACTGAATTTATTAATTTTAGCTTGGTACAATTTATCATTTATTATTATTTTTAATTGTTTGAATTACATTTTTTTCTACACAGTTGGGGTTACAAAGGGCCTCCAAGTGTGAACTGTCAGCTCTGAAATGGAACAGGAGTGAAAGGTCTCACAATCAATATTCTATTGTGACAGGCAAGTACTTGTGACCTTGAAGAGGTCAAGGATCACTCAGTAAATGTGTACAATCAAAAGGTTGAGATTCTAACTTTCCTGTTCAGAAACAGCTGAGTTCGATGTCTGATCTGGCATAATAATTTAAGCCCTATAAACCTTAGTTTCCTCATCTGTTAAATGGGAATAATATATCGAACAGAATAGAGAGAGGATGAAATGAGGCGAGGTAAAAAATGCGTGACCTACTTTAAGCACTCCGTGAACATAGCTATTGTTTTTTGTTACGGTAGCTTAAATTGCATTTCAGAGACCATGGTCATACACTCACGAGGACTAATTCTCATAGCAACTTCTGTTTTTCAAAAGGAAATAAAAATAATATAAAGAAACTTAAATGATATTATTCTATTTTCATGCAGCAGCATCACAGAATGATTTGGGAATGTGATACAGAAAAATACAGAGGGAAATAAGGATAGGGATTTACCTGTCTTCTTCAGTATCAGAGAGGAAGTCAACCTGATTGAAGGAGAACCAGGTCTTTGTTTAGTCTCCCCCTCCTCTCCTTCCATCCCCCATCTTCATCACTTTGCATGTACATACACACATGTACATACTCACACATGCATGTATACACGTATATCAGCACACTTTCAGAAATATCATCCCTGGAAGTTAGAGGGAATATTTATGAATCGTTCTTTAAAATAGAATTCTGAACTCAGGCTCTTTCTAACTCTCCTAATTTAACTTTTAAATAGGGTGTCATTCGGGGAAGAATACTGTAAGTGTCCAGTGTAAGATCCCTTGCTCTTTTCTTTTAAATGCTTTGAATGACTTCTTTCCCCCTCCCCCCCCCTAGTACTAGTTCCATTGCATCCAAAATAATTTTTAAAGATTCTTGGCTTAACCAATAAAAATCAATACATTTTCGTGTTGGAGAAGTTACCAATTGTGGGCCTCTTTGCTTGTGTGACTGTTCACACTGTGGTCCAACTTCTTGTTTCCTTTGAAAATTTGTGAGAAAAACACACAAAAAAAAATGTGAAATAAAGTCTTCTTCAGTCTTTTTTTTTTTTTAAATATATTTTATTGATTTTTTAGAGAGAGGAAGAGAGAGGGATAGAGAGCTAGAAACATCGATGAGAGAGAATCATCGACCAGCTGCCTCCTGCACACCCCCTACTGGGGATGTGCCCGCAACCAAGGTACATGCCCTTGACCGGAATCGAACCTGGGACCTTTCAGTCCGCAGGCTGACGCTCTATCCACTGAGCCAAACCGGTTTCGGCTCTTCTTCAGTCTTAAGAAGGAAAGGAAGCTACGGTGCATGAGGCTTCCAGATTTTTAAATGTGTGCTTACTTCTCTTTGAAAGCAAATTTGCAGATAAGGTGGTAAACTTTTAAAATGGGGCTTACAATTTTGCTCTGCAAGGGGATACTGGAGTCCATCCATTCCAACCCATGGTATTCCAACAACAGCAACAACAACAAAAATGAAAATACACAGGTATGTGAGCTTTGGCCAAAATCATGTTACTGTTGTCCCTCCTCTTTCCATGGCTGGTAGCAGAGCTATGAAGATAGGCTTTCCAGGTTGACCTGTAGAAACTGCTCCATTATTTTTCTTGATAGAAATGAGCAAGTTTGGTTTTAGCCCACTTTCTGGCTCGTAAGCCTCCATTACTCTCTTAGGAGCCTCCCTTCTTTTTGTACCACTCAATTCCCGAGGGGCTTCATACTCACCTCGTTGAGATAATACATTGCCAAGCTAATGATTACCTTAGAATAGCATTTCCAAAGTGCTTACTTAGCATGTGGATTGTCAGTTGGTATTCTCTGACAGGAAACAGTTGATGGTTCAATGAATTTTGAGAATGCTACACTGAACAGATGGGTCTGATTATTTCCTGCAAGACTTCTCAGAGCCTTTAATATGCTGATGTGCGTTGATTATGTGTCTCTAGGAGTGGGGTCAAGTACCTACATTGTGGTTTCAGAGCTTACTTGACATGGAACGTTCTTGCATCTTTCCATGGACCCAGCCTCTGGGGATGACTGGGGCTTAAGTTATTAGCCCTCCAAAGACATTTGCATTTTTAATAAGGGTTTCAAACCCTATTTGTAGGACTCCTTATTTCTCTACATTAGGACATAAGATCTTAAGGGCAGGAAAAAATGTCCTTCATCTCTGAGTTACCAGCCGGTACCATGCTCACTGCCAAGGACAAATAGTACCAGACCCATCTGTGTTTGCTAAATGAGTAAACAAAACAGACTACAAACCCCGTAAGACTTACTTTCTGGACAGTAGAATCTGAGCCATCAATGGAAACCACATTAACCTTCTGTTACTCTTCATGTTTTGATCATCTCACTACAGTTCAGGGACAAGACCTATCAAAAACTGATAAATAAAACTATTAAGAAAAATATTGTATTACCACATCTTGTCTCCTTCACTCACTAAAGAAAAGCTGATACTAGCTCTTTGTGAGGCAGAATCAGGGTAATAGGTGTGGAAAAGCACAGCAGCAGAAGCAAAATGGGAACATTGCAGGGAAAAGGGCTGAGATTGAGAAGAGAAGGATGGGATTGGAGGGAAGGAGGGTGGAGAGGAAGAGGAGAACCAGGAGAGTCTGGTGGAAGGACAGTTCTAGGTTAAGAATAGAGAGTGGCGGAGGGAAAAATATTTGGGGGGAGGAAGGGAAGCAACCACCTTTGGATGGATAAGGAGGGTGACATAGATGGGAAGGATTTTAAAGATAGTTTCTGTGTGACACATATCCATACCTCTACACTCAACTATGGAAGTTTCATGAAGGACAAAATAAAATCAGGAAATGTTTTTAATATTTCTATTTCCCTCTTGGACTTCCCTCTAGAGCAGCCGTGGGCCAGCAGCCCAAGGTGAGAGTGCCAGCATGGTCAGCTGGCTTTTGTTCCAGCCCTCTGGTCCAGTTTAAGAACCCATTGTGGCCCTCGAGTCAAAAAGTTTGCCCACCCCTGCTCTAGAGACTGGGCAATGGGAGAACCTGGACAATGGGACATCACCACTTATGATACAACTGTATACAGTTTTCATGATCTACTCCTACCTTGTATCTCTCAGCTGTACAGGAAAACAGAAGAATATGGTTGCCTCTGTTACAGCTTCTTTTTTTTTTTTAGCTAATTTTTCTAATATATGTACAAAATCATGAAAAATAATGAAAAGCTGTTTTATAATGTACATATATCTGTATGTCATAAAAATAGATTTATGTAAAAGAGAAAGTATTGACAGTCCCTATGATTTTATTTTATCTATTTTTTAAAATGTTTTTTTATTGACTTCAGAGAGGAAGGGAGAGGGAGAGAGAGATAGAAACATCAATATTGAGAGAGAATCACTGATTGGCTGCTTCCTGCAGGCCCCACATTGGGAGATCAATCACCTCCAGAAACCTCCTCAACTGGGAGGTTTCAGACAGCATTCTCTGGCACAGAGTACCCTGCACTGCGGTGCACACTCACTAGATGTTAAGGAGGGGTTTTTTTAAGAGTCTAAGATTCTGAGTGACCTCAGGTCAACAAATTATTTTGGCGGCCTCCACTAAACTTCCCCAGACATCACTGTCCTTGATCCAAATATGGCCACCACATTTACTCGGGCAAGTATGAATCCCCAAAATACTGAGATACCAGGAAACTTTTCTCTGTACTGGCAAAGTGGTTTCTAAGAAAATCTGTCCCCTTCTATCATGGGCTACCTTAAGCTACGTAGGTAACCTCCTACCTAAATCTTTCATCTACTTCAGAAAACACATCTGGCTTCAGTCTTTTTAAAAAAAATATTTTTATTGATTTGAGAGAGAGAGAGAGAGAGAGAGAGAGAGAGAGAGAGAGAGAGACATCCATGATGAGAGATAATCATGGATCAGCTGCCTCCTGCACATCCCCTACTGGGGATTGAGCCCACAATCCAGGCATATGGTCCTGACTAGAATTGAACCCAGGACCCTTCAGTCTATAGACTGATACTCTATCCACTGAGCCAAACCAGCTAGAGCTGGCTTCAGTGTTATTGCTATGGGTTAATTTGCTTAATGCAGAATTAGTAGGGGCTACTAGGCTCAGTAGGAGGAGGAAAATAAGGGGAAGCATGTTTAATTTAGTTCACTTAACATTTACTGAGCAATTGTTATGTGCCAAGAGATGGGGATGAAATACAATAGGGTGTGTCCTATCCTATAGAGAGGAAAATTATAGAGAAGGGAGAGTGGATTGGGGGAGAGAGATTGAGATGGGACGAAGAAAGAGGGAGAGAAGGTGAAGAGATATGGGGAGAAGAAGGTAAGGCAAAAAAAAAGTAATAAGACAAGCATATAGAAAGGGAGACATAAGTCAAAGGTAGAGAACTCATGGAGGAAAGAAAGAAAGTGGTAAGAGAAAGAGCAAAGAAGAAGAAGAAGAAGAGAAGGAATGGTCAGAAATGATCCAAGAGAGGTCAAGACAGAGAATGTTGGGGGTCTACATCTGAAGAGGGTGCCTTTGTTCCATTTTTCTGTGTTTAGTTCCTATGAACAAACTGTGAGTAAACCATGCTTTTAAAGTTACTAGGTGTGCAGACAGATTTAGAAGGCTTATACATTAAGTTGTAAGCTAACTTAAAAGGATAATACAAGTTTCGATTTTGGAAATATTCTCTGGGGGAAAAACTCCCCCCAACACTAGATTTGCAGTAAACAAGTAATAAAAAAAACACACACGGGTGTTTTCTTTTTCATGCAATTTATAAGTGCCTTCTCCTTTCTGGGAAAGAAGTGTCTCCAGGACAAGTTGAGGCAATTCATCATATTCAGAAAAGTTATAGTGGCTACAAGTACTCATTACAATGCCTCCTTAAGAAAGGGAGGGGTAAAAATGGTGATTTAGAGTAGGTAAAATGGTCTGCTGCTTATATCTGGTGCCTCATATTAATCAGTGTGTGTGTGTGTGTGTGTGTGTGTGTGTGTGTGTGTGTTTTAATTTGAGAAAAAAGTTTGACATCTTTTAAATATGTGGTGAGAGTGGAGTGTATCCAGATGTTTGCTGAACTAGAGAACGGGCTGAGCCAAATGTATATGGGGGGAGCTGGTTTCTAATCCCAGATCTCCAGAGCAGGTGCTATTTGCGGGTCAGTGTCTCTTTTGATAAACTACAGATAGCTTATCCTTGGTCACTCCCTAAGAGAGATGGAGATGGTGGTGCTGGGAACTGCCATCAATCATGCTATTACAGGCCCTGAAAACTCTCGAGGGTGAGAGAAAATTGGTGGCCCCAGAACTGTTGTTCCATCTCTTTCAAGGGTGTTACCCTATCTGGGGTTGAAAATTGTGTGTTTTGCCCAGCTGTGCTCACCACTAAAGCATCCAAAAGCAATAGCGATTGCACTGGTGGGATTTGGTGCTGGGGGAATTCTGTGCGCTGGGAGCTGGAGGGAGGCCACCAATTCACTGCACATACATTATTTCTCTAGGAAACACAGCATAATTGAGGACAATTTTCCACCAGGAATTGCATCATTAGCCAACACAGGCAAAGCGAAATGCTGTTAACTTTTCTTTTTTCTTCTTCAAAGCTGATGAGCTGAAGAAAATAGAAATAAAAAGTTTAATATAATTTTTTTTCTCTCTCAAGGATGTACGTTGAAAATCAGAATCAAAACACTTTTTACACAGTAATAGAAATCCCACATTTTAATACATCGCCATGCACATAAGGAATCAAGTAATGCGGATACAAAATAGTCAAATGTACAAAATGATAAAGCAGATTTTCAGGCCCGAGAGAGATCATGCTCATAGATACAGGGGGCAAACATCTGTACAGTTTCATTTCTACCAACTTAAAAAGAATCATGGCTTCCCCCAGTGATTTCCCCCCCAAAACTAAAGGGAACATTATAAGAAAATATAAAGGAGACCCAAAGGGAATTGGCAAGTTGATAGCTGCTTACTAGTAAGATATGGAAATTGGTGGTTCAAAATTGTGGTGCACAATAATTCTATGTTTAGAGAAAACATTTCTAAACACTGTATGCCCTGGAAATCCAGGGAACGAAAATGAACGTCCAGCAGAAAAGGCACTCTTATTTCACCACCTTGCGTGTTTGTGTTCACCGAAGTCCAGCCTGGGGTTTTTTCAGGGTGCATAGAGGAAAAAAAATCACAGTTGTGGGCGATTGATAAAGAAAATACTTATTTAATTAACTGCTCTTAGGGGACTAAGAGAATTCAAACTGCTGGCTTAACTAATCACTTAAGAAAGCTAGAGAAATATCTACCATTTATGTAGGCTTTGTATTATGAAATGTGCTTGTATAATCATGTTTGTCAGTGTCTGTAAAAGAATGAACCAGTTTTTTTGTTGTTGTTGTTTTTAACTTGATCTCCCCTCACCCCCCTGCCATACACTATAGAGAGCACTGGTCTTATCTTCATTTCACATTGTTTGATTTTCTTCTTCTTTCTTTCCTAGAATAATTGCTAGTATACTATAGCTCATCAAGAAGTTATATGGCTCTCTGCTTCCTGTGACTCTCAATTTGTCAATTCACCCTTGCATCGGTCTTCTCAAACCCTGAGATCAGCAATCTTCTGGCACTAAGACAAGTCCAAGGCGTGTTCTCTCTCTCTCTCTCTCTCTCTCTCTCTCTCTCTCTCTCTCTTTTTCTCCCTTGACAAAGTCATAGTACTCTAACACTTTGGGAAGTGGAGAAGTGGAGATATGCCTTGACTGTGGGCTCTGTAGACCAGCCCCCAAATATTGGAAGAAGCATGTGTGGGGAAAAACTCTGATTGTTACTTTCTTATCATTCTTTTTTTAAAAAAATTAAATCCCCAAATGGAGCCTTATAATAGCTATAAGGAGAAGGCAGAAAGTAAAGGGGAAGGCTCACTGACTAAAGCCTATAGCCTGATCACCATGAGAATTTCAGAGATTCTGGTGGTATAGGGCACTGCCCTTCTCTTAGCTCATCTTAGCCTGCAAACAATCCTGTCTGCTAAGGAAGGGCAGCTGGCATCCCTACCAGAGGGGCAGAAATCCAAGGCGATGGGCAATTTCTATCAAATTCGTGTATTCTTACCCTTTATCAGAGCAGTGAAGTGTCTACAAAGTCCCAAGAATAACTCAAGTATATAAACCACAACAGATCGATATTTCCTTTTCTTAGGTACTTTTAATGGCGAATATGTAATTTTGTAACAATATTGATCTTTTCTAAAATTTTGTGTGCAGCTGTTTCATTTAGTGCCTAAAATATTAAATAGTTGGATTAACTGGAGCTACAGTAGTATGATTCAGTGACGCAAGAGTTTCGGTAGAATTAGTTTCAAAACTCTTAGGCTGGCTTGGCTTCTGTGCCCACCATGACCGAGACTTACAGGGCCAAGTCACGAACATGGCATTATTCGGCTCTGCAGTGTGAGCTCCTCGAACTGGCTCAACCGTGGTCTCCTCAAATATGGCCACATAAGGATAGTATTTTTTTCTATTGGTGGAGGAAACGCAGTGGCAGAGAGATCGTTCAAGTTGCCTAAGTAGAAGGTTGAACAAGTGGGACCCCAACTACCCCCAGTTGGGGCCAACACTCACTGAAGAGTTTACAGCTTCTCTTTCTGATGACTGGAGGTGGGAGGTGAATTAACAATGACAAAAGACAAAAAGTGCCAGTGTTCAAACATGAATACCCCTCCCCCCACATCTATAAAGAGGGGCCTTTTTTTGGTTATTATTTTTCATTTTTTTATTAAGATATTCTATGTGTACATATCTTACCATTGCCCCCACCCCCCACCCCACTCCCGTACAAAGAGGGGCCTTTTGATGTGAGCCTGGGATTGCACTTCAAAACCTCTGCAGCTGGTGTGAAGGGAAACCTATTCCTGGTCTTCTCTTGAATGCCCTGTGTGGGAACTAGGCATGGGAATTGTCAAAAGGAGCCACAGAGGGAGCATGCAGCTCCCAGTACAAACACAAATGCAGTTGATTATGGTTTAAAAAAGTAATGGAAATCATATAAAGAATGAGGATTAATTTAGGCATCATATAATCAAGGACCATGACCACACTCAATCCAAATCATATTTTTGGAATGATGCTTGGAGAGTTTACTTGGAACTTCAGAAGGTGTCTTCATGGCATTTGTGCTATTTCAGAGAGAGGTCAGGCTAACCTCTGGGGAGATAGAAGATCACCATCTGTGTGTGGAATGGGATAGGAGCAACCAGAAGACGCTCAAGGCATTTAATAGCAAGCTTTTTTTTTTCTCTTTAAGGTTATATTATAAAATCAGTTCTCCCATCCCGAGAAGTAATAATCTCATAAGAATCTCTCATTTTGCAATTTTTAAATGTTTTTTAAAATTAATTTTTAGAGAGAGAGGAGGGGAGAAGGATAGATAGAAACACTGATTGGCTGCCGCCTGCATGCCCCATACTAGGGATTGAGCCCACAATCCAGGTATGTGCCCTGAGTGGGAATATCGAGCCAGTGACTTTTTGGTTCCTGAGTCAACACTCAACCACTGAGCCACATAGGCTGGGCTCGTTTTGCCATTTTTTTAAAGGGTAAAGCATTTGAATACATTTTTATAGAATTTGGGTGGTGGTGGTGGTAATTAAATACAGGTCACAAAACAGATCCGTGTGCTCATGAACATCAACCCAGCTTAGAGTTCCACATGTGGTAGCTAGCTGTGTGTGTGCTAATGTGGCAAAGCCACAGGAGAGCAGCCCTTTTTATTTCCTTTGATCCAAATGATTTAAATTAGAAGGCTAGAAACAATGCAAGAGGTGACAAGCAGACTCCCCAATGTCTTAAATGTTTAAGGTATAGATCCCCAACTTTGGATTGGAATTCAACCATCTCCTCGTCACTCCTGTTTCTCTCACTCTGCACTTTAGGCAATAAGGCTTGCATTGAAGAGCCCTCCTACGCCTTCTGTAAATGTTTAAAGTTTGGATCACAACAACAAAACAAGCAATTAACCAAATGAAATGCCTGAACCACTGGCTCCAGTGAAAAGAATATTGTGTAATCAGAAATAATGTCTAACTATCCAAAACACTTAATATTATGTCAACCAGTCAACTGCAATTCAATGCAAATCATATGGTCCATTTGAATTTTTATTATTAGATGTATGTTCCTGATCACTTCTGGTGCTTGATGGAACTGGGGAAAGGAAGCTCTGAAGTAAGAATGCTTGGAGAGCCGAAACCAGTTTGGCTCAGTGGACAGAGCATCGGCCTGCTGACTGAAAGGTCCCGGATTCAATTCCGGTCAAGGGCATGTCCCTTGGTTGCGGGCACATCCCCAGTAGGGAGTGTGCAAGAGGCAGCTGATTGATGATTCTCTCTCTTCGATGTTTCTAACTCTCTATCCCTCTCTCTTCCTCTCTGTAAAAAAAATCAATAAAATATATTTTAAAAAAAGATTTTAAAGTAGCCCTACAAGGCAAATGAAACTCCAGATTTACAAAGGCGAGTCATTCCCCAGTCTTTGTGCTGTTGGGCAAGGGATCTAAAACTGGCCCAATACTCAATGGCACTTCCCCTTTACAATAGTTGCAGGTGAATTTCACCCTAAAAATTTTGAAATCTCAGAAACAGTACTTGCCCCTAGCCCAGCTCTTCCCCTGAGGGGCCAAGTTGATGGCCTGAAGAAAACCAGCATGGAGACCATCCCTCTAGCCACCTGCCCAAATGAGAATCTGCAAGGAAGTATCCAGTTTCCTCTTTCTGTGGCAGAACCTCCCCGTGCCCTTGGCCAGCTTTTCCGCAGGCTTCCCACAGGTGGTCAGCTTTCTAAAGCATGCTCCTTGTCTTCCTACTAGAGTAAGTCACCCGAGCAACATAATGGAAACGTGATTCTCTTTGATCTTAATGTTAAACAGTGGTACCAGAAATCATGCACATTGATAAAGCAGAATTCCTAAGATAGCTTTCTGGCTAGAGGGTTAGATGCAGATCTAAGGAGACTGAGGGGTAGTGCTTGTCTTTGAAATAGAGTCCCCTCCCAATCCTCCTCCCCCGCCCACACACACACTTATCCCCCTAAGCCAATGTAGCTTTTGGTCTGTTCTCTTTCATGATCTCATGGCCTCTTTTTTTCTTTAGTAATTTTCTTTTCTTTTTTTTTCTTTTTTTTTTTTTTAGTGAGAGGAAGGGAGAGGGAGAGAGAGAGAAACATCAATGTGGGAGTGATACATTTATCATCTGTCTCCTGTACATCCT
Source organism: Vespertilio murinus (assembly GCA_963924515.1). Classification (NCBI taxonomy): domain Eukaryota; kingdom Metazoa; phylum Chordata; class Mammalia; order Chiroptera; family Vespertilionidae; genus Vespertilio; species Vespertilio murinus. Next base: position 21,556,769 of record OZ004717.1, read on the forward strand.
CAACCAGGGATCATGCCTGAAATTGGGGCATGTGCCCTGACTGGGAATCCAACCAGCAACCTCTTGGTGCATGGAATGATGCCCAAACAACTGAGCAATACTGGCCAGGGAGGGCATCTTTTTAATTAGTGGCAATGACCAGCCATCCCCTGAAGATGAGAAGATATGTCCTACTTGTGTTTGGGCAGCAAGATTTCACCATGATCAAGCTTAAGAAGGACTTACTAGTCAGGACTGGGCCAGGGAGGCTGGGTGTGGAGGGATGACTATGTTTTTCTATTTGAGTTCTTTATAGAATACCCACAGAACAATGTCAAAAGTAGAAATTAAAACAACCACAAAACAAGGCAAAAAAAAAATGGGGCGGAGGGGGCTGTGGGAAAGGTGGATAAAAACAGCCTTTAGTGTATCAAGGAATATATGTCATTTTCAAAGATTAGATGTTCAAAAAGAGACTATCGCAGCTTTAAGTCTAGTTGTCAAGTAACGAAATTGGCCTAAAGAATGCAGAGAAAAACATCACAAAGAATGGAGCTGCTAATGCTCTGGGAAGAGGAGGTTTTGGTGAAACTAAAGTGCTGGGGGCTGGGGGGGGGGGTGTCTCAAAAATCTTGCTTCCTCAAGACTTCTAGTGTTCCTACCCAAAATCAACTGGGTGACGTTTGCAGACAAAGAGATCATTGGCAAGTAATGAGGGGATAAATCCATCTGAGTTTATCCTGGGTGTATGTTCTCATCTAATATTCCTTTTCCCCTTGAATGTTAAAAATAGCAGAATTCCCTCAGAACGAAGGTCTCCGAGCCTTTGTGTGAGCAACTTGGAAGTGATTCCGCAGAGACTTGTGTGTGCTGTTTACCCATATTTCGGAGGTAGCATCAGGTGTGTGGTAACACACCTCACAGAGCCTGAGCAGGATTTGAAGATGAGAAGATGCATCGTTACCCACAGAGAAAGCTCTTGGGGTCTCTACTCTGCTAGGTCTGTCGTAAATTACCGAAGCGATTGCTTTTTACCCTAGCAGAACCTGGATGTTCTGCATATTTAAATTCAGTTCTGGAGTTGGAAAAAGCTAATCCCCGTGGCACCCAGGGGAGTCTTGTAATTATTAATTTCAGTTCATTCCTAAGAGTGCTTTTCGTACACACTGTGGGTGTCAGCCTTTTCATAAAAGGTATAGCACAGGTTTAAGGAAAAGCTAGACGTCAACAGTTCACAATTCTTGGAGCTTTGGGATAGCAACATATTTTTCCACACCTCCCTGTCTCCTGCTTCCTACTTAACAAAACTCACCCCATCCTTTTCTGACCTTCTGAAGGTAGGGTTCCCCATATGCATCCTAGGAAGAAGGTACAGCACAGCAGAAAGGAACCCTGGGAAACTGCATTGACACGTAACAAAGAATCCCGGGTCCTAGGAATGGCATCATTGCTCACAGTTGCTGATTCAGCTGGTGACAGCTCAGATTTGATGCTCCCATGTTTACAAAAGCATCCCCCGAAGTGATTTCAAACAGAGGTGGGCAGTTTGGCAAACAGTTGTAGTTCATCTGCAAATATGTGGTACTTGCCAGGAATTAAGGCATTTTTAGAGAAGCCATCTTCAACTGGGCTCTTTCATTGTCTTCTTCTTCTTAGTCTTTCCCAGCTCCAACTTCACCCACCACCATTTTCCAGTACTCTTAACTAAAAAAAAAACAAAAAACAAAAAACAAACAAACAAAAAAAAAACAAACACCTAGGAAACTCAACTTATTTAATTGTCCAGAACATATTTTGAAAAGCCAGAGTAAGTAAGGATGAAGATGAACCACCATCTTCATGAACATCTGCACCACCGAGCATGTCCAGCTTTCCATGGGGGTTAGCGGTGGTCTCAGAATGTCCCGGCTAAACCAATCGATTCCCAGCTACGCTCTCTCAGCCCCTGGCAGTAGTTCTTTTGGATGCATCAGGTCCAATTCTGTGTTCCAAGGACTAATTATAGGATTGGAGTTTCAGAGAATACATACAGCAAAGGACGTCTTTGTGTTTCTATAAAGGATGGAAATATGGGTGACCAAGCTAGACATCAAGAAAGCAATGGAGAGCTGTTCTAGGAAGCTCTTCCCAGCGACATCTGGGCCCTGGGAGAGTTGGCTATGCATGAAGCATGCCAATATATGGCTCAATGCAGTCCAACATCCCTTCCTCCTCTTCTCCCTTTGCAGGCATTTCCCTAGCTTACTCTGGCAGGGGGTGAATGCTGTTCTAATGCTCTTGTCACTATGAGAAAGATAAGGTGGGGCAGTGTTTAGGAGAAGGAGCTGTTTCTTAAGCTGGAAAGACTCTGCCTTGTACACTGTTGCTGCCCCAGCACAATGTTTGGCACATAGTAGGTGCTCAGCAAATGCTTGCTGAGTAAAGGGAGGAATGACAGAAGGAGGAAACCCTGCTCTTGGAATTGAAACTGAGGAGATGGGCAGTGGAGATTGGCATGCTTTGTCCGGAGGAGCTGGCAGCAGGGTTTGAAAAGAATTGTGGTCTGTGAGGGGCCTGACAGTCCTGCTGCTAATGTGTTGAAGGGTCAGATCTTGGGGGTATCTGTCCTCTGAGTTCCCTCTTGAAAGTCCTCTTCTTTGGCACCACAACCTGACAGGTGTGTCACCCTATTGGGTGATTCACCCCAATCACCTTTGCAACTCTCTGCCCTTCCCTGTCAGGTTTCAAAATCTCAAGGTAAGCCCTTTTTTTCAGTGGGCTGTGCTTTCCTGAGACCTCTAGGGGAAGCAAAATGTGGGAGAGTGTGTCTGGTGACCCCCTAAAAGGTAAAGCTTGCTTGTGCTGGAAGGGTCCCCCAGTTGTTAGATGTATTTTATAGAAAGTTATTCCATGTCTGTCAGCCCCAGGCTGAGGCCATGGGCACACAGAACATGCTTTGCTGAGTTTTTGATTCAGCCAAATTTATATTTTCGGGGGGGGGGGGGGGGAAATGCTAAAGCATTCTGTAGGGTCAATTAATAGGACAATTTTCTAATGCTTAAAGATAAGCAATAACTGGATTGATCTTTTCCCCAGGACTGTGCTTTGTTATAAGACAGTAAAACAACAACAACAACAACAACAACAACAACAACAACTAGTTGTGGGTATAATCCCAGAAAGAATTAACGGGGACTAGCAGGTTCTCTATTGAGGAAGAAACCTCGTGTGAAATTGGACCTTTTTTCTTAGTTAGGCACTCAGGAGTCCCTTGCTGGTTGTTCTCCCCAGAGAGCTATGATTTGAACTTGACCTAGAAAGTCTTCCATGGTGTTAAAGTCAGACCACTGGCAAAATGCATTCTGCTGCCCTTAACATCAGCCAGCATGGTCTTGGATTAAAAGAAGGCCATTTCCCTGTTTTTGATTTGAAAGAACTCTTCTATAGAACGAGAGAGCATGCACACGGACCAAGGAGAAGACTTTTGTGTTTCAGTGGTTGTATGTGCAAGCGGTTAAGTTGTGCCTCAGTGCAAGGAACCAGGAGCTAAGGTATTACAATCAGCCCACTTCTACTTCTTTTTGGGATCCAGTTGTTCAGGAAAGGGTCAAGAGGGTAAGTCTAACAGTATCGTGGCCATGTTCACACCGATCTACCATAAACAACTGGGGATATGCTAGGAGTGGACTTTGTCTTGGACAGTCTGCGCCACAAATAAGATTTATAAAGAAAAAGAAAATTCTTGTTTTTCTCACAGGTACTGAACGTGCTGATTCGTGTCTCCGATAAAGTGCTTAAGAGTCGGACAGACCGCTTGTAGATGTCAAAACTAACACGATGGAGACCTGTGGACATTCCTACCAGGGCATACTATGGTAAACACCTCCACCGAGATTGCAAAACTGCTGTAACTGTTGTCTAACACATCATGCCATCTGTGCACACAGTAAGAGAATCCAGTGGTTGCCATGCGGAAACGGGACTTCCAGGAAGGGGTACAGTCAGCTCCCCGAAGGGCGCCGGAGGGATGCACAGTGATGAAAACTGGAAGCGATTTTCCAGCCAATTGTCTGCCAAAGACGGCTTGCAACGAGTCGGCACTGCATATTCTGCACCTCGTTTTCAAATCCATGGCAAGCTAAGATTTTCCAAAGCCCATCAGCTTGACCGAGTGGGGGCTTCCCCCCGCAGTTAATCCGGTTCATCTGTCAATGCTCCAAGGGGATCGTCTGGCAGGGCCATGAGTCTTTCTGGGAGGAGCAGGTCACGTTCGTATCCACTGGCAGGACAGTAGCTTGGAAGGCTCACCACGTTTATGGAGAACCCTCGATTGAGGCTGCAGGAAGAAACAGGGGGAGACACAATAATTTATTACTTTATGTTCCCAGGTTCTGGTAGGAAGCAGCAGTCATACTATTGCAACAAGCCCCAACATCCTTAGGTGAAAGAGAAAGTCCTGGCGAAGATACTGGTCACTCAACTCCAGGACAATGAAGGGCGGCTTGGATTCCTGAAGTGTCCTTCTACCATTGGTGGAGCTTGGAAGACATCCATCGCAGGAGTAGGCCAGGTGGACTGTGTGCACCTGAAAAGAAAAGACCCTCCCACGGAGAGGCAACCAGCATTTATTCACGATGAAAAGAAAAAGAATAGCCATTTAGGTAAGCACCGATGCAGGCAGAAGCCCAAACAATGTTCCGACTCATAGACAAAGGCCGTAGATATTTATGAGAAAGGGAAGGGGAACAATGACATTAATAGAAGGAAGGCATTTCTATTGGTGCCGATCAGCTCACAGGGGGATGCTGATTCCAAACAAGTATTTTAATTTTCAGTCCTGTAGCCACCAGGGAGTAGTCATCATCTCTGTTTCTTGTTAATGTTGCAAACAGTTCTTTGGGGGCACGATGTTGCATTAGGCCCAGTCCAGAGTCTGTTTTCCATTTTAAGATTCCAAGGTTTGAGGCCTAAGATGTGTGAGGTAGCTGCTCAGGCTCGGCAGCTTAGCTAAATTTTACAGTGGCTCTGTTCATTCTTATTTCTTAACACGTGGGAGCGAGGGCAAAACCAGACCTCTGGGATTGGCATTCAGCCCTGGTGGGTTTGGGAAACTTTTCTTTTTTTTTTTTTTAATATGAAATGCTGAAAGGTATTCTTTTTTTAAATTTTTATTAAGGTATTATATGTGTACATAGCTTACCATTGTCCCCCTCCCCATTCATGCCCTCCCTCCCCAGAGTTCTGTGTTCGTTGGTTGTACTTATATTCATGCATACCAGTCCTTCGGTTGTTCTCTTATCTCCCCCCAGGTCTCCTTCCCCTCCCCGCTGTCATTTGACAATCTGCTTGTTTTATGGTGACTATCTCAGGACCACATGAATAGAATTTGCTCCTCATTTGGCGGTCTGCTTGTTTTATGGTGATTATCTCAGGACCTGCTTGTTTTATGGTGATTATCTCAGGACCACACGAATAGAGTCCGCTCCTCCTCTGGTTCTCACCGCCCCTTCCCCTAGGTCCCACTGCTTCCCCTGGGACACGCGGCTCACCCGGGGCACACGGCCCTCTGGGACACACTGGGGAAACTTTTTCTTACACGATAAGGAACAAGTGTAAAGGCAGGTTTTTTTTTTTGGGGGGGGGGTTGTTGGGAGAAGGGGTTTATCCATCAAGAAGCTTTCCTGGGCTGAAACCTTGAAGGAAATGTGGGGGGAAGTGTGGCTGGAGCTCATGAGTTTGCTACTTGAAAAGTCAGGCTGGCGGAGCGGGTTAGAGACCAGACAGAGAAAGTCATCATCAACAGCTGGTCAGAGACTGAGCTACTTGAATTGCTTTTGGCCTTGGGAATGCTGGTGCAGATCTTGATGTTCTAATTTTTTTTTTTTAATTTTTCTGTTACTTTTATCTGTGTTCTCCCTACATTTCCTGTACACAGATCCTCATTTAGTAGTTAATATAGACATGCGATATAATGTTTTTTCTCCGAAAACTATCAATGTTGGCTTTGTTTAATACACACAATTATTGTGCATTGGGAGTGGACGGCAAGGGTTCTTGAGGTTAAAAGCAAACCTACTCTGTTTTCAGACCGGCTTTTCAAATGGGAGAGCATGCACAATGTGTAAGCACATGTTTGATTAAAGCTCGCTATTTTGGAGAAAAGGCAAAAACAAAAGGAAGGTGCTATTAAGCATACTAAACATAAAATAATAATACATGCTACCGATAAGCCTGTAATGAAAGTGGAATACTAATATACTGCTGGTGGCATTGTAAACTGAAGAAACAGCGCCAATTTATTTAGAAACCATTAAAAATTCACATTCCTTGATGAAGTGTTCCCATTCTCGGAGTGTATCCTAAGGAAATAATAACAAAAAATGAAAGAAGCTGTATACACAAATACGTAACCTAGAGGTTATTTATAATAGTGGGGAAACTGGAAACAACCAACCTCCTCAATGATGATGTGTTAACAAGATGGATGATTGCATGAGCACTAAAGTAATAATTATGATGATTATGGAGCAACATGGTAAACAGTTATGATATACTACAATATAAAGCTTACACATATGCATAGCAAAGCACTGTAAGTGAAATAATGAAAACACTAGAATTTTATTATTCCCATCACAACATTTTGCAAATCAACCACAAAAAGTAGGCTCACAAAGGGTGCAGATTTGACCTGTGAGCATTGACTGACTAAAGCATCCAAGGTTGTGTTCCCTCACTAATAGTACCTTGAAAATAAATACTTCACAAGTGCATTAAGAGATAATACTCTAGTACTACTGAAGAGAGGTTAGAAAACACATGAGTAAAAGTCTTCCATGAAAGGCGAACTGCAGGAGAGCAGTACATGGAACAGGAAAGACTTCTAGGAACCGGACACAGTCCAGCCTCCTTAAGACCTTTGCTCAAGTCAGCTCTGGAGAATGTGTGACTCTGAAAAAGTATGGTTAAGGATAAGCTATAGAATAAAACTTAAAAATGAATAACGATGCTAGAGAGTGAATGCTACTTAACTACTATGCATCCCAAGTCAGGGTCAGTTAACAGTTATTGCAGTTGCTGCTTCTCCAAATAACCCTGTTTTCCATGTGAGCCTCGGTAGCCGATGACAGGCGAATGTACCTCACATTAGCAATCACACTGATAGCCATGAACACAAGCTGAACCCATTGCACTTTAAGGCTCTTTCACCTGTGGTTCCTCAGTATGCTCCCTTTAAATCTCTCTGTGATGGGCCAACATTAGACACTTAGGCTTCTGGGCACCCAGCTCCTCTGTAGTCCCATAGCCTGGACGTCCAGATGGGCAGGGAAACATTAGGGTCCAATGACTAAGAGCTTTGGAATCAGGAGGATCTGGGTTGACATCCTAAGCTCATCACTCCCTAGTTATGTGATGTTGAAACATGAGTTTCTCAGTGTCTTCACTTTAAAATGGTGATCATAATCACTACCTTACTGGGCTGCTGTGATAGTAGAAAAGGCACTTTGCGTGGTTTTTGGTGAATACTAAATATCTGCTAAGCGATGGCTTCTATTTATTATTATTATCATCATCATTATTATTATTACAAATTCCCAAGGTTTCCTAGAGAAACCAGAGACACAAATGGGGCAGTGTTCTAATGCCAAAGCTGGGAGCCAGGACAAGGACACGATGTGCCTGGAGGTCAAGCCTTTGCAGCCTCCAAGAGATAACACTCCCCGCCTGCCAAGGGCACAGTCATCACTCTGGCTTCCACTCTCCCCCAGATGAGCGCAGACTTTAACAGACAGTTCCTTGATATGGAGGGTTCACATCAAAGGCAGGAAGGGGCTGGCCTGGGAGGCAATGCTGGCCTTGCAGGGCAGTCAAGAACAGCTCTGGGACCGACTGAGTCCCCTCCGCTTTCCCCCCTCCAGCTGCAGGGGCTGAAGGGATCGGTGTGTCTGGGGAAGAAGTATAGCTACTGTATGCTTCCTGCCTCACCTCTCATGGGCTGAAGGAAAGAAAAAAGACTTCACCTCTAAAAAAGGCTATGTGGTATCTCCCATTCAAAAAAGAAGAGCCATATCTTCTATCTGTGTATTTTATGTGACTCAGCCTCGAGGAATTTGGGGTGGGCCTGAATTGCACTTCGATGTGGGACTATTTATATAAGGTGTGAGATGCACGTTCCAAAGGAGTGATACCCACAGTGGCCCCCACATAAGGGTCAGTAATAAGCAGAACTAAGATTTATTGAGAAGCTACAATGGGCCAACTACAGTTTTATAGGCTGCCACTCATTGAATCCTCACTGCCATCTTTGAGCTCTAAATTGCATTATCCTCATAACACACCTAGAAAAAACTGAGACCAAGTTCAGTAACTTGTCACAGCCATACTGCCAGAATGCATAGAGTGGAGACTAGAGACCAGATCCGTTCTCACCACAGTGCTTTCCTGGCTCGATAAGAAATGTTGGGAAAGCACAGGGGGCCGTGTGCCCCGGGTGAGCCGTGTGTCCCAGGGGGCCATGTGCCCCGGGTGAGCCGTGTGTCCCAGGGGGGCCGGGTGTCCCAGGAGAGCCCTGTGCCTGGGGGGAGACATGTGCCCCGGGAGAGCCGTGTGCCCCGGGGAAGCAGTGGGACCCGGGGGAAGGGGTGATGTGAACCAGAGGAGGAGCGGATTTTATTCATGGGGTCCTGAGATGGTCACCATAAAACAAGCAGATTGTCAAATGACAGCGGGGAGGGGAAGGAGACCTGGGGGGAGATAAGAGAACAACCGAAGGACTGGTATGCATGAATATAGGTACAACCAATGAACACAGAACTCTGGGGAGGGAGGGCATGAATGGGAGGTGGTGGTGGGGGCAATGGTAAGCTATATACACATATAATACCTTAATAAATTAAAAAAAAAATTGGGAAAGTAAATTTCTTTGTTCCAACAAGAACATAGGAGAGAAAGCAAGTAGTTGTGTTTGTACAGCTAGAAGAATGTTCATCAAACGTGAATCCTATACATAAAGTACCATGCATAAGACGTGTGACCTAGAGAAAGTAGGTCTTACTTAAACAGTCTAAAATATTTCCTATGTTTAGAGCAGAGGTTCTCAACTGGGTGCAGTTTTGCCCACAGGGGACATCTAGCAATGCCGGAGACATTTTTGGCTGTCACAGCTTCGGGTGGGTACTACTGGCATCTAATGGGGTATAAGCCAGGGACCCTGATAAAATATCCTAGAATGCACAGGACTGCCCCCTACTTAGAAGAATTATCAGGCTCAAAATGGCAATGGTGTGAGGTTGGTTTAGAGGATTCAGGTCCCTGTTTATCTTCTATCCCTGGCTGTGAGCCAAATATATCACTCCTAAAATAGGCCAAGATAAAAACCAACATAAGTGTGCCTCTTGTGCATACCGGAAATATGGCTAATTTCAAACCTCACTCCCCTCTTCTATTCATCATTTGCTCATTTTATTTGATTTTATATTCAATGTAATCAAAACCTCTAATATTAAATCATTTTCTAACTCTTTAGAACCCTCACAGGCAAGCTATTATAAGAATCAAGATTGGGTGATTTAAACAGGTATGCTCAATTAATTAATTAGTATGTATGGGAGAAGTTAGGAGAGAAAGGAAGGACAAAGGAAGATTGATGTGGCAATAAAACTAAGCTCTGCTATCCCAGCCCTTTGGTGGGAGGAGCGGCACGCGTTCTGTTGTACTGGTTTCATTTCTGCCACTACCTGCCCCCCAACAAGTGGAGGGATGTTTGTCTCCAAGAGTATGATTAAGGAGTCAACCCTACCCCTGACTGCATGAAGACTGAGGTCAGAATCTCAGACACTATGGGTACCAGGATGGCAGTGGGCTTAGGCTAAGGGGAATAAAAAAGGTGATACATATAAACTGTGACCTTTCCTAACATTGTGAGGGTTAACTTATATGTGGACTTGACTGGTCTATGAGATACCCAGATGTTTGGCAAACCAGTATTCTTTTTAATATATGTATGTATGTATGCATGCATTTAAGTATGTATGTATGTATGTATGTATGTATGTATGTATGTATGTATTGATTTCAGAGAGGAAGGGAGAGAGAGAGAGAGAGAGAAATAGAAACATCAATGCTGAGAGAGAATCACTGATTGTCTGCCTTCTGCATGCTCCATACTGGGGATTGAGCCTGCAACCTGGTCATGTGCCCTGACTAGGAATCGAACCATGACCTCCTGGTTTATAAGTTGATACTCAACCACTGAGCCATTCCAGGTGTGGTGTGAAACAGTATCCTGAGTGCGTCTGTAAGGGTGTTTCTGGGTGAGATTGACATTTGAATCAATAGATTGAGTAGAGCAGATTGTCTTTACTAATGTGGGTGGGCCTCAGTCAATTCACAGAAGGCCTGGGTAGAACAAAAGACAGCTGAAACCGGTTTGGCTCAGTGGATAGAGCATCAGCTTGAGAACTGAAGGGTCCAGGGTCGATTCTGGTCAAGGACATGTACCTTGGTTGCCGGCACATCCCCAGTGGGGGGTGTGCAGGAGGCAGCTGATAGATGATTCTCTCTCATCGATGTTTCTAACTCTCTATCCCTCTCTCTTCCTCTCTGTAAAAAAATCAATAAAATATATTAAAAAGAAAAAGACAGAATGAGGGAGAATTGACTCTCTCTACCTGTATTTTAGTTGGGACATCAGTATTCTCCTGCCTTTGACTGAAAATTATACATCAGTTGTTCTGAGTCTCCATTTTACTGGCCACAGATCTTGGAGTGCAGATCTTAAGCCTCCATAACTGTGTGAGCCAATTCCTCTCTTTCTTGCTCTCTATCTATCTATCTATCTATCTATCTATCTATACATATATCTTCTATTGGAGAACCAATATATCCTATTGGTTCTGTTTCTCTGGAGAACACCAACTAACAGCGTCTGTAGACAACAATGACTACAATAGTAAGCACTATCATCAACAAAGTACTTACCACATGCCTAGCCTTATGCTAAGAACCTGTGTCCATTTTGTATAGCAATCTGAGGTGTTAAATACAATGACCTCAGTACAGACATGCTTCAGATATACTGTGGGTTTCATTTCAGGCCACTGCAATAATGTGAGTATTGCAATAAACAGAGGATCTCATCTCTGATTTATAAAATATGCAACACTGGTGAAGCACAATAAAGTGAAGTGCAATAAAACGATGAAGAAAGTCAGGCTCGGAGAGATAAACGACCTAACACAGGTTGCAGCCTGTAGGCCAGTCTGTGACCCTTGATCTGGTTATGACATGTCAGGAGCCCACTGATTCCAGAAGTGCTAAGCAGGAAATATGAGATCCAAGGGCCCATGGGAACATTTCCAGGCAATCATTTATACCTAGACAGGAGAGGAAGGCCTTGACCTCTGTCCCCTACTCTCTCAGACCCAAGAGAGTTAATGTTTCAATTAGAAGGTGATTGGCTCCTGATTATAACAGGAGTCTTTCTATACATGGCTCTGTAGTCCTCATTGGCTTGGGCTAACACCTCTCTCTAGGGAGTGTTAGATGAGTGAACCTTGACCATCACCACCACTGCCACCATCACACACACACACACACACACACACACACACACACACACACCTCCTGTGAGTGAGAGACAAAAGAATGGACTTCTATGCAAATTGTCCCTCTCCTCTTTTTCAGCCCTAGGGAACAAACACACAAACCAATAACTACCAGGAGCAGTGGTGCTTAAAGAGCGATCCTCAGACTAGCAACATCAGTGTGCCCTGTAAGCATGTTAGAAATGCAAATTCACAAAACCCCTTACTGTTCAACAAGTAGAGCTGCTAGTCTATACTATGCGCCTCAAAATCCTCTTGCACATGGACTCTGGTTCCTCTGGATTAAAGTGAGTCTCTGGATTCCAAGATTTTAAAAACTTTGAGATTCTTAAACATGAACCCATCAGACTCATCTCAAAAAGGTTAATACAATTTTTATTTTGTCCAGCCCCTATCCATTTCCATTGATTAAGAACATCCAAAGGGAGGTCTGGAACGCTCTATGTCTATTTTATTTTTATTTTTAAAAATACATTTTATTGATTTTTTTACAGAGAGGAAGAGAGAGGGATAGAGAGTTAGAAACATCGAAGAGAGAGAATCATCCATCAGCTGCCTCTTGCACACCCCCTACTGGGCATGTGCCCACAACCAAGGTACATATCCTTGACTGGAATCGAACCTGGGACCTTTCAGTCCGCAGGCTGATGCTCTATCCACTGAGCCAAACCAGTTTTGGCTGGAACTCTCTGTTTAACAAGCAGCTCTGTGATTTTTATAAAGCCAGTTTGGCACCAATCCATGGGAAAAACATCTATGTCTTTTCCCCAGTGCTTAGATAGTAGTTAGTTGTCCTTTAGGTAAAGAAAAGTGTGTAGACAGTGGGCAAACTGGTTTATAGTCTTGTTAACGTCATACAATAAAATACCAAGAAACCTGGTTATAATTCATTACTCTAAACATTAGGTTTTAGAGGGGTACCAACAGGAGTGGCGAGACCAGAGCAAACTATCCAAACCATCCCAAATCCTGGGGATCAGGTATGTTCCACCATCCCAGTATTGTTTAGTTTCTACGGATTGATTCATGCATCAATCAACCAAGCAAGGAAGCAACATGTATTCCACGGAGCACTTACTAAAATGCTCAATGTTGCCCTGGGGCCTGTAGGGCTGGGGGAAGTTTTGAACTGATCATTGCATTTATCATACTATATCAACATTCCTTGATGACATGTGTCTTTAGATTAATGTTTCTTGACCTTTATTGTATGTAGAAATCCCCAGGAGAGCATGAAAAATCACATATTTTGGGCCGCAAATGGAAAGAATCAGATTCAGTAGGTCTTGAGTGGTTCTGTGAATTTGCATTTCTAACACGCTTACAGGGCGCACTGATATTACTAGTCTGAGGACACTCTTTAAGCACCACTGCTCCTTATCCCACACTTCTTCAGGTAGCAAGTATGCCTCTTTCTTCTTTCTGAAGGGTGTGGTAGTTATGCCTGGAACATGGAAGGTGCTCTGAAATGTTTGCTGAACGAATGAATGTCTGGTGAAAGCTACATGAGTGAGGTTAGCAGTTTCCTAAAGCAAGGGCAGAATTTATTTGGGGGCCATAGCATTGTTCTAATGAGAACTGGCTTAGGAATTTGAACTTATAAATTCTTGGTGATAATATAGGACACCGGTCATATTCAGTCTCATGATTTCCCCAGGAAAATGGCAAAACCTCACCCAACTGTATGGACATCTTGAATCAGAAGCCTGCTGACAATAGTAGCTACCACCTTGCACCATGTGCATATGAGATGATATGTTTCTAGAAGAAAGTATCCAGGCCATCTGCCCTCAGCAGGGAGGCATTTGTACAACCAATTAGAGACAACTCCAGTGATACACTTCTCTGCACTGGACAGAGGCAATCACTTCAAGTCATTAAATTCCAATAGCCACTCTAAAAGCCTACAGGACTTTCTAGAAGAAAACTCTGTCCACTGGCTCAAATAACAATGAATCTCATGAGAGAGCATAAAAATACAATTGGACATTTAATCCAAGTTGCCACAGAAATTCCTCCCCATCTCCACAATATCAGACCAGCTGGAAGATGACCTTCTGAGTGATTGTGTCCTAATTTCTCACCTTGCTCTGTACACCCCCTAACTCAGTCAGAGAGCATGGTACCTTGTGTGTTGGTCAACTGCATGCATAATTCAAGTTCCTTTTATTTTTTTAAAGTTCATCTATCTCCCTCTTTGTGTTTCTATTTAATCTTATTTTGATTTCAGAGGCTTCTCTTTTGACCAAGGCAATGGCATTATTGGAAAAATATTCCTTGAGAGTCACTTCTTTAGAAAAAAAAAATATATCCACAAAATTCTGCACATCCTGCAGCTTTTCAAAGAGAAGGAGAAGAGCACACTTTTTAATGAGTATACAAGGTACACTTGGTGTTTCTCCTTTTGCATGCCAAGTCTCAGGGGGGCTAGAAGTATCTCTTTGAACCAACGCCTTACAAGCGAAATAAATAGGAACAAATAATGCTGCTAACAATAACGGATGTCACCATACAGAATCTTAGTGGGACAGTATTTTAGAACAGTGTTTCTCACATTTTAAAGTGACGATGGGTCACCTGGGTATTTTTTGTTAAAATGCAGATCACACAGGTCTAAGGAGCTCTCAGGTGACGACACAATGCTTGCCTATGAGTGGCAAGGCCACAGCGTTCCTTAATCTAGAGCAGCCCTGTCCCATGGAGCCTTCTGCTTTGTCCAGTATGGCAGCCATTAGCCACACGTAGCTACTGAACACTTGATACGTGGCTAGTGCCTGGTAGAAATGAATTTTATTTAATTTTAATTGGTTTAAGTTTAATTGAATTACAGGTTACAATGCCTAATGGCCACCATATTGAACAGTGTATCTTTGTAGCATTGAAAACTGAGACTCAAAGATTTGGTAAAAAGGTTTTAGAAAGAAGAAACCTTAAAGGCCAAGTGAAGTCCCGAATGTTTGCACCCATGTAGTAAATTTAATTCTGATCCCCTCTCTCTTCCTTTCTGCTTTCTGTAGGGAGGGCTCCAGCCTGCCCCTTCTTTCTCCAGCATGTTCCCAGAATCACTCTATAAACAAATAGTAATTAGGGAAGACTTTGTAAACATTCCGACTTGCAGAACATTATCTCATTTACATGAATCCTCTGACTTGGCAAAACAAAGCAAGAAATCTCATGAGAAATAGTTCTTTTGTTATTTTTCCTTTCACCTTGGGGTATGTCCCCCCAGGATTCTGAAGACAGGCCCCTAGGTTATTTCTTTGCTCTGGGTTTTGGCCCTTTGGCCTGGAACAAAGGAAAAAATGAAAACAGTACAGACATTCTAGAAAAGTTTAAAAGGAAAGAGAGCCCAGTTCAAGTTGAGTTCCCCCAAGTGAGAAAATGCTGAGAGCGGGGGAAAGGGTAGGGCTCAGTTTTGTCTGAACTGGATTCGACAGCTCTCAGCAGTCTGTAATCTATATTACAGCTAACAAGGTTTGGGGATCTTCCCTGGGCTGGTGAGTACTAATTTCCATGGAGGAAAAAGTTATGAGGCTTGGATGTCTTAATGATAACAGATAATTTCTCTGGGTTGGCAGAGCTACAAAGCACGTTGCTATGAAAACTGCATGAATCGGGCTTATTTCTTTTGTGTACACAGTTTGCCCTTAAAGAACCCACGTGGGAGGAGTTGCTAACCTGCTTGGGGACCCTAGTGATTAATTGCTTGAACTGGCTGGTGGCCATCAGCATGATCTTGCAATTTACCAGGTTCTATGCAGAATTATGAGACTGACGGTTTAATGGGATTTCAGGTATTAGAGCCCAGATGTCCAAGACTCTGATGTTTGAAATAACATTGCTTACGAGGCTGCAGGGCTTAAACTTTTATTTCTTCCTTGCTTCATAGATGTCCCTGTTCCCTTGTTTCTGTCATCGTGGACCAGTCAAATGCGAAGGCCCTCAAGTTGACCTATGAGAGGACATCCGGGGACCGCACCTGTGGCCCACAGCCTGGACACACAGGCTCTCTACCTTCCTGCCCAGGCTCTGAGGATTACTTTCCGTCAAGGATACGGTAATTAACTGCCCCACTGCCACATGGCATGCGGCAGCACTTACCTTCCGGATTGCTTTCACACATTTAATTGCATTTGATTCTGTCAGGGTTCAGGAGGAATGGGCTGGGACAGGTACTGTTATCTCCATTTGGACGAGGAAGCCACGGTACACAGAAGAGAAGGGATGATAATAGTCAACATTTGTGGAACCTTTATGTGCCAAGAAGTACTGTTTGCCTGGGGTTTCTATGCATCATTGCCTTAAAGCCACATCACAGCGTTGAGGTCGATACGATTATCAGCTCCACTTAGAAGCCGAGAAAACTTCGGCTCCCCGAGGCGGATCACCCAGCAAATACCTGAAGGAGCCAGGACGGAAGTTGGCCTTCTGGCCCTTTCTGACCATGCACTGCCACTTCCCTATGGAGGTACCATCAGCATCACAGACAAGACCTGGAGGCTGTTCTTGCTAACGCAACATTTATTTCCCATCATTTGCGAGATGGAAGAAAAATCCCAGCCACGTTTTTCTGATGAGACGGCCTTGTACCCCTATTCTCTGTCCTCCTCCAGACAACACCATCTCCTGATGTCCGAGAAGAGGGGGCATTCTGCTTAATATATCCCGTTTGGTAAGAATATTCCAGGGCCTTTGTGATCACGCTTCAGCCTCTCCTTCCAGCCTTATGCACTCAGGCATAGCAACTGATGAAATTCTTCCCATACTGCTGGTCCTTTGTTTACATGGTCCCCCCTTTTCTCATTCTCCTGACCAAGCTCCCCCTTTCCTGCAGGGCCAGCTCACAGGCCACTCCAGGAAGGCTCTCCATAGTCACGTAACCTCCCTCCCTGTTCTGGAGCTGTATGAATGCATTTGTGGAGTGCATGGGTGAACAATGGAATAGATAAACATCACTTCTCCATCGAGGTACCAGGGACTATGCGAAACACTGGGGATATAAAGGTGAGTAACAAGTAACCCTGCTCTAGCTGGTTTGAATCAGTGGTTAGTGTCACACCTGAGGACTGAAGGGTTCGATTCTGGACAAGAGCGCATACCTCATTGCAGGCTCGATCCCAAGCAGCAGACAGAGCCCCGGTGGAAGGAAACTAATCAATGTGTCTCTCTCACATCAATGTTTCTCTCTTTCTCTCTCCATCCCTTTCACTCTCTAAAAAATATCCTTGGGTGAGGATTAACAAACAACAACAAACAGAGCTTCACTGTCCTCAGGAAGCTCCCAGTCTAATGGAGATATGTACCCAGCAAAGCTATCACTCAGAATCGAAGGCCAGATCAAGAGCTTCACAAATAAATTTAAGCTAAAGGAGTTCATCACCGCCAAGCCAGAATTATATGAATTGCTAAAAGGGGTTCTTTAGGAAGAGGAAGAAAATAAAGATAAAAATGATGAACAACAAATACGTAACTATCAACAAGTGAATCCAAAAACCAAGGGAAGTAAAAAACCTGATGAACAATATCAACTGGTGAATATAATAGAATCAGAGGTATGGAAGGGGAGTGGACTGATGATTCTTGAGGAAATGGGGAGTGTGTGTGTGGGGGAGACTGAATATAAATTGCACCTATGGATGAGGATAATGGGGGATGGGGAAAGGACAGAGGGTGGGATGGAAACTTGGTGGAGGGGAGCAATGGGGTGGGAATGAGGAACATTTGTAATAATATGAACAATAAAGATTTATTTAAAAATAATGGAGATATTTATTTTAAAAAAATGGGCAACCACCACTACATAAAACCCTGCATGCTATCATAGAAGGGCAGGGTTTCCAGGGAGCAGCGAGAAGAGGTGGGGGTTGTTCATTGGTGTTTATAGATATGTCTGGAATCTTCCCCATGCCTTATATACCCTCCTAGTTTGGGAAACTTCATGTTTGTGTTTTATGCCTCTTTGTACAGCCTCTGAGCAATCATCATCGTCTCTAAACTGAGCAACTCTATAGTACACATTGACCCTTGTGGCTGCCCATGGTGGTGACCCGAACAGAGAGGGGGAAGCTCCCATTGTTTCCTTTGGGTCAGTGCACAGCAGCGGCCCAAACCACTGTTTTCTTCTCTAAGTGGCTGCGGGAAGTTTAATGGACTGCCTTAGAATTACAGTTTCGGCGAGTCTTCCTCAAACTTACTCCTGATCTCCAGGGTTGGGAAGTAGTTCTTACTTAAAATGATTCCTACTTCAGAGTAGCTATTCTAACTATTTAGGATCACGTGGACCCTCAAAAAACTCTTCACAAATAGGCCTTTTTATTGGTTATTCTTCTCAACCGGATTGTGAGGGAATCTTGGGCAATGGCCCAGCCCCATGGAATGCTCTTTCTCTAGAGCAGTGTTTCCCAAAGTGTGGTACGCGTACCCCCAGGGGTACGGGAAGAGTTTGGTGAGGGTACGCATTGCACCGGAGTTTGGTGGGGATACGCACTGCACTGTGCTTAGCTGCGCCTAATTCTACGTTCTCATGAGTCAAGTCAAGACAGTCTTGTGAGGCGTGAGATGGTCCGGTGTGCAAATAAATGTTATTTATAATATAACTTTTATTTATATTTTATTATGAATAATTTCATTTTTCATTTATTATTATTTTGTGTATGTACCAAAAAAAGAAAATATAAATATATTTTGATTGTTATTAAAATACATCCATTTTTTTTTTGACGAGGGGTGCTCATCGTTACGAAAATTATAGAAGGGATACACATATGTCAAAAGTTTGGGAAACACTGCTCTAGAGAGTTCAAGTTTGGTTTCAGGAGACTGCAACAGTGTTTCATTCATATTTGTGAGGTTTGTTAAGGGACAGCAGGTGCAATGGCCGTCACCACACAACATTCCCATCTTCCCAGAAACACCAGTCTGTTTGGCACTATCATTTGAAGGAATCAACATGGGAATAATGATAATAACAGGTTCCCCCACCTGTAAGTTTTGAGACCAGCTAAGTGATCAAACCTCTCTGAGCCACTGCTTCCTCCTCGGTAAAAAGAGGGAATTCAGGTGTGTTTTGCAGGTGATTTTGTGAGAGCCACTATTTTCCATTGTATCCAAGATGCATTTTGTGTTTGTTTAATAGTTTTTTGTCGCTTCACTCCCTTCATCTAGTCAGAAGGGCCTGGCGATCCCTCTGTCTTCAGGAATGAGCTTGTGTACAATAGGCAATCCGTTCTCATGCAGGCCTGTAATAACACTCAACACACCTTCATCTACTTGTGAGAGCATAAGGAGTGCGACACTCACTATTGCTGGTTTGCAAAAATGTATGAAATTGAGGTCACGCTTCCAATTTCACTCACGGGCCTCACTAATGGCTCTCTAGTTCTATAACTTTCGACATACAAGATAAATTTTTGTTTCAATGTCAAATTATAGTGTAATACTTTTCAAGCACTTTTAAATAGCAATTAAACTCAACAGGGGAAATTTTAATAGCATACATAACATGAGTGAAGTGATGAAAATATAAATAATCATAGCCAAATTCATGCATGCATGACTGCCATATGACCTAAAGTGATTATAAGGCTGCCTACATTGTCAAATGTACAACTCAAAATTGTTAAAATATGGAAAAAAGTGCATTTCAGATGCAGTGAAATGCAGTAAACGAAGGAGCATATACTATGGGTCTTGCACCCAGTAGATGCCCAACAAATCTCAAATTCCCCCTCCTCCCCCCATTAAATAACGGAGAATAGCAACCCTCGAAAGAGTGCAGGGAGGCTGGGCTCATATTTTGCAAATAGAAAAAAATGCTGGATTTAAATCTGATTCTTTCCAGAAAAAAATGTATATTTCAGAAACTAGAAAACCATGAATGATCTCCAGAGAAATCAATGTATTTTTCCAAACACTATGTGTGAGATGACTGCAAATTCTTTTTTGCAGCCTCTCTCTCGACATCCCATTGAGAAGTGGGGTCTTTTTCTCTACCCCCTTGGACCTCGGCCAGGCCTGAGACTGCTCTGTCCAATAGAATGTGGCAGGTGGCATCGGGCCAGTGTGGGGTCTAATCTTCAGGAGGGCTGGAAAGGTCAGCTTCCTCTTCCTTGGCGTTCAGTGGCTCTGCTATGAATAAGCCAAGGAGAGACTCCCATGGAGGAGAATTGAGGCTCTCGGCTAACATTGCAGCTGAGCAGCCAGCCATGTATCCAGAATAACTTGTTAGCCATTTGAGTGTGCCATCTTGGATGTCGCTCTCCAAGCTCCGGCTGACAGCATGTGGGGAAATTAGAAGAGGACCTTACTGAGCCTTGCCCAAATTATAAGATCATAACCAAATAACACTGTTGTTGTTTTGAGCCTCTAAAATATGAGGGTGTTGGTTATGCATTAATAAATAACCAAAATTCAGTACCTTGTTAATTTTCACAGATGTTCTAAGCTAGACCTAGTCTAGACACTCGAAGAGCGGAACTTGGAAGTGAATCTAGATTTTTCTGACTTTTGGGCAGAGACCCTTGCATAATTATTCTGCACACACTGAAGTTTTTAAGGTATAAGCATGGCTTGTAGGGCTCCTTTTGTCTTACTCCTTAGCTGACATCTGACCATATGAGATGAGCCTAGGCCAATTCTAGGAAAGAAATAGGGATTAAAAAATATTCAAGAGGGGAAAAGTTTCGGTATAATGCGCTCACACACACACACGCACACACAAATCTTAAACCTAGCTTAGAATTTGGGAGCTGAGTTCATGAATTAGATGCAAATGTCCTCATGATATGCCCCAGCTTTTTAAGATACCCTGTGGTGGCCTCAAGGAATAACATCCTTGTGGAAACAAGCAAGAATCACTGGGGATTCAGTCATCTCAGTCATGGATTATTCAGGATGGAATCCTAAGGAGATATAGATTACTTGTTGACAGAGTAGAGACACATGGAGTCATGTGTCTTATGACAGTAAGGCTTCACTTAGGGACAGAGGTCTGGCTGACCACAACCTCACTTTCAACAGCATTTCACATTGCTGCTCACTTTTCTGTGCTGGGATGTCATGTATCTAGCCGCCAGTGTGCTGAGACTGTGGTTTCTGCAGCGAGTGGGAGCCGGTGGTGAGCGGCTGCCCTTGTTAGAGACATCAAGGTGTAAAGAGGCAATGCTGTCAGGCATTTCTACTTGCAGGGCAATGCTCACCTAAAGAGGTTTCAGGAGAGATTTTTTTTTTTGTCTCAGAGAAACTCCATATATCACTGAAGCAGAAAGCATTTTAGCAGGATGCTATCTACCATGGGTATAGATGTTCATTAGAAATGTGATGTTAAATTTATTTTGGAAATTAAAAGGGGGGAAGTACTCAGTTGCAGAAGTCTGGGGCTACTTTAGTGTAGCGGCATATTACTGTAGCATAGTAAGTAAATGTGTTGAATTCAATACCCAGGTTTATCTTTGCATTAAAGCTGTAGAACTCATGAAATTGTAATTCTCTACCATGACTTGCTGGTTGACGAAAAAGCTCCTATTTCTTTCTTGCTAGAGATTGCATGTTCCACAAAACCTAAAATATTTACTATGTGGTTCCTTCCCCCCAAAAGTTTGCTAACTACTAATACAGAGTATGGAAATAAATCTAAATACCAATGACAGCTTTTAAGAAGCTTATATATTGCAAGAAAAATGGCTGTTACCAAGTGCTCTCTATTCCATGGAAATGCATGCAATGTCCTTGCATCTTCACTCAGCATAAGTTCTGAGAGGAAGCTAGCAGGATAGAAGACCAAGGTTCCATAGAAAGTACCAATTAGTAGTTGGTAGAAGAATGAAGAAAATAGAAAAAAGACTGAATTGCATCAGTGTGGGGCCATTTAGTATAGTAGCATATGTAGTACAGCATAACCAATAAACTGATGTGCACAGGGAGAGATTAAAAAAAAAACTTTTTTAGGTGCTTAAAAGTGAAACTCTCAGTAACCTGGAAAACCCTTAAATATTGGAGCTTATTCTGAATCTTTCTTGATAAATATCAACCACCCATAAATATGGTGTGAGACTTTAAAGAACCACTGATATGACTTTGTGTGAATAACACACACACACACCACACTGTTCTTCATTATACATTCCCCTACATTCCCTTTTCCTTTCCAGTCCCTGGTCCCAGCTTTCATCTCTTAGGTCCTTGCAATAGTCTCTTACCTAATCTCTTCCTCTCTATTCTTCTGCTCTAATCTATTCAAAACACTCTTACCAGATTACTCTTCCTAAAAAACTACCTGCTTTGCTAATCAGCACATACCAAGCATATATCCACTATGGACAAGAGATTGTGCTAGATTCTGATGGAGACTCAGAGCTGGATAAGGGAGTTTTTGCACACAAAGTGCTTAAAATACTAGGGAGGAATGGCAATATCCCTATCGGGGATGCAGAAGAAAAGGTTTACTGGGCTTTACAGAAGAGAGTGATTGCTGTTGCTTAGATAGGTCCTAGAGAGGGTAAAGTCTGAATTGGGCCTTCAAAGAAAGAAGAAAAGAGGGGAAAGGCATTCTGGGAAGTTAGCGATGCCAATCTCTATGGGAAGACCTCCTATGGCTCCACATTCCTCACAAGATAAATTCCATTGTACAGAGCTGTATCTGAGGCTTTCTATAATCACCACCCACCCCCTTACCAGCTCCACCACCACTCATTAAATAAATTCTCTCGTGATGACTCTTGGTGCTTTTCTGACTCTGAGTTTTGGGCATGCACTTACTAACATTTAGAAAAGCATTCTGTTCCCTATGTCTACCTCAACTCCATCTGTTAATTGAGATCCAACTTCTCCATGGGGCCTCACCATGGGGCTCTCCTCCAGTGCTTGGTCACATATGGTCCTACTTATACACTCACACCAAAAACAGCTTGTAGCCCAAGTTCTATAACACCAAAGCTCACCTGTATCCTAAATACAAGCATACCAATCGCAGGCTTGGATATTAAATTGCTATCAGTGCCTAACTCCTTAATCTCAACACATTTACGTTTTCCACTATGGACGAGTGATGAATAGTTCACAGTGGTGTGCAGCCCTCACTTTAAACAACACTGCTCTAGTCAACTACATCCATTCTTCCCCTATAAATCTTTAAAGAACTTATTGTCCATTTTAGGGGCTAACAATGGTGGCTTGCCTGGCCGGAATGGCTGAGTGGTAGAGTATCATCCCATGAACCAGGAGGTCTTGGTTCTATTCAGAGTCAGGGCACATGCCCGTGTGTGGGCTTCATTCCCAGTGTAGAGCATGCAGGAGGCAGCCAATCAATGATTCTCTTTCATCATTTTAAAAACTATATTTTATTGATTTTTTACAGAGAGGAAGGGAGAGGGATAAAGAGCTAGAAACATCGAGAGAGAGAGAGAAACATCGACCTGCTGCCTCCTGAACACCCCCTACTGGGAATGTGCCCACAACTAATGTACATGCCCTTGACTGGAATCGAACCTGGGACCTTTCAGTCTGCAGACTGACGCTCTATCCACTGAGCCAAACCAGTTTCAGCTCTCTTTCATCACTGATGTTTCTCTCTCTCTCCTTCTTAGAACTCAATTAAGATCTATTTAAAAAACAAACAAAAAAACTTGGTGGTCTGTTTGAGTTAATTAATTTGCATTCACTGCCAACATTTGAAAATTGGGAGATTTATACTTCTTTGAAAAAATTGGCAATTGTGGCATCATTGTCCCACATCTACAAGTGGCAATAATTGGCTGAAACTCAAGAGATCTGCCTCTTTAGATAGGAGATGAACCCTCCAGTTTTCTGCAGTCCTCATTGCACTTCCTGCTGCTCTCAGGACAGTTCATCTCATTCCTTTTGCGCTTGCCAGAACCCTGCAGGCAGTTGTGTTAGCCACCCTGGTCTATGATGTGCATCTTGCTGCTTTAATTACATTATTACATATACCAATTGCTTGTTTGTGCCTCTGTCTTGGGTTCACATCTAGATGCACATTCCTGGAGGGGGAAAGACCATGCCCTGTATTTCCTCTCATTCTCTCACAATGTTGCCCATATAACAAGCCCTTAGTAAATACATTGTAAATAACTGAATGAAGAAATGATCTATTCTGCTAGGTTGTAAATCTAAGTACAAATCCTACATCAAATGTGCAAAGTAATTTTGGCAAGACTCTCTGGTGGGTGGAAAACAGGTCTACATTCTTTGACACCCCCTCCAGTGAAAGATGAGGCTCTGTCCCTCCTCCCTGTGAATTTAGGTTGGCCTCTGACTGCTTTGGCTAGTGGAGAAGGCTGGAATGATGCCATGCCCGATCCAGATCTGGCCTGTAAGGACAGACAGCTTCCATGTGCTCTGTTGAGAAGTCTGACTGCCTTGCAGGAGAGATGATGAAGAGAAGCCTTGAGAGTCTATGGGAAGAGTAAGGACCCGGCTGAGCCAACCTTGCCAACGCACCAGGAATGTGAGGAAAACAGTTTTGGACCAGCCCTTCCACCATCTGAGGACCACACAGGAACCACATTCAATGCCATATGAGGCTGAAAAGTCGCCCTACCGAGATCTGCCCCAATTCTCAACCCTCAAAATTGTGACATAATAGTTGCTGTTTTAAGCCACTAAGTTCTGGGGGTAGTGTGCCACATAGCAATAAATAAGTGAAACAATTTACCCCAAAGTTTCTACTGTTTACACAGATGGCATCCTTATAATCAACATTCAAGTCCTTATTTATCTTTTTTATTTTTATTTTTTTCCCCAAAATATATTTTATTGATTTTTTACAGAGAGGAAGAGAGAGGAATAGAAAGTTAGAAACATTGATGAGAGAGAATCATTGATCAGCTGCCTCTTGCACACCCCCTACTGGGGATGTGCCCACAACCAAGGCACATGCTCTTGACCAGAATCGAACCCGGGACCTTTCAGTCCGCTGGCCGACGCTCTATCCATTGAGCCAAACCAGTTTCGGCCTTATTTATCTTTTTTAAATTAAGATATCTTTGGAGTCTGGCCTGTGTGGCTCAGTGGATGAGCATCAACCTGTGAACCAGGAGGTCATGGTTCAATTTCCAGTCAGGGCGCATGCCCAGGTTGTGGGCCCAATAACCAGTGTGGGCCCTGCAGGAGGCAGCAGATCAGTGACTCCCTCTTATTGTTGATGTTTCTACCTCTCTCTCCCTCCCCCTTCCTCTCTGAAATTAATAAAGTATATTTTTAAAAAATCAAACAAATGAACAACAACAACAAGATGTACATTGGGAATGATTAAGATTGTCTGGCCCTCTGGGTAAATGGTTTAGGCTGCTCATAGAGGGAGGGACTGGCGTGGGAGTTGTGCCTTTAAGGCTGAAAGAAACAGTATCTTTTGGCACATGCACTAGGGTGAGTGAGCACTGTGGTTATGCATAATTCCACTGTCATGTCCCTTCCTATGGAAATGGTGAATAATGTTCTTGTTCTCTACAGCAATTCCGTTGGGCTATTAATTTTTTATTTTATATTTTACAAAAGCATCTATCTGTTATTTTGATATACATAAATAATCTGGCCATGATCCTGCACTTTATGACTTTGTTTCTGTGACTATTAGGCTGTGGAATAGGAAATTAGATAGTCTCTGAGAAATGTTTCATTTCAGCTGCCAGATCCTTGAGGTCCTCAAGAAGTGTACATTTTTAATAAAAGCTTACCTCCTTCCCGAGAGTCTGCTTTCAATTAATCACTACATTCCCCCCCCCCTCCTATCCTTCTTATCATGTTGTAAAAGCAGTTTCCCAAGGAATTATTCTCAACTATTCTCATGTGTTTCTCAATTTCCTGTTGCAAACCCTGGGAACCAATCGACAATAATCATGATTGAAGCTACTCTAGCAGAGAAACAAGATCTAGACTTGGCCAAGTTTGGAAAGGTAATGGGAACAGAGTTGACTGTTACTTCATCCATTCCCAGAACTTTATCCCCATTACACAAACAAACAGATCGAACCCTCCCAAAGAACACCTCTCCCATATTTTGTTGTGGCCACTTTGTAATCATTTAACCAGTGATTGTGCAAACATGAAAAGCCTGTCCTTTGCCAGAGGTTTAAAAAGCAGCAAGGGTGGGGAACATGTTGTGCATAGAAGAGAAGATACACACACAGTAGAATATGATGATATAAAGACCTCTGGAATAACAGGAGAGAAAACTAACTTCTTGAAGTTAAACGGGGGCTGGGGAGGAGAGGGATGGAATACTCAAGACAAATGAGAAACGCACGGTGAAAAGAAATGACACATGAACAAGATATTTTTGTCCCCTCTATTGTGTATTTATGGTTCCACTCTATGTAATAGAATAAACATACATTCAAAACTATAGTAATTAAAACAATCTATGCCTACAAGAGAAACACGATCTGATGGGAAGGGAGGTAGAAAGAAAGTAACTACTAGTATCTACATTGAGTGGCCAGATTATTATAACCTCTGAACACATAATCTGGCCACTCAGTGTATATATAGTAGAGGCCTGGTGCGTGAATTCATGCATAGGTGGAGTCTGGCCAGCCTGGGCATGGGGAGGGGACATGGGTGGTAGGCCATCCTGCCTGCTAGTCAAACTCCTGGTCAAGGGAACAATTTTCATATTAGCCCTTTATTATATAGAATATACACTGAGTGGCCAGATTATTATGCATTCAGAAATCATAATAATCTGGCCACTCAGTGTATATTCTAATGGGAGAAGTGCTATATGAGTGATGGGAAAACGTGTTACAAACCTTTAGGGAGCATTAATTACATGCAGGGGGTGGGAAGGGGCATGCAAGCTAAGCTGGTGTGTGTGTGTGCAGGTGTCTCCTGTAGCTAGAGATCAGTATTCTTATAGAGAGTTAGTTCTGTGGAAGCCAGGATGTGGAAGAGAGAAGGAGCAGAGATGTTTCTAGAATGGCAAGACGTGGAAAAAGATTAGCTACGGCTTAGTCACAGGATGAGTTAACCGAGTAAGAGGTGGGGGAGCAAGCAGAGTGCAGTGGCTTACAACATAACCTAGTGTTTGGAGCCAGATCATGAAGAGACACGTCTACCACACTAATGCGTTCGGATTTTGTCATGTAGGCAGTGGGCAGTCAGGAACCGTTCAAAGCAGAGGGTGTGCCAAGATCATATATATGTTTTAGAAACACCACTCTGTATGGGTACTGCTGGTAGGGTGACCATGTATTTGCCTTTCGGACAATTGTCATAGTTGCCCTTTTACATCTGTTGGAGTGAAAACAAGGTCCCTGTTTACCTTTGCTCAGAGCAGTCTCCCTAGACCAAGCACAGAGCCTCGCCAGGGATGGGCAAACTTTTTGACTCGAGGGCCACAATGGCTTCTTAAACTGGACTGGAGGGCCGGAACAAAAGCATGGATGGAGTGTTTGTGTGAACTTATATAAATTCAAAGTAAGCATCATTACATAAAAGGGTACGGCCCGCTCTTTCGGCTCCTCGCGTTCCGGATAGAACAGCCAAATGGGCTGGATCCGGCCCGTGAGCTGTAGTTTGCCCACTCCTGGCCTAGCCCATAGCAGAGGTTCAAGCTTGACTTACTGAATGAATCAAATTGTTGGATATCAGTGTAGGCCAAGCAGGCGGCGATGAAGGCCTGCATTGGGCAGTACCGTTGACAACAGGCCAGAGAGAAGAGCTTTGACTGACATTTCAAAAATGAGAAGTCAGACTCACTCTAAGAAACCTGGCAGGAGAAAGGAGGAATGTTAAGGGGGACTCAAAAGTTGCCAGGGAGGGCAATGGGGTGGGTGGGTAGGTAGGGGGGAGGGCAGTAATTAAGTAAGCAGGAGGAAGAGGAGGGATTTGTTTTGAGAGGGGAAGATAATAATGAATTGGGGTTCTGACACATGTTTGAGAAGCCTACAGGATACCCTGTGGGCGATGTCGTGAGGGCAGAGGCAGAATGCCATAGTGAAGAAAAAGGAGAAGCCAGAGAACCTTGGATTTGGCTTACTCATTCACCAGCTACGGGATTTGTGCCTCTTCACTCAGGACATGCCCTTAGCTTCTCAGGTCTCTAACCTGTACAATGTGGAAGATAAGACTCTCTGCCATAACTCACTCAGGATGATTTTATAACAATCAGAAGTTTAAAAGTGTGTGAGAACGTGCTTTTTAAAGTTATACAGAGCTTTATGAGAACTCACCGTTATGATCGTCATCGTCATCGTCATCATCATCATCATCATCATCATCACTGCCCTACAACACTGCAGGGCATCCCTTAAAAGAGCCTGGTACTAGTCAGTTCAAGGTCATAGGTTTAATGCATACGGGCCCCTGACTTATTAAAATTACAAGTAGGTCCCTCACCCTTCGCCAGCAGCCTTGTGAGTGAGTGTAACAGCAGAGTAGTCTAGGCGCATGAGCAGAAGTAGGGAAAAAGTCTCTCTCCGCATGTCTTCTACTGAGGGTGGCATATTCCATTTCAAACCGGAAGAGGAGATATTAACAGGAGAGTTAGGAGGTGTGCTCTGTTGCTGGTGAGCACAATTCATGCTCAAACAAAAATATATTCTCCTGACAGGCCCTCTTTTCAGAAAACCCAACACAACTCCCTTACGTAACACACCCTTACTTCTAAAGTTGTCACTTTCCCATCTAGGGCTTCACCCCCACACTATGCCCACCATGAGTTCCATGCCTGGTTCAGGGGAAGATGAGTAGCTCCCCATGTTATGTCTGGTAGCACCTGGATTTTCCCTATGACCCGCTGGAAGCGTCTCAGCATTTTTCCTTTAGGTCACCTGTAAGGCTCTGGAAGAGGAAAGGGTCTTCCATTCAGATGACCGATTTCAAGATTCCTAAAAGCGAACACCACGGTGGCTCTGGTGGGAGACTAACTGAAGGCAGCTTTCTGCTAGAGACGGGGTCCTGTCCTCCAAATGAGCCGCAAGCACAGATTCTCTGCCACATGGAAACGCTGAGTTTCTGAGAACAATCAATAGGGCTATATCGTTCGCCTGTCTCAAGTTCTTTGATGTGATATAAAAGCAATAATGTGCCTGGGAATGAACTCATAAACAGTTATTCATTTTATAGCATAATAAAAGTGTGGCAAGATTGAACTGGGATTTAGGCAAAGAATTGGGCTGGCGGTAAGGAGATTTTTTTTTTTTCCTTGCACTGTGTCATCATTAGTGTATCACCGGGTGGCTCTTGGCCTCCATTTTCCCACTAGGGGAACATGGGTAGAAGTGGCGTGGCACAGTAGGCAAACAGGTAAAGGTAAGAATTGCAATGTATAGGGAAGGTTTGCTAGGCTTTGCTCTCGAATGTGGGATCCATCAATGAACAGAACAGAAAAAAGGAATTCCTGCATTGATGAAACTTGCAATAAATAATACACATAATAAATTAGTTTTTACATGGGAAGTTGATAGGAGCTATGTTAAAGGAAAACACACAGAGTGGGTGAAGTGACTTTGGAACATGAATGTGGGTGGGGAGCACGCTGCTGGCTTCAGACAGGTCTGGATTCTCACTTTGTCTAGTGACTCCCCTCATTCACCACAAATCCTATATAATTAAAAGCTAATATGCACCTGTCCCCTTGACCAGGAGTTCCACCAGGGGGCAGGGTCAGCCTGCCAACCACCTGCAGCCCCTCCCCTGTGATGGCCTGACCTGATCCCACAGGTCACAAATTCATGCACCAGGCCTCTAGTAATATAATAATCTACTAATGCCATAGGTTGTCATGATGACTCAATGAGAGGAAGTAAAAGCACTTAGCCCTCAAAAGTGACTATTCTGATCTTTATTTTCAAACCCCCTATACTTTGACTTCAAAAACAGGATTCTCAGAAAACAGGTACTAGAGTAACAAAGGACAATATTTTAAAATCACAAAGAAAACCAAGGTGATAGTTCAGTCCAGGTCATTTGCCTCAAGATATGGCCAATTATGGGAACAATAGTGCTGCTTGCAGACATAGAAGTGCCTTTAAGATTCACACAGGACATCTGCAGGCTAGATTTAGTTCCAGGAAGGAGTGGGGGGGGGGGGAGAAAGAGGGAGAGGGAGAAAGAGAGAGAGAGATAGAGAGAGAAAGAGAGAGAGAGAGAGACAGAGAGAGAGAGAGAGAATGAGAACACAAATAAAATGGATTTATAGAATTTTTAAGAGACTTAATTTCATAAGTCTGACAAGCCTCCGGAGGCTGGCTCTTTGGAGAAAGGCACACCTGAACAATAATCAGAAAAGGCAAAATTGCCCCCTCTGGGTGCTGGCATTCACAGTTTTGATTTTTTTCTTTTTCATGCCAGGAAGGAGGCTTTTGGCAGAGGTGTGAATTTCAGAGCATCTGGCAGAACTGCTGACCTCTGCGGGAAATGCTCGTGTCCTTTGATGTAACTTCTTGTTGAGCAAACAGTATTTCTGGTACTAGAAACATTTTGGGTTTATATCATTTTCCATCAATCTTTATTCAATGACATTATCATTGCTCACCTATTACAGACATTTCTCAAATGAGACTTCTCCAAAGGGCACAGGGCTGATGTGAGGGTATATTGAAATGACCAAAAGATTTTGTTGCTTCCTCCTGCCCTTTGCTCATAGAGGTCATAAAATCACTCATGGGAGAAGACGTTTTATTAGAAAAATGGTAAAAGAGGCTCTGACTCGTCTTCTTCTTGTGCTAGGTAAATGCTACACATCTTGAGGCTGGTACTCGTAAAAAATGATGCCTAGCTCATTCATTTATTCATTTATTCACCATATGTTAAGTGTTAAGTTTCAGGTGCTGTGCTAGATAGGTGGGCACAGACATAAAGACTCAGGAAGGCTCGTAACTCCAGAGAGAGGCTAGATTGCCCGGAATCCAAAACCAGGTCCTTCCATGAACTCTACAGAGAACGTGGCCTAGCTTCCCGAACGCTGCTGGGAACCTGGTGCTGCCAGGGCTTTCGAAGGCCTCTGGCTTCCCCAGAGGACCCAGGAGCAATCTGAGAGGGAATGGGCTCGGTGCCAGGCTGGGGACAGCGGAATCATTGCGCTCAGTAACTGCTTGCAGGGGAACAGGGTTAATGGGCCAGAGTGTTCAGGAGTTCAACTAAGTCCCGCAAAGAGCATGCTAAGCAATGTAGGCAAGTTTACTTCAACTCAGCAAAACTTTATGATGGGACTCCTGAGGAGCAAGTTGGCCCAGATGTGGGAGGATGAGGATTAAAACCCACCTCCAAGGAGTTTACAGTTCAAGTCACACCTTGGGCCAGCCAGGTGCAGCAGGGGCGCTAGAGGTTCCTCCCCAGCTCATTGAAAGATCAAAGCAACTCTGTCAGACCAGGTGATGAGACTGAGGCTCAGAGAAGGGAAGTGCCTTGGCTAAGGATGCAGTGAATTAGAGGCTGTGTAGCTTCAATCACATTTTCAGGCTTTTTGGAACTGGGTGTCCAAATACAGAAGAGATTCAACCAGCTTTGCAGGTCACAGGATTCATAGTGTGCAGTAGGAAGATGGAAGAGTTCTCAGGTAGTCAGCCCTTTGTGCCAGGTACTGTCCAAAGTTCTGATACTTCACATTTATTATCTCATTTAATTCCCACAAACCAATTGTACAGAAGGCACCATCATTGTTCCCTTTGAATGCATGACGAAATAGAGAAATAAGGAGGCCAAGTTAATGGCAAGAATTCATATACTCAACAACTTGATGAACCAGGATTCAAATCGTGGCTGTTGGAGACTGTGCTATTCTTATGACACTGCTGCCTGGAGCTAGCTCTTTTCCTTTGGGGCACCTTGAAGATCGATACCAAAGAAATGTTTCAGCTGTGGAACTTCTAGCAGAATATGGATAAGTAGGATGATCTAAACCAAAGGCACCAGAAGGATTCTGTCTCTTTCAAAAAGTCCAGACGGCCCTCCCTTGACAGCAAGCTGGTTACTCATGGATTTCTTTAAATCTCAACTTTGAAAGAACTTCCATCCATCCATCCATCCATCCATCCATCCATCACTAAACAATTATAGAGGGTCCACTATATGTTGTGCCCCATGTTAGATGCTGGTGATACAAGGAACGTCTTAGAAAAATAATTGGAATTCAGTGATATGCATATCAGAACTGAGGTAGAAGTAATTCTATGTGTGCACAGAGGAAGAAGGTAGTAAATATCAGCTTGGGGGAGTCAAGAACGTTCACAGGGGCAGAGGGGGTGACATGTAATGTAAGGTGACATGGGAACTGCTTAGAGGAACGTGGCAGCTTTGAGTGTGTGTGTGTGTGTGTGTGTGTGTGTGTGTGTGTGTAAAAATTGAGGAACAGTATGAAGAGTGAATGAGTGGAACATTAGAAACCACTGGCCACATTAGGAGGGAAGGACACTGGAGTGGGAATTAGAAGACTTGGGTTTCCCCCTGGGCCTTGCACAACACGGGCGTATGACACTGGGTAAGCCACTTTGTTTTTCTGGGACGCACTTTCCTCACTTATGAGACAAGAATACTGCTATTCATAAGGGTGTGACTGAACACTTATGGGGTTTCAGAAAACCACTTTATTTTTATAAATGAACTTATCCTCTCCATTTTATAGCTGTCTCTCATCATGTAAGGACAAGTCTCGACCTTAAGGGAAGGAAAAGATTCATGACTAACAAATAAGACAGGAAAATGTATCTCCTGTCCAATGTTCAGATTTTTTTTTTCTCCCTCACTGTGTCTTCCCAAAGTCCACACCATACCTTATCAGTAACGAGTGCTCGTTTTTCTTTTTTTACATTTGGCCTGTCTCCCCATCCTTTCTAAATTCACAGCGGACTTTCAGACCTGCCCTTCCCACTCCCCCAGGCACCATTTTCATTATCTTTGCTCCTATGGTGTCGACTATGATGACTAAAGGCTGAACAATCTACAACAAACTCTGGTAACCTAATGAGTTAACTTGGGCTGGGCTCTGACTCTCGACTAAGCACATATCAGGATGAAAGGATTCAGAAAATGAACTCCCAGATCCTCTCTCTGGTTTCCTCCTTCATTACAGACCCTGCACATCTCGGGTTCCCCTGTGGGAAGACGTGCCCTACCATGACCAGTAATGACTGCCATCTGAAGTTCAGAGCCGAAGCCCAATTATCTACCTTTATTGTATCAGATGCTTCCATCCTGACTAGCTCTGGGGTACAGAATACTGCCCCTCCTCCTGGGATACAATCTGTCTGGGAGAGGAGAAATACGAATTTGCCACGTGGGAGAAGAATTTTAAAAAAAGATCAAAGAAAGCTGAGGGCACCTGGCCTGGAAGAGAGATGTTTTGTAATGGTTGGCTTGACGTACCTGCAAAGCTGCTCAGGAGATTGAGGACAAGTGAAAGGAATAGGAGGGTAATGATGACAATGGCAACTATGTTTAATGACAGCTCTCCATGGGCCAAGCACTGTGCTAAGAGCTTTATCTGAAATGCTCATTCAGTTCTTGCAGCAAGCATATGACATATTCTGATCACAGTTTTAGAGGTGACAAATAAAGAGGCCTAAATGACTTGTTTTTTTTTAAAAAATATATATTTTATTGGTTTTTCACAGAGAGGAAGGGAGAGGGATAGAGAGCTAGAAACATCGATGAGAGAGAAACATCAACCAGCTGCCTCCTGCACACCCGCACCGGGGATGTGCCTGCAACCAATGTACATGCCCTTGACTGGAATCAAATCTGGGACCTTTCAGTCTGCAGACCGATGCTCTATCCACTGAGCCAAACTGGTTTCAGCTTAAGTGACTTGTTTAAGGGACTGTGCTAGCAAGTGTCAGAAGCAAGATTCTAACCTAAAGAGAACTATCAGACACATGGTTTCCTAGACTGGCTATATATATGGATCATTCCTTGTAGCTTTTCAAACTGAATAACCCAGAGGATGGACAGAACTAGAATTTCTAGCCATACCACGTGAGGCCATGGGATTTCCTGAAAGTTTCCTCGGTAGTTCTGATGTGCAGCCAGGTTTGAGCACCTCCACAACACATGCTTGTCTGACCTGAAGGGATAGATCTGGTAGCATGTGCAGGGGGGCCAGGTTTCAACTCAATGGATGAGTTTCTAACAGTCAAGGCTGTCAACACCAAGATGTAAGGTGGTACTTTGGACATGACTGTGCTTCCTATGAAATGGGGACTGGAGATCACTTTGCCAGCAAAATATAAACATGGCGATGTTTAAATCACTTCTAATCTCCAGTTGTTGATGTCCACACATTCATTCATTTATCAGTCAAATATTCACAGTCAAATATATGATGGGTCCTAGGCCAGGCATGGCCATTCAGCTAGTGAACATTGAAGATGGCAGTGGTCGGCAAATGCCTTAGTTCACAGAGCCAAACATCAACAGTACGACGACTGAAATTTCTTTTGAGAGCCAAATTTTTTAAACTTAAACTTCTTCTAATGCAATTTCTTCAAAATAGACTTGCCCAGGCCGTGGTATTTTGTGGAAGAGCCACACTCAAGGGGCCAAAGAGCCACATGTGGCTCGTGAGCTGCAGTTTGCCAACCACTAGGCTGAGGCAATTGATATTTTACCTGACCCTCTGCCTTTTGGGAGTTTTTAATTTGAAGTACCTGTGAGAAGGTGATCCTGCACCACACAGCTTAGAATATGTTAAGAGGATGTCTTTTGCCCTAAGTTTTTTTCACTAATTGATTCATTCATTTATTTAGCAACTACTTATTGATTGGCTACTAAGTATTAGATGGCTACCTGGTCACCAAAATTTGTGGTCTCTCTTTCATAGAACTTTTATTAGGAGGAGTTGCCTAGCTAGGACTACATGTCCCAGCATCCCTTGCGATTCGGTGTGGCTAGGAGACTGAGTTTCTGAGAATAGGATGTACACAGCTCTAACCCTGGTCCAGAAAAGCCTCCCATCAGGCACTCCTTCACACTCCTTTTCCTTTTGGCTGGATTGAATAGAGAAAACCTCCAGGAAGACTTAGAAAGCTACTCACCAATGATGGCAGAGCCTCTGGTGACCCAGGTTGCTGAACAGTCACATGGATGAGGGCCATCTTGGCTGTCAAACTTGCCAAGTACTGTGACCCATGGTAGAAATAAAAGTCAACCATGCTTGTACTTTCAGACACTTTTTGGCCAATTTGCTCCTGCAGTTGGCCTACCTTCATAGAGATCGGTGAACAAGATAGATCTTGTTTTGTGTCTCAGAACCAGCAGTTGCACTGGGGAGACAAATTATAATCAAGGTTGTCACAAGATAAGCTACCCACGGGAGCATATAACAAGGGCATCTAAGCCAT
The DNA here is from genome assembly GCA_963924515.1 of Vespertilio murinus. NCBI lineage: Eukaryota > Metazoa > Chordata > Mammalia > Chiroptera > Vespertilionidae > Vespertilio > Vespertilio murinus. The sequence goes on from OZ004717.1 coordinate 21,591,627, forward strand.
TCTCCTGAGTGATCATAGAAATGCCACTCAAGCCCAGGCAGTGTGGCTCAGTGGTTGAGCATCAACCTATGAACCGGAAGGTCACAGTTTGATTCCTAGTCAGGGCATATGCCCAAGTTGCTGACTTGGCCCCTGGGAGGGGACATGCGAGAGGTAGCTGATCAATGGTTTTCTCTCATGGTTGATGTTTCTATCTCTATCTCCCTCTCCCTACCTCTCTGAAATCAATAAACATATATTTTTAAAAGGAGAAATGCCACTCAAATAGAGACCTAGAGTTTATACTAGAGTTCATTAGGAGGGGAGAGGGGAAGGGTGTTCCCATCAGCCTGAGGCAAGACAGAGCTGGCTGTTTGAGGAAACGAAAGAGGTTCAGTATGGCCAGAGGGAGGCCAGAGGGCGGTCAGAGGGCACAGCTGGGGAGTGGTAAGGGATGTTGCTGGAGCATTCAGATAGTCTGCTAGACTTAGAGGAAAAGAAAGGTTCCATGTCCCTTTTAGAATAGCAGGCTCAGTGGCCCCAACTTCACTGGAGGAATACCTTCAGAGACCTGCTGTTCTGTATACTCAAAGTGTGTTACTGTGTGTGTGTGTATGTGCATACGTGTGTGTACATGCACATTGGGGTAAGAGAGGGAGACAAAGAGAAAGGGGAGGAAGCAAGCTGATTCCGTCATTTTTGGACTGAGTCATATCACAGAGCCAACAGAGGGTGTTGGCTGTCAGGGCGCCGCCAGCCCGTGCTGGGTTCAGGCCACGGGGCCGGGAGATTTGTGTGGTGGGATCACCAGCTTTGGCAGGATTAGCAGAAATGAAGAGCACCAGCCCAATTCCAGTTTAAACAGACAATATTGAAGCCCTGCCAGGAATAATCTAAGTAAGATTTTGCAAACTTTAATAACAGCTCAGAGAAACTGATCAGAGCATTTGGCTTCGCCATGCATTACTGCTGAGCTGGGCCCATGCAATAGTAGAGAGGAATGAATCTACACTCCCCTCCCCCCCCCATTCCCAGGAATAATATTTTTCTTCCTCCTACATGGAGTGGATTTCAGTAAAGTCTAAATGTACTTTTGTTCCTTTATTTCAACTTCTCTATAAATCGCCTGTAGGATTTTGGCACCATTGTTAAGATAGTCAGTTTACTGACTGAAATATCTTCTCTTATTAAAAAATGTATTCTAGAAACTTTCTTTGGTTGGAATCTTAATTTGTAGCTTTGATGTCCCATTTTCCGGCACTGACCATGAGAATGAGGTAGAAGGTTTTTGGACCTGCCAAACAGTGGGAGAATTCCATGTTTATTTCCCTCTGGGAAATAGAATGGTGTCAGCTCTCTGGACCCACGTAGTAGAAAGAGCATGAAATGATTTGGGAATTTGAAAGAAACCACATCCCAGATCTACCACTTAAGAACTGGGTGACTTTATTTATTTATTTATATTATTATTTTTAAAAATATAATTTATTGATTTTTCACAGAGAGGAAGAGAGAGGGATAGAGAGTCAGAAACATCTATGAGAGAGAATCACCGACCAGCTGCCTCTTGCACACCCCCTACTGGGGAAGTGCCCGCAACTAAGGTACACGCCCTTGACCGGAACCAAACCTGGGACCTTTCAGTCCGCAGGCCGACACTCTATCCACTGGGCCAAACCGGTTTCGGCAAGAACTGGGTGACTTTAAAGAAGTGACGTAAGCACTCTAGGCCTCCACTTTCTCTCACCTGTGAGATGAGGACATCCCTGGTAAATTGCAGAGATTAGATAAGGAAATGTGTATCAAGTGCCTGGGATAGCACCTGCCTTTCAGGAGAAATCTAACACATGGCATTTCCCTTCCTCTCTACCTCCTCCTCCAAAGGGCTGAGAGAAGAGTCTGGGAGGCCCTGGACAGTGTCACAAAGATTGTTTTCAGGTCGGTACATGGTTAGTTAGCATCATTCCTTACTCCCAGCTCCATGAAATGGAAACCTCCATAGTTCCCCTTCATCTGGGGTTTCTCTTTCTGCAGTTCCAGTTACCCACAGCCAGCTGTAGTCCAAAAATATTAAATGAAAATATCCGGAAATAAATAATCCATAAGTTTTAAATTGCCGTGGTCCTGAGTAGCATGGTGAAATCTCATGCAACCTCCTCCCCATCCTGCTCAGGACCCGACTTATCCCTTTGTCCCTGGTCTCCACGTGGTGTGTTCCCACACGTTAGTCACTCAGTTATCAGGGCCACTATTGCGGTATCTCAGTGCTTATGTTCAAAGAACCCTCATTTAAGTTAATAATCAGCCCAAACCACCAGAGTGGTGATGGTGGCAATTTGGATGTGCCAAAGAGAAGCCAAAAAGTGCTTCTTTTAAGTGAAATGCTAAGTATGTATAGGAAAAAAAAAATAGTGTTTACAGGGTTCAGTACTCTCCATGGGTTCAGTCACCCACTGGGGTCTTGGCTCATGTCCTCCTTGGATAAGGCGTGAGGAGGTACTGTAACATTATCAGACCTGGCAGACAAGTAGATCCATGGGCGTGTGTGACATTAAATATTAAGGTGCTTCCTGCAGGGAGCAGGTATCTGAAGAGTCCGGAGGATGAAGCAGACCCAAGCACATGGGAGCCTTCAAATAGTCCTGGAGCTGTAAAATCCAGCATCAGGAATACAGTCAATAATATTGTAATAACTGTGTAATGTGCCAGATGGACACTTGAAATATCGAAGGGATCACATTGTGGTAAGCATAAGATCGTCTAACCACTATTCTGTACTCCTGAAACTAATACAAAATAATACTGTACATAAACCGTAATTGAAAAATAAAATTAAAAAAACCAGGCTGAAAGCTAATTATTACTAGAACTGGGTCACTGGGCAGAGATGCTCAAATTTGGTTCCACCTCAGGACAAGAGAAATGCTTCGACCTCACTTTGGGAATAATGTTAAGTGAAAGATGGACTGAGATCTTTTCATCTTAGAGAGATAGATATTTTCCAAACAAAACAGATCTAGGAGAAAATGAGGGGGGGGGGGGTTGGTAGAAGATAGGAGAGCATTATTTCCCCGACTGTTCTCAGTGCGGAGTTTGTACACAGAGGGATTGGAGCATCCTTTCTCATTCTTACATCTTTGCTGAGATTCTATCTCTTTCAAAAGACTTCCCTCACTACCCAGCCCCCCAAAAGCAGGCATTTTCTATCTGCTTACCTTGCTTTATGTTCATCATAACATTTATCATCATCTGTAATTACACATTTCGAGTTGGGTTTGCGTTCATAACTTGTCTCCCCAGTGGAGTGCACCTGTGAGTGCATTTTGATGGCCGGCAGATCCCTGGTGCACAGTGTGAGGTACAGAAATGCTCACTGAAGGAAGCCACAGACAAAGCATGTATATATTCGTGTACAGGGACGGCTGTGCTTATTTTTAGTGCCTAGGATGATGATTAAAGTAAAATAAAAATTTAATTATTGCTCTAAAATAAGACATTAAAAATAGATAGTTTCCCAGCAAATACAGTCACTTTTTTTTCTGGGTTCAGAAGCACTTTTGGAAGCAGAATTGATTTTCTTCCACTTGATATTATATAAGGATCCTAAAAAAGTTTCATGTTAGGCCAATGAATTCCAACTTACATTCAGGTAAATGTGCTCACATTTTAGAATTTCATCCCGTTTCTTGGTATCCGGAAAGTATTATCCAGATAAGCTGTCATTTCTACCACCACTTATTTAAAGATCGGCTCAATCGCCTCAGATCTATAAACCTTACATTTTAGGGTGGGATGTCACTCTCCGTCTACTAACAAATAACATCTTACAAGCACATTAAATAAATGTGGTGAGCTGTATGCTGGTGTGTGTCCACAGGGTTTAAACACTCTGGTAAAGAAAGCACTGTTTTTCAGGAGGCAATCAAATGCGAGTCTTGCTACAAAGTGAAAGGCACCTTAGCAGTGGGAACTGACACAACTTCCGACGATGCGCCACACTTCAGAGGCAAATGCACTCTGCTCCCGGTGGTTGGGTCACATTTGAAAAGTGCATAGGGGAGGCAGACAGAAAGAAAGATAACACTAATGGGCAGTCAGAACCAGTCCACCTGGGAAACAGGCAAAGAAACCTCCAGAATGTGACCCATTTGGGGCTCTCTCCATTCCTAGTCAGGTGGGGTGTGAGAGAGTGGTAGAAGGTAGGAGAGTATTATTTCCCCGATTGCTCTCAGTGAGGAGTTTGTACACAGAAGGATTGGGGCATCCTTTCTCATTCTTACATCTTTGCTGGGATTCTATCGCCTTCAAAAGACTTCCTTGACTACCCCGCTTTCCAAAGCAGGCATTGTCTACCTCCTAACCTTGCTGTATGTTCATCAAAACATTTATGATCAACCGAAATGACACATTCCTGTCTCTCAGACCATCCTGAACGCTTTGCAAAAGTAACTGCGCGCAGCCTGTTCTGGGAAGACAACATAACGGAAATTGCAGACCCCGGACTCGGAAGCAGGCATTTTCTGCTGCGGACTGTGACCTACCACAGAGGAATCCCTTCAAGCTTCTGCAAATGGGATGGTAATAGTAGCTGCCTCCCAGGGTTGTTTGAAGTGAAACAGGCTGACGGTACCGTGCCAGGCACTTAGTGTGACCTCAACCAACGTATGTTGGCAGTTATAAAAAAGCTCTGTTTGGTGATTACTTCGTGCCTTTCACCGATTCTTCCGCGATGCGCCCCATTTATGAGGGAGTCCTAGCAAAGACGAGGGGTGTCGGCAGCCACGCGCCTTCCTAGCACGGAAGCAATCACGCCCTGCGTTATTAAACTCCGCGGAGTCCAGCGCAACGTGTGAAATAATAAGCATTAAAAAGAGCCCAAAGAGTGGCACGTTCTCTCATCCGTGAAAGAGTGGCACTCAACAATGAAGCTCGCAGGCTAAATTGCCAAGTGCAAGGTTTACACTTAGGACGGGGCCATTCTGAAACAGTTGATTACTGCATCTAAGATTATGGGTGTTCTTGCGGACTGTTGAAATGGATGAATTAAATATAAAGCGGCGGATGATTACAGACATGTTATGGGGAACACCTTGCCCGGGCTGCCTGGAATCATTCCACATCGCTCCACGGAGAGATTAATCAATTGTAACTGGTGCCTGCGAAAGGCATTGCCAACGATACCCGTTCTCTAGAAGAAATGTCACATAGCGACTAAATAGAAAGATTCATTTCATTAGCAAAATTGACCCTTAAGATGAAAAGCCATGTTTTAGGAGATTGGAACTCTCTCCTATGCTTCACTCAGGTTGAGGGAAAACACACACAAAGCAAACAAACAAAACACCTTGCAACAATGACAGTAACACACAGCGGTGGCACATCGCACAGAGCCGCTCGGGCGACTAGACAAAGTGGTTCAACGGCACAGGCAGAAACTGACCTTCCTGGTGTGTGATTAGTTTTCCGGAAGGTCAGAGGTGATGGCAGGTTAGCATTTGGGCCCTGGCAGAAGACAGACCCCCACAGCTTGAACTGTGCATTTTCAGCCAGTTTCTCACCTTCCCTGAGCCGTGCTTTCCCCAGGGGTGAATTTTGCACGGTCGTCACAAGGCCTTCGTCATAGGGTTGGTGCGAGGATCCTGGTTCAATGTCTATATGAACTACTCCATGCAATCCTCACAACAGCTCCACTGTATGTGCTTGGTGAGTGGCAGCCATTTTCAAACATTCTGCTAGCCCCTGAAGAACTTCAGTGACCTTGGGCGATTCCCATAACTTATAGGTGCAGCTGTTTCCTCACACGGAGAAAGACGATAACTAATGATCGTGCCCACCTTACTGCATTGCCGGGAGAAACGAACAAGTTGGGTATAGCGTGCTTAACAGACAGATGGTCAGCCTCCTATGTGTTAGCTGCTATTATTACTATGACTGTGACTCCTGCAACTATTTTAAGAATCAGTCAAGACCCATAAGAATAGACTGGGGAAAGCATCCCTTCTTGGACTGTGGTCCTGATAGCTATGTCTTGTCAAACTGATGCTATGCTGGGAGCCCTGCACTTGCTGTTCCACTCTCGCTGTGGTGTTCCAGAAGCCTTATCTATGGTCTGTGGGTGTGCCAACCTGAGCCACCTGAGAGCCATCACAATGTCACTGACAGCCTCTCTGGATGGGAGGGCCCAGGGTATGGGAAGGAGGAGACAGAGGCTGAAAACTGTTTGCTCAGGCCTTACAATTTTGTAGGGCCTTGATTGGGACATTTGATGTTGTTGCTCAGTAAGGTATTTTTCTCTGTTATTCAAACCACACAGTTATAATGAATGTGAAGATTATAAAATCATAGCAAAATATTGCTCCTCCCCTTTTCTTCCCCCTTCCCCTTCTTTCCTCTCTTCCTCTCTTTGAATATATTGCGAGCTTCAAAGAACAGGAGAAGCCAAGGCAACCCTGGGGGACACCTTGACTTTGAGAGACTTTGAGCCAGAAATACCCAATGAGGCCACTTCTGGTTTTTCAACCTCATAGGAGGTGATACTGTTTGTTGTTTTAAGGGCTAAACTCTGGGGTAACGTGTTATGCAGTGATGGATAACTAATACAAATTTAGGTGCACAGACACTCTCCCTGGAATCAGTTCTGGATTTGTATTCCAGTTTTGCCACTTATTAGCTTTTGAATTTGGGGCAACCCATTCCACGTTTTTTACACCTCAATGTCCTCATCTGCAGAACGGAGATACTCATTACACTTATTCCCTAGGTTCCCCCTACCCCCAGGATAAATGCTTATTAAACAGAGTGCTTGGTGCTCAGTAAGCAGTCTGTATTGGGAAGACATAATTAATATGGCCATTATAACCTTTTGCACTCATTTGGCAAATCTCTGAAATGCAGATTCTTCTTAAAGTACCAACTGTAAGCCTTGCTCAATTGGATTATGCAAAAGGAATCTTTTTATGAGTAAGGCGTGCTCGGTCAGAGAACACAAGCTTTGCCTGCTGTTGCCTGTGGTGCTGAAGGACATGGCAAGATTAACAAAATGCTGATTAACAGCATTTTGTGGTGTAATTAAGATGACGCTGAAGAATGAGTCCTCCATCACCCCATCGTTCAATCACCCTTTTCTTCCCCAGTGAGAGCCAAGAGCTGGGCTTCTCCTTCCCCTACAATCACCTGACCTCCAGCTATCGGTCCCACCCCCAGAACAGTATTTGTTCATTTTAGGGGCCAGAGTCCAATATTCTTTCAACTCTGCCTATTAACAGTCTGCACTGAGGTCAGCATGAACTTATATAGTCATTTCCTGGAAGAGCATATTCCGATGTGTGAGTGATTAGAAGCTTTTCCCTACTTCCCATTCTTCATATCTAGGTTTCTGTTCCTCTTGGCCCAATGGTTCATTTCCTCTCTGTCATCTGAGGACAGGATGAGAAGACAGCTCATCTTAAAACCATAACTTATCTGCAGCCACCGCCTTCCCAACAGGACTCATTAAGGAGACTTATCTCCCACAACAGTGTTCAAAGAGATGAGCGATCCCTCCCCACACTGGCACCTCTGCCTTTTTGGAGAAGACCATTTGGCTCACTTTTTAGATGGAAATGATAGGTTAATCCAGGCTTATTAAAACATGTGTTTCATGTGATGATCTAGTCAGGTGTTGAACAACTTTCTCATGGAGAATTTTAAAATGAGTGCACCTTGTTGGAAACAATCCGGACTCTTAATTAACCCATAGGGATAACACTGGGAGACAGGAGATGATACTGTTGATCTTGGCTTCGTCACCAAGTAGCCATGTAAACTTGGGCACATCACTACATCTCTCTGAGTCCAATCAGTTTCCTCTTTGATACATTGGGAGAGTAATACCTGCCTTCTCTAGATTTCAGGGCTTTTATAAAGATCACATGAGCCCTAACTGATTTAGCTCAATGGATAGAGCGTCGGCCTGTGGACTGAAGGGTCCCAGGTTCAATTCCTGTCCAGGGCATATACCTTGGTTGTTAGCCACATCCCCAGTGGGGGGTGCGCAGGAGGCAGCTGATAGATGTTTCTCTCTCATTGATGTTTCTCTCTATCTCTTTCCCTTACTCTCTGTAAAAAAAAAATCAGTAAAATATATTTTTAAAAAAGATCACATGAGATGATATCAATAAAAGTTCTCTGAAAAGAATAATTTTAGGGACCTTCAATTTGTATACACTTTCCAGTTGAAACAAGAAACTCTACAAACCAGGTTTAACCAGCACATTCTCCCAACACAAAACAAAGTCATATGAAAGATATGTACCATAATTGTAAATCAAACTATAAGGATAAAAAAAATTGTGTTTGGCAAAAAACGATATAAAGTTAGCTCAAAGATAAGAGACTTTCAAAATACAGGCAATACCGAAAACCTTAAAGTAGGTATTTTTTTTTGAATATGCAAGGAAGTCAGACAAATAAATGACAAAGAGGAGGGAACCTTCTGCCTATAATAATCTAAGGGTTTGATCAGGCTAATCTTAGAATAGGGAAGCCTTGCTGGCTATGAAGTATTTGGAGCTATGCCCAGATTATCAGAAAATGCCAGTTAAAATAGCCCGATAGCACTTTGCACCCATCAGATTGGCCAAAATTAGAAATCTGGGCAATACGATGTTCTCCAAAGGGAATGCACACTGGTTCACCCTTGCAGGCTGCAATCTAGCAGCACTTTCTAAAATAAGTCAGAAAGATCCCCTATAATTCAGAATCTCCATCTTTGGTCTAGAGCAGACAAATTCTTCACAAGTCTCTGTAGGAGACAACCCAAATGTGTATGACGAGAATAGTAGCTAAGAAAATGTGATGGAATGATATGTGGCCATTAGAACCACGGACTAGACATAAACAGAAACATGGACAGATTTCAAAACAGCGTAAGATAAAAATGAAGAAACTGAGGTTTACATCACAGTATTATTTGCGTGGATTACAAACACATCTACACACAAAGCCATGTTAAATGATATATTAAAAACATTGGGAGTTTTGCTTAAGTGGGTGGGGATTGGAAAACTAAAAAAGAGAGGAGAAACCCACAATAGCATCTTGAAAGAGCTGAAAAAATTGTATGCAGCGAATCAAGTAATACAGATACCTCAACCTGGGCACCTGAGGTCCAGTGAGAAGACCTGCATGTGATGTAGGAGTGCATTTCTATAAAAACCATACACCCACGTATAAACATGCCAGAAAGATCAAAAGCATTTGCAATCAAATATTAACTGGTTATTTCTGGGTGTTGGAATGCTACGTGACACATTTTCTGTTGCTTATCTGTATATCCTAAGACTTTCTACCACAGACATACATTTCTTTTGTGCAAAGGAAAATAACTTTGCTCAAAAATCCTCATCTGTGTTATGCTTTTCTGTCTTAGTAACCTGTACACGTGCCCACGATGTAGGGCTTTGAAGACCTGAGTCCCTGAAAGATGACTCAAAGTTCTTGTTTTTGAATGCTATCATGAAAACGGAGAGATGCAAGATTTTCAAGAGTTGAGACTTCAGCCATCATATTTACCAAAAGAAAATATTCTGCATGAAGACAGAGAAAATAGCTCAATGGGGCAATCATTTTCTTTTGTTGGCTTCCCCAAGAAACATAAGAGTACCCAATTAAAAAATGTCTCTAAGAGCTGTGAGGCCTTTGCTCCTGGTTAGAAACCACTGGCAAGAAACACTTAAACTATCTACCCATCTCCTATTCAGATATCAAATAATGTCAATGGGTTTGTGTGTTGTTGTTTTTTGTTTTGTTTTGTTAATCCTCAACTCAGGATATTTTTCCATTCATTTTTAGAGAGAGTAGAAAGGAGGGGGAGAGGAGAGAGAGACATTGATGTGAGAGTGATACAATCATTGGTTGCCTCAAGAACACACCCCAATCAGGGCCAGAGATCAAGCTTGCAACCAAGGTATGAGCCCTTGGCCGGCATAGAACCAGGGACCCTTCAGTCCAAAGGCCGATGCTCTACAGACCGGCTTTGTTTTTTGATCACTGAGATTTTGGAACATTTGCAGTCCTTTTCATCAGGTGGCCCTTTCTATACATTTTTGCAGGAGGAAAACCCATGCACAATTCTGTAAGAAATGAATATTATGAACAATGATTATTGATAGCTGACATTAGAATTCTTCTGAGGGAGGGAACTATTTTTGTTCCATCAAGTTCTTCATGAGCTCTACAGGGTAGAAGGAGAGTGGTAGTCAAAACCACAAAGGTAATGATAATACAATGCCGTGAATGAGACTGTGAGAGGTATTTTGCTTTGTTCCCAAAAGGAAAGTGATGCAAACCCTGGGAAAAGGAAGAGAAGAAAACAGAAAGAGAAGAACCAAGAGGAGGTGCCAAGATCTGAAGGAAAAACCAGATAACAGCCTGGGTGGGGTGCTACAGTCTAACAGGGATGCGGAAGATAATTCTGAGGCTGTTTGCGGTCTACAAAGAACATCTCTTCCCTGTCACACAGTGTAAGTAAGGTTTATTTTTGGAAACAAGAGAGGAGGCTGGGTTTTCTATCATGGAGACAGCATGCGTGGAAGCAAGAGTTAGAGAAATGCTGAGGACACTCAACGCTCCTTCGGTGAACAGCCATCCTCACTTTCACACCGCCCTGTCTAGTTCTTCAGAGTGTTCACAGCTGGCAAGCTTTGTGTTTTCTGCTTCAACAGGAAAACAAAATGAGGGCATGGACAGACAGCTGCCATTTTGGGGAGCGGGGCATGCTATCAAAGATTGCCAGGGAGTGTCCAGTTCCCCGTGCTTAGACACTGTGAGGCCAAACTAACTTTCAGAAGAGCTTCGTGTATAACAGCGAGTTTCTTCAACAGCCTGGACCATCTGAAATGGGCATGATGAAACTAAAAATATTAGGCATTTCAATACTGTACTCTGGATGCTATAGGGCAGGGAGAGAAGTTACATCGATTGGCCATGTACGGTCCCAGCCATATTACTCAGCTAATCTTAACACTGATTATCATAGAAGTTCAGGTAAGAGATGGTAAGAAGCAGAATGATTCAGTGTATATGAAGCTAGGTGGGTAGGGACATCTTACCAGTAGAAAATATGAAATGCATATACAGTATAAACTGTGCTTGACTTACCCCAAATATAATTTAACTCCAGATGACCAATTGTTTTCCTTCTACCAAAAGCTATCCTTCTTCCTCTCTATAAGAATCACATGGTGTGATTTCCACGGTGCATAATTCCATCTTTATTATTCCATATGGAATCCTGTTCTTACTCTTGTGTGAACCTTGGCTCTGACTATGGAGACACAAAGGACTAGTAGTAGCTTAGCATCAGTGAGTTGGTGGTGGCTGTATGAATGGTGGTGCTGAGAAGAATGTTAAGGTTGCTCAGATTTATTTTTGATGTCTGCCTTGGGCACAGGCAGGACCTGATGGCAATAGCAATGGTATATATTTGCTCATCTGGTCCCAGTCCAGTGTTTGTGGTGGGCACTATCTGATACAATGATTAATGAGCAGGTGACTTTATTTTTTTTAAAGATTAGAAGATGCCCACTCAATTCTGAAAACATAGGTGCAGTAATTGGAAGCTAATTAAAATATGATCAGTGTTATCTGACAAAAGCCCCAGAAAGCTTTCTTATTAAAACACTCTTTTAACTTCTTAACATGCACTTCTCCTTAAATACTCCACTCACTAGAACAAATCCATTTTAAGATAAATACAGCTATGAGCACCTGTTTATTCATGAAAATCTGTTCATGTTCAAGGACCATCCTCTGAATGAAACTGCTCCTATTTTCAAAATACTACTTGAATTGACAGTTACTTTATTTATTTATTTATTTTACATAAAAAGGCATATACATCCCAGCCACTGTAGCTCAGTGGTTAAACACTGACCTATGAACCAGGAGGTCACAGTTTGATTCCCTGTCAGGACACATGCTTGGGTTATTGGCTGGATCCTGAGTGTGGGGCATGCAAGGAATAGCTGATCAATGATTCTCATCACTGATATTTCTCTCTCTCTTCCTCTCAGAAATCAATAAAAATATTTGTCTAAAAGGAAAAAGGAATATGCAGTGTGTGTATGTGTGCACGCGAGTGTATTAATTTTCTGTAGCAGCAGTTTCTGTCCCCATAAATTATTTTCGATATCCCTTACAATAGCACCTCCGGAAAGACTTTTGTACTTTAGAAAGCAAGAAAGGTAATTCTAATGATAGGTAGCGTCTCACTAACAAAAGGCAGGTGGAAATCCCAGGATTTCCGTGCATTGTCGGTAAGACAGCAGGTTCCTTTTGCTCTTGTTTTAAGCAGAGGCCGCAGCCACTTAGAATGATCTCAGGTGAAATGTAAACTTTAAATAGGGTTATTTTTCAAGTGCACTACGAACCTCTGTGGGGTCATGGGTGGAAGGCGTCAGAGCCCCCGGGTGCTGTTGGCCTCATCATGAGGTGGGTGACCCGAAGCTTGCAATGAACACAGCAGCCCGCACTCCAGGCTGTGGGTGGGAGGCTGGAGGACCAGCTGAGGAGCTCTCCTGGATAGAGCGTCAGCCTGCAGACTGAATGGTCCCAGGTTCGATTCCGTCAAGGGCATGTACCTTGGTTGTGGATAGAGCATCAGCCTGCAGACTGAAAGGTCCCAGGTTCGATTCCAGTTGAGGGCATGTACCTTGGTTGCGGGCATATTCCCAGTGGAGGGTGTGCAGGAGGCAGCTGATGGATGTTTCTAACTCTCTATCCCTTTCTCTTCCTCTCTGTAAAAAATAAAAAAAATATATTTAAAAGAAAAGAAAAGAGAGAGACCCAAGGGAAAGAAATCTCAATTATACACATCTATCTTTCATTGTACATCCTCTGTTCTGAAGCGTCCTGGTCAGGCTCTGCCTAGGTCCCGCAGAGGGCAGAACCCGAGGTTGGCATTGTGTGGATCTTGGCTTCAAGACGGGGTGAAATGAGAGAAGATTTGTGCTTCCTGAACCCTCTCTCTGTTGGGCAATGGAGCTCCCACAGAAACTGCAGCGCGTGTTCTTCCCTTCCGAACGTGTAGGGCACGGTGCACCTGACAGGAAATGAATGCCGGGGAAGGGAAGAGAACCAGACTGGGTCAGGATGCTGGCGGCCAAGCCACTTTTGCTGGTCCCTGGAGGAACAGGACGGAGACTGGCTCCTGCAGAAAGGGCTCGGTCAGATGACCTGGTCTGATTCCCTTCTGCTACAAATAAGGTCTCCTTCATGGCCCACAATGGCTGGGCGTCTTGCCCGAGGTCCCACAGCTCCGACAAGAGCTAGAAGAATCCTGTCATTTTGTTTGGGCCTGGGCAGTGTGCTTCTAGCTTCACTAGCTGCATCTTCCCTCTGTTCCCCTCATCCTCCCCCTGCCAGCTGGGTCCAAATCCAGCATCTCTTCTGAAGATGAAGCGGTGGCCTTTGATTCTTTTTCTTTCTTCTTTTCTTTTCTCCTCTCTTGCTTTCCTCACTTCTCTTTCTTCTTTCCCTCAGTTGTTCTCTCTTTTCCTTCACTCTTTCATTCTCTATTTTCTTTTTTTTCTTTCTCATTTTTAAAAATTAAGGTATTATATGTGTACATACCTTATCAATCCCAACCTCCCCACTCCTATATATGCCCTCTCTCCCCAGTTTTTCATCCATTGGTTATGCTTATATGCATGCATATAAGTCCTTCCGTTGATCTCTTATCTCCCCCAGATCTCCCTACCCTCCCCGCTGTAATTTGACAGTCTGTTTGTTTCTTTACTGTCTCTGTATTTATCTTTTTGTTCATCAGTTTATAATGTTGCTTATTATCCATAAATGAGTGAGGTCATGTGGTGTTTTTCTTTCATTGACTGGCTTATTTCACTCAGCATGATGTTCTCCAATCCCATCCAGGTCACTGCAAATGATGAGAATTCCTTCTTTTTTATGGCAGCATAGTATTCCATTGTGTAGATGTACCATGGTTTTTTGATCCAATCATCTGCTGACAGGCACCTAGGCTGTTTCCAAATCTTAGCTATTGTAAATTGTACTGCTATGAACATAGAGGTGCAAATATCCTTTTTGATTGGTCTTTCTAGTTTCTTAGGATATATTTCTAGGAGTGGGATTACTGGGTCAAATGGGAGTTCCAATTTCAGTTTCTTTTTAAAAATATATTTTATTGATTTTTTACAGAGAGGAAGAGAGAGGGATAGAGAGTTAGAAACATCCATCAGCTGCCTCCTGCACGCCCCCTGCGGGGATGTGCCCGCAACCAAGGTACATGCCCTTGACCGGAATCGAACCTGGGACCTTTCAGTCTGCAGGCCGACGCTCTATCCACTGAGCCACACTGGTTTCAGCCATTTTCTGTTTTTTGAGGAAACTCCATACTGTTCTCCACAGTGGTTGCACCCATCTGCATGCCCACCAGCAGTGCACTCTATTTTCTATCTTCCTTCCTCTGCCGCATTCTTGCCCTCTTCCCACTTTGCCTCACCCTCCCTTTCAATAACCAAATGCTGATTGCCTGTCTTGACACCTCACAGACCTGTTAACAGCCTTGATGGTGGTAGCTATTGCCAACAGGGAGATGCGGGGGTGGGGAGTGGGGGAGGAGGTCCCTGACCAATGAGCTGCTTTGGTGAGAGATGGGATGAAACCTGGACACTTCTTTGTGAATAAGCTATTGATAACATATATCTAAGCATATTTTGTTTGGGTATGTGTTATCAATTTTTGTGTTTGCCAAAATTAAGTGGAGCTGGGTGTGGCTGGTATTTCAATGAGAAACTTGTGGAAGGCAGTGTACTCTGAGATCTCCTTCTTCATAGATGTGCAGTCTCGGGTAAAGTACCGGGGATGGTTAATTTGATGTGTCCTGGGCCACAGGGTGCCCAGGTGTTGGGTTAAACTAAGTGTGTCTGTGAGGGTGTTTCTAGATGAGATTACCACTTAAATCAGTGAACTAAGGAAAGCAGATGGCCCTCCCTAATCTCTCTCTCTCTCTCTCTCTCTCTCTCTCTCTCTCTCTCTCTCTCTCTTTTCTCTCCTCTCTCTTCTCTCTCTCTCTGGCTGTCTTTGAGCTGGAACATCAGTATTCTCCTACCTTCAGATATAGACTGGGTCTAAGACCTACATCATTAGTTCCCCTGGTCTCTAGCTTGCTGGCTATAGTTCTTGAACTTCTCATTCTCCATAACTGTATATAAGTCATTTCAATTTCTTACAATATGTATCCCCCACCTCTCCTATTGGTTCTGTGTGTCTGGAGAAGATAGATAAATGAACATAAGACATTTAGCATATGTTCAGTTAGATAAATTATTCTAGTAGTTATGCCAAAATGGGAATAGTGGTAAGACCTATATTCTGCACCATTTCTCTGCAAATGGTTAAATAAATTATCTAAATTATCATGAACTAAAATGTATTACTACTTTTAAATAGAATGTCCTACTTTTAAAATTTATTTATAATGATACACTATATATTTTCTGTCCCTCATGGCTTAACAAGATGCCTGGTAAATGGTAGGCTCCCAATTTGTCTTGGGCATCATTGCCTGTGAAGGCAGGATTTTTAAAAAAATTTCTATAGAGAGACAGGAAGGGGGAGAGAGATAAAGATTTCGTTGTTCCACTTATTTGTTGATTCTTGTAGGTGCCCTGACTGGGGATTGAACTTGCAGTCTTGGCATATGGAGATGATTCTCTAACCAACTGAACTACCTGGCCAGAGCAACAGACAGCAGGTATTTTGTGAACATCAGCAAGCTTATGTTCCTGATATTGTTGGTGTGGAGATGAGAACATGTAATAGTGATGTGTTCTCTATGTCTCACATAATCTCTGACATTTAGCATATGTTGTTAGTTAAATGAATAAATGAGTTAATCCACTAACCTATCCACCAACCCAGGCCAGGCCCCAGAAAGGAAGATAATCTGATCAATAGGTAGACCATTAATAGGCAACAGAGAGATGATTTATGTAAAACCAAAAACCCTACTTATTCTTAATTTCAAAATATTTGTCAAGTACCAGCTATATCCCAAGAAGGAAGTACCCCAAAAGTGAAATATAACACTAAGGCTTTCAGATTATAACTGTGCCTTCTCTTAAAAAAAATTCTTACATTTAAATCTTGTTGAAAGATTCCACTGCATCCAAGAAAGTTCTCTCAAACACAATTAATTAATTAACTTATAAATATGTTATTATTGATTTCAGAGAGGAAGGTAGAGGGAGAGAGACATAGAAACATCAATGATGAGAGAAAAATCCTTGATCTGCTGCCTCCTGCATGCCCCCATAGGGGATCGAGCTTGCTACCCAGGCTTGATGTCCCGTCCTTGACTGAAATCGGAATCAAACTCGGGACCCTTCAGTCAACTGGCCAATGTTCTATCCACTAAGCAAAACTGGCTAGGGCTCAACCACCTTTTAGAAATAGGTAAAGTTTAAGTGACGATGACACCCACCACCATAACCACAACAGTGCTGAAACCATAGTTGCCTGCAAGTAAAATAGGCCCCACCCACAGGAAAACTGGCCACATCTGCTGTGGACAAAAGATGAAAGATGCCAAGGAGAGTGGTGGGAATGGGAATCAGAAGCCACTCATTTTATTTTATTAAAAAATATATATTTTATTGATTTTTTACAGAGAGGAAGAGAGAGGGACAGAGAGCTAGAAATATCGATGAGAGAGAATCATCTATCAGCTGCCTCTTGCACATTCCCTACTAGGGATGTGCCTACAACCAAGGTACATGCCCTCAACCAGAATCAAACCTGGGACCTTTCAGTCTGCAGGCTGATGCTCTATCCACTGAGCCAAACCGGTTTCGGCAGAAGCCACTCATTTTAGAATGTGACTGAAGTTTTAATAAATCATTTCAGGGTCAACCCCCTGTATGTCAGGTGTTTGGCGGGGTCTTTCGGGCCGGGGCGGACAGCAGGGTGAAGAACAGCTGCAGAAGTGGCAGTGATGTAACACTCAGTCTTCCCAATAGCCCTTATCAGCACTGCAGCCTCCTTGTTGGAAACAAGGAAATTCCAGGGATCATGACTCACGCCGCATGGAAAGAGACAGTGAGCTATGTTGGAAAAGATTTAAGCAATACCCACTCTGCCATCATCCATCTTGCCACACCAGGCTCTTTGGAAACAATAATTAATAACATATATCCAAATTATTTCCATTCCCTCTGTCCCATTTTCCCAATGACAAATGAGTCATTTGAGTCCCTCTGCTTCCTATGGTACCTCACCACAGGACAGGCCTCCACGCACACCCGTGCCCACTGCTCGGCCAGGCTGCTGCTCAAACTTTCCACCACACAGCTTCCAAAATGTCTCTCCTTCATCTCCTGGGCCTGGGCGTTGCCATCTTTCTAAGGTCCCACTCGTGCTTGGAGATCCACCCTTTGTTCTTCTCCGAGCTTAATGGCCAAAATTGTGAGGGGCAGTTCTGTGGTGAGTTTCCCCTGTACTTGCTCACCCCCTCTCCCAAACCGACCTCTCCCGCTTGAGGGTCCCATAGGTCAGGAATAATCTACTCCTTCCCTTTGGTTTCTCATATTTCCTCCTTGCCCAAATGTTCTCTCAGTCCTGATTATCATGCTGCACCTCAGTTTTGTTGAGTTGATGCCTTTGGTATTTTGATACCTGCACAAACTTGAAATTAGTAAGCTCGCAGAATCACCTCGAGGTTGATCAAGTAAGCTGCATCACCGTGATGACGCCAATACAGATGGGAGAAGGGACCACAGAGCAGGGGAAGACACACACACCTGCATTTAAAAGAGCCAGCTGTGTGCCTGCTCCTCTATTTCTTGTCTTCCTATGAAATATAATTTGTGCTCCATTCCCACTGTATAAAAAATTAGATTAAAATAAAATAAAATAAAATAAAATAAAGTGGAATGACCTTAAATCTTGTCTTATAGAGATGGCTTTTTAAAACATTTTAATATCTACTGTTTTGAAATATTTCTGGGTGTAGTGGATATAGGGTATGTTAAGTAAATAGCTACTATATACATACATGTGTACACATATGTTTACTTACTACACATAGAGATTATTCATTATTACTGATATAAACATATTACTGATATAAACATATTCATTATTACTGATATAAACATATAAACATATAAACATTTCTACAGGTTACAAAATAGGTTGTGTTTTAACAACTTCTTTTTACATTTGTTCTGAGAAACCATTTCCACATCGCCATAGAACTGTTCCTGGATTTTAGTTTCCCAGGCCAGACCTCAAAAATGAATTTAACCGATGAAAGCATAAGAAGTTTACCTAATATAAAACGGACAAGACCATCAGGAAACCCATTTTCTAATTTTAGTTGTGCCACCCCCAAATAAAGCCCTGCTCCAGGTCAAGTTTCAGTCCAAATAAGGCAGATGCCCCAATTTCCCCATATTTAAAATAAAGATAGTAATTCATACCTCAAAGGTGTCTCTCTTAAATCACATATTTGAAAGTGACCAGCCCATTTCCCATCTTGAAAATAAAGATAATAATTCACATCTGAAAGCCTTATAAAAATCCTCTTACAGCTCCTTATAGAAACGTGGCCAGCACGCAGCACGGACTCCATAAACAATTACAAAACGGGTAGCAGTCTCTGCTTAGATGCCCGTTTCAGTCACCGAAGCCACTGTTCAATGAATCTTTAAGGGTCTTTTATATATATATATATATATATATATATATATATATATATATATTTATTTATTTATTATATATATTTAATTGATATTTTACAGAGAGGAAGGGAGAGAGATAGAGAGCTAGAAACGTCCATGAGAGAGAAACATCAACCAGCTGCCTCTTGCACATCCCCTACCAGGGATGTGCCCGCAACCAAGGTACATGCCCTTGACCGGAATCGAACCTGGGACCTTTCAGTCCGCAGACCGACGCTCTATCCACTGAGCCAAACCGGTTTCGGCTTTAAGGGTACTTTAGATTCAAACCAATAGCAAGAATTCAATCCAGAATTTTGCACCTGCGCTGTTCCCACTTTTGCCCACACCCCTCACCCCTCATTTCCTAATTGGTTACTAATCCTGAGTCGTGTCCTAGATGAGCTCACCTTATACCACTTCCCTGTCTGCTCCTGCTCCAGACTCAGTGGCCTCAAGAAATTGCTGTGCCATTCTCTCTTTGGAAAAGGCACCCAGAGCCACTAATTGCTACTCTTAGTTATGAATAGAGACAAAGCAAAGCTAAGTACCCACTGTCTTCCAAAGCCACTCCATGGAATGCCTGCTCTGCACAGAGAGACTAAATGCTGGAGAAGTGGTATCTTTCGCCCACAGCAGCCCATATATTTAATCAGGCACCTTCTGCCAAAATATGGTCAAAAGTCACTATAATAAAAAGCACCATTAACCCAGCCCAATTAGCCAGTGACCTATCTGAAATGTCAAGACTACAGAACCCAAGAGATACAGAGAGCTCTTCTGACTAATGTTGCCTTTTGGAAACTACAAATAGAAGGTTACTGTCGTCTAAGAATTTCTTTATCTTTCAAGGCCTGGCTATTTTCTTGAGTTTAGCCAGGTCATACTGCCTTAATTTCTTCAACAGAACTCCTCAGTGAAATGACCTGCTGAAATGTGCAAGTACAAGTCATAGCATCCTTGAGTTCATTGCATTCGGGGGACACAGAGAGGTTAGCCTTGATTCTGGGCCAAGCCCTTAGGGCAGTGGTCAGCGAACTCATTAGTCAACAGAGCCAAATATCAACAGTACGAAGATTGAAATTTCTTTTGAGAGCCAAATTTTTTAAACTTAAACTTCCTTTAATGCCACTTCTTCAAAATAGACTCGCCCAGGCCATGGTATTGTGGAAGAGCCACAATCAAGGGGCCAAAGAGCCAGCCGCATGTGGCTCGAGAGCTGTAGTTTGCCTACCACTGCCTTAGGGTGGTCTTGCTATTAGCATGATTTCAGATTTCATACTCCCAGGCGACCAATCTTGCTCAAGGGTATGGCTGGTCCAGAATCACTCTCTGGAAACCATGCTAACCTGTCATGACCTTGAGAAAACTCAGTAAGTCAAATACCATTCTTCTCCCAGTGTTCAGAATCCTAGTGGACATTGATCCCTTTCTTACTCTGTATGAGCCATTTTTTAAAAAAAAATGACATGCTTCCCTCTAACCTTGCACACCATTCAGGTAAGAGTTGCCCTACAGGTTTCTCTATTCTAGTGTGAGAGATTATTCTGAGCCACAGCAGATAGAAATAGCCTAACAACCTGGACGAGCAAGCGGTTGAGATCCCTAAGTTTCTCTCTGCTGGTGTCATGCACACACCAAGAGGCCTCCCACCTTTCTTCCTGTGCAACAAAGAACAGAGAGCAGAAACCGGTTTGGCTCAGTGGTAGAGCGTCGGTCTGCGGACT
Organism: Vespertilio murinus; assembly: GCA_963924515.1. Lineage (NCBI taxonomy): Eukaryota > Metazoa > Chordata > Mammalia > Chiroptera > Vespertilionidae > Vespertilio > Vespertilio murinus. The sequence continues at coordinate 21,612,052 of OZ004717.1, forward strand.
AAAGGGTCCCGGGTTCAATTCCGTTCAAGGGCATGTACATTGGTTGCAGGCACATCCCCGGTATGGTGTGTGCAAGAGGCAGCTGGTTGATGTTTCTCTCTCATTGACATTTCTGGCTCTCTATCTCTCTCCCTTTCTCTCTGTAAAATATCAATAAAATATATATATATATATATATATATATATATATATATATATATATATATATATAAAATAAAAGAACAGAGACATTCGCAACGGGAAAGATAAAAGGAGTTACATTTGTCCTGGGAGCTGGATCTGCTGGGCCATCCCCAGTCTATAAATCTGAAAGAGAACTGCAGCGGAACAGGAAGTGGATTGGCATATAGTCATTTTATTTCCCCCTCCCTCTAGGACTATTACAATTCCCTCATTATCTGTGACATGAAAGATTAGCCTTGCTTTCATTTCAAACCACTTTCCTCATCAGGATTTTTGAAGTCCTTATCTTTGGCTTGACACCCCTTACATGAGGTTTTCTAGCCTGACAATTGGCAAGGGGAGTTATACCATGCCACTATACCAGGTGCTCAGACATTAGAGATTTATTTCACTCAAAATTTCCAAGAACATCTCACTGGCTCACGTGCTGCCAGCCTCTGTGCAGCCTTCCAGACAACAGAAATGACACATGTTCTTCTCATCTAATTTCTAAATGGAAGCCCCTGTGAGAAGGGTTATAAGAAAACAAAAGACTAATTGTTCTTAGAAATGTTTGTGGTCAATGGTAGGCATGTTTGAATGATTTTTATCCTTCTCTTATCTTTCATCAAGGATATGGGAAAGTTGACCTTAAGATCATACAATCATATTGATAATCACCCTGATGTCACTACACATACCTGGCAGATGTCCCTGAAGGGAGAAGAGTTGAGGACTGAGGAATAAGAAATCTCTTGCAGCCTGGCTGGTGTAGCTCAGTGGTTGAGCATTGACCTATGAACCTGGAGGTTATGGTTCAGTTCCCAATTAGGACACATGCCCATATTGTGGGCTCAATCCTCAGTGGGGGGCGTGCAGGAGGCAGCCAATCAATGATTCTCATCACTGATGGATATATATAATCTCCTTTCTCTTTGAAAAGAATAAAAAAATATTTTTTTAAAAAAAGAAAGCCTATGCATAAACCAGGTCCATCTGCCCGGCTCCTGCTCACCTGGGGCCCAAGGTCAGGGACTTTGATTATCAGTTTAAGTGCATTCTATAGAAGTGGTTAACCACTTTTTAAATCCTCAGCAGATCAGCAAGAGCAAATTAGTATACTTTGATGATTACAGGAAAATGACAGCTGTCAGCCTCACAGGGTGGGAGTGAGGGAGGAGACATAAAAAGCATGATAGGCAGCCACAAGGTCTACAAAAATGTAAGAGACCAGGGATGCAGGACACTAATTCTAACATGTCTTAATGATGCTATAATTGTTACAGCCAGAATTCTGGTGTAGCAACCCAAGAGCCCATATCTAACAGGCCAAGATGTGAGCAACATATTTCAGAAAAAAAATCTCATACAGAATGATTAAGATTGAAAAAAAAAGTTTCATGTCATGGTTCTCAATCAGGGGATGGTTTTGCTTTCTAGGGGACATCTGGCAAAGTATGGCGACATGTTTGGTTGTCACCATTGGCTGTTTAGAGGAAGAGAGTTCCAATGGCTGATGGGCAGAGCCCAGGGATGCTGTAAAACATCCTACAATGCACAGGACAGCCCCCACAGCAGAAAAGTATTCTGGCCCCAAATGTGCATAGGATGGAGACTGAGAAGCTCTGGTTGCACGGAACACGATTTAATTATTCGAAAAATTCACTTATGTAGCCTCTCTCAGTTGCTAATGATGCAGGAGAAGGAGCCAACATTGTATCTTATCTGTCAAGTTATGTATCCATGTCCAGTACCTTTGATCAGCACAATGATGATCTTACGAGATGGCTGAGGGATCGGGCACCACTCCCCTTTTAGAGACAGACAAGATGGGGAATGGAAGGCTAAATGATGCTTCCAATGGTGAAGAGATGACCTGACTCCCCAGCTCATGCCTGTTCCCCCAGCCACTGCTCTTTAGATCTACCTATTTCTAGCACAACAAGGAGGAGTCGAAATAGGGCCACTTGCTAATACATATCACATTTTATTTGAACAAATCAACAAATTAGTGAGACTTAGCTTCACATACAGCAGTTCTTTTGTTTGCTTGTTCATTTATTCTTTAAAGAGCAATTGAGCACAGAACACCAGCCAAACACTACCATAGTGAACAGAGGTATCTTCTATTTGCTGATTAGACACATTCTGGTGACTCTGGATAATACGCTCCAAGACAGACAGACAGACAGACAAACAAACAAACAAACAAACAAAGCCTCCTGGAGTCCCAAATCCTTTCCCCATGTTCTATAGATCTTACTCGGTGGCCATGTTGATGGTCTATAAACAAGCTTTGCATATTTGTGTGATTCACATGCCTATCTTTCCCTCTACCCCTCATGGCCTTCTGCCTTCATCCAGCAAACTCGCTCCTTCTTTGAGATCAAGAATAAATGCTCTCTAATGCCACATCTGGTAAGCTGTGTCAGCTGGACTCCCACACTATTTTCTAAGTATCAGTATAACGCTAATGACTATGGGCATTAAAATCTATCTGCTTGGCCAAAACAGATTTGGCTTAGTGGATAGAGCATCAGCCTGTGGACTGAAGGGTCGCAGGTTCTATTCTGGTCAAGGGCGAGTACCTTGGTTGTGGCCACATCCCCAGTGGGGGGCCTGCAGGGGGCAGCTGATCAATGTTTCTCTCTCATTGATGTTTCTAGCTCTCTCTGTCTCTCTCCCTTAGTCTCTGTAAAAAATCAATAAAATATATTTTAAAAATCTATCTGCTTGCCTGTCCATCTTCTACCATCAGACTGAGTCTCTTCAGGGAGGCCATAGTTGTGCTGGCTTCTCCCCTTTGCTCTTTCCAGCTCTTTCCCCATTGTGCTTGGTGCCCTGGGAGGCTGACTCTCTGCACCACACCAATGGGTTTCCAGTCCTGCTGGCTTCCGGCAGGAGTGTCAGAAGGCAGGAGAGGAGTGACCTTGGTGTTTCTCCTCCTTGGCTCCCTCCCCGGGTGTAGCTCACCGCACGAGGTCCTTGGCTGCATCTCCCAGAATGACTGACTCATACTACCTTCTCTCTGGGTGCCAGGACTCATTCCTTCCTCTAGTTCATTTGGCTCAGCGAATGGTGATGTCTCCCCAACTGTCATGAAGCCCAGGGGACTGCACCGTCCCTGTGACTTTATCTATACGCAGCCCATCCTTTTGAAACTCTTCTCCAATGATAGAATTTAATGGAGCTATTTCTCTCCTTTTACAGCAGTCTTACTCATTTTAGTATCCCAGTGTCTAACAATACACCTGGCTCAAAGAAGATGCTCAGTACATGTCTGCTAAAAGTGTAAATGAATGAAGCCAGATGTTACCAAAATTTTTTACTGTCAGAATTTTTCATGTCCAAAACACTGCTCTCATCAAAGGCTTCTATTTCCTCAGGAGTCGTGAATTCTATTTATTTTTAACGTGTCTAGACAAAGCACCACTTATTATTAGCATTGCCGTTCTTTGTCATTTTCAACTCTACAGAAAACAGAAATCAGGTGACGTCTCTACCTTCCCTAGAGCATCAACAACTCTCCTCCTGAATTCTTCATCACTAACCTCAAACACAAAACAAAATCAAAGCAGCCAACTTCTGTCTGAACCAAGCCCCGGTCAGAAAACTCCACCTCTGAGGATACACACAATGACAGCCGGGCAGACAAGAAAGGGGAAAAGGTAACACATTCACCGAGCTTCTCCCATTTCAGCAAAAGTTTTGGTCTGAAGTGGACAAGACACGTTAAATGAGCATTGTTCTCAAAGACCTTCTTTTGGAACTTCCTTGGTAGCTGTGTTTTCTGAGCCAGCAAATGCCTCTGTTGATATGAAAATTGGTTTCGCCAAAACCGGTTTGGCTCAGTGGTAGAGCGTCGGTCTGCGGACTGAAAGGTCCCAGGTTCGATTCCGGCCAAGGGCATGTACATTGGCTGTGGGCACATCCTCGGTGGGGGATGTGCAAGAGGCAGCTGGTCGATGTTTCTCTCTCACCGACGTTTCTAGCTCTCTATCTCTCTCCCTTCCTCTCTGTAAAATATCAATAAAATATATTAAAAAAAGAAAAGAAAATTGGTTTCAACTTAACCTGGCAACCAAGAAAACACCTTATTCCCTTCTAGGGTAACTATTACAGTCCACAAGTTTGTACTTCCCTATGCTCTCCGTGACTTGTAGAGGTGATAGTAATTATAGCTTCTGACCACTTGTAAAGTCTTGTCAAGTCTTCCCAATAGGTAGCAGGTCGCACACTGGACACTTTTCAAGGGTTATCTTCATGACAATACTCCAAGGTAGCTATTTTCTGCCGAGCTATAGAGGGCAAAGCCGAGGTTCCCTACAGAGCAGGAGGAGGCTGAGCTGCTGACTCAGAGGCACAGGTTGGAAGCTGCCCGCTCTGATCAAGAGCTGCTCACCTCTCCTATCAAACGCAGAGACATGGACACAGAGGGCCTTCTTTCCAATTTACTAGATGCTGGTTCTCTGGGTGTGGAAGTATTTGAGCTTCAGTTTGGCCAGGGAGACCAAGTCACTTAGTTCCCAGAGTGGGTTTGGGATGACATTAAGCAAAATATAAAAGAGAAAAAAAAACACATTAAAACACAGGAAAAAATTCTATAAATGGTCAAAGGCAATGGGATTTCTACCTCGTAACCAAACCCTATGTTTATATTTTTGCTCATAGTAAGAGACAGAAAATTCAAGGCTCATGCAAACTTGACTATATCTTTAAATGGTACCCAGACCCTAATCTATTACTGTGAAACGAAAATGCAGAGCAGATGGAAAGCATAATGCAGATGCAGACCTGGAGCCTAAATAGAGATGAACAATTCTTCAGTTAACAAGAGAATGAGGTGCAGCACAGACAGGGAAAAGACAGCTTACGCTGGAGAGACCTTGCTGGGAAATGCATATGTGATCACAAGTGAGCAGAGCTGAGAGTTTATTCCATGGCATTTCAAATAGCACCCCATGTCTTTCTGGGCTACCAAATAGGCCTCTATTACTCAGGATGAAGTTACAGGAAATCTGAAGACTTTGGGTTATGGCTGGAAACAAACTACCTAGGATTTCGATGGGTTTCTAGCATAGAGTTCAGCTCTTGGGAACTCCAACTAATCATATGCAAAGAGGAGCTGAAGAAGAGATGTTATTTCTCTTGACAAGTAATGGACTTATTTTTATTTTTATAATTTAAAAATGTTTACCTTATAGACATTTCGGAACATATACCAAAGTAGCGAGACTAACATTATAAACCCACATTCCCCACCAAACAGTTTCAATAACCATCCATGCTCGCCATTCTTGTTTCAATTCATATTCTCTCTCCACAATTTTTCTTGGTATTTAAAAACAATATATATTATTGATTTCAGAGAGAAAGGGAGAGGAAGAGAGGGTTAGAAACAGCAATGATGAGAAAGAATCATTGACCAGCTGTCTTCTGTATGCCCCACAAACCAGGCATATGCCCTGACTGGGAATCAAACAGTGATCTCCTGGTGCATGGGTTGAAGCTCAACCACTGAGCCACGCCAGCTGGGTGTGATAAAGTGCTTTTTCTTAGTTTCCCTGTTTTTGTAAAATATGCCTTCTTCCCATGATTGATGTTGTGAAGAAAAACTACAAAGTGTTACCCACAGAATCCTCCTTAAGGAAGTACCGAGCAAATGATCATTTTAATCCTTCTGTGTGGCTACATGGAAATAATGACGGAGGGTGTGCAAAGATGAGACGTTCATTGTCAAATGTGAGAACACAACAAAACAGGACAGGAACATCAGTGGTTTTCAGAGATGTGGCATTATTTTAAATATTGGCTACTGGAAAATATGAAACTTTTCCGACACACATTTGACTGAAGTTAAGCAAAAGAATTCTGTTAGGAGGCACAGAGCCATGAATCCCAAGAAAAAAATCTACCAGTGAGTCAATCCACATGTCAAGGCCTGGTTTTTTGTTCGTAGTATTGCCCTATATGCACCACACCCCCTTCCGCCGAAGGCATTGCTGCTAGCTTCTAGGACATTACGACTCCCAGGGTGAATGCAGAGGAAGGACAGGAGAAAGGTCCCAACAGAGCTCAAGAGGAGCATATGTGGAAACACAACAGAAGAATGTTACATGTGAATGCTTAGGAGAGGCAGCACCAGGAGGTGGGGCAGAGTTGGTGCTATCCAGGAGGTAGTGCTTTCAGTCTGATGGCAACGCATAAACCAATTATGTCAAACTCATGGCCCTTGGCCACATGTGGTCCACAGCGAATATTTTTTTTTGCCCAGCCAATAGAATGGTAAGACATGTTTTAATAAAAATTTCATAACTTAATGTTTATAATATCCTATTATACATAATTATTAATAATGAACTACAATATTCATGCTAAAGACTGATTACTATAATCATGTTGCATTCATTTTCCTTACGTGCAGGCATACCATTTCTCTCCACTAATACCAACAGCAAATATTTTAGCATCCGATTGCCATGTCATTAGTCTTGGACTGACTTGTTTGGTGTGCACAGCAGAAAATATTTCGCTTTTGGAGAACAAGAAAACTAGGTTTATTGGCGTGATGCTTATTAATTTGTGCAGTGATTCAGTGTCTGGTAAGTTAATGTTCAAGAAAAAATATTAATTTTTATTAAAATGTCCTAATATTTTATGTTAACGATTACTCATATATTTCAGCATGTGTCTATTGAAACAAACCTATGTTTTTCTACGAAAATTGAAGCTTCTGTTTTTTTTTTTTTTTGCAGCCCACATAAACTTAAATCTTTATTTTGCCTGTGTTAGTCTTTGAATTTGACACGTTTGGCATAAAAAGTCCTAAAAAGGGCTTGTGCAACATGCAAATGCACCGACCACGCCTCAGCCTGAGAAGATAGTTTTAAGCATGTAATATGAGACTTCCTGTGCTTTTTGAATGCTGAAGCTATATTCCATTGTTATTAAAATAGTGCTATTTTCTATTGCTTCTTAATGTAAGTTTCAGTTTAAGTCCAAAGTTCTTACCCTGTTTCTTCAAAAAATCTGCAAAAATAAAAACAATCTTCTAGTTACCTCTCTGTCTATAAGGCCAGTGGTTTCTGGGTGACCAGGCTCATAGTGTTTGTTCTACGGGCGCCTTTACCACCCTCTGAGGTGTCTTTGTAATAACACTAACACATCCTCCTCTGTCTCTCCCAAGGTCCACAAAGGGATATGATCAATTCCTGAATTTCTGGCCATCTTTTACTGAATTTTCCACCCTAAAATGTGTCTTTATATTTCCACTTAATGACACCAAGAATGTCTTGGAGTAGTCTCCTGGTTTTCAAAGCCAAAAAGGGAAGGCAGAATTGTTTTTAATAGAAAACATTCTGCAAGCCCTGGTGACCTACTGCAAAGTCTTCAGGATTCTCATAGCTAGCTGTTTCCTAGTGCTGGTTAGGATAACCTCTAGAGTGAAAATAAGGTCACTGCCATGTGCTTAAGAGAGAAGTGGGTAACGGCAGAAGGCAGGGGAAGACAGGAAATAGAGCAAATGCACTAGAGAGGACTGGAATCTCTGGGTCTGGGACTCGGGCAACTATATCATCTTACCTGTGTTCCCATAGGGGGTCAGAGACACACCATTTACATTCCCCATGGCTGTCCCCACGTGCTTGGAGAATAGAAGAAGGAAATGATGATGAAACTTTGTGATCCTGGCAACATTACAAAGTGAGGACTTCAATGGAGACTCAGTGTCCTTTGTAGAATAGAAAGGACCACCCACAGAGTAAGGTTGATTCCTCAGCTACCTTCCTATGACTCTGCTAGATTGCTCTTCACGTGGCCACTGAAAGTTTCATTATCCTGCAAAGGGCAGGGCGCAGGTAATGTTGCTCAGTTACTTCCGATGGTGATTACCTGAGGGAGCACAAATGGTCTGCAACGCGGCATTTCATCATGAGAGCCTCCCGAATCCATATACCCTGGCATGGTCATCACCACTATACTTGCTAAGTATTCCCAACTCTCCTTAGGACTTGCACATCTTCAAGACGTCACAACCGCTGGCTAATTGATTAGGACTTGGCCAGACAGCTCCAGGTGGCTAATTGGTAAAGCAATATCACAAAAGACGATTCATCTTTAATTATGGGCATTCGACATCTTTATGTGGGTTTTATGAGATATTAAATGTATTTTCACTAGACAAGGCACTGGAGCCATATGGCAGCCTTGAAAATGTAGAACAAAAAACGCCTAATGAAGTCTTTTTATTTATTTATTTATTTATTTACTTATTTATTTATTTCAGAATGGCAAGATGTACTGTGAGGACACTTTTTACAAGTTGGAGGCTAGGAGTTCAAGAGTCAAAGTAGTAGAGAAAACATTCTTTAAATAGTGCTTTAGGATGGAAGGAAGGTGATCCAAAGAGCAAGGAGAGACAGCAATCTCCATATTCCAAGAGGGAAATCCAAGACAAAATAAATCAGACACTGATTGTGTCCCTGTTTTCACCTAAAATGTCAGCTGGAACTACAGTCCCTCTCTTTGGGTCCATTCAGTCAATTGATTCAACAGTTACATAGATAGAACCTACCCGCATAGCAAGTGATATGGACCAGACTCAAAACAGGTTCACAGACATTTTAGTGGTGTATGAAAAAAAACCCAGTTCTTTTACTTACAGATATATATATATAAGGCCAGAATTATATATATATATTCTGAAGAAGGGAGGCAAAAGACTCCATAAACTCCAGAGAATTTTTCAGCCATAATCTTCAGAAAGTAATTTTTACTATAAGATCAGAAATGTCCTAAAGAAATACAACCCAAAGTGAGAGATAAATAAAAGCAGTTAAATTGAGATGGCCTGAGAAGACTGAGGTCATCTGCTTCCTATGCATCCTAAGCTAGAACACATCATTTCATCAGCATAAGAGGAAGGCATGACAATAGCATGCGGGCATAGCAGATTTGCTAAAAATGACGCAAACATGGGGAGGAGATACTTTCTGTTCCTCCTCACCTCTGGCCCTCGAGACAAATGTTCTCACTAATTTGGCTTTTCAGCCCATATTTCCACTTTATGTTTATTAATATATATGTTGCAGGTTGTAAAGCGTTTTGTTCCCCTCTGACAAAATCTTTAATTTATCAGAGCAGGCATTAAATATAATAAGGTGAAAGCTCATAGAACATCTACCATTGAGCTACATGTTCTAAGAAATTTGACACTGGGGCCACCAACCTTTTAAGAAAAAGCTAACCCTTCACCTGACATTTGACAAAAGCCTTGAGAAATTATAAAAATTAAAAAATTAATTTATAGCATAATAGATTTAGTATTACAGTGTATATACCTTTGCCAATGAGATTAGAATTTTTTGGGTCATTATTTTGGGTACCTCAATCCATAAAAACTATAAATAAAAATACTTGATTTCATATCATTTTTATAATGTTTGATTTTATAGCCTATTTAAACAAATACTGAAGTAACTATAATATACAGACTCCTTAATTCATGCAGGAGGAAATTATCTCTAAGACCCCCCCCAACAAATATATATATATATATATATATATATATATATATATATATATATATATATATATATTTAGGCCTACTTTTAGATAATTGAATTGCTCTATAAGACTGGCTATTAAAAAACCTACACTATCTCTCTTCCTTCTTACTGATTATTTTGGCATTTACCTCCATATCTCTAAATCATATTCTTACATTGCTACTTAAAAAAAAGTCAAACATTGAAATTCAAATCTTGACCTCCCATTCTAAACACGTAAGACTCAAATCTCCTTCCTCCCCTACTCTTGTCTCCCATGTTCTCCTTTCTATCCCCTCTTCATCACAATACCTTAATTGTCATCAAATCAATGTCCAGTATGGACAATACTATTTAAATGCTATATTCAGCATGGAGTCAACTACCCATCACAGTTCCTTTTGTGTATGGTTGTTTTCCTGAGAGCAATAACTATCTTCTGTTTACATTTGTCTGGTTTTCTCAATACTTATCACTAACTAAGCCCCAAACTTATCACCAGTTGTGTAAATATACTCTAGAGACGTTCCATATTTCAGGGATTCCATCATGTTCATCTCCCTGGAGAAGCCTCGTCTGGAGCTTTTGCCCTCAGCTGTGCCTGGTGTACCCATTCCCAGATATTATTTTATCCTCTTCATGAGTACAGCTCCAGGAATTGGCCATGGTGAACGTGTGGCAGTCTCCCGAATGTGAGGATTGGGAGAGAGATCTGAGGATGATTGCTTCTCAAATGTTCCAACCAATCTTTGTGATTTTAACTCAGATACTTACATCTTGGGTCTGCTAATGTATTTCCCATGTGTCCCCCTACTTTCTAGCTTCCAAAAGTTATGTACTTCCCTTTTCCCTTGCTTTTAAAAAAAGTTGGGGACAAATGTAAAAGTTTGTATCTGATCTGCTTTTGAGAATATTTTAGAAATCAATGTTATGGAAAAGCCAGATAAACACATTAAGCAGATACTTCTCCAACAGCTATTTTTAGACAATAACCAATATATGCTTACCTGTAACTTAGAGGTAAATAAATGAGGCATATTCTTCCTCCAACACATCATCGGCTAGATGATATAAATACAGAATACTTTATGCCCCAGTACCCTTTACACTTAACCTCCCCTGTTTTAGGCTTCTGCAGAGCACTGCCTTCTTGATGATCTCTGGCTTGCTTTTAGGTCCCAAGTACCTGAGAATTGCTTCAGTCAATCAATAACTTTGTCATGCTCCATTACAGCTGATCAATATGGACAAGGATGATGCAATGAGGTGGAAGCGAGATGTTTTATTCAATCAACTTTTGGGTCTCTTCTATTGATCCCATTACTTTGAGGTGTTTACAAAACTTTTATAGTCCTCTCATCTGGTTTTATTCCAGCTAGCAAAAGTTGTTTGCATAAAACACCCGCAGGTGACTTTCTTCCTAGTTTCAGGTTGAGTCCATCAGCATGAACAGATCTGGATCCTAGACTCATCTTTGCCTCCGCTTCTGTGATTTTAGGTAAGTCGTTATGACTATAGGTAGGTCTCACCTATGCAATGGGAGTTGCTAAGGCTTACATACTGGTATCTCATGGGTCAATTGGGATCAGCAGACATTGTGTGGCTCGCACAAGAAAGACATTTTGGGGGGATTTGACTGTCTTTAGTGGTGGTGGGAGAGGGGAAAGTGCTCCATAGTTTTCTGCAGTAATCATTATTTCTTATTATGGTAACATCATCAGGTTGCTTCCCAAATATTTTTGAATTTTCCGCTCCCTATAAGTAGTTGTGTGTGTGTGTGTGTGTGTGTTTTTTTTTTTTTTTGCACAATCAGTATTCTTTCATGTCCACTTAGCACTAACTTTTGAGTTTATGGTCATTGCCAATAACATTGGCCAAAATACTCCAGGATCCTGGGGGTGGCAGAGGTAGGCTAGCTGTGGAAGCACCTGAAATCAGAGGTAGAATGTTATAAAATAAAAGTGACCTTCCTCTCCTTCTATATGTTTCTGTATTTTCCTTTCACCAACATCTAAGAACTAGCTGACTCCTCTTTCTGTGTTTTTCCATTTCCTGAACGGACATTAGTGTCAGCAATATCATAACCACCCACTTTCTTTTCTCTTATCTCACTTTATGTTTGTCATATTTAGACTACGAGTCCTCAGAGGGTAGAATGGTCTTGATGGAGTTTTCATTTTTCCTTTCTAAATCTTTATTTGGATTACAATTTTTGCATTGCACACACAGCAAGTTGACTGGAAACATTTCTCATTTTAATTTGGTCTTTTTTTTTTTAAGAAGTTATGGAGTTACAGAACATACTATGTGCTGAATTTTAGTATTTTTTGGAGCTTGGACACTAAAAGGAAAATGAATGACACAGCTATAAGACAGTTTTTCCTATCAATCTCCTTTGCACATCCTTGACCACCTTTTAGATCTTATAATCTAAAAGACAACAACAGTGACGTATATCCTGGATTAGGGAGAGAAAAGAACACAGAGAAAAACCAGAGAACATACTAGCACAAGGACAAAGAAGAGATAAAATACAATATTTATAACATGAACAGGCCAAGGGGTAATTGCATCAGTTGAATGTAATTATTGGGTAAGCAGGGGTCACAGGAGATTCACGTTTAAAGCAAAGGAAGCAGGGGTAAGCTATCCCATCACATTAATTGACTTGGAAGCCAGGATTCTTTGTTGGAATTCTAAGAATCACTTGAATACAGGGAGTGTGAAGGATAGAGGATATGGAACAAAATAATTCTGAGGAGGATCTCCACTGTCATCATGTGGTAGCAGCTTTTATAAGTCATCTCACTGCGATGACTTCCTAGACAAAGTAGATGGTCAACTGGTCAGCCAAAGAGAAAGGATGGTACAGAGGAAAGCACTCCAGGATGTCCCTATGATGAGCTTTCCCTATGGTGATAACTGTGAAACAGATGCCAACACAATGCCTTAAAGAAATCCAGCATTCAGGAACCCCCCACCCCATCCCACCCAACAATGATTCATAATAGGCGATGCAGATACACAGATGGGAACACAGGGAACCTGCTTCAAAGAATACACCCTATGGAAACAGGGCTGGCTATCGTAGACATGAGCGTAGTCCCTGAAGTAGGGACAACTGTCTCCAGGAGGTCATTATCAAAGGGAAATAAATAAGGCTGGGAACGATGAGACTAAGAGTAGTTGTGATGTGTTTAATGTCTACTTGGTGCTGAATATTTTCCTAGAACTCTGTGTAAGCTATTTCATTCCTTAACAACAACCAATGATCGCTAACATTTATTTAGTACTTCCTAAATTCCAGGCTGATATCATTTCATTTAATCCTTACCCCCATGGTATGGAGCAGATATTACATTTTTTGCCTTGCAGATGAGCAAGTACCTAAGGGAAGTTAAGGAATCAGAAAATAACCAAGTGAGTATGTAGTTAGTTACGAGTGTGGCATGACACAAACCTATTGTTATGAGAGAAAGGGTAGTTTTGGAAGAATGTGAAGGAAAATAAAATATTTTGGCCATAGGCCAAGTAGCAAAAAAAAATCCCACCAGTAAAATAATTATTCTGTGAGGTTTCTTGCACAATGACATTTGCAGTTTTTTAAAATGGATGTTTTTGATGGGAGAAAGGACAATATATCATGGAAGAATGTTTATTTCACTCATAGTCATAACAATTTTTTGTTTTGTTTTATACGCTATGAAGTATCATATAGACAACACAAAATGTAGCATCTAAATAATAATCATAATTATACATCTATTAACAGCTTTGAAAATCTTATATAAGCCCATTCTTTTGCTCATCTTCCATGATCCCCTCAGTACCAAAATTCTGAATTTTGTGTTAATCATTTCCTTATTTTTCTTTACAGTTGACATATATATGTGTATTTTAAACATAAATTAAACATTCCCTCTTATTAACTGTATGTAAACGTCATATAAATGGACCAATACTCTGTATTTGTTCTTCTGTGGTTAGCCTTTTGCTTAACATTATTCATCCATGTGGGCACACAGAGAAAAGGCCATTTGTTTTCCTGTTGTATAAGAGGCTAATATATTAAGATGCTATAATTCATTTTTCCATTCTACATCAAAGGATAATTGGTTAATTTCCAGTATTCTGCTATTAAAATCAAAGCTGCTATGAATATTCTGGTTCATGTTTCTCAGGATACAAGTTCCCAAATTACTTTGAATGGAAGTGGTGAGTTAACATCCTCATATTGTTCCTGATTTTCAAGGGGATTAAAAAAATTATTTCACCAATGAATGTAATGTTTACCATTTATCAGGTTAAGAAAGTCCCATTCTATTCTAAGTTTGCTAAGAATTTTTATCATGAATAGTAGAATTTTATTGAATGATTTTTTGATATAGATTAAGATGACATGTTCCTTTTCTAATCAGTTGATATGAGGAATTACATTAAATAATTTTCTAATAATGCTTCTAGGGATAAACAGAAATTCATGATACACCATTTAAAAATCCATTGCTTAATTTGGTTTGCAAATGTTCTTTTTACTTGTTAATGTTCTAGACAGTTGAAAGTCGTGTGATTTTATTTCCTTAGATTGTGCATCAAGTTTTAGATCCAAGGGTAATATTGGACTTATAGAAAAAATTGGGACTATTCCATCTTTTTTTTTTTCATTGTCTAAAAGAGTTTGTGTATTTTGGAATTGAATATTTGGTGTAACTCACATGCATAATCTTCTGGCCTAGAGTTTTCCAGTAGAAATAACATTTTCTTCATGATCATAGGACCATATTTTTTTCATGGTTATAAAATCATCTTTTCTATTTCTTTTCTAAAATTAGGTTTTATAACTTATATATGTACTTATAGAATGTTCATTTTATCCACATTTTAAAATTTAGCTACATAAAGTAATTTATAATTTTACCTTATTATCAATTAACCTCTATTTTGATTTTCTATCTTATTAGCATTTTTAAATCTTATTTTTCCCCCATTATATTTGGGTTTACTTTGTGGCTCTTTTCCCAAATTTTTCAGTTAATGATTAATGCATTACATTTTTTTCTAATATAGACATTCACGTTATAAATCTCTCTTTAAGTACTACTTTAGCTTCATCTCACATATTTTGCTAAGTAGTACTTATATTATCATTTAATTTCCATTATTATTTATTCTTTGACCCTTAGATTATTTAAAAGTAGATTTTTAAATTTCCATATGCATGGATTTATCTTTTTTTTTAACTGATTTGTTTATATTCTGTATGATAAAATGCATTCTTTAACATTTGTTGAGACTTGCTTTATACTCTAGAATATGATTAATTTTAATAAACTTTCTGTGTCTCCTTCAAAAGGAATTTCTACTTTCTAATTGTTGGAACAGTATTCTACATATGTCCTTGAGGTTAAGCTTATTCATTGTACTATTATAGTTTTCCATATTTTACTGAAAACCGTAAGTAAAAATTTCCTACTCTGATGTGAATTTGTATATTTCTCATTGTAATTTTGTTAATTTGTTTTTTATATTTGAAGCTATACTGTTCATTACATACTAGTATAAACTCAACATTATTATAATTTCCTGAGGAATATTAACTCTTAAGAAAATTCCACATACCGCTTTATTCCTGGCATATTATTTTTGTCTTTAATTCTATTTTTATTTGATGTTATTATATTAAGGAAGGCTTTCTTTGGGTTCATGTTTGCCTAGAATACCTTCCCCTCTCCCCCCAATCATTACTTTAAACTATTGTGTGTCTCTTATAAACACATTTACAGTTGGATTTTGTCTGATATTGTTCGTGTTTTAATCTAGTTTGACAATATCTGCCTTTTATTTCTTCTTGGCTCTTCATTTCCTCTTGGTTCTTACTCATATTGTCGAATTTGTCTTCCATTCTTTTCAACCACCTTATGACCATTTCTCTGAATTCTTTCTCTGACAGGTTGCTTGCCTCTATTTCATTTACTTCCTTTTCTGGTGATGCCTGCTCTTCTTTCATATGCTGGCTGTTTGTCTCCCCATGGTCTCTCTTCTCTGGATGTCTGGTTATGTAGTTCTCTCTTTCCTTATCCCAGGTGAAATCTGACCTTTCTGTGGTGGAGTGTAGAGCTCCTCTGAATCCCTGTGTTTGTGCCAATTGGGGACCGGTTTTCTGGGGCTTGCAACTGTTCAGTGGTTGCCCCAGTTGTAGATTTTCAAGCTTTCTATAACATCCACTTTGAGGAAAATACATTGAATTATTACAATGCTAGAAGTGGGCCACTGAGTTAGTCACTGACTTGGCCAAATAAGAAATGGAAGCCATCAACTAAAGGATTCTCAGCATGGATAGCACCGTGGGGGCTCCGACTCTGACCGCAGGGGCTCCGACTCTGGCCACCGCTCTCCACACTGGGAAGAGGAGTGGGAGGAAAAGCAATATCTGCCTTTTAATAGGGAAGAGTAATAAATTGCATTGATATTGGTTACTGAGATATCTGAACATTTCTACAAGTTTATTTTGTGGTATTTCTTCCTCTTTTCCTGTATTCCTTCTATTACTACTTTTCTTACTTGACTTCTTGAGGATTTTTTTTTTTTTGTGGGGGGTGGGTGGGCGGGGATTTTCTCTCTGTGTACAGTTCTTTTTTTCCTCTACAAGCTTAGAAATTATAGATATATGCAACTCCCATCACTTGGAGCCAGCAAATACAAGTCTTATGTATTTACCCCCCCCCCAAAAAAAAAAAATTCAACTAAGAGTGTCACTCTTTGGGCTCTTGCTTTTTGGATTCCTGTAAGGACACATGCTTCAATCCCCCATGCTGCTCAAGGTCCAGGCTTCCACTCCTGCACATCTCTCTCCCATAATGCATAGCTCTAAAATCTAAACCACAAAATGCCAGCTCTAGGATTTGCTTATCTCTGTGAAGTTTTTTAAGATGCCTTTTAAAAAATACTTTAATTAATTAATCAATCAATTAATAATGTTAATCCGCAGCCCAGGATATTTCTCCATTGATTTTTAGGGAGAATGGGAGAGGAAAAGACAGAAACGTTGATGTGAGAGAAACAAATGGATTGGTTGCCTCCTGCATGAGCCCTGACCAGAGCCCAGGCTAGGGAGGAGCCTGCAACCAAAGTAAGTGGCCCTGACTGAAATCAAACCCAAGACTCTTTGGTCAGCAGGCAGACGCTCTATCCACTGAGCAAAACTGGCTAGGGCAATATTTTTTTAAAATTGTTTTTATATAAAAAGGAATAGAAAGGGATAGAGAGAAACATCAATGAGACATGTACATCATTGATCAGTTGCCTCCTACAAGTCCCATATTGGGGATTGAACCTGCAACCAGGACATGTTCCTTGATTAGGAATCAAACCAGTGACCTCCTGGATCTTGGGTCAACATGCTGAGCCATCCCTACCAGGTTGGATGTTTTTTAACTTCACTCTACCATCTATCTATCTATCTATCTATCTATCTATCTATCTATCTATCTATTGATCACCTATTTGACACCTAGCATATTTAAGTGCAAACTGAACATCTAGCCATTCATCTTGCTAGAAGACCAGGCGTTCTGATGCAATCATTTCTTAATGTAGTTTTGACAGGTTTATACAAGTCTTGGACAAAGGAAAAGTAATATATTTGATTTGCATGTCTCCTGCAAAATTTGCAGAATTCTGCTCTCAGATGATAAAATGAAAGAATTAACCCTAATAAAAATGGTTTATTTACACTATGTATATTATTTTCATATACTTACTTTATTTAATCCTATAATGACTCCATAGGATAGTTATTATTACCCTCATTTTATAGATTAGGTAACTGAGACTGCATTTTAAGGTTTTAAAATTACTGAACTGTGATTCAAACTCTTGCCTGTCTAATTCGAGAGTCCATGCCTTTTATCCCAAAATCATGCTGCCTTGCCTTAAACAGAGAGCTCTGAGGGATTCTTTTCAGAGCTGGTAGGAACAATCCCAGTTAGGCTTTCACTGGTAATTTTCATAGCAAACAATGCAGCTATTTACCCGGCATTGGTTAGAACTCTGCTAATTGCTAGCATTCATTCTGTTGGCAAACATGCTATTTATCTACTCTAGAAAGAGTCCAGATTGTGGGAAAACATAAACAAATGCTTTCAAAGCAAACCTTTGTTTGGGTCCTAGTGTCAAGCAATTTTTGTTTTTAATTGCCATTTTTACTTTTGACCAAATATCTCATATTTAACACCCTATAAACCTCTGAGAGTAATTAAGCCTTCCAAAAAAAATCTCCTGATGTCAGTTCCCATGCTAAATGTCATAAAATCATGCATCTGTTTATGCAAGAGCATCTGTGGCCCTGCAGGCTAAGCCTAAGCTGTTATTAGAGGCCACCTTGCCAGGTCTAATGGGTGACCCAAGAGTGCCATAGATAAGCCAATCTTATTTTATCTCTGTGATTTAGCTTATATCTCTGTGGACTTTACACAGGCAACAGGCTCAGGAAAAGCTCTCTGTGTCTTCCCAAATGTCTCCCTCTCCTTAGCTGAACTTGAATGTCTAAGGTGGGTCCAGGAGAGCTCCAGGATCTGGGCAGCTTAGAGAACAAACCACACAGAGGGCATACGGGCCCGCTTTTATTGGTCACTGGCTGCCTCACCATGGGGACATAACAGTCTCTACTTAAAACCAGGTTGGAAGCAACATACCCAAAGACAGCTCACTCTGGAGCTATACGAGAAGGGGTTAGAGTTTGGATCACTAAAATCTGGAGGTTAGTGATCATAAATGCAAAACCAAGTCAGGCAGGTTTTCTCTTCCGAGGCCTCATACATGATCAAAGAGACCCATGTGGCAGTATAAAGGGAAGGAAAGTAGGGTGCATTGTTTCTATTACACGTAGCCATGTGTACATGCAACATGATGCGTAAGATCTTTCCATACCCCAGGTTACTAAAGACCGTGCTAAATCCTTCTTTGTGCAAAGTTGGCCCCAAAATACAATTTAGAAAAAAACCCCAAAGTATTTAGTATGCTCTCCCAGTGGGTGTCTCTAGCTCAGTTGTAAAAATGAAATGGGTGTGTTTACATAATCTGGGAATTTAGGGGGAAAAATTATGCAATTCTGTGTAATTGTCCCCTAAGAGTTGAAATTGAACAAAAATCAAGTGCACATCTGGGTCTGGAGCTGCTTTAGCCTCTGATGCAAAAAATAAAGACAAATTCCAAGTGATCAAAAGCTCAACTGCTCACCCTTGACAATTTTTTTCCTCTTGGAATAAAATACATAACATTTTTCCAAAATATAAATTGCAATCAGCTGGTGTTAGTTTTATTATTTTTAAGACCTTCCACTGATAAGACCAATAGTCTTTTATTACTGATTGAATACACACGAAAAGAAAAATATGTCCTAACACCTTTCAATCCTTTTAACTGGAATGGATATCTACATGAAACTAGGGTATGCCCTTGTGTATTTTACCATCTTCCCATTAATGTTTGTGGTGAACATTCACATGGAATGGTGACCAGAGAAGTGATGCAAACACGGTGTCTCTTTAAATTTGGTTTGAATCACCCATTTCGGATCCACATTTGAATTATGTTTTGAATTGTGGCAAAGACTGTAGCCGTCAGATACAGAACCAAAACAGCTAATTCTCCCACCATTTCCTTGCTTTGACATTGCGGGGCACACTCTCAGTGCTTTCTATATGTCAGAGGGAAGAAGTAGAAAGTTGATTTTTAACACTGAAATCTGGACATGAGTATCTGATGCATTTCTTGATTCCCCACACAGCACAAATCCTGTTCCCTGTGAGACTGAGATCTGTTTCTTCTGGGGGCTGTTTTGGCCCATGGGATTGACTTTTACTAAAGAGATGAGTGTTTAAGACAACATGAGCACAGACCACAACACACTCAAACACACAGACACATGCGACTTGCCTTGGCAAGTTTCTCGCCTGCAAATATTTCCCTTCGGAAGGATGCTACTAAGACTCAGAGTTGACCCCTAGCCCTTTCTCTAAACCTGTACATGGGACTGGGGCCATGAAGGGAGGGGGAGGGGGAGAACAATAAATGCTTGCAGGTTTTGCTCTGTTGCAAGTACCCACATAAACCACAAAATCAATAGACATAACATTTTCTTTAGCTGAGCAAGGAATTCCGAAAGCAAGTCCCTGTGTAAATGATAGCACAGTGTCTTCATTCTTAGTCAAAATATACTTCTGAGTCCAGTTGTTATGGTGTTACAACCAAAGCAAAGCCTCCCCCTGGTGCCATCTTATAGCCAAGCAACTCACAGGGCAGCACAATCACTCAAAACACATTGAGCTTATCTCTCCAATCAGCCGCAGCGCCCACTCGCTGCTACAAGAGCTAGGATAAACTTGAGCTCCAGATAGAATCAAGGACAAAATTGTCGTCATTGATACCTCCTGGGTGAGTTATAGCCCTCGACAGGAATGTGGCAAAGGTGGCCGGGATGCTGCTGATCGTATTTAATGACCTGGAGGGGGCTATGACACTGAACTATCAAGCTTAGGAGAAATAAAAAAAAAAAAATTGTAGCTCTGCTTCCTAAAGCAAGCCCCAAGCACCAGCAGCAGGGAAAGAAAGGGCTCAAGCGTTCTTCAGAAAAGAGAAGAAGCTAGTCGGAGCCTAGCTTCCAGGAAACAAACAGAAATGGGGACAAGAGGTTATTTTCTCATTAGGCACCTGAGGCATCTCAGCTATAGTATCATATATAAGTACTGTGCCTCGAGCACTTTTGTGGGGGAGGGAAGGTTCTCTAGAAATACAGTTCTTAACAACTTCAGGCTGTCTTAGACAGGGATCTCCGTTCTTTTAGTTGCAGTGGCCGAGGTATACACTTGAGGTCCCCAACCAGAAACTGCAAGGCCACCCTCCCCTGGCCTATGTTAATGGGCGCATCCTCATCATAGTCTTGTGTCTCCATGGATACCTTGTATTGTTCAAACGCATTCACGTGTGATCTAAATTCAATTTCAGAAACAGGTAGTAGGGCAAATACCGTGATTTCTCTTGAACAGATATGGAAACTGAGGCACTGATTTTTCTAAGGTCAAGGGATTAGGTTATTCCAGAATTGAAAGGGTCCTAAAAGAACTCATTTTGACCTCTGTTTATCAGATGAGGAAACAGAGCTCAAGAAGGATCACATGGTGAGTTAGTAAGAGAGAAAGAACAGATTCCACAAAGACTTGGACTCCTATGCTCGTTTAAAATGTAGCATGACACACATCTAGAGAGGAGGTTCCCTCCCTTCAAGGATGTTCCTGTGTGCAGTGGCTGGAGGCCCAGGACTCTTTCTATCTTGCTCACCATTTTATTAACAATTCCTAGCACAGGGCCCAGTTTGTGACAGGCAGGCAATGATGCTAGGTGAATGACTGCAGATATTCTAATTAGATACCAGGCCCTTTTAGGAATAGAATGCTGATATTTGGCATAAAGTGAGAATCTCTAAATCAGAAAGAAAAGAGGATATAATATATCATCTACACACCAGTTGTCTCTACAAATGATGCCACTCACCTGGAAGTCGCTTAGAAACCTGAGTTGGGTGGGTAGGGGTTCTGAACCAGGCCTGAGACAAGCTGCTAGACTGCTGAGTGTGAGCAGCATCAGCCATGGTGACCTTCACTGCAGACTCTACTGAGTATGATGTTATGAATGGCTAAGAAGGCTTCCCAAATTTCAAAACCACTTTCTTCTCCATCCTCCCTAAAATGTGCTCATCATCTATTTTTCTACATTACAGGCTATGGTCCTCGCCAGGGGGTCATTTCAAGCTACAGTTTACCCTTGAACAATGTAGGGGTTTAGGGCACTGAACCACTTCACACAGTCAAAAATCTGCATATAACTCTTGACTCCCCCAAAACTTAACTACTAATAGCTTATTGCTGATCAAAAGCTTTAGCGATAACCTGAACAGTCAATTAACACATACTCTGTGTGTTGCATTATGATATATTCTTATAATAAAGCTAAAGAAAATGTTATTAAGATAATAAACACATTTACAATATTTATTGAAAATATTCATGTATAAAATGGAGCCCCGAGGCTCAAACCCCCTGTGGTCAACTGTGTGTCTCCTCTCCCACCAATGAGGCAGAGAAAGCCATTGTTACACACAGGAGTTGTATCCTTGAGGAGCATTTAGCAGAAGTGAGGTCAACACAACTGAAGAAAGCCATTCATGATGTCAGTTTTCACGCAAGTTATTTGGAGAAAGGAGTGGGCCATTGGAGCTGAGTGACAGTAGATGCTAATAGCCTAATTTGTCTTGGTTACAGTTTATTGGGTCCTTTCACTTCTAAGTGACCATACTGTATAAGTAAAAATAATTATTTACTTTTTCCCAGAGAAGAAATCAAGACCTGGAGTGGTTACCTCACATCTCAAGGTCAACATCTGGGAGGGCTTGAACTCCAGGCTTCTCTCTTGTTCTTCCCATCAGCACACGAGGTACCAGGAAGGTAAAGACTGTCTTCTTGGGATCTCTCCTCTGTAGGCTAGTGTGAAGACTGCCTGCTGAGCAGGTGGAAAGCTGGGCTCCAGTAGCTGCCTCTTCCTTCCATCGTCCAAAGAACTTCTGTGTAAACTCAACCTGTCCATCTCTTGCCCTTCATTTATCTTGCTTTTCAAACATACAGTATGTTACTCTAAGCTTGCAGAAATTTGAAGTTGAAATTCAAATGGACCCTGGAAGTAAGTAAATGCTGTAACCATGGGGAACTTTTTATTTTTTACGACATAAAGAAGAATATTTGAAAGAATACATTTCAAACATTATTGGAATTTGCTGAAAGTGGACAGGAATTGGCATTTGGATGCTTCAGTCTACACCATCCAGACTGGAAATTCAGGAATGAGGTGCAAGTTTTCAAAGCAAATATGACTATTTTTAGCATGCAGACTGTTTTCATTAGCTGTGGTTCTCTGTAACATTTTATTTTTATTTTTATACTAGCCATATATTTATTCCCCTCCCCCCTCCTTTAAGCATATCATTTAAGCCTAAATTAAGCATCAGGTAAGAGCTGGACAACTGCTCTCGTGGAGAAAATACACAAACAATAAAAATTAAATGAGCCTAAATACATCGCAAATAAAACCTAGTTCTGAGTGTGGTTGCATGTGGAATTTCGCTTTATCTTGATATCTGGTGGAGGCTCTTGGAGAAAAGCACACAGCACTCCTTCTCTGCCACTTCACCTTGAAAGAATGTTGTCTCTGGGTAAAAACAAGATACTGCTTCCCAGACACCTTTAGATCTTCCTCCTGATGTGTTAATGGTACCTTTTGGGACATCAATCAACAAATATGGTTTGAGCTCTTGCTAGGAGGTCACAACCACACCAGGCATGCAAGGGATATAAAATCCTAAGTGAGAGACTCTTATTCTCTAGGTATCTTAAGGGGTAGTTTTGAACAGTGAACACATAGCCCAAATGGTCTATTTCTTGCTGCTAAACCCATGAAAGAGGCTGCTAATCCATCACAGCATCCTTCTCACAGACTCTGTAACAGGCCTTGTGATTGTCCTCTGACCAGCCATACCCAACCCAAAACAGCATGTGAGATGCAGCCCATGGACCATACCTGAACTGATTTGTGAGACAAAGGAAAAGAAAAGAGTAAAAATGACAAAGCACTAAATTCTTGGGAAGGGGGGTAAGTGCATCTTCAACTCCAGTGATGACCTTCTCTAAAGAGTAAGGGTTGCCACTGGGTCTTGTTCAAACACCTAGAACTGGAAGAGATGGAGGAAAACAGAGGAACAGACGCCAAAGAGCAGATGTGTAGACAGAGGAAATGAATATGGAATATGAATCTGAATATGGAAAAGGGGTCAGAGAGTAGGGTTCATTTTCTGTCCATTTCATTCATAAACTTCCCCTATTATGGTATATTTTTATTCATAAGTTCTAACCAATGGTTTCTGGTATGTGGATGCCTGCTGGCACCCAAAAGTGAAGTGTGTCATATTCTGGAAGGTGTGTGAGCTCATTTTCAAAGAACAAAGATGACTGAGTCATACTTTTTGTGCCAATAAAATGGGTAAACTAAAGGTGACTTTAAAACACTGCCAACTCATCCCTCCACCAAGCTCATTAAAGAAAGCCTTCCCAAATACAGTCCTTTGGATTCATTATGGGCAAGGCTGATGGTTACTT
Source organism: Vespertilio murinus (assembly GCA_963924515.1). Taxonomy (NCBI): domain Eukaryota; kingdom Metazoa; phylum Chordata; class Mammalia; order Chiroptera; family Vespertilionidae; genus Vespertilio; species Vespertilio murinus. The sequence goes on from OZ004717.1 coordinate 21,635,960, forward strand.
TCTGCTCCCCTGGATGAGAAAATGAAAGAAGCCCCAGGTTTCTTGCATTTCTTGAAAACAGATGAAAGAATAGGCAGATCTCTGCCTTTTACAGTTGGGGTGTGTACCTGGCCCGAGGCAGAACTGGCTAGGATGACCTCCTATGTTCCCTTCGAGCAATAGCATTTTATGCATTTTCACACTGAACTGGACAAGAATCAGCATATTCTGTTTTGAACATCTGCTCGATTAGATTGAGGAGTTATTCTGGTTGCCTGATCTTTATCCCGAAGGAGTGTGAAATGGTCCCTCTTACCCTTTCTAGCTAAGGGAAGTGATGGTGTAAAATTCATTAAATTCTCCTGAAGTTGCTAGAGGGGACACATTTATACTGGGCATTACTGTTTTCTAGAAAATAGGCTTTGGAGAATCTTGGAGAAGTACTGGACAACAACTCATCTGTTGCTGAAAATGACATGGTTGCAGGTGAGAAAATGACCTGGCCAAAGTTCCTCCTAATTCCCATGTAGGTGCAGAAGTGCGTGGATGGGAGCCATACCCTATTATACTCAGGCAGGTGCCTTATGATTTCCGACTCAACTTCTCTGCTCTTAGCTATGTTTGTTTAGAAAGGTCAAAGAAAGAGCTTGGAATATTAGTTGCAGGAATGTACTTCGGAACTAGATCTCCCAAATCTGAGTGGTTTGTAAATCCATTTTGCCCACACTGCACAATGGGCACTCATGAGTGTTGCATCAACTTTCCATCAGATATCTGCTAGACCTATGATATAGAAATCTTGCATAAGGGGGAAGATACAGGGATTTTTCTTTTTTAAGGAGTGGGAAAGCAGAGAAAGTCAAATAATACATCTAGCAGCTTAAAGATTTGTTGTATTTAATAAACAATGATGAATGCTAGCATTAAAAAATAAGTATCTCATTATATTTTCTCAGGTCACTGTGGCATCAACAGACTTTCCTATAAACCATTTCGCTATTCCATCACTGTTCCTCCAAAGGGGACCTACTAATTTGAATGGTACACTTGAAAACTTATCCCACTACTGAGTGGAAATGACACAGGTTTGGAGACAACAGGGCTTAGTTTCAACACCAGATCAGCCTGTTTCTATGTGACAGTAGGCACTTTCTTTAATTTGTTCAGCCTTGGTTTCTTGTTGATAAGCCTGGAATTAGAATTTACCAATGTCACAGATTTATTGCAGAGATGGTCTGGTATTGGCACAGGGTGCATGGTCAATAATTGGTAGCTGATCCTGAGAAAACCCTTGTTGGATACTTGGAGAAAGACAGGCCATGGCTGGTTGCATCACTGTGGTGCTGGAGTTTGGTGGCTGGGGTTAAGCCTATGTTAGAAAGCTGTGTTGGATTTTTCTCTTTCTGAGATGTTGTGCATTTTCTTGTCATTTGGGGGCCTGTCCATTTCTGAATGTGGTTTGTTTCCTGTTTCTCATCAACCCATTTTCCTTCCTTCTGAAACCCATTCAACCGTTATTTTGTTTCTAGCATCTTTAAGAAACATAATAAAGTCTAACATGACCACTTCCTTCCTCTAAGAAGATGAAAACATTTTCTCCCATTACCCCTAAGGCAATGTGTCATAAGCTGGCAGGGTTCCCCTGTTCTTTTGAACTGGGATGCTAGGCTGGTGGGACCAGGAAGCTGTGAGATGAACAGGATGGATCTAGGGAGGAGAGATCCATCTCTAAGAATCAGCTGGATTTGCAGCTCTTGATTAGCAACTATGCACTGAAAGAACTGGGTAGACCTGTGAGAATGGTAAGGGAGAAGTCGATTTAGGGATCCACTGTCTAAATATCTACCATAGCACCTACATTTAGAAGCAAAACTTAGTTTCTTGGGTGGATATTCCATCTAAACTCACCAGTCTGTATCTAGCATGTTGAACATAGCTAGAAAGACAGTCTGGTCTAATGTATCTGAAAGAACCCATTCAAGCCCTTGCTCTAGCACTTACTGTCTCTACGATGCTACATTTTTTTCTCTCAGCTGTATTGTGTATTGTTTTAAGGATTAATTAAGATAACATATGCAAAGCATCCTATGCCTGGAATATAAGAAGCTATCAACAAACTTAGTACCTGAAACCAAGAAACTCAGGAAGAATATTCTCTAAATCAACAACAAAATGAAAAATAATAAGTCAGTGCCAAGAGCTAAGGACAAGAAAAGGAAGCAGGTTATCTACACTAATAAAAGAGGAAAATGCCAATTGACCATACCTTTGCTATGCCCACAGCCAATCAAAGCAAGTATGCAAATTAACCCAACAAAGACAAAGGTTAATTTGCATACACTGAGGGAGGGAGAAGTGAAGACTGAAGACAGCATAGAAAGAAGAGGGAGAAAAAGCAGAAAGCCAGGTGGCTGCCAGAGGGAAAGCGCAGGTGGGGTGGGGTGGGGTGGGGTAGGCGGCCCTGGCAGCCCCTTGTAGGAATCTTCCTGCAACGGGCTCCTAGTTAATGAAAATAGTTGGGATAGTCTGGGAGTTAGAGGGAAAACTTGAAGGTGACATTCATTATCTCTGACTCCTGACAGAAGCACCAGCCACCCAGTTTTTAGTAACCTGTGTGACCCATGATATTAATTTGTAATAAAGAATAAAGGAAGAGAGGACTAGGGGAAAAGGATCAATTGAGAGGCACGACTGAGGGATTTTTCTTATTGTTTGATGTCAGGTTTTCTATTATTGTTGTTTATCTCCAGTTTGTTTTCCTTCTTGTCCTAGGGAGAAATTGGCAAAGTGTGGACTTGCATGAAATTATGAATGGGTGGGCCTTCAAGATGTTGCTGGTTCATGGGAAAGCCCCTACTAACTATATGGTCCACCCAGTCATACTCTCTATTCCCACTTAACCTGGCTTTGGAAAATAACAAAGACAACTTCTGCTTTTCTGGACTAATTCACTTTGATCCCGTGTTCTTGGTAGATACAAGCCGACTACTGAAAACAACATTGTCACAAGACACCATGGACTGACTCTTCTGAAGGTCAAGCGTGGGCCTCTGAGAAGTTATAGATGCTTCTATCACAAAAATAACAATGGGAATGATGATATGCAACAATACTAAAAACTATGATGCCAGCTTCTGTGCTAACATTTAAAAAAATATATTTTATTGATTTTTTACAGAGAGGAAGAGAGAGGGATAGAGAGTTAGAAACATCAATGAGAGAGAATCATCAATCAGCTGCCTCTTGCACACCCTCTACTGGGGATGTACCCGCAACCAATGTACATGCCCTTGACCGGAATCGAACCTGGGACCTTTCAGTCTGCAGGCCAATGCTCTATCCACTGAGCCACACCGGTTTCCGCTGTGCTAATATTTTCAATAAACACCGTCTTTAATCCCCCAGGCAATGCTGTAAGGTAGGCATTATTGTCCCCGTTTTGCAAATGCAAAAAAATTGAGGCTTGGAGATATTAATTAACACACCGCAGGGCACAGTGAGCTTCCAGGGATGCTGGAATGAGATTCAGGTCCATGGGGCCACACAGCTGTTTGACGCCATCACCCCGCACAACCATCTGTGATGACCTTCATCCAGTTGAGCTTTTCCAAGTCCTGAAAATTCAGACATTGGCTGTGTTGAATCCTCCTTCCCATCACGTTTTCCCCCCCTTTTGGAATGGAAACTTGCCGTCGCTGGGGAGTATGGCTCTAAGGCAGTGCTTTCTGATGTCTTGAAGACAATCATAAACTACAATTAGTTCATAATAATTAGCAAGAAACAAATGCTTCTTTAAAAAAGCACCCATTTACTTAAAATGATTTTTAATTTCATAATGACTAGTATGTAATTATAGCAGAGCGGAGCTATTTAGTTTGGGGAAAAAAAAATAGCTTCAAAGATGAGAGCCCATATAGTGTTTACTTGCTCTGGGGTTCTCATTACTTGGAAAACCAGCAAAACCTCATATATGATTACTAACAGCATTCACTAGCTGCTTTGAGGGAAGCTGAACCAATCTTTTTTTTTTTTTTCCTTTTAGCTCCATTAACATGGGAAATAAATAATGAAAGATACCAGGGGCACTCATGCACTATGTCATGATCACTTTCCTGCTCTGCTGCCAGGTCAGGCCTCTTATGCTGGAGAAATAAATAATAATAATAATAATAATAATAATAATAAAACCAAACATGTCTTCCTGGTCATTTTCTGAAATGAGACCAACAGACAAAGACCAGTGAGGAACACAAAGGTGGGTATTGTTTCTCTGTAATGTGTTAGCAACCCCAGGTCGCTTTAATTTGGTTCCATCACATTTCCAATATGTGCGTGTATCAATTCGTCTTCTTTCTTCCCCTAGTTAAGATTTATGCAGTTTATTCATCACCTCGCCACAGTCATCTCAGCAGTTTCATTTAGCAGAGTAAACCAGTCAAACCCTGTCAGACTTTTGGGGATGTCACGTGGCAGGCCGTAGGTTCCTGGCAACTCGAATCGCTCTTGCCAATATGAGATTTTTTCCAGAGCCATCCATCTTAGGGCCATCTGATATATCACATCTGTCTCTGCTCTTCTCCTAATTGATGGGCAGAGAGACACCTGCTAGATCTCGCAAACATCCCCCCCCAAAGCAACCTCGGGATAGGGGCTGCCGGGCAGCAAGGAGCTCGGAATGGCAGGCAGTCACCCGTCCGGTGCCCCAAATATAATTTGAATGACCCGAGGAGCTTGAGTGGCATTCGGCGAGCCCACACGTTTCAGAGATCTCCGATAAGCAACCGTAAACCTTCCACGCATTCGCTGCACGCTCCGATGGTCGAAAAAGACAATGTTGCTAGATGTAATGGAATGGTCAGTCACTATGGCTTCTTCGCTTACAGTAGAGCTAACTGCACTGAGGGGTGGATGACACTGCCTCAGACGCTGTCACCCATTCCAATGCTCGGTCGCACTGATTTCTTCTTAATGCTATCACTTTTCCGATGCCAACTCCAGTCTGCCTCAAGTGCTGAAAGGCTGCAGCCCTAAGCATACTTAGCACAGGCTCAAATCATTTTCAAACACTCCTCAAGTCCCCAGCAGCACATCTGATCACTGGCCAGCTTGCATTGAGATACCTGGAGTTAAGAGCGGGATTCCAAATGTAGCTCTAATCAGAGAGAAGCAACCTCAGCACAATTATGTATTTGAGAGAGGAGTCTTGGGGGCTTTCCTAGGTCTTATCTGTTTGCATCATCCAATGGAGAAGGTTTCAGGGTGGCACTTTTCACACTTAAGAGCTCCAATGAGAAAGAATCCACCACTTAGGAGCTCTTAACAATGGATCAGCTAAGGAGAGATTAGGGCCTTTATATATAAAAAAACAGGACACAGGAGACAAATTGAAAAATGACCAACTTGAAGTTTAGCAAGTTTAAGGAGAAAGCCAGAGAAGAAAACGGGCTATAAAGGTACTACCTCTACCATCTTTCAAATGTGGCTGTAGTTCCGAAATCTTGGAATTAATAGCACTCAAAGGCGCTTGGCCTCACCCCTTTATAAAGTGGCAGGGTGTTTTAGCAAAGAGAGCTCCACGCTAGAGAGGAGAGACCTGCATTGTAGCTCCCACTGTGTACTAAACCAGGTCATTAAACCCGCCCTCCAAGAAAGGGGTTGGAGCAAGCAGTGATTCCCAACCAGCCACCCTCAAAGGTTTCCCTTATATTCCCCGAAAGAGGTCACACTGGGCATTTTGTGCTGATCCAATACTCTAATTGGAGGATCCTGTTTTCACGCAGTGGGAAATCAGTGTAAGTACTACTTCATAAGTGCACCTTGTAAAGAGAATCTTTCAAAAAGTAGAACTCACGGGGGAAAAAAGCACATTTTACAGGGGCACTTGGGGGTGGCCAGTTTAGAAATGGTTTTACAAACATCCCTTCTGGGTCATGGTTTCTATTACTACAAATCCGCAAATATCTATGTTCCCCAGCCCTTTCCCGGGACCTTTTGGCTTTCCGTGTAGACGTTTTTATTTGACAAACCCATGGCTTTACGATCCCTTCCCATTCAATCCTATACATGCGGGGAGCGTTTTAGTCAAACCTCACAATTTCCCTGGCTTACATGCGCCTCGCTTCACTGCCCTAATTATTTTAATAAGCAGCTTAACTAAAATGCTGGCTTACATATATATTTCAAGTTAATTGTATACACTTCCTGGTCCGATGAAAATCTTGAGCGTCCTTCCTACTTGTGACTGTGTTTCACCGTGTCTATCTGTTAAGGGGCACGAATAATTCAAGTAACTATTGCTATACAGACATCTTTACCTTCGAATTTCTTTCAATCTCTCTCTCTCTCTCTCTCTCTCTCTCTCTCTCTCTCTCGTTGAACAATGCAAAGAAAAGATCTCAAAGTTCTGTCATTTTGGCTGTCTACTCGGAGAGAAAAAAAGGGATGGGAATGAAAACCCGGCAGCATTCCATTCCTGGGTCGGCCGCGCAGCCCACGGGGTGTGGGTACCCCCATTCCATCTGCTGTTATCATTTAGCAAACGGTTTTCTCCAAGGGAGGGGGGAAAGCAGGAAGTGGAAAAAGAGAATGGACTGGAAAGTCACTTCCTAATCACAGTCCCCAGGGAATGGAAAACAGAATTCCCCTCATGGTCTAATGATCCTTTTGGTATTTTTAATGAAACCAAATCAGGCGCGTTTCCAGCGTCTGGTGGATGTTTCAGAGGCCTCACCGCCACGTGCCCCTGGCTCTGAAAGGAAATATGTACTAACGTCCTGGAGCTTCTGTATTATTATCTATTGCCATTTAGTTTCCAGAAAGATCTTTGACGTCTTTCTAACGTGGATGGAAAAGGCTAGAGGAACCTGAAGACCCACGTGGACTGTCATGGGTTTGGCTCGCCTGAAACCACAGCAGCATGACCGCAGAATTCAGGATCAGGTCCCCGCGGGGCAGCTGACTCTTTGGTGGCAACGTGGTAGGCACAAGGCAATGCATCCTAGGCATGTCCTGTGTTAAAGGCAAAAGTGAATGCACTGGCCTCTTTCTGCCCCTGCCCTTGCAGATGGTCTATAAAAGAAGAAAAATGCTACAGGGTGACGCTTTAGAAGCAGAATTACGCTGCCGACTATAAAACCACAGCATGCCTGAATCGGGGGATTTGGGTCAATCTAAGAAAACACATTCTGGAATCTCTGAATCAAAAGCAGTATTTACAGATGCACAGAAAAAACAACAATACAAGAACAAATACTTCTATTCTGAACTGCTATGAGGCCAGGCTAGACTTTAATTTTCATGCTGTTAAACACACACACACACACACACACACACCGACCCCTGGAAAGTGGAGCATGGTTTCATTTTATTTAGGCAGTGCCTGAAACTCAAAAAAGGCTAAACAGCATCTCCCAGATGCCTGTGGAGAGGCCAGCTGAATGTTTTCTAGATGCTGTAAGGATTATCTAGAAACAGGCGTGGGCAAACTACGGCCCGAGGGCCGGATCAGGCCCATTTGACTGTTCTATCAGGCCCGAGCGGAGCCGAAAGAGCGGGCTGTACCCTTTTATGTAATGATGTTTACTTTGAATTTATATTAGTTCACGCAAACACTCCATCCATGCTTTTGTTCTAGCCCTCTGGTCCAGTTTAAGAACCCATTGTGGCCCTCAAGTCAAAAAGTTTGCCCACCCCTGGTCTAGATCATTCCCCCATTTTACACATGAATTCTGAACGTTAGGGCCATCAGATATTTAGTCAAGGTCAAAGCGTGAGTGTGAAGTGCTGAGGCTATGGGCTCACATGCAGTCAACTCAAGATAACTGAAGGACTGATACTCTGGTGATTAGCTTCTCATAAGCCGGGGAAACGTCTGTTTGTGTTCATCTTAGTGGTGCCAGGGACAGACATTTAATCAATGGAAGAACAATCTATAAAACTGTAAATAGAACATATGTAAGTCAATTTATGATTAGTTATAAAATACACCATTCTCTTCAACAGATTTATCTCCGTTTGGATTGCCTTTTTCAAACAAAACAAACAAAAAACTGGTGAAAATTAGAAGCAGACGTGTACTTCTAGAAGCCTGCTGAAAATGAGAAACCCGAAACACCCCTAAAGTGCGCTCAGATCCCAGGTCCCAACTGGTGATAGTTTTCACTCTTAGGGTTCAGTGTCAAATCCTTCAAGAAATCCCAGCTCCCTCCCACACACTCAGGTTCCCAGTCACGGGTGAGATGTGGCAGGAGAAGTGAAGGGGCAGGCGGTGCCGGGGAGTAGGCATGTGCTCCTCACTAGGACTTCAGTCACAAGCCCGCTCTGTCACGCCATCCTCACCCTCAACTTCTTAGACATTGAAGACACATCAAAAGCTGATCATGAGCCCGTAAGTAAGACTCAGCACGACCTACTTAGTTGAAGAGAACTGGCCCCAATTTGGGGTATCCTTACATCCCAATCTAAGGGCAGCTTGCTTCCGTGTCAAACACATCTGCCTGCCAGCTTAGGGGGGAAAACGCTTAGTCAGCAATGAAGCACAAGCAGCCATTCAGGGACATGAGCAGAGCCTGTGTGCAATGTCAGAGAAGGCTCCTCCTTCCAGACTGACAGCCAGGAACGCCATTTTCTTGCTTGGTGAGCGCAAATCTTTTCATTCCTACTTCAAGGCCCAGGAGCCTGGATATATAGCTTGACTCTCCCCTTAGCTGTGCGGGCTGAAAAGATGGTCATGGGTGTAACACACATGAGCGATGTAGGTGCGCACCACCATTGGCAAATGGAACACAAACTTAATTGTTTGCCTAGCGAAGGGAGGGGTTCAGAGGCTTGTTCCCCCAGGAGCAGGGCAGGCTGCAGGCACCCCAAAGGGGCAGCTGAAATCCCCACTAGTTACATGTTGCTGACAGGGGACGTTAATAATTTATGAACAGACCACTACACAAGACTGCATTTGTAAGAGCTATGGAGGGGTGGGATAAACAGGAACTTAACTTCTTCACAAAAACTGAAGAATGGAAAAGACAGAAAGCCTCGTTGTGAGTAATACATGGAATATAAATTGTATCTTGGACCATCGGGGGAAAATGATGTAGAGTCAGGCACCTAAAGGGGATGCTTTCTCTTCTGATCTGCTTTCTGAGCACACGGTTGGGTCTGAGGACACTTATCTGATGAAAGGGAATTTTTGTAAGTGTTTAGGTTCCTCTAGTTGTTAACAGAATTATCAGCAAAGTCTGGGGTGCAGGAACTTCATAGTGTTATTATGTGAGAGAGAAAGAGAAGCAAAGTTTGTTTTATTCCCTTTAACTGCCAAATAGCTTTATTATGCAGTTTAGCAGTTAGAGTAAAGCAACCTTTTTCTTTTTACTAGAAAATGGGATAAAATGGGATAAACTGGGTGTCCAAGGCATCTAGACACAAAACAAATGGAGTTTGTCTAGGTCAGTTTTGGGCATATGGATTCACTTAGATTTCTTCATCAATTAGATTCAATATAACATGAAATAAAAGAGAATTGGATTCCTCGACTCAGCTGAATTAAAAGGTCAGAGCTCTAAATGATTGCTTGCTTTGTTGCTTGAACAGCAAATTATTGGTAAAGGGATATTTTTATTTTTATGTTTTCAGTTAATCTCAGTATTTATATACTTTTCTAATAGCTATCCGAAAAGTGCTGTGATGCAAATATATGTTGCAATTCAATATATACACGGATTATATTTCTTATCAGTCTGTATCTTAGAGATGCTTTGAAGCTTTGAAATAACCAACATCCACTTATTGGGAAGCAGAACCATGTCCAAACTACACAATGAAACCCCTAATGTCAATTAATAACAAATATGCATATTCCACTTAGGAAAGTATCAGATGCTAGAAACTCAACTTGGTATTATAAAGCCACAGTGATTTTTTAGTTAAATACAAACCTAAGTAAGAAAGTATATGTAAAACCCTAGCATACAAAGGACTGCTTAGTAATAATAATCACAGCTGTCATGTATTGTGCATTTACCAGTCAGTCCACATTGGGATGGGCACTAAGGTGATCCATTGAAATAAAAAATCAAGTTCTTGCTCTTAATGAACTCCAAATATAGGTTGTAAAAGGAAAGAAAGAAGAAAAGAAAAGGACCATAACTGAGCATTTCTTAAAGGCAAAGAGCCACACACAAATGTTTTATACTCAGAATAGCCCTCTAAGGTAGGTGTTACCAAGCCCAATGTGTCTGCCCGTCCTTACAAGCAGAGAGCTACCAAGACCTTCTCACCAGCTTCATCTCCCAAAGCTCTCCACATCACTGCTTTCTGATATTCATTTTTCCTCCATTTCTCCAATGCAAAATGATCTTACTTTGGGGGGTTTTGAACTTGTGTTCAAAGTGTTCTCGATTAGGCTAGTGGTCAAATTCAGCAAGATTAGTGGGGACAAGAGGGGCAGAGGTGGACATCTATCAAAGTCCAGAGAAAGGGTGTTGTTCAGATTCAGCAGAAGTAGTACTGGCAATGGGGTTAAGAAATAATCTTCTGGCCGAAACTGGTTTCGCTCAATGGATAGAGCGTCGGTCTGTGGACTGAAAGGTCCCAGGTTCGATTCTGGTCAAGGTCATGTACATTGGCTGTGGGCATATCCCCAGTGGGGGGTGTGCAGGAGGCAGCTGATCGATGTTTCTCTCTCATCGATGTTTCTAACTATCTATCCCTCTTTCTTCCTTTCTGTGAAAAATCAATAAAATATACTTTTTTAAAAAGAAAGAATCTTCCAAAAGGCTCTCACCACTTAGGACTGTGATGAAAGATGTGGGTCACACTGGGCCTACTGACCTTACTGTGAAGATGCCTGAAAGGAAATTCTGCCCCAGTCAAGTCAGGTCAGAAATTCTGCGATGACCACATTGGCAGAACAAGGTAGGAGAAGCACAGAAAAAAGCAAGGCAGAGTGACTGCAATGGGCTTTGATTAAGAGGAAAAGGACCTTGGTCTCATCCAACATGAAGCAAAAGGTGTGCAGGTAGAACCATCTAGAGAAGATGAGACTATAGGAGTCCGAGGAGCTGGCAGTTGGAAAAGTTCAGATGAAAGCCCACCCAAAATTCAGGAAGGCGAATTTAGGAGAGATTGGCCAAAGTCACTTCGTGGCCTACAGACATATGGCTCTAATATTAATCAATGTAAATACAGTAAGTCCTCACTTAATGGCATCAATATGTCCTGGGAACTGTAGCAAAATGATGTATAATGAAACCAATTTTACTATAAGCTAATTGACACACACAAGAATTAAGTTCCTACAGCATCTCATTAGCATTATAATAAGACCACAATGAACCAGAGGATGTTATTCAAGTATTTACTGTATATATTTTTTGAATGGTAACAGTGGTTGGTAGTTGGGTTTAATCTTCATTCAAATGAGTGTAATAAAAATTTCCTGGGAGCCGGCCATGGTTTCTCTCATGATCATGTTCTGAACGTCCTGTGTGTTAGGCTGAGTTAGGCAGTGCCCCCAACCTCAGTGACTTCATGTCACACGGGCTCATCCTCTCCCACATGACAGTTTTATGTGAGGCAGGCAGCTTTCCCTCACGCACACACTTCTCGATCTAGGCGCCATCATCCTTAACATGCAGCCTCCACAGGTACCTAGGAAAGGCAGGAGAGTGGAGAACCATGCAGGGAATGTCCTGTCCTGGCTCAGCCCTGGTCATGTGGCCCCAACTGAACTTCAAACTCAGCTGGGAAATGCAGATTGTGTGTGCTTAGGAGAAATGGGAGAGCAATGGTTTGCAGGGTGGGGTCCCAAATCAACAGGATCCGAATCAACTGGAATCTTGTTAGAAAAGAAAATCCACAGGCTCTACCACAGACCCAGGAATCAGGAGCTCAGCATTCTGGGTATAAGTCAGTCCTCCGGGCTCTTCTGATGCACATGACAGTCAGAAAACCACTGGGGAAGGGCATTATTTAGCCAATCTCTTTCAGACTGTTTAGGTAAATTTTTTTTAAAACACCCTTTTTGTTAATTTTTAAATGTTACAGATTACAGCTGGTGCATGCTCAGTGAATCATATGTATTTCCAGCATTTATACATGTTCTCTACCTAGAATGAAGCTTATAGTCTCTACAATGAGCAAACCTAAACACGGGAACCAATTTTAAACTTAATACAATACATAAATATGTTTAGAAGAACTGACTGCATGTTTGAACATTCATTTATAGAGTCAAATCATTTTATGCACCTGTCAGCATTTATATATCCAGAGGTTAACAGGTTTAAAGATGTCTAACCACCGGTGAACCACTTGCAGAAACTCAAAAAACAAGCTAGAGTAGAAATGCTAATGGCAAATTAGAAGCAGGACCAGGAAGGCTGAAGTGGGAATAAAACCCAGAGACAAAAGTGACAGAAAAAGCTTAGGCGAAAGAGAAACTTTGGAAATGCAGAGTGACATGGGGTGGGGCTGCTGGATGTGCATAATGAGCAAGCTGTAATCGATGGGGTGGCTCCCAACATGTGAAATGTGTTACCCCGGAAAACACTGCCAAGAGGAAGACATGAAATAAAACTATGAAAAGCTGTGGCCTACTGACTGGAACACCATCTCTATTATTAAAATGCTTACTGGGTGCACGTCACTCAAAGCAAGAAGCTATGAATATAACAGCAGCTCCGCCATCATCCGCCCATAAAAGACGCCAGCATGAATAAAGGGCCAGTACCTAATTACTGACACCCAGAGAGGCTGCAAAAGCTGGATACTGGACTCACTGGGTGTTGTATCTTAAAACAACATGAGTGTTCATTTGTTTATAGTAAACATCTACATAAACAAATGGCATTAATAACTCATTAAAACTTTTACGACCTGCTAGGATGGTATATGTTGTGATGAATATAGATATTTTTAAAAACCAGTTCATAAATTATAAAAAAAATAACACAGGCTCATGGACAAAAATGATCATACAGATGGTTACAGAGAGGAAAAGTATGCATTATCCTGTTCCGCATTTCTCTACTTCCCAGATGTAACCATTGCCACCAATTCCTTATGTTATTCTTAGAGACATTTTCTACTAATAGAGAATCCTTGACCTGTATCTTAGGAAGATCTCACTTAAAATAGGTATCTTCACAAGCTGTCCCAAAGAAGGCAAAGACAACACACTTAGAAAATGACAGTGAAAACTGAGGAAATTTAAACAGCTCAAGCTAAGGTCAAGAATAAAATAAGGCCAAAACCGGTTTGGCTCAGTGGTAGAGCATCGGTCTGCTGACTGAAAGGTCCCGGGTTCGATTCCGGTCAAGGGCATGTACATTGGTTGCGGGCACATCCCCAGTAGGGGGTGTTTCTCTCTCATCAACATTTCTAGCTCTCTATCTCTCTCCCTTTCTCTCTGTAAAATATCAATAAAATATATATTTTAAAAAAGAATAAAATTAGTATATAAAGACACAGATGCTGGAATGTGGTGAAGCTCATCATATTATTTCCCAGTACAACTCAACACATATAGTTGAGTGTTTTTGCTGGGGTAGATTAAAAGGGCAAAGGGCCAGAGGCAAGCAGATGAATTCTGTGTATTATTCATGAAAGTCCGAGGAGGAGAATTTGGATGCCTTCCAAGGAAGACCAGGGAACATCCTCACTTGTTCACTCTTCTAAGATTTCTCAGGTCACATCGCAAATGTGAATGCGGGCATCTTGAATCTGCAGCCACATTCATTTATGCCTCTGCTCATTCATTTATTTACCATCTATTTATTGAGTATCTACTGTGTGACATTAGCTCTGATCTCAAAGAACTTACCACAAAGCTGGGGAGAACAGGAATAGCATCCAAGAAAAACATTTGGAGAAGAATAAGAGATGGTATATAAAAAGATAAACTGAATATAATTTAGTACCAGTCAGCATGGTGCCATGAACAACACAATTAAATTCAGGCAATAATCCATGTTCTGGTCTTAAAGAGTCTCCTACAATTCCTCCTTTTCATTACACCAGTAACTAATACCTGGAGTTCAGTCCACTAACGTAATTGAGCAATGACTGTATTTCCATTCTCAAGAGGGAAATCTTTTGTTCATGAAATGTGCATTTGTGTGTGCTTAAAAATACCTATTTAGTTTTGGGGAGAGGGTGGGTGGATTTGATTGCATTTAGTGACTGAGTCTTCAAATTTACTACCTCTGAGAAAAGATGTCACAGGATCATAAAATCTAGAGAGAGGAGCCTGAGAAATCAGCAGGGCCAACCCCAAGCCTCCAGGTGGGATGAAACTTCTGACTGATTACTTAGCCAAGAAGTTACGGAGACATCCCCATATATCTTCTCTCCCTGCATATATTGAATCAAAGTATAACCAGGCATCTGGTATGGAAGCATTAGAAAGCCATATGTGATGCTCACTAATACAAAATGCTTGGAAGCAAGCTAAATTAATGCATATGGCTTTAAATTTACAAATGTAGACCCATCCATCATCAAAGACCCAGAATGCTCACTGTCATGACATAAAGCAGGATTTAGGGGAGATATCTGTTTTCATTTGTGTATCATCTGCTTCAACACAAGCAGAGAGAAAGACATGTGTGCATTTCCATGACTTGATCTGGGGGATGCAACACGTTTTACAAAGGGATTAAAGGGCTGAGGTCTCTTAGACAAGACTATCTTGTGTTGATTTCATGTCAGAGACAACTTAGGTGGTGGAGTCATCAAAAGAATAATATTTATGCCTTAGGCCAAAGCCATAACTGTTATTGGAGGTCCTTATAAAAAAAATCATATGCAACAGATAAAATAGAAGACAGCTCTGGAATGGAATCCTGTGGCTAGATCCCAAATACTGAATGATTTCCTTTTCCAAAAGAAAGTGTATGCAACTTAAACAGCATTACCTCACATAACTAATTGGAGGAGACATTAACAAGAGAGTTTTTTAAAAATCCAGTGAGGAACAAAAGCCTAAGAGGAAACAGAATGTCTTCAATGTTGGCAATACCTTTTAAGATCTCAAAAAGAAAGTTTATTTCCTTCCCAGTTGGGACCTTTGATATGGGGCAGACATTGATTTTTCTTTCCTGCTTGTGTTTCTAATGGAGCTTGAAATTAACATGGCTTTTTGTTTCCCTCTCAGTTTGTGTGCCACTATCATTGATGTTGCGAGCAGAGTTCTGAGAATAGGGTTTGTTACTGCTTCTGTTGTACCAGAAATGCAAAAAAAAGACCATTGTGCTTGTTCCATCTCATTTTGGATTTCCTGTCCGTTCATAGAAATGGTCTTCACTACACAGCCAATGACCTTCTTGGGAGCAAAAGCCAACAGCCATCTTCAAGGGCTTGTTCTTGATGATATTTCTGGACTGCCTTTGATATAGATGAGTATATCCTCACTCTCCCACTCCTTATTAACAGAGGACTTGGAAACGAAACCTTTCCCATCATCTCCATTCTTCAAAGGATCTCTTGTAGGCTTTCTGGGGTTTCTCCTGTTTTCTTCCTTTGTGAAACTAGCTATTTCCAAATTCTCAGATTATATACATACTAGTGGCCCTGTGCACAAATTTGTGCACATTGAAAGGAAATTAGAATATTTTAATATTGCTATTTGCCCTTTATAATAAAAGTGTCAACCAAATTCACAATCAACAATGACATATCAAAACATACAGGATTGATGTCATTGAGAGCTTTATATGTATCACACATGCTCGAGTCAACTTAGCCATATATATATATATATATATATATATATATATATATATATATATATATATATATGTATGTATTAGAGGCCCAGTGCACAAAATTCGTGCATGGGGTGTATGTCCTTCAGCCCAGCCTGCAGCCTCTCCAATCTGGGACCCCTCTCACAATCCAGGACTGCTGGCTCCCAACAGCTCACCTGCATGCCTTTCTGATTGCCCCTAACTGCTTCTGCCTGCCAGCTGATCACCCCCTAACCACTCCCCTGCCAGCCTGAGTGATGCCTAACTGCTCCCCTGCCAGCCTGATTGCCCCCAAATTCCATCCTCTGATGGCCTGGTCACCCCTAACTGCTCTCCCCTGAAGGCTGGATCTCCCCCAACAGCCCTCCCTTGCAGGTTTGGTCCCTCCCAACTGCCTCCCCTGCTGGCCATCTTGTGGCAAGCCATCTTGAGTCCACATGGGGGCAACCATCTTGTGTGTTAGAGTGATAGTTGATTTGCATATTACTCTTTTATTAATAGGATTAGATAGGATAGAGGCCTAGAGAATGGGTGGGGGCCAGCTGGTTTACCCTGTAGGGTGTCCCAGATCAGGGTGGGGGTTCCCTTGGGGCATGTGGTGGCCTGAGCAAGAGGCCTGTGGTGGTTTGCAGGCTGGCCACACACCCCTGGAAACCCAAGCAGAGGCCCTGCTATCTGGGATTTATCTTCTATAATTAAAACTTTGTAGCCTTGAGCAGAGGCCAGGGCCAGCCAGGGCAGGCAGGAAGCTTAACTTCCTCCATTGCTGGGGAAAGCCAAGACTCCTGCTTGCTCTGTGGCTGTAGCCATCTTGGTTGGGTTAATTTGCATACTTGCTCCTGATTGGCTTGTAGGTGTAGCAGAGGTATGGTGAATTTGCATGTTTCTTTTTTATTAGTATAGATATATACTAGAGGCCCAGTGCACGAATTCATGCACAGGTGGAGTCTCTCAGGTTGGCCTGTGGGGATCGGGCAAAACCTGTAGTCCAGCACTGCCTGTAGCTTCTACCTGCTACTCCTGCTCATCCCTATCCCATTGCACCTGCTATGGGCTCATTCCCAATCAGTCCCCATCTGGAGAGGCTCACACTGCCACAACAGCACTCACCAGCTGTGAGCCCTGCATCTGGCACCCTTCCGAGGGACAGTTGGAAGGCTCCAGGGTGTATCTGGCCTATCATGCTCAGTCCCAATTAGCTGGACCCCAGCAGCAAGCTAACCTACAGGTCAGAGCATCTGCTCCCTGGTGGTCAGTGCATGTCATAGTGAGTGGTTGAGTGGCCTTAGCATATCATTAGCATATTATGCTTTGATTGGTTTTACAGTCAACCAGTCACTGGACAACTGGAGACTTAGCATGTTAGGCTTTTATTATATAGGAGATACACACACACACACACACACACACACACACACACTCACACACACATTCTACCCATATGCCTCTAACTTTGCCTTTGCCTTTTCATTCTGAGTTATTCTTATGCTCCATGAACATGTCAAGTTCCGTTTGAGAAAGAGGAAGCAATATTTCTTCCCCAAGAAAGTGTTATTGTAAATTCACAACAAATCTTGGCCACAGAGTTTTGGTGTTTAAGTCTTCATGGTCTTTTGATCACACTGTTTTATCTTTTAGTCAACTTCTGTTGCTTCATTACAGGCACCTTCTCCATAAAGGGCTCTTATAATCAGTAAATACATGTAAGAAGCAAAATGATTTCTTATTTGTATGCTTTACCTTTAAATATTTTTGTTTTAATAAAAAATATTACTTTATTATTTAATAAAATAATATATAATAAAATATATATTATTTCTAAATGGAAAATGAGGCAGCACTAAGTACATTGACAATGTTTTGCAACTATCACCACTATCTATTTCTAGAACTTTCCATCATCCCAAATAGAAACTTTATCCCCATTAAACTATAACTCTCCATTTCTCCCAACTCTCAACCCCAGGTAACATCTGTTCTACTTTCTTTCCCCCATGAAAATGCCAATTCTAGGTATCTCATATAAGTGGAATCATACAACACTTCTACTTTTATTTCTGGCTTATTTCACTTAGCATAATGTTCTCAAGGTTCATCCATGTTGTAGTATATGCCAGAATTTTGTTCCTTTTTATGACTGAATCATATAATATGTCACATTTATTTATCCATTCATCTGTTGATTCACATATGGGTTGTTTCTACTTTTTGGCTTTTGTGAATAATATTGCTATGAACAATGATGTACATAAATCAATTTGAGTCTGAGCTTTCAACAGAAGGACCCTCTTTTGTTTTGCTAATTTCTTGGCTTCATCCAGAAATACTGTCTAGCAATGTTTCAATCATTAGTAATTTATCCTGGTCTAGAATTTGGGTTTGGGAGCTACTCCAGTTCCCTTGTTTGATTTCAGATCTATGCTTTATTCTTTTTGGCTGATCTTTTTACACAGAACTACATTTCCCAGACTTCCCTGCCCTCTGGCTTCCAGGTAGTTTCAGCCAATGGGAGGCACTAGAGGCAGAAAAAGGGAAAGGCCAGTATCTTTCTTCCTCTATCATTTTGCTTCCTAAGCATCTTGGATAATGGCTGCATCTTCCCCCAGGAGAGCCCACGGAGGTTCCACATTCTGCCAGGCAACCCTGACCATTAAGCTCTGCTTCCTCCTGTTCCTCTTGCTCCAGGGAAGCTAGAATTCCTCCTCTTGCTATATTCCGAGTTGCCTCACTTTTGCACTTTGAATAGTCAACTCTTCTTTCACCTGTGCTGCCAATTCCATCTATGACATTCCATCATCTAAATATACCTGGGGTGGTTTGTGGGTTCCTGACTAATAACCATTCTACTGGGAAAAGAAAGAACCAGTTTCTCAGGATGCAGAACCTATTGCAGTGGATTCTAGCTGTCCTCAACATATCACCCACTTTACAGGATATTGAGCCGTCATTCCATTTCCAAGCCTCCTTGGCAGTTTGGCGTGGCCAAGGGAATAAGTTCTGGCCAACGTGATATAATCAGGTGTGCTGTGTGGCAGGTTCTAAACCTTCTCTGAAAGTTTGCTGCTCCATACTCCCTGCACTGTCTTCCCTTCTTCTTCCTGTGGTTCAGAGCATGGCTGTGACAAATGACTGCTTCCATTCTGGAGCATGAGGATATGGGCCATGTTCTGGAAAGACCACGACCCAAAGCTGAGAGGAGCCAGAGTCCTTGAGTTTGTGGGGTAAAACCAGCACCCTAGCCCTGCTCTTCCTACCTCTGCGGTTTCACATGAGAAGCAAAGAGAATTCTCTTTTGTCTAAGCCAGCGGTGGGCAAACTACAGCCCGCGGAGCCCAAAGAGCGGAGGGTTCTCTTGCTCTCCCCTCCACTCCTTCACCAGCAGCCCCAAATGAGAGTGCCAGCATGGTCAGGTTGCTTTTGTTCCGGTCCTCCGGTCCAGTGTAAGAACCCATTGTGGCCCTCCAGTCAAAAAGTTTGCCCACCCCTGGTCTAAGCTCTGCTATTTCAAGTCTCTGTTTATTACAGCCAATCTATCCTAACAACTTCAAGACCAAAATCATGAGCCTGAAGTCAGTCCCAGACCGCCTCTGAATTTTCTCCTACCTTTCCTTACTAAATTAAAGCAAGGACCCCCATCCTCTGATCTTATTGTAAGTTTTGACCTCCTCCTGTTTATACTCAAAATTGACCTATTCTCATCTACAACACTTTCAAAACGCTTTATTCCCTTTAACAGCTTCCGCCTTTGCTTATTAAGTTTCTCTGGAAGGGGTGTAAATTCCAGCTACTCACCAAGCCCATATCCAACCTAGAAAATGATCAGAGTTCTGGTTGTGAAGAGAATTTTTAATTAAAAGCCTGGGAACATTGTTCCTTAGGTGTTAATAAAGCCAGTAAAATTGAGACTCAGTGAGGCCGAATACCACACGACAGACTGTTAGTGTCCTGGTCTGACAGCCCCTCTTCACAGGTCTGATGGGCTGTAACCGAACCTAATGGCTGCCATGCTCAGATAAATCTCACCTGAATTTTACCCACGTGGGCATCAATTAGAAATATGGACTTCCAGGATGGGGGTTCCCAAGCTATTGCGCATGAAAATCTCTTGGGGGAACTTGTCTGAAATGAAGAATCCCATTCTTCTGCTCATGGTTTAGCTGGGCTGAGGTGGGGAGCTGTGAACCTGCCTGTGTCAAAGGACCCCAGGTGCCTCTCAAACACGTGGTCTATGGAGACCCTGATCCTAGGGAATTCATAGCTATAAAGCGGCCACCAGTGGAGTGGGCTGCCACTAGCTGGGGTAGAGGCTAGAGAACACCAATTGCTACTCTGCTAGGCATTTCACAGATATCATCTTAGTTTATGCTTATAGTTACCTGATAACCATTATTATTACCCCTGTTTTACAGCAAGCAACCTGAGGCCCAGAGAAATTAAGTTAAACAACTTGTCTAAAGTTACAAAGTGGCTTCAAAGCTGAGTTATGGGTGCTGAATATATTCTGTTGACCCATTGCATGCCGCAAGTGTCTGTAGATGCAAAGGGCAGACCTTGTCCACATGCCACGTGCATCTATTAAAAAAAAAAGTTTTCCCTAAGTGGCAGCCCTGACCAACTTTAAAATCATTTTTGTGTGTGTGTGTGTGAGAATTTATAGCTGAAAATGTTCAAGAACACCTGAATGGTGAGTAATGTATTTATTTTTATAATATTCATTGCAAATTGATTTTTTAAATTTAATTCAAACGATTGTGGCATGTGGGGATGGTTTTGGTTTTGGACACGTGGCAGCTCACTGTTAATTTCTCTGGTTTTGCTCTGTACCCTCCCCATCATGCTCTGCACTCCTGATGCTGATGTTTATGGACTGACTCAGAACAGTTTGCCTGCCCTCTAGCTTCCTGTTGGGCAGGGTTCTTAATGGTAGTGCTGGGAAGGCTGGGGGTTGGTGTGGTACAATGGTTAAGTCCTGACCCATGAACCAGGAGGTCATGGTTTGATTCCTCGTCAGGGCACATGCCCACGTTCGAGCTTGATCTCCAGTAGGGGGCATGCAGGAGCTAGCCGATCAATAATTCTCTCTCTTCACTGATGTTTCAATCTCTCCCTCTCCTGTCCTCTCTGAAATCAATGAAATCATATATATATATATTTTAAAAAGACTGGGTGTTGGGAGGAGAGTGAGGTCAGGGTATTTATTCCCCCAGCCTCCCTCGGTGCAGACTGTCTAGGCTACATCCCTTGACCCAAGGTCACAGCCCTTGTCAGTGACTCTCAACCCATGACTGTCTCCTTCCAAGTTTTTGTAATGATTCACTCTTCTTGCCCCTTCACTTCCTGTCTTTTTTTCTACCTAGGAGGGGGAAGTATGCTAATCCTTTTCTTTCCCTACAGTTTGACCATGATTTTTAAAATACAGTCGTTTCTTTACTAAATTCTCCCCCAAATCACCCCTTTTAAGTGTTAGATCTGTTTCCTGCGAGGAATCTGACTGATACAGTCGGCTTGGCTCCAAAGTTTTCCTCTTCTCACTGCTCTACCCAGCCTAAGTCCCTTCCTCTGGAGATGATTATAATAATGATGATGATGATGATGTAGGAGAAGAAAAAGTAAAAGGAGAAGGAGATGGAAATAATGACAACAATGATGACAATGGCCGAGCACTTATTATATGCCAGGTGTTGTGCTGAGAGCTTCGCTTCTTATTTTCAGCTCCTGTTAAACTATTTGTAAAATAAATATCCATGTAGAACATGCTCTATTTTTTATTTTTATTTTTTTTTTAGTATTGTATCTACTACAAGAACCTTTATGGTAAGTATTTTACCTAAAGTTTACAATTGGGGAAATTGAGGTTCAGAAAAGTTAAATGACACGTCCAAGGCGACACGCCTAATAAAAATCAGAACTAGGTTCAAAGGCTGGGCTAACTTCAAACCTGTTATTTCTAGACTCAACTCACAGATGGCACACAGAATAAGCACAGGGAAACTTAGTTACCTTAGTTTGGTATTAAATAAAAAATAGTAGTCCCATATTCCCACTAAGAAATCCTAGTCTTTCTTAAGATAACTGAACCAAATTGATGGGAGGCAATCATAGAAAAAAAAAATTTAGAATTTGCAACCACTAAGAGTAGATTATGTCATACAGATCTCAAAATGGCAGTTTTCCCTGTATCCAGAGCCACTGGTACAAAACCATCAATGAAGGTGGATAAGAGATTCTCTCCCTGTCACACGCCTGCTGTGGGATTTAAGGAAGATATTTTCGACCATAAGCATCCACACACCCAAGCTAGAAATCCATGTAGCTCAGAAAGCACTTCATGCCTGTATTGACATATTAGTTCAAAACACTGATGGCTCGCAGGTGTGAGAGCAGCAGGGAGCGAAATTAGATAATCTGCTGGTAATTTGCTCATTTATAAGTTGAGAGAAGGTATTCTGGCTTTTCTTCACTTACATTTCTCCACTTGGCCAAGCACAAAACAACAGCTGAGGTGGTGGCTATGAAATTCGCCCAAGATGTAAATGTGAGAACTGTCCATCTTTTCTCCTCCTTTCCTCCGGGCACCGTCCTCAGTGACTCTACTGGCAACCTGAAAGTGCCAATGTTTATCAAGAAGTACGCAGACATTAGTGAATAATTTGTTCCCTTTTTCTGTGGAAAGCATGTTATATTGGGACCATGTGGGATAGTGGACAGGATATAGAAGAAGTGATTTCAAAGAGCAATATCGTGTCTCCAAGCAGAGGTGGTGGCTGGGACAGAGGTGAAGCACAGAGGTCAGCTTACATACTTTGAGGAAAACACCTTCTATGACCTCATTCACTGCCTTACCCCCTAAGTCTGAAATAGTGACTCCTGGTTTACATGATTTTATGGGAACAACAAATGCTCAAGTTTATAAAGATTTCCAGATTTCCTCTCCTGATAACTAGCAATTATCTAGGTTCCACTGTAGCTTATTGGTTTGTTTATTTTTATTTTTTATTGCTATCTGATATGTACATAAAGGGAAGGAGGGAGAAAGAGGGTGTGAGGAAGAGGGGAAAAAAGGAACCCCATGAAAATGAATAATTCTGAATCTTTCCTTGAAAGACTGTAAAGATGAAGGCTCCTAATAAGTTAAGTTTTGTCTTTAATCTTGCTGAAATAAATATAAAAAAATATAACTCAAAACACCTTTAAATGTCTATATCCCACCTTTGACACTTCCTATTAAGTAACTAAGTGGCAGGAACAGATGTTGGTTTGACATCTGTACCATTTCCCCCCCTCTGTATCTATTATACTTCTAAATTCGTAAATTCTATAGAATAAAATAAAATAAAATATAAATACGATTTTTAAAGTAGGACAATGGGACTCTATTGCCAATAGAAACATGATGATATAAAATTTACCAGCTTTCTTTCTTTTTAAAAAATAGACTTTGCAGATAAGATTATGTTAAAGATCTTAAGAGAGGCTCATATGATAAGATCATAAGATCGTGAATTATCTAGGTGGGCCCTATATGTATCACACGTGTACTCAGTGGAGGGAAGCAGAGGGGAATTTCACACAGACAGAAGAGAGGAAGGCAATGGAATCATGAAGGCAGATATCAGATTGATGCAACCACAAGCCAAGGAATGCTGGCTGCCACCAGAACCTAGAAAAGACAAGGAGCAGATTCTCCCTTAGAGTCTCTGGAAAGAGTGCAGTTCTTTGATTTCAGCTCAGGGAAACTACCGTATTTGCTGGCATATAAGACGACTTTTTGGCCCTGAAAAATATGCCTCCAAGTGGGGGGTAGTCTTATACGGCGAGTATATAACAAACTCTGTATTTTTTAGTGGAAATGTTAGGGGGTCGTCTTATACGCCCAGTCTCTTATACGCCGGCAAATACGTATTTTTCAGGGCCAAAAAATCGTCTTATACGCCGGCAAATACGGTAATTTGACATTTCTGGCCCCTAGAACTGTGAAGTCATAAAGTTCTATTGTTTAATGCAAAAAGGAAATCAGTAATTATAGATTCAGAAAAAGTTACAGAAATATGTCCTGGGAGATCCCTGTGCACACTTCACCCAGCATCCCCCAATGCTAACATCTTCTGTAACTATTAACAAATTCTGTACAACATTAAAACTAGGAAACTGATTTTGGCATAATCCATCTGTTTCATAAAGATGTGTGTGCATGTCTATCATATTTTATCATATGCATGACTTTGTGTAACCACTATCTAGGAATTTTAATAAGAGAGAACCTAAGCTACCAATTTTTAGGAATATATTTGTTACAGCAGCTAGAGTTTCTTGGACTAACTCATATAACCTACTTTATAGAACTGTGAGAGATAAGAGTTCTAATGTTGAGGAAAGAGCTTTGGGAGGCGAGTGCTATAAAATTTGCATTTTTACAGTGTTTTCCAACTTTATTAAGGTATAGTTGACATACAACATTGTGTATGTTTAAGGTGTATAACATGATGTATATAACATGCATACATTGTGAATCAACATTATTAATACAGAGAAAATGAGTAAATGAGTGCATGTTAGACTCCCTGACACATAGTAGTTATTTAATATTTCTTTGTTGAATGAAAGAATGAACATCTTGTTGATAAAAAGCCTGAAATTAAAAGAAATATTCCATACAATGCAACAGCATTGCCAAGATATTTGTTTGCTCAGAGAACATCTTTGATTGCTACACTTGAGATCATACAAGTAAAACAAAAACCTCTCAACTTGAGCTTCTTTCAAAAGGATTCTTGTTTTTCTTTCCAATACTTTTCCATCAAAAATAAATTATAAAATACTAAAGAACATTTTGGAAAAAGAAAGAGAAACCCTTAATCTTCCCATCCAGTTCCTTTAAACTTTTAGCTGTATGCATGTCTATTTTTTTATACTTATAAATCTGCTACTTCTTATTTTAAAATAAATTTTAATTTGTACTCAGTAAGGAAAGCATAGGCATGGTAATTCTCCAGAAGTGGTTCCAACAAAGAACCAGCTAATATTTCTAAGAGTTCCAATTTAGTTTTGCCATGGGGTTCCATACTTATTAAAAAGCACACCAGAGAGAGGAGGTGACTTCCCTAAGAAAGGCATGGGGGTGTTAATTCTCACTACAATTAGGGTGAGTAAGGATGCAAATGTCAGTCTCTACTTTCTACTTAAGAACTATCGTGTGGGTCTTGTAAAAATTACATGGGGGGAAAATGATTGCCTATGAGTCTTACACAGGGATATAAATTAATTCTATGGTTAATTCAATAATTTTTTTTGGGGGGGTGGGGTTGAGTGCCCACTATGCATTAGGCAGAATGTGGACTTCAATGAATAAGACACGGTCTCTACCCTTGAAAAAGGAAAGTGGGGATGAAAGACAAGAAGGCATGTCTCAGGTGAGCTCAGAGGCAGGGCAAGACCAGAGGAGGCACCTGGAGGAAATGAGAACTGACATTTGCTGGAGGTTAGGCAGGCGAAGGGGTAGAAGGAAGTCCAGGCTCCCCATGCACATGGGCCAGAATGAACAGATTCAAGGAAGAGCATGATACTCATGGGACTGCTAGTCACTCTACCTGATTGGGGGTGCATGGCACACCCTGGGGGTGAACTGAGAAGTAGGCAAAGGCCATACCCTGAAGAGTGGACCAGCATTGGCAGAGCAGTGATGGTGCTTGTTCAGCGCTGCCTGCCAAGGACAGCCCCGGCACGTAGGCATTCAATCAGTATGTATGGAATGAATGAACTTACACTCTGCTACACATGGTCACAGTCATGGGACTCTGGTTGCAAAGGAAGAGCAGGGACAGCTTCTCCTCCCTCTCTTTAGGGTCTCGGCTATGAGGGTACTTATTGCCAAGCTGGGTATCCACGTGACCACCTGCTTCTCAATGCAGACATGCCGCTTTACTAGTATTCTTTTTAAATATATATTTTATTGATTTTTTTACAGAGAGGAAGGGAGGAGGATAGAGAGAAACATCTATCAACTGCCTCCTGCACACCCTCTACTGGGGACTTTCCAGCAACCAAGGTACACACCCTTGACAGCTATCGAACCTGGGACCCTTCTGTCTGCAGGCCGACGCTCCATCCACTGAGCCAAACCAGTTAGGGTTTTACTAGTATTCTTGTTGCTTCTGAAATGCCTGCTGCTACACAGCAGGGGACAGACACACTGAGCTTTCATCTGAGAAAGGCGCCTTAGCTCAATTTCATTTTTTATTGACATCAAGAATGTAGCTTCTTAGGGGATGCTTTCCGAGGAACTGTATCAATGCCATTTCCAACTCCCAGTCCCGGAAGCAGAGCAGCAGGGTAGATGGGGGAAGAGATGGTGGAGCTGCAGAAGAAACAAGAGGAAGGGTCGAGAGGAAGGTCATGAAGATGACCTTCAAGTGTTTCTTCATCTGCGACTCCATTCTTCTCTGTGTTTGGAAACTCATTTTGGTTGAACTTGGGCATCAGTGATGTAAAAGTACCAGAAGTCCCACTCTCTAGGGAGATGAATGGGTTTATAACCCTAAATGTCCTAAATAATTTGGAGGCAAAAACAGATTGGATTTACAAAGGCCCAGCAGGGTGGTGTGCTGTGGAAACAGCCTGCTCCCGCTCCGCTGGGCACACCAAGAATTCACGGTGCTGGCTGGCCCCCTGGGGTGGGGATTGGGGGGGGATCGCACATGGATTCAGCTGCCGAAAAGTAATGGGAAATTAAAGGGAGAATGAAATGTGTGATCTTATTTAATCACACCTGGTGCTTCAATTTCTCAGTAACAGCAACCTGCTCCACTGTGTCAAATTGGAGAATGAAAATGTGTGTGTGTGTGTGTGTGTGTGGATATATATATTACATAACACAGCTAAAGAATGGATTAACTCTTAATGCCTGCCAATTCACTGCAAGGATCTAAAATGCAAATGACAGTTGAGTTTTTCTCATAAAGAATTGGGAGGCATTATCCCTGGACCTGGATTGGCATAAAATTACCATAAACTGAGGGGTAAGCAGTGAAATGGCACCTCCTAAATGGGGCCAAAAAATTAGGGTCCTGGGCTAAGGGGCAGCTTGGGGAAGAATAGGTGTTTTCATATTCAAAGTGTACTTTAGGTCATAGTCTACTGTTCTGATTCTCTGAGCGTGTAATCTGTGCTCCTTCAGATGTCTAGGAGGATGACAGGCACCGAGAGGAGGGGAAAAGAACCATTTCAGCCTATTTAGAAATGTCTGTTTGTGAGGAGTATAACCATTTGTAAATCTATATTAGAGTTGATATTATTGGAGATCACCGCCCCTCACTCCCCCTCATGAAGGAGATGCTATTTTATGGCATCCGGGTTTTTTTTTTTTATTATTGACTATCAAACACAATGCAACTCTGCAGGGACTGCCACATTTCCCTGGATAGTTAGATACTTTATGACAACAAAGTCCTAAAGGATAAAAAAGTGCCACATGTCACGTAAAAGGGGTGATTGTGGTTAAACGTTCCATTCTGCTTGGGGGAGGGGGGTTTTGACAAGGAAGATGCCTCCTGCATGGTTCTATTTAGCAGTAGAAAATTAAAGCTTGGGAGCAATTGGCTCAGAATCGCCAGCTTTACGTCGCACGGTAAAACACACCAAAATGAAAACAACTAGACAGCAGCCACTTTGATCCCTTCCACAGAGGAACCAGTTGATGGCCTACTCACATGCACAGGAGCGATCCCCAGGTGCACTGCCGGCTCAGAGAAGATCGGCTTCCAAAGACCGACTCAGTGAAGGGGAACTTTCCAGGGATTCCTGAATGGACTGCCTGGGACTCTGCTGTGATTAATTTTTCAGGAGTACGGGCCTTAGAGGTGTAGACATGTTTGAAAACAACTTCCTGAAAAATAATACCTACGGCCAGAGATCCAAGTAACTGGAAGTGCTCCCGGTTTCTCTCTCGCTCCTGGAAATCCAGGGTGTCAGCCACCTGGCCAGCACTTTTCCTATCACAGGTCACTGTCATCCTCTGTCCTCCTCCGCGAAGACCGGAGGCCTCTTCAGGGTAGAAAGCCTGGCTTGTTCATCTTTGCCATCCATTTCCAGAGCATGAGACATAGCACCTGCATGCCACAGGTACTCGATAAACAGTGTGCACTGGACCGTTCATCACTCCACGTGGCATTATTCTGCAGAGCGATCAGTTATTTCCCAGTTTGTGGAAGAACAATGGGTAAATGTCATTAGAAGTGGGGCAGCCTGCTAAGCAATCCAGTGACGTTATATTGAAATGAATTCCCTGCTATTAACAAGATCGAGCGGAATGAATGGCCCCTTTACAGCCATTGAATTAGAATCTATAAAAAAATAACAGTTGATTTAAAATAGAGGCTCGTTTATTTTTCCACGCGGCGCATTTCTTTGGCCCCTTGAAGAGCCTAAGCAGCCTTTGGGGGTCTGTGGCCCCAACCTTTGGTTGGCAGGAGGGCAGGCAAGTCTGAAAGGTGAGGGCGGAGTGCGGCAAGATCGATGGGGGTTACATAAAAATTCTGACATCTGTTCAAAAATGAAGCTTCAACTTGAAATGTTGTGAATGTATTTGAAGGTTTGCCAGATCCATGACTGAGAGTGGCATATTTTCACCTATTTAAAGAGTCTTACAGACACTTTAAGAATGTAACAGGTAATTAGTGTATATTAATTACTCCCCATTATACTTTGGCTCAGGAATAAGCACGTTTGCTCTTTTCACCCTCTTTTTTTAGTAGACAAAGTAATGGCTATAACCCTACCCCCCCTCCTTAAACCTGTAGAGACTTGTTCCTACCTTTAGGACAGGAAGGGGAACATCTGACCCGTGGGCCATATAAGGCCCGAGAAATCATTTGTTCTGGCCCTGCCAAGGCATTAGGGGTGAGTTATGCCTGACCAAATATAGTGGGCTAATTTTTAAGTTGATAGCTTTGTATGGTCCGTGAATGATGTTATAAATATCCAAATGGCCCTTGGCAGGAAAAAGGTTTCCCACCCGTTATAGAATATAACCCACATCCTGGTTATCATGGCGGACACATCTCTGCAAAGTATGTTGCTCTTCATCTCTGGCCAGGGTCTACCTTCCTCTCTGTGCCCTTAAGCTAAGTTCTTTAGTTAAGTTCTTCCAGCCTCTGGACTCTTCCCACAGGTTCTACTTCTATTGCATTGCAATCCTCCCTGCTTCTTTGCTTGATTAATTTGTTTATCCATTGGGTTCATATTATTGGCCACTTCCTTAAGAAGTTCTTTCTCTTACCTTATACACTAGATTCCCCCTTATGTATATATATTCATACAGCAACTTCTTCATAACTTAATAGTTATTTGTGCAAAGCTTTCTCTTTTTAAAATATATTTCTATTGATTTCAGAGAGAAACATCAATGATGAGAGAGAATCATTGATTGGCTGCTTCCTGCATGCTCCCTACTGGGGATCGAGCCTGCAACCTGGGCATGTGTCCTTGACTGGAATAGAACTCAGGACCCTTCAGTCTGTAGGTCGACACTCTATCCACTGAGCCAAACCAGCTAGGGATGTGCAAAGCTTTCTTTAATGCCTGTGTTCCACTCTATATTTTAAGTGTCATGACAGCAGTGAAAAGGTATGACTTGCCTTGTTCATTCTGTGTTCTAATCACCTAGTCCAGCACATAACAGCTACTAAATAAATATTTGTTGAATGAAAATATCTTTCAACTTGAGTTGACTATAGACTTGAAGCATCAGGCCTGGTGATGCAGTGAGCAGTGGGCAGACTTAGGACTGTACTCAAATTCAGCTTCTGTGCTGGACAACAAGAGAAACAAGTCACTTTTCTCTCACAGAGCGAGGCTCGCTGCCCTCATCTGTAAGCCTAGCAGCACCAACTCTACCTATTAAGACAACGTGCACACAGTGGGGCTTGAACACGATGCTCTGCACTGTTCACAGACAGACAAACTAATAGTAATATCATCTGTGTCCAGCCCCAGCTCTTCTGTATATTTCTGGGAAAAACTCTCACATGAAAGCAAGCTTCCCACTTTCCTCCTCTTAGAAATCCAAAGAGCAGCAGGAACAGGGAACGGCCTCTCCTCAGTGCTGATCCAGGCCCCCCAGCAAAACCCTTTTATATACATTGGGAACCGCCATCCAATGGCCTCTCACTGAGGGAAAACATGCCACCTCTGATCCCGAGAATGGAGCGCAGTTGTTTGGCGTCTTCTGCTTGACTCTCGAGCAACTTTGTTTCCGATGCTTGTCCATTCTGAAGCACACGACTATTATGTGTGCACGTTATGGTTCACATACAGCACAACGTATGCACTATACCTGCAAATGGACAACAGGCTTATTTCCAGTTTGGGGCTGTTCCTTGCCTTTCGTGTGGACTTACTCCTACATCCAGGGGAGAGCTTCTTGCTATGGAGAGTTGAGATCTGAAGGCAAGTGCAGCTAAAAGGAGGTAGAGGGACGGGCTAATATGGAGCAATGTGGACTACGCAGTGTGGGGATGGAATGCAAATGAACTCCTATGAGGTGAGGACTTTTCTCTAACCCACTGTCACCGATGTGTGACAATTCCTGAAAAAAAAATAGCAAACAACATTCTGGAAACAGACAGGTAAATTCTATCCCATGGACACGGGTAGACATTTCATGTGACAGACTAGAGGAAGTCACAGTAGGTGCACAGGATAGTGGATGGGGTGAGGCGAATCCGAGATATGGAGAGATGGGTCTTGATGCAAGAGTTCCCAAATACGTGGAAAGTGCTGCTTAAGGTAAGGTTCTACTGCTGGCTCTGCTCATGAAAATGTCTCTTCTCCATGCTCCTCACTTACTGAATGGCCAACTTACTATGTCAATGCATGCCAGGCAGCCCACAAATTAAGAGTGCCCAGCAAGACTTCCTTCTTTTTTATGGCCGAGTAGCATTCTATTGTGCAAATGTACCATGGCTTTGGTATCCACTCGTCTACTGTGGGCACTTAGGCTGCTACCAAATCTTAGCCATTGTAAATGAAAACACAGAGGCCGAAACCGGTTTGGCTCAGTGGATGGAGCGTCGGCCTGCGGACTGAAAGATCCCAGGTTCGATTCTGGTCAAGGGCACGTGCCTTGGTTGCAGGCACATCCCTGGTAGGGGGTGTGCAGGAGGCAGCTGATTAATGTTTCTGACTCTCTGTCCCTCTCTCTTCTTCTCTGTAAAAATTCAATAAAATATATTTAAAAAAATAAAGACACAGAGAACAGATTGACAGCTGTCAGAGGGGAGGAGGATTGGGGAGGTTGGTGGCAAAGATGAAGGGATTTAGCAGAGAGGGGAAAAACCCTCATAGATTCAGACAACAGGTTGGTGATTCCCATAAGGAAAGAGAGGTGGGGGGGAGGAGAAGGAAGGTTTTTTTTGGGGGGGATAAGTGGTTATAGATAGAGATTTACTGGGGGTGGTGAACATACAATACAATAAATAGATGATGTATTATAGAATTGTATACCTGACACCTATATAACTTTATTAATCAGTGTCACCTCAGTAAGTTCAAAAACAATTTAAAAAATAAAAGTAAATGAAAATAAAAAAGAGTACCCTGGACGACAGAGGAGTCATCGAAGGCAGTCCTGAACAATGGGCTCTCAGCTAGGCCCCCCGCATGGAAGCAGTGGAGCCCTCAGCACAAACTATAAACGTTATCAGGAAGACAGGAAGTAAATGTAACACACCAAAGATTTAAAGACGTAGTATATTTTGGAAAAAGATTTGCCACATGAGAAGGACACAAGTTTAAGGGAATAACTACTCTGTATTCTCAGGGTAATTACTCAAAACACAAACTTGCTAAAAGAGAGGTAATGAGGCAACAGACAGAGACAAAAAAGGGATTTTGTAAGACAAACACAAGCCTGCAAATAATACCATTGCAGAATTTAAAACGGCATGAAAAGCAGTAAAGAGGAAAATCACCCCTAAATTAAATGGAATTAGGCGAGTGAAAAAGGACAGTGGTTGCAAAACAGACATGAGAGGGTATGCTTAATATATATACATGGCTAAGGTCAGATATAGGAGCTTTGGATTCCACGGGTCTTGGGTGAAAGCTAAGAAGTCTGTATTTCTGAAAATGCCTTGAAGTGATTTTGAAAATCAATCTGGTTTAGAAACTATTAAGGTGAGTGTGAACTTGAGACAATCACTGAGCGTTCAGAGGGAGGAAAAAAAAAAGGCATCTGAAAATGATTAAAGAGAAAACGATGGGCTAGCAACGAAGTCGATGCATCATAGGCACAAAGGGAGTAAGTGAGGAAGCAATCGGAGCCACGGCAACAGAACCAATTTCAAAATATATAGTGAAGAAAATCTTGAAATAAAAAGAAACACCTTGAGTTTAAAAGGTTTCACTGTGGACTTTGGGAAAAGTAGTACACATTTCGGTCTACTGAATATTACATCTAAAAATGAATCTCCCTAAGTCCAGGAAAAAGAAAAATGTCACATAGAAAAAGAAAAAAAAATATGTCAATGGAATGTGTCCTCATTGTTAGGGAGAATGGTTATGTTATAATCTCCAAATTCTATTATCTGTCCACGCTGTCAGTAATGAGTGAAGGCAATGAGAAGCCATTTACATTCTCTACGGTAATGGAGATTAACCAACAATCTGGAAATTGGGGAATACAAACATTGTTCAATAGGATTGTTTCTAAGAAAAATGTAAATGGTTTCATTTTTGAAACAAGAGGTCCAAGGATATAGGAATCAACAATTTACTTATTACATGCTGGGACAAAAATCCTAAAGTAGAATACATACACCTGGGAGAGGGTGGTGGTGTGTGGGAGGTGATGGATGAAGGAAGAGGAGTCTTTTTTCATTTGTGCATAGGACTGAGTCAATAGATGCTGATTTATTCTTTTTTAAAAATACATTTTTTATTGATTTCAGAGAGGAAGGGAAAGGGAGAGATAGAAACATCAGTGATGAGAATCATTGATTGGATGCCTCCTGCAACCCCACACTGAGGATCGAGCTTGCAACCTGGACATGTGCCATAACTGGGAGTTGAACTGTGACCTCTTGGTTCATAGGTTGACACTCAACTACTGAGCCATGTTGGCTAGGCTATTTTATTCTTAAAAAATTTTTTTTAATTGTTTCAAGTATTATATGTAGTAGTACATATATCTCTTTTTTTCCCTCTTGATCTTCCCCCAGCCTCCCCTATCCCATCGAATGCCCTCATCCCACCTCCCTAGTGTCATATGTCCATTTGTTGTGCTTATATGCATGCATACAAATCCTTTGGTTGATCTCTTTCCCCAGATCCCCAATACTCCCCTGTTTTCCCACTGTAATTTGAGTCTGTTCAGTGCTTTATTGCCTCTATATCTATACTTTGTTTATCAGGTTATAATGTTCTTTATTTTCCATAAATGAATGAGATCATGTGGTATTTTTAATTTATTGCCTAGCTTATTTCACTTAACATAATGCTCTCCAGATCCATCCATACTGCTGCAAATGTTAAGAATTCCTTCTTTTTTATAGCAGTGTAGTATTCCATTATATAGATGTACCATAGTTTCCTAACCCACTCATCTGCTGATGGACATTTGGGCTGTTTCAAAATCTTAGCTATGATGAATTGTGCTGCTATGAACATAAGGGTGCATATATCCTTTCTGACTGGTGTTTCTAGTTTCTTGGGCTATATTCCTAGAAGTGGGATTACTGGGAGTTGCATTTTTTAGTTTTTTGAGGAAACCCCATAGTGTATTTTATTCTTGATAGTAATAATTTGAGAAACATTGCTCTAGATAATTGGTTTTAAACATATATCAATATTATTTAATCACTAGAGGCCTGGTGCATGAAATTCATGCACAGTTAAGGTCCCTAGGCCTGGCTGATGATCAGGGCCAATTAGGGCCTTCCATCTGCTGGCCAGGGCCTTCCTTCATTCTTCACTGCTCCCCGGTGGTCAGTGTGCATCATAGCAAGCAATTAAACTCCTGGTCTCCTGGTCAAACTCCCAAGGGCACAATTTGCAAATTAGGCATATATATATTAGATAATAACTATCAGAGGAACCTAAAACAATCATACTTTCCAAATTCTTGAGGTGGCATGGGGCAGAGGAAAGGAATCAAAGAAAAATTCAAAGTAAAAATAGGCCTTCCGCTTTTTTTAAAAAAAGGGGGTGGGGTGGGTGTGTGGGGGAGGAACACAGGAAACAAAAAATATTGAAAAGTCAAATGTAAACTAAGAGAACAGAAGAAATAAAACAGCCAGCTTTTGTAAATATATATATTTATGAGCCTGCAACTATATGCACCAAAATGTTGGCAGTTGTTTCTGCATAGTGAATTTGGAGTAACCTTAACTTATTTTGATATGACTATTATTTTTATTTTCTGGCAATGACTCTGTATTACAGATGTGATTGAAAATAAAACATAGACCTAAAAGTCCTCTTCATTCATCTGAATGAACACCAGTGAGGAAGCCACTCATGAAAACTAGAAATGACCAGCACAGCCACAGTGGCTGAGATTGGCATTTGCTGTGATTACACAATTTGTTTCACTAATTTGACTCATTTCCCCAAAGAGATGCACAGGTGGTGTTCATTTATTTAGTCACAACACTACTTACTTTTTACAACTGTGCTCTTCCCTGATTTTCTCAACAGAACCATTGCAGTGGTAGAAAGTGCCCTTGAACAATGATGGCTCTCTCTCTTTGTGTGTGTGTGTGTGTGTGTGTGTGTGTGTGTGTGTGTGTGTGTAGAAGGTGGGGGATCTTGGCTCACAGCCAAATGAACCCGGGTCTTCTCTGGGCTGTGAGGGTTGATGACATTTCAGCTCCTCAGCACCATCCTTTTGTCTCAACTCAGTCTCAGCCCTCATACTTGCCCCACCACAACCTCAGACTCCAGCCACACCAAGTAATAAGTCATTTCTTAAATCTTGCGGCCATGCCCGGAATGCTTTACCATATTAGGGGGAGTTAGGGACCCCTTACAGGGACCCACAGTGCCTTCTCTCTAGCCCTTCCTGTTGTACCGTGACTGCTCAATAATCTTCCCTGCAGAGGAA
This sequence comes from Vespertilio murinus, assembly GCA_963924515.1. Lineage (NCBI taxonomy): Eukaryota > Metazoa > Chordata > Mammalia > Chiroptera > Vespertilionidae > Vespertilio > Vespertilio murinus. The sequence continues at coordinate 21,670,775 of OZ004717.1, forward strand.
ATGCCTGTCTCACGAGGAAGACCCAGGATGCTCGTTGGCAGGGAATGGATGAATTTGCCTTGCAGCATTAGCACGGCGCCTGGAACACAGAAGGAACTCAACAGACAGTTATGCATGGAGGGCTCCTGTCAGCTGATGCACTTTAGCTCCCAGCCTCTTCTTCCCTCACTTGCACCTCTTGTTCTGGTGGGGAGATCCTGGGATCTAAGAGGCAGCCTATACCAGAAGCTTGTTCTTCAGCTTCTGGGCTCTACATAGCTCACCCTGTCTCTGTGCACACAGATGAGATTTTTCACACAACGTGGTGAGTTGGCATGGGCTCTCTGGCAAATGCTGTGCTCCAGGGCTGTGGCCTCTTTGAAGATCCTCGCTGTCCCTCGCTTTCCTCACATCTACCTCCTACACGAAGTGCCACCACTCTCTGGAAAGAAGGGGACACCAAGCTCGCTCAGCTTCCTGTTGCATCATTCTGAGTGTGTCACCACTGAAAGAGAAGGATTTTCACAAATGGCTGCTGCGGATGGCGAGTATTCCCACATTGAAGATCACCTCACATGCCCATCTCTTCGAATATAAACAAGCAATGACTTTTTGTTTTGTTTTGCTTTACAAATGAAGACCCAAAAAGGAATGTCTTATTTTCAGGTCAGGTCAAGAGAGTATTATATGCAGGAAGACTTTTAGTAAATAATTATAGATATGTAGAGGTCAAGAGATACTCTAAGAATTGGGGTTTATGTACTTGACTATCCTCCTGCCTCCTCTCTGATCACTCTTTCCTCTCAACCTTTCCTACTCTGTAACCTCTATGCCCATCATGCTGTACTCAGCATCCAAAGAGCCTAGCACTATGCTTCTCATGCACACATGTGTGTCCCATATCTCATGCTCATTCTGTAAACCAATAATCATCCTTCAAGATGTTGCTCAAATGCCAACTCCTCTGCAAAACACAATCTAATTACTTTTCCCATAGTTGGAAATATACACACAGTACCGGGCAGCTATTCATATTATGTCAAAGGTTTAGAATTTATTTATTTGTACATCTCCGTTGATATATTTATTCAATAACTAGATATTGGGCATGAAGCATTAGTCAGGGAGTTCAGACACTGGAACTCAGCTTTCTCCGACTCTGAAGCCAACCAGGATTTTACTCTGGGGGGAGGTAATGAAGCATCGGGATAGATGAACAAAACCAAGCTGACCATTATCATTTTCTTGAAGGCTTAAAAGCAGGCATGTAATCTTTCGTGGATGGGTTGTGCATGGTTTTATGTGAGGTTGGGACCATGGATAATAGTCTTTCAAAGTTCTTTTCTGGATCTACAATTTTTATAATCATAGAATAGTCTTAATGAATTCACGAAGAAAGATCCTTGTGCTTCAGGGATTTTATCCATGTAGGCCTCATTAGAAATATTCGGTCCTCTAGGTTGAGGGACAAGACTATGTGATAGAGCTGGACCCTCATAATGGCTGTCATTGGATCAGTGATCCATGTCACATGCTAGTTCTGCTTTTCCACACCAGTGTGTCTTCCATGCTCTGAGTCCCAAAGTCTTGAGTGAATTCAGACCCCTTAGAAGCAGGGAGGCCCAGCACCCTCTCTTGACATGCTTTCTTTCACTTCATTCCACCTTCCAGTTCCCTCCAGCAGGTTGGCTATTCCTTTAATAACATAAGGGCCGCCTGAAGACAGGAGTCTTGGGCCATGAGAGTTTAGATAGAATGAAATCACCATGAGCACCTGATCACACTGGAAACATAGCAGCTAAGGGTGATACACCAGAAACTCCAAATCAAAGAAAGGTGGTGAAACTGACAAGGACCGAAACAAAAATTAGCAAGCATGTGATGGCACAGCAAGGCCAAGGGACCCTACTGGTGTACAACTGGGGCCGGGGAGGGACTGCAGGGAGGGCTCCAGGGTGTGGCCCGTCTCACTCAGTCCCAATCTTTCAGACCTCAGCAACAAGCTAACCTAACAGTCAGAGCGTCTGCCCCCTGGTGGTCAGTGCACGTCACAGTGAGCAGTTGAGCGGCCTTAGCATATCATTAGTATATTATGCTTTGATTGGTTGAATGGATGACTGGACACTTAGCAAATTAGGCTTATATTACATAGGATAATACCTCTAACTTATTTTTATCATTTCACTAAGTTACCAAGACAGTGAATTTATGTTGACTTTGGATTCCTATGTTGAAATCATGAAAAGCTACCCTTTAAAAAGGAAAATGACCCGCGATGATGATGACATTTCCTCCCCAAAACGTTAAGACACTGACAAAAGTTTTAAATATTGAGGCTGAGAGAAGTTTGGTTGCTGCTGCTGTGGCTTTTATCTTCTCTTGTAGGATTTCTACTTGAAGGAGTTCAGAGTCTATTGAACAAACACAGCAAATTAACTACTGGCTTAACCATTTTACCAGTTCGCTTTGCAGATAGAAAGTCTTTGCCACTTGCAGGGCTCGGGTTTCCCACCGGAAACACAATCTCTTGGCTTGGAAATTGACACGAGAACCCAGGCACAGCTCCCCAACAATTTCCTGACACTTTCACGATTTGCTACTTAACATAAACAAAAAGAAATCTTCCCAAACCCAAGTGTATTTTCACCAACACTCTGTACTATGTTGATCACAGCCATATATTGACACTGATAGTCAGCTCACTGGGAGAATAAAGAAAAAAAACCCTTATCTTTTTAATAATAATAATAATAATAATTATATATATATATATATATATATATATATATATATATACATATATATTTGATTTTTTACAGAGAGGAAGAGAGAGGGATAGAGAGTTAGAAACATTGATGAGAGAGAAACATCGATCAGCTGCCTCCTGCACACCCCCCACTGGGGATGTGCCTGCAACCAAGGTACATGCCCTTGACAGGAATTGAACCTGGGACCTTTCAGTCTGCAGGCTGACGCTCTATCCACTGAGCCAAACCGGTTTAGGCTAAAAACCCTTATCTTTAATATTAAATGAAGGTCAGCTTCCCCTGCCCTGCTTTACAAAGTCCTCAAAAAGACAGGAAGGGGGAAAAAAATGCCCAAACTGACATTTTCCCAAATAACTTGGAAGAAAAAAAAAAAGATCATTCTTGAAGCGCATAGGGGACAGGCTGATTAAAATCAGAGCCTTCTTCACATCTCCTTTAAAAATCAAAACAGAGTTCCGGCATTGGCTCTGCCTGTCCCAGCTCAGGCTGCAGCTCAGAGGGCCATGATGATGAAGCGACCTCCTCACTGCCGCCTCTGCAGCCAGCGGTGCACACGCAGCCTGATGGAATGGCGTGTCAGTGATTCTGTTTCTGCTTTTCTGATGGGTCCCTCAGGGCGCTTCTGAGTGAGTGAGCCTCGGCTCCCCCAGCTCCGATGGGCCGTGCCTCCCCTTCCTCCTGCTCAAGACGGAACCTCAACAGGAGAGGGCTGCCTCGTCAGGATGGGTGGCTTGCATTCTGGGCTCCTCCGAGGCATGTTTCCTTAACTTGTCGTTTCATCTGGGTTGGGATGTGAACAGCAGCTCGACACAGATAAAATGGTGTTCCTGAATAAAAGAATGTGCTACCCAGGAGGCAGAACCGGTGTTTAATTTGCTGCCTGTGTTCGATAGACTGTGAGCTCCTCAAGGGGAAGGCACCATGTCTCATTTGTCTTCGTAGGCTCGGTGACTAACACGCATTCATTTGTTCATTCATTTATTCAACTAATATTTACTGAGCGCTGGGGGTACGAGATGACAAAGGCACAGACTTCACAGAGACTGAGACATTTTCTTTTGACCCCCAGGCTGGGTTGCCACAGAATAAATATACTTTCTGTTGCGAGATACACAATACACACGAGGAATCAATCACAGAAAAGCAGAGAGATCTTGCTCATAGACTCATCCAAGGCTGAAGATGAACAGGACCCGCTTTTAGAGATAAGGAAGCCAACTCTCAGAAAGGGCTGACCAAGCCTAGAACTTGTACACTTTTCACCTTGAGCAAGGTCATCCATGGGAGGTAAAATACTTCAAGTAGACACTTTCATTGCTCTCCGAATCCTTCCACCCCTCACATCTTAGTTTTGTCCTAGCTATGCATTTCTTTAGTTTACCATTTTAATTTCCAAATTTCACATAATTCAAGGCTCACCAGACCATGATATAAATAAGAATTGTGATCCCAAATTCCTATGGGAGCCTGGATATAAAATAATTTATGTCGAAAGCCAGTGGATAGAATGGGGGGTTACTATAAACTGGAAACACGTGACCTTGTTTCAGTTATGGACCCCAAGTCTGAGGTTCAAAGCAATGATTCTTATTGTACTTGAGTTTTTGTCCATTAGGAATTCATGGGGGGCTCACATGGGGGTTCATCCCTGATGCACGTGTTGTTCCCTCCTAGGGACAGAGATCTACTGCTAAGATGGTTTCCTTGTCACACGTCTGGTACCTGGTGCTCCTTCATATTCTGTCTTTCTCCACATGGTGCCTCTTTTTCTAGGGCCTCTTCATGGGGCTTGGGCTTGTTACATGTGTGATATGGTGGCTCATTCCCCTGAGCAAGGGTCTCAGGGGACAGGAAGTGGCTGCTGCTCGTGTTTTAAGGCCTAGGCCAGAAACTGACACAGCACAACCTCTGCCATATTTTACTGGTCAGAGAAGCGATGAGGCCTTCCCAGATTCCAGGGGAAGGGGGTGCCCAGACCCCACCTCTCCATGGGAGGACTACTTTTGTATTTACAAACATCTTGAATGTGCCATGGTCTGGCCCAGAGAGTGGGTACTGTGTTCCGGGTTGTTGGATTGTGAGACGGTGGCCCAGGATGAAATATTTTGGTGAAATTATTTAAATAGAAGATGAAAATTTATATTAAAAAATGTGAAACATCCTGATTCTTAAATACCAGCTACTCATTCAAATTTCCTGCAAAGCTTGTGTGCCATGCATTTGCAAACACGGCCCATGCCCACCTTCACTCCAATCACTAAACCGATTCTTACAGAGGCATTTAAAAAAAAACAAAACACTGAGATGCATGTGGAAATATCTGCCTACAACTGAAAATGAAGATCTTATGAGCTGTTCACCATGTTTTACAGTAGATTTTTTATTGAAAACATACCAGTAAGCAAATAAGGGATCTTTCTATATAATTCTATCTTGACCCACATGAGAAACTGCATGTCTGTTATTCCAAAAATTGCCTTCTTCCATTTCTATCCTGGTCAAATCACAGCTTGATGGAAAAGTACAGTGATATTCATTTCTTATTGAATTTGACTAAGAACTAGAAATAGAAGACAATAATGGGGGTATTGACTGAAGGCCCCAAAAGAAAGAAAAACAAAGAGAAGCCCAGAAATTAAATAAAAAGCATAAACAACCCAAACTCCACATTAGAACTTCTTAAACTCTAGTGACTGGATCGCTTTCTGACTCTGACCTACGTAATATCCCAAGACTCAGTATTTTGAATCAATACTCTAGATGCGTCTGAGGTAGGTGGCCCCGAACCACACTGCTTGTTCTCTATTACAGGGACAGGTTCAGAGCGTCAGCAAAACTGGGCACAGCTATGGTACCAATCATGCCTCCTTTTAGGAGCTGATGGAGCCAAGAGAAGAATGTATATAGTGGGCCCATTTCCCTGACTCAGGGAAGAAAATGCTCAGTTTCCTAGTTTCCTCATAGTCCTAGGAGCAGGAGACAGGGTTTCTAATCCTAACTTTGCATTAGTTAGCGAATTGAGCTCAGGGAAGTCATTTTCCCTCCCAGGGCCTCAGTTTCCTCTTTTGTAAGATGGGTCCAACAATGATAAGCACAACTGCCCACAATCTGTGTCCACAGTGAACTCTGCTCACCCGGGGCACCTTCTGTCCGCCAAGCCCTGGCCTGGCCTCCATGTTCTCATCCACCCAGCTATTTCTAACACATTAGTGTGAATACATGGGTCCAGACCAACTTTGTGGCCCTGGAAGAGGTTCTCCTTGATCTCTTCCTGCTTGTGTGATTACATTAGAGTTTTGGAGGGGAAAGTCAGGTGAAAGAAAATCATGAATGGCAGTTTTGGAGGAGAGCAAATCGTTTTGGGGGCAGAAGCAATACAGAAGTGGCAATGTGCCACCTGAGAAGGGTGAGGCTGCCAACCAGTCTGTTAGCCACTCCCAGGCCCATCTGATTATCTACATGATGGAGGTCTTAGTGTGGTTTCCTCTAGCAAATCCCAACACTGGGACAATGAACAGGAGGGGCAGGGCTGGGGTCAGCATGAGCAAAATCATGGTCTGCACACATATGACCTTTTTTTTACAGTTTATACCACGGGCTCACTTGTCATGTTGCATTAGGACAATGGAGTTGCATGCTTGCTGTGAAGTTGTCATCTTTACCACAGATCCACTGGGTGGAGTGGGAGTGGGTCGTTGTAGAAGCGGGGAAAGCAGACAGATCAGGCTAAACTAGGCCAGAGCTGCCACAGATCTGATCTACTGAAGGGCAAAGGTTTCGGACCAGTGTTGGTTTAGCTGTGCAACTTGGTCAGGTTACTTCAACTCTTTAAGTCTCCGTTTCCCCATCTCGACAATGGGAATAAGAACACCTCCGTGGCAGGGATGTTGTGAAGATGAAGAAGGAATATAAGGCACCCAGTTCATAGTATTCAGTCAGTATATAGGAATTCTGTCCTTCTTCCCAGCTCCCACTCTGCCCTAAATGACTATGAGGAAACGGAGCAAGCTAAGACAGCATCCTTCATGCCAAAAATGGATGTGGAAATCCACATTCCTGCGCAGAGGAAGCCAGGCAGGTCTTTAACACATTGTTGATGTTCTGACTCACAACTGCTTTCTCCTTTAACTCCTCCCATCCTGCTCAAGTTGGACCAAGTGTGGGAAGGTTGATAGTACAATGCCAGGATCTCGCCCACCAGGCAACACCTCCTAGTGCTGCTTTGAGGCCAAAGTTCCAGGAAAACTCTGTGGTCATAGGCTTGTTTAGTAAGAATTATAGAAAATCTTTAGTAAAATATTAGTACATGCTTGGTCTAGTACAATATCTAAGTAGCCCTTTCAATGCCATAAGAGGTACATATAACAATTCGCACCTTACAGGTGAGGAACCAGAGGCCACTATGGCTCATGGATTTGGGAAAGAAACTGGATTTTTCCTGAGTTCTTAACCGCTATTTACTATTGAACATGCATGATTGTAGAAATGCAAAAAAACCCCAAGTATAGGTCATTGTTCTCAGGGAATTTAAAGACACAGTGAATAGTCAGCACCAGCAAGTGGGAATAATAGTGTAGCATGGTATATAGCAGATCAGCTGAACAGTAAGCTCCCTGGAGGCAGGGACTTGGCTTCATTTATTTTTTATTTTTTAGCATATCTATTTTTTTAGTGCAAAGGGTGGCTCTTAAGTGGGAGTTCAATCATTGTGTGTCGGATATATAAGAAGAAAAAAAAAAGAAAAGAAAGAAAAGACAAGCGCTAAAAAGGGTGATAGTGCCCAATAGTCTGCTGCGCATGGACATATTGGTGGGGATTCAAGGTCAAGGGAGGTCCGTCCCCAGGGGTGCAATGGAGAAGGCCAGCTTCATGGAGGACAGCGTAGGGCATGAGCTAGGATTTGGAAAGAGTCAACAAAGCACAGAGGGCAGAGACACAAATCAATGGAGGCACGCTGCAGCATCAGCTTGAGGTTCTGAGACAGTGAGGAGGATGGACTCCTTAGGGAATTACCTGCCTGCTAGTCAGCATGGCGAGGAGCCAGTTAAACCAGACTCATAACTGGTAAGTTCTTGGTGTAGGCTGGCTACTTTGGCAACAGGTCAACAAGGGCTGTGAGAACAAGGTCAAAGGAAACAGGCCAGGGTGGTCTAGACACATGATGTAAGGAAGTCAACTGGAGTGGGCTGGGTCACAGGAAGCACAGCTCCCCACCCGAGGCAAAGGATATGCAAATATAACTGTTGGCAGCTGTTAAAAACATAGAGCAGGGCAAGTCAGCTGTGAAGAATGTGGAGGAGGGGGAGTGACCGGGAGGTACGGGAAGAACACCCACTGGAGCTGACCACCCTCTCCATTTGGTTTTCCACGCACCACAGTATCCTTCCTGCTCTCAAGAGACTCTTGGTGCATCTGTACAGTGAACTCAGAGAAGTCATATTTTCCGAGGGACAAGCCACAGACTCAGCCACGAGGCTCAGCAAGCCATGTCCCTTTGGTAGGGTTGTCTAACTAGATGTATTAAAAAAAAAATCCTAGGTACTAGTACATATATAATTTTATGTAATTTGTTATTTTGTATATAAAGGCTAATATAATGTGACATAAATTTATACAAATGATTTCATCCTGGGCTAAATAGCTAAGTCTAAAAATGAGGCCATCCTTACTATCTCATTCCATCCTTCCCATTCGCACCTGTGTTCTAAAAGTTCTGCTCTGTTAGTATGTATATATTTAATCTGTGTATCTCAGACAGTAGGACAATCATTACTTGGTAATGACCTCCACGTAGACATTAGGAACCGTAATATTTTTTTACCAAAAAGCTAGAGGGCTCTCTACCTTGGGGGAATGAACAGCTCATCATTGCCTATACTAAGCCCCAGGGACCCACAAGATGCTTCAAAGGCTTGGTGAAGAAAGGATTTGGGTTGTGACCGGAATTCCAAAGAACATCCCTAGGTTTGCTGATTCACTAGTAGGACCAATAGGACTCACCATATAGTTGTACTTACAGCTAAGATTTATTACAGAAATTGGATACAGAGCAAGATCAGCACAGGGAAAAGGCAAAAGGCAGGAAGTTGGGAGGAAACCAGGCACAAACTTGCAAGAGATCATTCCCCATGGAGTCACACAGGATGTGATTAATTCCTCCAGCACCAAGTGGTGCCAACACCACATGAAATGCTGTCCACCGGGAGTCCTCACCTGAGACTCAGTGCCCATGGCTTTTACTGGGGACTGATCACACAGGCATCCTCTGCTCACCATGTACCCCATCTCTGCACTCCCAGAGGGAAAGCATTTGTACAGTTTGGGCACATGAGCCATTCTGATCAAGGAGTGGTGGGAACCTCCCTTGGAATCCAAGTTTCAGATACCTGTGGGGGCCAACCTTGCAAGCAGGACCTTCTAAGAAATACAGCTTCAGTTCTGCTGTGCCATCTTTTTCTATATGATAGTTCAGCAATTCCAACACAGCCTATGTAGCACAGCCACTTTTTGGTGATTATTAAAGGCTTTGAGAAGTACCGCAATTTAAAGGACTGTTTTATTTTTTTAAGTCAACATTTCCCAAACTTATTTGATATCTATCTATCTATCTATCTATCTATCTATCCATCTCCCCATATGTGTGTGTGTGTGTATATATATATACTTTATATGTGTGTGTGCATATATCTATATCTATATCTATATCTATATCTATATCTATATCTATATCTATATCTATCTCTATCTCTATCTCTATCTCTATCTCTATCTCTATCTCTATCTCTATATATACTGTGTGTATATGTGTGTATATATACACACACACATATATACTGTGAGTGAGTGTGTGTGTGTATATATATATATATGTATATATATATGTATATATATATATGTATATATATGTGTGTGTGTCCTTTTGGATACTGGCATTCTACGGAATACCACGTGGGAAATTCTGAACTAAATATATATACACACATCACCTGTTTGGCCCCATCTTTCACCATTTATTAAATATACAAATAGCAACAGCTTGCATGTATATTGCACTTACTGTGCGTTTGGAGCTCTTTGTGCCACAACTCATTCAATTAGTAAGAGGCTGGATGAGGTGATCTCTAAGCATGGAACAGCAGCACATTGGGGTTCAGAGTGCAGACCCAGAATTCCACTCTGTAAGCTAGTTTCCTGGTTTCGCTTGTCATCAGCTCTAGGACGGCTTTTTTAACCAGGGTGACCTCCACTTCCTCATGAGCTGAGTGCTTAATACCTAGTAAGTGCTACCAGTGTGCTTGCTGGCTTTTTATTTAAGTGCACAAAGTTCTTTCCAACTCAAAGAGTTTAGGTCCCTTTCCTCTGCTATGAATCAGGGTGAGACGCAGACAATAGATGGTGGCTTTGGAGCCGATGGGAGCAGATGCTCAGGTAGAGGTGGCCTGAGGGAGCCAGAACAGCGCCAGGTGGACCTACCTCCAGGTCGCTGGAAGCCTTGACACCCCAGGCCAGTCAAAGCCAGAGCCCACCTCCAGGAAGTAAAGGCAGATGTCACAGGCTGAGAGGCATATTAATTTCCTGGGTGTCTAGGACCAAGGCCAACAACAGAAGCGAACTGCTTTTGACTGTAAATAGAGCAAGACTCTAAACCTCCCTCAATTATACCTGGCAATTCAGTCCATATGTTTGAAGACAGACACCTTGCAAGAAAATCCCCTCTGAATCAAGACACATGCAGATCCACATGGTAGAAAAAAAAAAACCCCACACACAACAGGGCAAGATGCCAAATTGAAAAATGACAAACTGCTACCAGGAGAAAGCCAATGTTTAATATGCCTTAACACTTCTTCTTTATCCGTCCTCAAGCTATCTCCAGCTGAGGAATGTTCTGTGTAATGGAGCCATCCTTCACCGAGATATATGAAGAGTCAGCAGTGTCACCCTGCTAAACGAAGGGCAGTGATGTATTCTGCAGTGTGCAGGTAGACACAGGTGGGTGGAAAAGGTGTGTCGGTGCGTCAGACCCCTCAGTGCACTAGGGTGTGCTCAAACGGATCCTTCAGTTAAGAATTCTGAAAGGGCTCGGTCAAGAAATTCAGCTGATATGTCCTTGAGACAACCCTAGCTTTGTCATATCCATAATGGCTCTTACAGAGAATTCCTTGTGGCTATTTCCCTAGGATTCACCAATTTTTTGAAGTCAGGATCTAAAACATTCCATGTACTTTCATAGCGCCATGCCTGTGTACCCGTAACTAACATTGGCTGGGTTTCTGGCGCACAGTGTATGCTAAATAAATATGTGTTGAATAAATGAAGGTATCTGTTCGCCCGTCCTTATGCTTTAAATATCCTATATGTGCCTCCTTACCCAGCAACATCTTATGTCAAAGCCTCTTTCCTCTCTGAACCCTGCCTGACTCCACCAAGGAGTATGGATTCTCACAGTACATAGCACATGGTGAGCAATGGTGAGAGCATTGTATGAACACTTACTTTGTTTCAGGCACTGCTCCAGGCCCTTTAAGGGGATCAACTCTTTCACTCCACACAGTAACCTTTAAAGTAGGTCCTGTGACAGGTGCAGGGCAACAAAGCCCAGAGAAGAAAGGAATTAGAAAGGAATTACCTAGGAATTAGCAGATGCCACTTTCTCTAGATGCCTCATTCTTAATATTGACCACCTCATGTGTGGCTTAGCATGGTCTGACCACTCCTTGGTTCATGTCAGGGCTAGCCTGGGAGCTATCTGGGATGGGGTAGGGGTGTTCTTCACCTTGTCCTTCAATCAATCAATAGAACAGGTTGAAAAACCCATGCAACACAACCACTGAAAAAATAAAACCAAGGGTTTTGTGGTCAGACACAACTGGGTCAAGCTTCAGCCTCTCCAAATCTTAACCTTGTCCCCTTGACCATGTCAGTTCATTTTCTCAGAACCTTAGTTTCCTCCCTATAAAATGGGGGAAGCACTGGAGATGTTTCTTGTGAGAAATGGTTGAGTTAAAGAACATGAAGCGCTTACTCAAGTATGCAGCATGGAGCTTAATCAACACTTTTACTCATGTAAATGTTTGTTTGGTAACCATATTGCCCAAGATTTGCCTGGAGTCTAATGGGTATCCTACAAATATTAGATGAATACATAATATATTTCTCCATGTGAGGACAAATACAGAAAGAACCACACAGAAAAGCTAATTGTATTTTGGCTGCGTCAAAACACATCTTATTTCTAGGATGCAAGCTTCATAAAATATGTGTAGATTGGTGTCTAGACCACAGTGTAGTAGATTCTTAAATGTCGTACCAAAATAGTCAGATTCATTATGGGAAACCTGCCTGTCTCTTACTGGCTTGTCCTTCTTCACTTTATGTTTCTTGGTGTTATTTCTAGTTTCGATATTTTACTTCAGTCCCTTTGATCACATCCTGTCATCTCCTTGACATGTCTTTGTGACAGTCAAGAACACAAAACTGCTCTTTCTTGCCACATAGGAAAGAATTCTTCAAAACTCCCTTTCCCCACAACTCCATCTTTATAAGCTATATGCTCCTTCCTCTAAATACTGATGCAAAAATATTAATTTGATAAATATATATCTCTGTCATTGATTAAGTAGAGTGAAACCATCAATCACATGAGAACTGTGGTCAACTCCTGTTAGGGTGTCTGACTGCCTCACAATGACCACAGGGGTGTCTCTGGGCAGCAGACAAAGTACATTACAATTCTGCCACTGAGGCTGTTGCTGATTGGCTCAAAGCTGGGACAACCAGAGTTCCTGTCCAGGGAGCATGTAACTGCAATGAGGAGGGACAGAAAATAATTGGGAGCAGAAAGATGAGCGGTTGAGAAAGCACTGGAGGAGGTGTGAAGTCTCTAGCCATAGTTAGAAAACTTGAAAGGGGTGAGAAGTCATTTGCCAGTCCATGACACAAGTCACAGAGATATCATGTATAGGGAACAAAGCAGAGAGATAAAAGGAGAAACTAGGAAGAGAGAGCCGAGAATTGCCTGGATATCTGCTGGTTTTCCAATTCACAGTCTACTTCTTCCCAAGGTCCAGCAGCCTCCTGTGCTGACCCCTGCCAAAGTCTTCTGTTTGTATCTCAGGAAAAAAGCCCCACAGTTCTGCTGATGTCATTTTTCTGATCTTTGGAACCACAAGAATCCTAACTTAATCCAATGGCGAAACTATGATTACAGTTAGGGTTATCAGCAATAGTCCTTACATGCATTCAACACTGCACATTTACAAACTTATTATTATTATTATTAATATCTCCTACAAGCAAGGAGTGGATTAATGCTGGTGAAACAGCCATCCAAGAACGAATAATGGCACAGCAGCTGGAGGTTGAAAGGCAAGCCATGGAAAGAAAGGGAGTGAGTTTAACTAAAACGATTAACTAATATGAGAAGTCATCAAGTCACTGGCAATGATTCCATCTACAAGAGTCCATCAAGGTCGGATGATTGTACATCCATAAGACAGTACAGGGAGCCGAAAGCAGTTTGGCTCAGTGGTAGAGCATCGGTCTGCGGACTGAAAGGTCCCAGGTTCGATTCCAGTCAAGGGCATGTACCTCGGTTGTGGGCACATCCCCAGTGGGGGTGTGCAAGAGGCAGCTGGTCGATGTTTCTCTCTCATTGACATTTCTAGCTCTCTATCTCTCTCCCTTCCTCTCTGTAAAATATCAATAAAAATATAGTACAGGGAAATATTTTTAAATCAGGAAAGAATAGGTCAATGAAATAGATGGATTGCTGTTTTTAAGCTGAAGATTACAAGAGGACAAAAATCTGGTTCAGAAAAAAAAAGAAAAAAAGAAATGGCTACCACCTCCATGGTTCCTAAGAAATGCGCTGTGTTCCTACAGATGCCAATAAAGCTTTATGCAACTGTCAATTTAATAATGGAAGTGCCACCGGAGATTCATATGCAACAGAGAGCAAAATGGAATAGACAACGGGGAAAGGTGGTGGGTGGGATCTGAATTAACGAACCATGTTTGAGAAAATGATTGAGGCAATAAAAAGATCAATAGGAAACCAGGCCATACTCCAGGACCTGTGGGTCTCTCAGCGGAATATTGTAAAAGGAGAGCATTTTATTGACTCGTCCAATTTTTAATGCACTAAGACGTGTAGCTCAGCTGCCTGTTGTCACTGCAGAAATGGGTACACAATGAAACTTAAGCTCACTGTCAAGCCAGTGGACGGCTGATGAAAAGGAGCTAGGTCACATACCTCGCCCTACTCAATATAGTCCTGCAGGTAAAAGAACAATAGAAACATTGTTCCAGAGAAGAAAATACAATAATTATGTTGCTTTAGAAAATGTGGAAAACCCAGGAGAGAGCCAAGAAAAAACAAAAAGCGCCCTTAAACCACTATCCAGAGATACCACTGTTAACGTTTTGATGCATTTCTCTCATTTTCTTCCACCCCCTGAATGTGAATAATATACACTCTTATTTTACTATATATACACTATGGATTTTCTCTTTATTGTTACATATACTTTCAATGCTGCATCATGTTCAATTGCATGGTTTTGCAATAATTTTAACCAACCTATTAAATATTTACATGGTTTCCATTTTTATACTGTATGATAGGGCCTAAATGTTTGCGTCTTCTTAAAATTCTGAAGTCTTAATGCTGAAGCCCTAATCCCTAATGTGATGGTGTTGGGAGGTGGGACCTTTGGGAGGTAATTGTGTCTTATGGGGGGGAGCCCTCAGGAATGGGATTAGTGCCTTATAGGACAGCTTGATCTCTCCCCCACCCCCCTCCATTGTGTGAGCACCCAGCAAGGAGGCACACTTCTGCAAACCTGGATGACAGTTTTCACCAGAAACCCAATGCGACGGAAGCTTGATTCTGGACTCCTCAGCCTCTAGAACTGAGAAAAATAATTTCTGTTGTTTAACCCACACAGTCAATAATATTTTTTTATAGCAGCCTTAACTAAGATGCTGTCTTTTTTTTTTTAAACATGAGAGAGGGAAAGAGAGAGAGAGAGAGAGAGAGAGAGAGAGAGAGAGAGAGAGAGAGAGAGAGAGTGCTGTTTATTTCCACTTCCTTTTCCTGTCTGTTCCCTACAATTCATTCTCGCCTGTCCATCTCTGCTAAGGGAAGCTGGCCCCTGAGGACTGCATTCCCTGTGATGGCATGCCATCTAGCTTTTGGTTATGTTTACATATGAGAGACAGAGCAGAAGCCAGTAGGCAAGACGTTTGCCTCCTCTCCTCCCTCCCTGCTCTGGCACTAGCTACGCCTATCAGCTGTGGTTATTCTGTCAGCTGACCCCTCCTCCACGGCTCCCACTCTGCGCAGACTCTGTTAACACAGTCCCTCCTTTTACTTCCTCGGATTTCTTCTGTTAGTCCCTGGTGACTGAACAACCCTTGTGGGTTCCTTTAACCTCTGCTAAGTAATTGTTTCGTCACATACTCTTTACACTCTCATCTGATGTGTATTGAAAGTTTCAATGAATGTCTATATTACATGATCTAACTCTGTGAACATCCCTTATTTATAAAAAGCACAACAAAATCAACGCCATGTTGATTTATGCCAAATATCCAGAGGCTTAATGCAGGTAAAATACTCATACCCAATCCTGTGAAATGGAGGAGTGGTCTAGATTCTACCAACTTTTTCCCTGACATTTCCAGAAAGTTTTACTCACCTAATGTCCCTCAATTTCCTTCCCTCTGTAATATTCACAAACTACATACATTCCCCTTCCTTGCAGCCTTTGCTCACACTGCTACATAGACAGAGTGGTCCTTTAGCTTCCTCCCGATTTCAAACTCAAGTTGAGGTCCTGCTTCCAACACTTGGAACCAGCATGACCTCTCCCCAGAATGACTGGAGCTGGGCTCCAGTAGTCAGTATCCACAGATGGGCGCTTAAACCAACATTACCTTATACAATCAGTTCCTCAGTCAGCCTAAGCACATTTCAAGTCCTCAACATCCACATGTGTTCAGGCTACTGTGCTGAATAACACAGATCTAGAATATGCCCTTCATTTCACTAAGTTATAGTGGACAGGGCTGTTCTAGAGCTCTTGATTATGGATGACTCCAAGGAATATTAAATCATAAACTATTTTTCTCCAGTTGCAGAGTCAAATAATAATAATAAGGAAGAGTCTGCCTTCTTCATTCTGAGTACATGCAGTGCTGGTCGACCAAGGAGATAGTAAATGCACTTGTTCACTGGGGTGATGACCATGATGATTTGTCAGATGAACATTAAAACGGAAGGAAGTACTAATAATTGAAACAAGGGTACAGCGAGAGTACAGACTGGACAATTTGGAGTTCTTGGTGGGAGGGATTCTTCTAGTCCCCACAACAATAAAGGCAAAAGCTCTGTGTCCTATAAAATGCCCTATATAATTAATCATATAGAATCTATGTAAGATATTGAGGGCAGTTCTTTAACAAGCTACATATACTGATAAAATGAAATCATCAAAAGGACTCAAAGACACACTTATATATAGAAGCTTCTATTGCCATCCTCTGGACTTGCTCACAGACAACGGAAGACTGTCTTTAGGTGCTGGTACACTTTTGACTGTGATTCTGGTTGACAAAGCAACTGGCCTGTGTCAGAAGCCATGTCACGGAAGTGATACAGCTTTGTATCCTATGCAGTGCCTTCTCTCATCTCACCAGCTGGAGGTTATTGCAGAATCTTAACAAATACGCAGTGTGTGACTTACTGGAACAGCCTTATAAAATACACATTTCAGCCTGCTGCTTATCTCTGGAAAGAATGTGTACTTCGATGTAGATCTACTTCTTATCCACCATGTATTCAGATAAGTGCTAATAATCACTCTGTGAAATCTCTCTTTTAATCCTCGTAGCAACTCAGTGAGCTAGGTATTTTTATTCTTATTTTACAATAGGAAAATCTTCCTTTCTGAGAGGCTATCTCATTAGCCCCAGGTTAAATAGGTGGTGGAGGATGGAGCTGGGATAGCACTCCAAAGATCATGCTTAGGGTCACTCTGTGATAGTTTATCCTAATATAGGCAGGACAGGACAGGGTATATCACCTCCTCATGCTCTCTCTCCTGCTGTAGCTGTCTCTCCCCAACCCCACCCTCCAGGCCATTTCTGATATTCATTTGAACAAGCCTTCATCAGAAGAGGCTAGTGATATGCACAGACACTGATGGTGACTCAGAGAGGGAGGCACACATAGGACACTTGGAGCATGTCCCTCTAGCTCTCTTAACTGACATAAAATTTAATGTGAGTAAAGGTCAAGAATGTTTAGCGGACAAGCTAAAGGCATGATTCCTAAATTTACATGATCAGCGCCAATCCCCATTCGACCTCCATACTCAAGACATCTACCTGCTTTCTTATATGCTTCAAAGGGACCTCAAAGTCAACATGTTACAATCAACTTCTTCATTTCCAAGACAGGCCTCTCCTCACACTGCTCAGCACAGGTTCCTCAATCTATGTAGCAGCTCAGGCCAGGAACCTGGACTCAGTCTTGAATCTCTCCCTCCTGGCCACGTCTAATCCATCATCAAGTCCAGTTGACTTTATCTGCCAACAGATTCATCCCCATTCAGCTCAGTGGCCATCCCCCTAGTTCCATCATCTGTTTTCAGCTGGATTTTTGCAGAAACCACTGTGTAGACTCCCCAGTCCCACCCTTACCTATCCAATCTATTTTCCACACAGTTGCAAAAGTGATCTTTTAAAAGTGTAAATGATTAACACAATTAGACAGTTTCAAGTGTACAATTATATAATATATCATCTGTATATTGCATCATGTGCCCACAGCCCAAAGTCAAATCCTTTTCTGTTACCAGCTCGAGATTATTGCAGAATTTTAACAAATATTTAGAATTTTAACAAATATACATTTGAGCCCCGTTAGGCTTTATTACTCCATCTCCCTTCCCTCTGGTAATCACCATATTGTTGTCTGTGTCTATGAGTTTTTGTTTGTCTTATTTGTTGCTTTCAGTTTTATATCTCACAGATGAGTGAAATCATATGGTTCTTGACTTTTTCTGTCTAACTTATTTTGCTTAGCATGATATTCTCAAGATCTATCCTGTATAATTTTATTAACCAATGTCACCCCAATAAATGTATTAAAATTAAAAAATAATTTAAAAAGTAAAAAAAATTAATTTTTATATTTAATATTTCATTTGAGATTATCCTATTATCTAATTTTATCAACATGACTTAATAAAAATATTTGTAAAACAGGGAAAAATAGGTAAATGAAATCTCATCACTCCTCTGCTTAAAAAATACTTAATGAGACCCTATTCCAAAGTTTTAATGTGGCTTCAAGGTCCTGCAGAATCTGGCCCCTGCTGTGTCCAGGCCACATGCCCTTGAGTTTTGTGGTCCAACATGGGGTCTTTGTTCAATCTCTAGATCAGGCTAATAACCTCTCGGGTGTCTCTGAGTTTAGCACATGCCTTTCCAACTGTCTTCTTTCTCTTCCCCTACTCTTTACCTAGAAACCCTCATTTCTCCTTGTTACCATTGAAATGGCACTATAATTCCCCAGTTAGGACCTCTCTCATTCCATTTTACAGTTTTCCTTCATTATCCTTAACACAGTTTTATGACACACACACACACACACACACACACACACACACACACACACACAAAATCTCATTTCTTGTGGTTAGGACCCAGAAAGAAACATGCTACATGAGCAATGCTGCGGGGGACAGTGCAGTAGAGGCGCCCAGAACTGTAGACCCCTCCCTGAAACTGAAGTATGGTAGCCTCTCTCCCAAATCTCACGAAGTCTCACATTCCTCTTACCATAGATTTTCCCAACAACCAGTGGTCGATTGTGTGATATTCATGCAGGCTTTCATTAGGTCCGGGTAATTCCTAATATCCTACTTCCCTTTATACTCTGCTTTTTAAGTTCTTTTAACAGCAAAGCTGAGTCTTTATAAAAAGCAAATTAGATTCTCTATAGAACTTGATTTTTTACATTGATAATATAAACTTTTTTTTTTTTTTTTTTTTTTTTTTACTTTCTTTGCTGCAGTTCCAACACTCTCCCTTTTCTTCTACCCTTATGGATATAACTGGTCACCAGATGGCAAAATAAAAGACAGAAAGGGAGAACAAAGCCGAATAAATACAAACAAGGCAGTTCAATGAGCTGAGAATATTAAGAAAGTCTGCTGAGCATGCTTTAGGGCAGTGTTTCCCAAAGTGTGGTACGCGTACCCCAAGGGGTACGGGAAGTGTTTGGTAGGGGTACACTTTGCACCGGAGTTTGGTGGGGATATGCACTGCACCGTGCTTAGCTGCGCCTAATTCTATGTTCTCATGAGTCAAGTCAAGACAGTCTTGTGAGGTGTGAGATGGTCCGGTGTGCAAATAAATGTTACTTATAATATAATTTTTATTTATATTTTATTATGAATAATGTTATTTTTCATTTATTATTTTGTGTATGTAACCAAAAAATAAAAAATAAATATATTTTTATTGTTATTAAAATGCATCCTTTTTTTTGGACAAGGAGTACTCAGCGTTACAAAAATTATAGAAGGGGTACACATATGTCAAAAGTTTGGGAAACACTGCTCTAGAGCAATATACCGATGCTCATGGGCTGAAAAGTGTACAGCCCACCCACTGGATGAGAAACTATGGGGTATTCAGAGAGTGGTTAAAAGTTAGAAATACTAGGTTGAACAGGCATAGATTTAACCTTTTTAGAGAAAACATGAAGAGTAGTTCTAATGAAGCCATGCTGCGGAGGTGGCATTGAATGAGATAGGACTACATGCTTCCTTTTGTAACATCCATCTCCTTTCTAGGTTCTAAAATCAGGACAGCAACCATCTCTGGTGTCCCTGATTCAAACTCTAGTACCTGGCATGAAACTTGGCACAAAGCGATGAGGAAATTTATGCACAGTATCGCCAGAGTTATAGCAGCAAACTTAGCATGATGTTTAAGAACACGGGCTTTGGAGAGAGTCCGTGTGCAAATCCTTGCTCCATCACTTCTTAAATGGTGTGATCTGGTTTAAGTCTCATCATTCTCTGTGACTCAGTTTTTTTTTTGATTTGCTGAATAGGGATAATAACAGCTCCCAACTCATAACATTGTTGTAAGGACAGGATGATAATGCAAACAGAGTGTTCAGGAGACTACTGATACATGATAAGCACACAACAAATGGTAGTGATTATTGTTGCTGTTGCCATTCACCAGCTGAGTATTCTGGGTCTATGGACCAATTTTGACACATCTTAGAGAAGTTAAAAGTTTCGAAAATTAATTGGTCTAAAGGATCTTTTAAGGTAGGAACTGTCTTGGCCTAGTACAGTATTTCACACATAATAGATGCTCAATAAACGTTTATCATATTAAATACTCAATCAGCTGCCCTTATAAGATCTGGGATCAAGCTTCTAATTTGAAACCATTCTCCTACCTTTGGAGAAACCTATTCAACTTTTCCTTTCCACCTGGGCAGTGGGATTTCAGCCAGAGTCAACACTTTCAATGTCAGTATCAAGGGACAAAAAGGTCAACTCTTTCTCAACCTTTTCTTTCTAAGCCCAGGGCTTGAATAGAATAGGCTCCCTACAGTCTAAGTAGTGATTATTGCAATTATCTTTACTGTCACAGCATGTAGTACCTACCAGGAGCTATTTTAAGGATAAGAAAACTCAAGTACTGGCAGTTCCTAACCACAGTGCCGGGCTTATCCAAGGGACCAACTGACTCCCAGTAGAACTGTCTCTCACAACAGAAACTGCCAAGCTGTCATAATTTTAACTCTTATTACACTTAAAGATTAAAATTGTGCCTATTTTATGCAGTAGCTCATTAAGCTTTTGGAAACCCATCATTTAAGCCCTTTAAGCCCAGTTTTGTCTCCAGACCATTTAAAGTCAAAACCAAACCAAACGAAACAGGTGAAGTGAAAAGTTTGCTCATACCACAGGAAAAAAAATGGCAATGTGTGTGTGAGGGAGCCAGTTTAGCACAACCTCCCAGACCTGATCTTTGTACCCACAGGGATCTTACCGCAAAAGGTGGGTGATCAAGGAGATTATATCAGGGGCTGTGAGATCACCAGAAAGTCTACATAAGTAAAAATCTAACCATGCGAGTTGGGCATCAGTGCCCATTTTCTACCCTTTTAATAAGAGAGAGAACTATTTTAACTGAAATTTTTTTTCTGAGAAGTATTCCAGGTAACATTTCTCCATTTCAGCCCAGGCTCTGGAGATCAGAGTAGGTCTCCTAAAAATCAGAGCCTTGGTCTTCCAGAAAGTGAACATGGTTTGCTCATGCCAAAAAGACTTTGGTGAATCTTTTGCAGCTAGCCTACTTGTCAATTTCATGGAATACGTTATTTACCATCCAGTGAATACGTAGTGAGTATGCAATAAAGTTTGTCCAACGAGTGAATGACTGAGTATGCTCATTCTATTTTAACATCTTAAAGCATTTCTATATATAAAACCCTAATGTGCAAATAGACCAAACAGTGGAACAACTGAACAACCTGTCGCTATGAGGTGTGCTGACCACCAGGGTCACACGCGGAACATGGCGGGCATCGGCAGCAGGCAGAATAGCGTGGAACATGGTGGGCAACAGCTGCAGCAAGATGGTGGAGCAGGTGAGTGGGGGCGTTAGACTAAGGCGGGTGAGCCTCTGGTGGCTACAGAAAATTCTTTGGTCCCAGATGCCATGGTCCCACTGGGCACTCACACCTACTGCCAGGGCTGAAGCTGCCCCACTTGCACCCACGGCTGGCACTGGCTCCAATCGCTATGTGCCATCAGTGGCTGTGAGTGGGGCCAGTGCTGTCAGTGCATGGGAGCGGCAGCAGTGGGAGCAGGGCTGCCTGCAGATAGGGGACTGAGGGCCGAGGTAGAAGGAGCTAGGTTGGGGGTGTGAAGGATGGGCCAAGACCTGCCCCTGTGCCCACCACAGCCTCGCGGCCCACAGTTCCTTTCAAGGTGCACGAATTTGTGCACTGAACCCCTAGTCTATATATATAAAAGCCTAAGCAACCAAACAACTGGAAGATCAGTCACTATGATGCTCACTGACCACCAGGGGGCAGATGCTCAATGGAGGAGCTGCCCCTGGTGGTCAGTGCACTCCTTCGGAGGGAGTGCCACTCAGCTGTTTGACCCATTCTGGCGGCCCACCAGCCTGGTGACAGCCACTTCCTCCCTCAGTAGTCCTTCAGGTCCAATATCTGGAGAATGGATCAGGTACCAACAGACCAATGCTGACAGCACAATCCCAACAGCACCTCTGGCCTCCTGGGAGTCAGCCTCAGACACTACAGCTGCTTTCCCTCTATAGAGTCTCTGCAAGGAAGAGACAATTATAAAAGTGGCTGCCAGGTGCTTTTTCCCAACAATCGGGGTGAATGTCAGCAGGACAGATCTGGATCCCGAGCTGGCAAGGGCATCCCACTATCCCTCCAGAGGGCCAGTCACACCCAAGTCCCTTCCTTATTCCCCTCGGCACAGGTGCCAGATGCAGGGCTGGCGAGCACCACGGCAGCGGTGTGAGCCTCTCCCAATCAGGACCAACTGGGCGTGAGCCCACAGTAGGTGCAGCAGGCCGAGATGAGAGGGAGCAGCAGGCAGGAGCAGCAGGTGGTATTGGACTGCTGGTTTTGGCCTGATCCCCACAGGCTACCCCGAGGGACCCCACCTGTGTACGAATTCGTGTACCGGGCCTCCAGTACATGAGTATATGATGTTAGAATGTTAGAAACAGACCATATTCAATAAATAACACTCCCAAAATTCTGAAAGATTGGGTAGTTTAAAAACTTCACCAAGAATTAACATTTTGAAAGACAAATAAAGACACACAGATGGTGAAAATTACCTTGGAGACTTTCTTCAAGTCCTATAGGATTGTGGTGATGGGTGTTGCTCACTTTCCTGCTCTAGCACACACAGGTACACTGACATCCTTAAATATATCCTAAAATATATATTCTTCTATGTGCTTAGATAACAGAACACAAGAAAATAACCATTGGCATATTTGTTAATCCTGGCTTTGTTTATACAGCATTCTATGGGGGAGGAGTAATCATTTGTGAGCCTTTTACAGAGACATTTTTTTCCTCCAGTTCATTCCATGAGCAAATATGATGAGCTCAAGTCTCTAAGAAATTCAAGCCTGGAGAACTGGATAAATAAGTATAAATGAATTCATTTGACTGAGTGACATTTTCATTTAATTAAAGTAGAAAATCAGCTCTAAAATAAATGATCATCACTGACAAAGAAGCAGAAATAGGCCCTTAATTAATAAATTTCTAATAGTTGTTCTGTGGGCTGGGAAGAGTCGTTAGTGAAGCAGCACATTGGGGAGGGAGGAGACATGGAGGCGACAAGGAGAAAAGAAAGGGAGTGAGGAAGCACGGAAGATAATGCATATTTAAACTTTTAGAAACAGAAAGAAAATTAGAGACCATTTATTTATGCCTTAGTTCATGTTAAATTCTGCCAGACCAAAATTGTTATAGTAAAACTCTTTGTGTAACAAAACAAATAGCCAAGTCTCAGGAGAGGATCCATGTAAAAGCAACAACAACGAATTTAGGTCAATGAAATTTACTCTATTTCATTTTCCCCTCTTTTCCACAATAGGGCCTGAATTTTAGGAACACAAATGACAAAAGAAATAGCAAATGTCCTGATACTCAGAAGTAAGGCTAAGTACCGACATATATAGTCAACTATAAACATGAATAATTTCTTTTTTCTGATGCAACTTGGAAAAAAAGCGAGCCTTCACATGTATAAATCAAAGCCACATCAGCTCTTACATAGCAGGCATTTGAAACCTTCGAGGTCACTTTTAATAAATTTTCATGTACTCATTTATGCCAAATCAATTTCAATTAAATCAATTAAAATGGCAACTAGCAAAATGTCAAGTCATTGATCTAACAAGATTAAGATTACTCAGGATATTCCAGGGCATTGGAAAATCTAGATTGGCATCTCTGCCTCATTATGATGTCAAGTTGGGAGATAAACACATTTGATTTCTCAGTGCCCCAATATATCACGTATGCAGGAGGTAGCTCAGCAAAACAGCACACCTCCCATTCCCAGCAGCCAAAACAATGGACAATGGATAACAGAGAGTGAAAACTGTGTGATAAGGAAGCTATTTAGAGACATCTTAATATTTACTGTGTTTAATCTATCACCACAGGTTTGCCCAGTCTTGAGTTGACATCTCTCCTTCCTCGCAACCAACCTCATTCAAGCTGTCAGCATCTCCCACACAGATGAATGTGACAGCTTCCTAACCAGATATCTGGCCTGTGTCATCCGGTTCCAGTGCATCCCCTTATCTTCCGTTATACAAATCTAATCAGGATAGTCTCTGGTTCACAGCCTTTTGGTGTCTTAAAGGTCTTTAAATTCCTTAAGGAGAGTAGACAAAAAGGCATTCACTTCACCACTGGGTACCTCCTTTACCCTTCCCCACCTCACTTTCTGCCTTCTCCCCTTCCTTCTTACTTACTCTTGACCCTCTAATCATACTACCTAACCTTCCTCATATTTTTGGAATGCACCATGCACCCTCTTCAACCTTGGCCCCAGACCTCCAACTGGGACATTCTCCCTACCTGTCCCAGTTAATGCCTCATAGTTTCTTGAGGGAGATTTTCCCTATGCCTCTAGTCATGGACGTCCCTCTGCTTATGCATTTTCCAAAGTATTATTAACATTCCCTTTCCCATCATTCACTACATTACTATGCTTCCTTGTTTGATGAGCATTTTCCCTATTAAAATGCAAAATCCATGTACTTGAGAATCATGTCTCTCTTGCTTACTGAATTTTAGCAAAACCAATAAGGGCCTGACACACAGTAGAAACTCATTAAATATAGCATTTTTTAATAAATGTACTTTTATGTCATGGTAGACCTCTCCAAGGTTCCTATTGTCTTGGCAATTTTATATTTGGTAACTAAAGAAAAAAATAAACACTCCCTGATAACTCTAGCATCTGGCTCAATTCAGACTCATTTACTCTTGAAAAATATTCCTAATATATTCCTTGTGGATTGAATGCCATTCCTATATAATCCTAGAATTCTGTTTACCTTTGTCTTTCCTTGCATCTCTTCCATTTGACTTCAAGAGCAAGGACTGTCTTGTTCATTCCTATATCCCTAACACATAACATACTAGTGCAGTGCTGTGTACATGGTAGGGCCTCAATAAGTGTTTTCTGGATGAATTACTGAATGAAGGACTGTGTCATTACTCTTGTAAAGGGATAAACAAAAAGTGGGCTCCTAAGAATGGAAGGGTTATTTCTGAGAAGAACAGATTTTTATTCCTGGCTGGGGCACAAGACTGGGCCATTCAGCCGAAACCAGTTTGGCTTAGTGGTAGAGTGTCGGCCTGTGGACTGAAAGGTCCCGGGTTCGATTCCGGTCAAGGGCATGTACATTGGTTGCGGGCACATCCCCGGTAGGTCAATGTTTCTCTCTCATCGATGTTTCTAGCTCTCTATTTCTCTCCCTTCCTCTCTGTAAAATATCAATAAAATATATTTTTAAAAAAAGACTGGGCCATTCAGTCTGTGCCTGTGGTACCTTCTGAAATGGTCGTGTAGAAACTTGGATGTAAGGAGAGCCTTGGCTATCTACACTGTGTAGAGCTTTACTCCAGGCACTAGGAATTGGTTCCCCCCGCCTCCCCCCACCCCCACAAAAAGGCCACAGAGAAAGCAGATAATATACAATACTAGGGACAGACATTCTAAGGCACACGACACATTTCTCTATTTCTTCTCAGAAATGCCAAACCAGTTCAGTGTCTCCCTGAAAATGGCTGTGATTTTCTCTTGCAGTGCACATGCCATTGTCCTACTACAGTTGCCTTTCCAAAAAGCCCAAAGAAAATTTAAATACCATAGAGCCCAGACCAGACTACAGGGGTTAGACATACTCTGGAGAAATCAACCAATATCATTTGTGGAAAATTCATGTAAGTATCAGTCATTCAAAATCCTTCAAATTCACTGTCAAACCACAAAGTCAATGTGAAATAACAATGGAATCCCCTGGCCATTTTGAACAGTCCAAACACGAGGCATCACCATATACAGCTTATTTCATCTACAACACTTAAATGCAAGGGGATCAAAGGTAAAGAAAGCCGAGGTTGGTGATTTCTGCAGAGGCAGACATGAAGTGTTTGGAATCTCTGGGACCCACTAAAGTTACCTTCTACTATGTAAAAAATCCCATTAAACAGAATTGTACAGAAGTGATGTTAAGTATCATTGTTATTACTGATAGAACATGTCCAAATTAGGCAAATGTGCCAGATTTCTTCCACATGCTGGTTGGAAGGGCCATCAGTGGCACTCAGAACAGGCAGGTGTTTCTCTATCATGAAGAATATAACAGTCAAGAAGCAAGGGTCCACCTCAAGCCCAACTTCAAACAAAACACCTGATGGATGGACCTTGAGAATATTGTGCTAAGTGAAATAAGTCAGTCAGAAAAAGCTATGTAAGAACTATATGATTTCACTCACATGTGGGATATATAACAAACTCGTGAACACAAACAGCCGTGTGGTGATTGCCAGAGAGAAGGTGGCAGGGAGAAAGGGATCCTAATATGAGGTGACAGGAGAAGCTTTGATTTTGGGTGGTGGGCACATGATGCAATATACAGATCACATAACATAGAAACCCACACCGGAAACCTGAATGTTAATGTTGACCAATGTCACCTCAATCAACTTAGTAAATATTTTTAAAAAAACCAATTAAACAAAAACACCTGAATGAACTGGCCATCATGAACTCTGAGAATGAAAGTTAAATAGGACTGGATACTAGCGAGGATGCACGTGGCACAGTGAACAGCCCTTGCCCATCTGTTCAACTGGTGCTGATAAAATTACATGTGAGCTTAGTAATACCCACAAAGATGTCTGTGTGTAGGTTTCTAAATATAAAGCTCAGACTACAGAGCTTTCATAGAAAGTTAGAAATATTCCTGGTCACAGAACTTGCACGACAGAGTGTGAAGATTTTTGAAATGTGTTGAGAGAAAGCTCAAAGGTAGCAGTCTGAGGAAATGCTATCTTGGATGCAACAGGGAAGAAACATTTGGTTGGCAGATCATAATCAAATAACACTGAATGAAGAAATTGTAATGAAAGCTTCAACTGCAGAAGAATAATATAAACTAAATCCTATAAAATTATTGATCTAACATTCTCATCTACCATGATGAGCTCCTCCTGCACAATATATGGGTTTTGGAGAAAAGATGCACTTTATGTCACCTGAAAGTGTCTCTCACGAGAACACTTAAGAACTGAAGATATTAGGCAAAGCAAGTCAAGGCAAGTGGGTAGCTTATATTTTTAAGGGCTCTTGCCAAAGGTGTGTGTTGTATTTAAGAGTCCTCACCATCATCTTTATTGATGGTGACACAACACAAAAAGATCATAGGGAATAAAAGAGGTTCTGGGTCACGTTGCTCATGGAGAAAGATTATTCAAAACAATCTTGTAGCTACTCTCAGTTTTTAATTACGAATTCATAAAAATTGATATTGCATCCACTGCTTTGAAAAGATTAAGTTGAAAATGAAATAAAGTCAGTACACAGGACAAAAGGGCAACATTAAATTAAAATCTGGAGAAAAAAAGGGGAACCACTCTCAGCTAGGTACTGTGCTAGGATATAGGAGTACAAAGAAAAATCAGGAGACAACTAAGATTGTAGATGACCTGCAGGGAAGGTGGAGAGACACTGTGTTTCTGTGCCTTTGCAGAGGCCTCTCCTTCTGCCTCATGCCAGCCCTTGCCCATCTGTTCAAACTTTTATCCTTCAAGATCTAGCTCATATGTTATATCTTTGGCAAGTCTTCTTTTATCCCCCCAACTAGTGGCCTGGTGCATGAATTCATGCACATTGAAAGGAAATGAATTAGAAGAAATATTTTAACATCACTATTTGCCCTTTCTCTATAATAGAAGTGTCAACCAAATTCATTGACACTAACAGATTGAAACACACACATGTGATTGGCACCAGTGAGAGCTTGATATGTATTGTACATGCATGAGTCAACTTAGCATTTTATAGCTATAGAATAAACTTGCATAATTACACCTGCTTTCTGATTTAGCTAAAATTTTTCCAGCCATGTGAAGCATTCCAACTTCTCTTTAACAGCAGTAAATATCAACAAAAAGTATATTATTATTATTATTATTATTATTATTATTACTAGAAGCCCGGTGCATGAAATTCATGCATGGGGGCAGGAAGGGAGGTGAGCAGTAAATATCAACACAAAGCAGATTATTATTACTATTTTAATATATTTTTATTGATTTCAGAGAGGAAGGGAGAGGGAGAGTCAGAAAGAAACATCAATGATGAGAGAGAATCATTGATTGGCTGCCTCCTGCACGCCCTCCACTGGTGATTAAGCCCACAACCAGGGCGTGTGTCCTTGACTGGAATCAAACCTGGGATGCTTTAGTCCGCAGGCCAACACTCTATCCACTGAACCAAACCAGCAAGGGTGCACATGGCACTGCTGCTGATTATTATTACAAATCACATAGGGAGAACAAAGGGTAAAATATTTAACTGCAGTAGTATTTGACTATATTCTACATCGTGAGAAAACCTGAAGTCATTTTCAAGGTCCACCATTTCTTAATTCTTTTCAGTCAGGTCAAGTTTCTAACCTTTCTAAATCTCCGTTTTCTGGCTAATGAAAAGAAACTAAGATTCCACCAAGTCTCCTATCTACCTACTCTAGGACTTCTGTGAGGATCAAATGAGATGAGGCATGGGAAAATACTTCACAGACATGTGGTTAAAGTGTAAAATGTTCCCACCTGGCTATAAAGCAAGTTGTGTTCCTGGGCTGAAGAAACTGCAAGGAGACTAGTTGCTAAGGAAAGGAAGCTGGGAGTTGCTACATGACATCATTACCCAGAAGGACACTTAGCATATTATCCATATATATATATATATATATATATATATATATATATATATATATACCCTCCCCCCCTGGTGAGGCTATGCTCTAGCTCTGCACATCTCTGCAATTGCGTACACATCCTATCCTCATTGCTAGACTAGGTACTCCTTTTTATCCCTAGTATCCACCACAGAGTCTGCACTCACTGGATGGAAAAGGACACGGCGTAATGGCAACATTATTAGCATGAACAACATGCTTAGTAATGCAGAAGAGGGAATGACTGGTTTTGCCTGAGAGAAGATGTAAGGTTTCTCAAAAGAGGTGCTGTCTCATAAAGGCCAGGTCCTTTTGTGAGCTTTATTCTAGCATACTCATAACAACTATGTGAAATAGAGCCTCTCCTCATTTTACAATCAATGAATCTTAATCTCTGATAAGTGACTTGGCCAAAGTTAATACATCTATAAAATGCCCAGAATGGCTTTCTACGGAATGCTAACGAGTTTGGATTTTATTCTGTAGGCAATTGGGAGATATCAAATGGTTCAACGAGAAAAATAATGCGGTCAGAAATATATTTAAATGAACTCTGGCAATATAAGTCGAAAGTTAATTAAAGGAGAATGAATGGGTTAGGCCAGAGACTAGAGGTCAAATAATACTTAGTAGGTTATTCTATGGATTATGAAGGAGCTAACGAGGAATGAATTAATACAGTGGCAAGGGTGATGATGAATCAAGAAAAGATTGGAAACCCATTTTACAAGAAGAATTCAGAAGATTTAGTCACTGCTTACTCTAATTGGTGAAGGGAAATGAGTAATCACTAGTGCCTCTGAGCTTCTATATTAGGTAATGGCATTATTAACCTCAAGAAGAAATATAGGGGAAGAAAGGCCAGGGAGATAGAAAGACAATGGGGTTAATGTTGGGTATTTTTAAGATGGCAGTGGAATATTTAGGGGAGATTTAAATGAGGCACTGAAGTTTCAGAGAAGTCTAAGATGTATTTAAGAGTCACTATGAAGTAGGGGATGTTTAAAGCAATGGGAGTAGATGGGATTCCCCAGAGAGCATGAAAGAATGAGAAGAGTTAAGAGGACCCATTAACAGGGAACATTGAGATTTGGGGAGGGGCAGGGAAAGGCAGACTGCCACCAACTTCAGAAGACATTAGAAAGAGAAGAGGGGATCCAAGAGGGTCATTATCATATTCATGAAAACAGATGATTACCAAGGAGGTTCAACGTAACACAACGATAAGATAGAAGAGCTGAATATGACAAGAACTGAGATTTGAACACCAGATTTGTCATACCAGTAGCATAACTAAATGAAATACAAGAAGAAGCCGGGAAATTCAAGTGGCATAATTTGGGAGACACTAGAAAAGGCCATCAAGCATATTTCCATATGCATAGAAGGGAATCCGATTGATTGGCTTGTGCTTTCTTCCCTAGAAGATAGAAATATTGAGATTTTCTTCCTCAGAAGAGAGACAACAGAAGTATTTCTCAATGGCATATGAGGAAAGCCATATCCTATTACCTGTACAAACATGCTAAGAAACTTTAATCAAATTAGTAAGTAAACTATACACATCTGACCTGAACTTATTTTGAGACAATGGACTAGAAACTCTCAGGAATACAAGGGGCTTAATGTGGTATGCCTCCAAGAAGTGGGAGGTAGGCCTTCTATAAAGGTAATTTTCAGAAAACCTCCAATACAAACTTATATATATATGTATTAAAGCCACTCTCTAATACTGTAATCTACTTTTCTTATTCTAAGAATACTGGCTTGGCAGGGGTTCTTTTTGTGTGTTTTTTTCTGAAGCTAAACATATATACATGATACAACCTAGCAAACCCACCTCTACATATTTACCCAATGAAGTAAAAACTGATTTTATATAAAACCTGTATGTGAATACTTAAAGCAGCTTTATTAGTACCTGCCCAAACTGGATCCAACCCACATGTCTCTCAACAGAGAAACGGATACACAAATTGTGGTATATCCATCCAATGGGATATACCAGCTGTCGGCAAACTAAGGCCTGTGGGCTGGATCGTTCGACTGTTCTATCCGGCCAGTGAAGCCGAAAGAGCGGAGGGTTCTCTTGCTCTCCCCTCCGCTCCTTCACCAGCAGCCCAAGATGAGAGTGCCAGCATGGTCAGGTTGCTCTTGTTCCGGCCCTCCGGTCCAGTTTAAGAACCCGTTGTGGCCCTCAAGTCAAAAAGTTTGCCCACCCCTGGGATATACTAAGCTAGGAAAACAAACCAGTGGTATACACCACAGTACTGATACATCTCAATGCACTGTAGTAAGTGAAAGAAACCATATTCTCTGATTCTACTCACATAACTTTCTAAAAGGGGAAAAGCTAAAGGGCCAGAAAAACATATAGTGGTTGCAAGAGACTGGGAGTAATGAGAGGGGTTGACAACAAAGGGGTACCAAGGAAAGTATTTTTTGAAGTATGAAACTCTTATATCTTGACTGTGATAGTTGTTCTGTAACTATATGTATTTGTCAAAACTTGCAGAACTGTGTACTAAAAATGAAAATTTTACCATATGTAAATTATACTTGAAAATAGAGCCAAGCTAGTGTGCTTAGTGGTTAAGTGCCAACCCAGGAACCAAGAGATTGCTGGTTCGATTGCCAGTCAGGGCACAAAGCGGATGGTGGGCTTAATTGCCAGTAGGGGCCATGCAGGAGGCAGCTGATCAATGATGCTCCTCTCTCATTGACATTTCTATTTCTCCTTCCCTTTCCCTTCCTCTCTCACTCTAAAAAACAAAAAAAACAACAACAAAAAAAAAACACATATTTAAAAACAAACAAACCAAAACAGTGAGGAGAAGAATATTCGTCTGGGAGTTAGGAGACATTGGATTTAGTCTTAGTTATGCCATTAACTAGCTGTGTAACCATGGATTATTCTCTAGTCCTCTTTGAGTCTTGGTGACCAAATCTGCAAAACAAGATTGGAAAATTTCTCAAAGAGTCTATTGCCATGCTTTATAAAGACTTCCTTCTTTAAGGAAGCTAGGTGGTAGACCAGATGGCCTATTTCAATTCAAACCAACTACCTCAGTTGCTGAGTTATCATTGAGGGGGTGACTTGGACTAAAATACCCAATCTGGGCACATGGTTCTGGAAGTCTTCTTGGATTGGAAAGTGGTATTTCTAATTTGTGTTGTTTTAAAAGATGGAGCTTTGGGAAAGTCCATCTGGTCATGCAATTCGCAATTAAAATTTGACACATATATTTGGACAATGTGGAAAAAAGTCTTTTGGGAAACACTAATGTTTAATGAGTTATAACTGGCCTCAGTAAACAATCATGCTCTTCTATTTTTTCATTTTGTAGGCACTAATTAAAAAGGCATTTGAAGATGGATGTTTTTACTACCTTCATCTGCTTTATCCTCCAGTGGGAACACTGCTTTCTACTGCATGAATTTACTGAAGGCTCATAATTGCTGTTACATTTTTACACTCTCCATGAATTTGTAGACAAGGCAGACATTGAAAAGGAGCCAGGAGTGGCTATATCCGGGGTTGAAGAAAGCATTTATAGCTCAAAAGGAAAGATACTAAGTATATAAAAAAATAATAATCTTGATGAAAATAAGATCAAACCTTATAAAATAGAGGCTCATAAACCATGACTAGCAATTATGCTTGTAAATAATGTTTTATTGGGACACTGCTATGAACAATTCATTTAGAATTGCCTGTGGTTATTTTCACACAGTCTGACCCTCAAACACTAAAATACTTACTGGTCTTTTACACAGAAAAGATGCTAACACACTTTCATAGAGCATGCCCTGAACTATGCTATATGCCTTCTGCATACCATCTCACTTAATCAGTATAGCACCACCATGAAATAAGAATTATTCTTCCCACTTGACAGATGAGAGGTGGTGAAGTCTAATGGATAAAGATTTGATGTGGAGTCAGACAGACCTGCGCGATGCTTTTTACTAGTTGTCTCACTTTGGGTTTATTACTTAAATTCTCCGACCTCAGTTTCTCTGTGTGTAAACTGGGGCCAACACCAATACTGAATATGGTAGGGCCAATGTCAGGAGTAGCTGTGCCAATTAGTGCAATGCTTTGTCTGTCATAAGCATCTAACACTCATTTGCTATATGAGAGAAGCTTTTAGTATCCCTGGGGTGTTTTTCTTCCTAGAGATATTGTCCATTAATAAAACACCAATGATGCCCATCATATGGTTGGTTATGGATTAATTTGAAGGATCCCAAAATAGTCTGCATCACTGCTCTGTGTTACATAAGGCACATTTTCCTCGGTCTCTCATGAATCAAGCGAAAGGAAAATATAATAATGATGTTTCCAGCTCTGCACTGGATTTCCCAAGAGAAAATTAAAGGTGCCCTAACAGGGTGAACTTTCCTACAAGCAAGCCCATCAGATTGACATCCCCACAGTGCCACTGATGGGACACAGAAGACCAAAGGGCTTCCCAGAAGAAGGAACTGCTTCAAAGATAACATTACAGCAGAGCCAAACATTGTTTATGTTGCTTGCAAATTCCAGGCAGTCACAGGGCCATGGTGAATAAAGGCAGGGAAATCAGAGGCCAGAATTTTAGCGGAAAGGTAGCTCTGACTTTAGATGATGAGCTGGTTCAGGAATTTTAGTCAGGAGGCATTAATAGTGCCTGTAAACAGATATATGCACCATGCATTCACCATACACATGTTTAAAATGCCTTATAATTTTTGACTTTTGGCCAGCATCCAAAAGGAGCAGAGCAGATACATGGAGGACACAGCCTTCATCTTCCTTGAGCTCAGGTAACTCCCATTGGCTGGGACCAGTCCATTTCTGGCCATCTTGGTCCTATTACTGTCCTGGGGCACCTGGCCAACTGGGTGAAAATGACTAGTGTAGAATTAAAAGCTTGAGGCAAGTTTTAAAGCAGCAATCATAAGTTGGAAAAGTAGGCTTAATTATCTATTATTTCATTTCCTCTAAAACATGGTAAAATGAGCTTTCAGATGGGTGTATCTCTTTTGGAGGTCTGATTATAAACGGATGCAATTAACTTGGTGTGTGTGTGTGTGTGTGTGTGTGTGTGTGTGTGTGTGTGTGTTTAATTTCTACATTCAAAATAATGATGTTTCCTTGAGAGAAAATATTTAGAGTCTATTCATTCATTTCATTATGGAGTTGATCTCCAAGCCTGTGGCAAGTTCTTTTGAATGCCTCCAGTGGTGGCCAGACTTCCCCCTTTGAGGATGGGGTTCCTCTTTGAAAATGGCAGCCAGCTATTTAGCTCCAGATCTTATAAATAAAGTGGGTAATTAAGCATGGTGAAACATGGTGGGTCAAAAATAAAACTTGGAGAAAAGCAAATAATTCGATTAAAAAATAAGCAAAGAATCTGAATAGATGTTTTTCCAAAGAACATATACAAATGGTCAACGAGCACATGAAAATGTGCTCAACAACGTTAGCCATCAGGGAAATGCAAATCAAAACCACAACGAGATACCACTTCACACACATCAGAATGGTTATAATAAAAAAGACAATAACAAATGTTGGCAAGGATGTAGAGAAATTGGAACCCTCATACATTGCTTATGAAAACGTAAAATGATACAGCTGCTTTGGAAAACAGTCTGGCAGCCCCTTAAATGGTTACATATGGAGTTATCATATGACTCAACAATTCTACTCCTAGGAATATACCCAAGAGAAATGAAAACAGGTTCACACAAAGCTTGAGCACAAATGTTGAAAATAGAATTTTTGATAATAGCCAAGATTCAGAGCAAAACAAATGTCCACCAATTAATGCATGGATAAACAAAATGTTACATTCTTGCAATGGAATATTATTTGGAAATAAACAGAGATAAAATACTGGCACTTGCTTACAACATGGGTGAACTTGAAAAACATTATCCTAAGTGAAAGTAGCCAATCACCAATGACCACATTGAATAATTCCATTTTTTAAAAATGTACAGAATAGGCAAATAGGCAGAAAGTAGATTAGAGGGCGTCAAGGTTTGGTGCTGGGGGGCGGGGTGTTGGGAGAGCATGCAGAGTGACTTTTAATGGGTAATTTATTTCTCTCTTTTTCTTAAAATGAAGTAACACTGATTTATAACTTTATATATCTTTCAGGTGTACAACATTATAATCAAATGTCTATATATTCTACAGCATGTTCACCACCAAGAGTCCAGTTTCCATACTTCTATAGCAAACCTAGACCCAAAATATTTTAAGGAAACCCAGCTGCCTTTAGAACTTCTTTTATCAGTCAACAAAACAAAGAAAACAAAACCAAGTTTTTCTTTTATGTTTTTTTTTTTAAAAAAAACCTTTTTAATAAGGCTATGAATTTTCTAAAGGCTGCCTAACATAAAATGAGTTTGAACATTAACATGTAAAGGACAGGCAATAAAAACAGTATTATGAGTGCAGACAAAATATCCAAGAGCTGGGGAATGTGACCTCTTCTAAGGGGAATAGAAAGCAAGGATTCAAAATGCACAGCTTTTGAAAGCGAAAGAAAATGACAACAACTGAATTGAAAAGGCTGAACTTAGCATTACCTTCCCAGAACACAAACATATATTTAGCTTAATAGACTTGAGTACTATCTCAGGAAAAATCTTATATATTATGCATCTAGGGCAATGAAAGCTGTAGAAAATGATTTTGCAAAGCAAACACACTGCAGGCTGACAGTAGCAGAGATTTAAAAAAACCAAGTCCAAGGCACACGTAATAAATTTAGGTCTCATTTCTTATATATCATCACAGGAGGAAAACAAAAGAGCCTAGGAAACCTCAGACACCAATTAGAACCTGGCAGAACGACGCATGCGACTGAAGCTTAAAAAAATGCATGGTTTTTCTGATTATAACTGTAACATAGATTTATACTAGAAAATTTGAAAAATATAAAGAAAAAATTAAAATTACCCACACACACAAAAAAAATCCCACAACCCAGAGAGAACAATTATCGAAATATTGGCATGTTCATTTGCATCACTTTTTCTATGTACATATAAAAGTGTAATTGTTTAATAAAACTGGGCTCTCATTTAAAGAAAATTTCAATCCCCACCACGTCCTATTACTTCTTTGAATACACTCTCATGTTGTTATATATTCTTTGAAGATGCAATATGAATGATCCATTATACTGGATCTTATGATTTTAAACAGAATTATTTGATTCTTTCCATATTACTGGACCTCTAGGTGGTTTCTAATTTTTCAGATTCATAGATAGCACTGCACTGGACTTTCTTGTGATGAACCTCTATTTACTTTTTAGGAGAAACTAAAATGTATATCAATGTGTCAAATTCAATTTTAAATTAAAATCACTCAATGTACCCATATCTATACATTTGCCATCGGAAGTCTCTGGAGATAAGTACAAATAATGCATAACAAATAAACAATACTATTTTCATGCCACTCAAAGTCTATCTTTATCCTTCTGGGCAGTCAGTCATCTTTCAGGCAGCACGTGAGTTCCTCTAGGCAAATGGTCTACATCACTGGGCTAATCTAAATGTAATAACGTGAAACTTGGCTGACCCAGATTTCTCCAATATCAGTGTGCATACCATCACAATATTCTACAGACTGAAAAATACCCAAGGCTCTCAAAAATATATACCTTATTATCTTTTCATTTAAAACAATATACAGCAGGCATTAAAATGAAATAAAAAGGGTGATAGCCAATGGAGGTAGATAGCAACCAACTCTTCTCTAAACGTACAAGTTCCATACAGTGTCACTGAAGGTTTTCTTCACATTCCAGCTTTATGCTGTCACTTCCAGTTATAGAACTCTTAAGTGCTCTCAACATATTGAAGTCATTAATGGTTCTTGTTTAGAATTATAGGGTCTTAACATTCCAGTTTTAAATTCCTTATAGTCTATTTTTTTTAAATAGTTCTATTTTCAAGATCCTAAATAGGGTTCTCACAAACACTAGTATGTGTATATGTGTGTGTGTATACATATAGACACATACCTGTAAAATATCCCCGTTAATCAGAGAAAGGCAAAGTAAAACAAAACATAATAAAAATTCCACTTAACATCACTGGTCATATGAACTATGAAATCATTCAAATTCCAAAGCTCTCTCAGACAAAGATAGCCTGGGCTGCCGTGTGAGTTGTATGGACTGTGCACACGGTACAACTCTAGGGGGTGCAACTGTACCTTGATCTCTGTGATAGGTACTCTCTCGGGTGGTGCATAACCTCATAGTTGTATGATGACCTTGAAATTAACTAAAGCAATACTGTCCACCCATCCATTCCTTTTTTGGGAATTCTTCACCCCTGGTGAGGTATGGAAACGACAAGTTTGAGGTGGGAAGTGGTCTTTAAATCTATATATATATTTTTAAATAAAGAAAATGCTACA
Organism: Vespertilio murinus; assembly: GCA_963924515.1. NCBI lineage: Eukaryota > Metazoa > Chordata > Mammalia > Chiroptera > Vespertilionidae > Vespertilio > Vespertilio murinus. The sequence goes on from OZ004717.1 coordinate 21,708,044, forward strand.
AAAGCAAAACAAACAATGAGTTTCTCCATTGCTCTCCTGTATCCCTCCCGTATCCCCTTCCATCCACCACTAGGAAGAGCGGGGTACCTTGTGTGAGTAACTGTAGGTTTCTGACTTCTTCCCGCACCTTCAGATGGAGCACCTGTTGCAAGATGTGCTGCCGGAGATTCTCCTGGGCAATCCCCATTCGCTCAAGCTTTTTGTCAGTAAGTCTCAGCAAAGCTCGCCCTGCAGGGGTTCAGGAAATACAAGGAGAAGCACATAATCAAGGGCTGGAGAAGGATTTCCATCTTAGCCTTGGCTAATTCTTCATGCCAGAAGTTTCTATCTAAACACACACTCTTCAGAATACAGGACCCCCCCCCCCCATGATTCTGGTGACAGGAATGGATAATCCGAATGAAAAAAAGTCCACATATTGAAAAAAGAAGCCACACATTAAAAAACACACACATATTTTTATTAATTTCAGAGAGGAAGAGAGAGGGAGAGATAGATAGAAACATCAATGATGAGAGAATCACCAGTCGGCTGCCTCCTGCACACCCCACACTGGGGATCAATCAAGCCTGCAACCTGACCAAGAATAGAACCATGACCTCCTGGTTCATAGGTCCATGCTCAACCACTGAGCCATGCTGGCTGGGCTATAAGCCCAATTTTTATCTAATATTGGCAATCCCCAACTGACCCACACATTGAGTGAAATAGAACAGCAACATTTTAACCTGGGTATTTGGGTCACAGATTGCAGGTTTCCATAGAAACAGTGCTGTTCGCTGGATGATGGGCTGGCCCATAGGAGCCCATGTTACTGCCAACTCAGCTGAAGACCTGCATGCTGTAACTGTGGTTAGAGAGAAACTTCAAGACATTTAATGCAGGTTATAATAATGTTTCTGTGAAATATGTATTTAGAGTTCCAGTCTTAATCTGCAGCATGAGGTCCCTTGCTGCACCCGTGGTGCTGGGCCAGGTTCCACATCCAGCTGGTGGGTGCTAAGGCTTCCTCCCAATCATTGGCCTACGGGGTGAGGGTGAGGGTAGGTGAGGGAGAGGGAGTGAGAGCTTCCACAGACTGTAAAATAAGGAGGCTCGGTGTGTGCATGCCTGCAGTGTGCAGATACCCCGGACCCTAGGTAGCCCAGCATAGCTTCCTTTCAGCCACTTTCTTTCCCTGGAAGGTCAGCGTGCTTCTGCTGTTACTGTGGTCTTCAACAGATTCTCAAATTCTCTCCTCCCTGTGCTTGCCTTGAAATAAGCATAGGTCTATTGTGAGAGCTGGGAGCAAGAAATACAGAGAATGATTGTTGTTAAAGGCCCACAGCACCACCCTGTGCACTTGCCCCCTACGTCTCCAGTCATCACACTGCAGAGCTTTCCTCAATTGATGAAGAGGCAACTACGTGGAATCAATGGTGAGTCTTCAGGGATCACAACATACACATTTCAGAAGAAAAATGGTCTACCTCTTCAAAAAGGAAACTAAATAGCCAGAAGGTGGGGTTAATGGACACACTGAGAATCTTATGGACAAAATCTGATTCACTGTTTTCTTGGGATGATTTCTATAGTGCCACCCAGGTCCGAGATTCTGACCTGGTTATATATGAGGCTGGCCCATATATACCAGTTATATAGCGGCCATAACAACGGTAACAAGCGGTCGTTATGACACCCACTGTGGCCAGCAAACCAGCCTGATCAGGGGATGGGGCCGAGAGGTTGGCCAGCCTGCCCTTGATCAGACTCTCCCACCCTGACTAAGAGTGGGATCCGCCAAACACCCCCTACTTGCCCCCCACCAACCATGCCCCCAATCGGCCCACCCTATTTGCAGCCCCTCCCCCAGCTGGCCTGGCCCTGGTTGCCATGCCCAGATTGGTCCCCACCACCCTGATTGGCCCGTAGCCCCTCCCCCTGGCCAGCCCCATCCAAGATTGCCCCCCACCCCCACCCCAATCAGCAGCAGAGCCTGCTGGCCAACCACCCATGGCCCCTCCCCCAAGCTGCTGGCCTCTGATCAGCACCCCCCACCCACCTATTCAGGGCCGGGGTTGGCCAGCCCACCCCACATAGCCCCTCCCCATGGCCCCAATTGGGGGCAAAGCCCGCCAGACAATGGCCCAGGGCCCAGCCTCCAGCTGGCCCAGCCCTGATCAGGGACTCTGATCCAGCCTCGATCAGGGCAGGCAGGCCGGCCAACCTCCTGCCATCTCCTCCTCCTGACAGGCCCAGCCCCAATCAGCCCTGATTGGGGCCAGCTGGACCCCACCAGTGCATGAATTCGTGCACTGGGCCTATAGTCCTTACAATAATTAAATCACTTCCAGGAGCCAATGTCCCATCAATCTCCTAGCCCACCCCCACTGTTGGACCATACACTAAGAGTAACCCAATTAAGTGTGGTGCTGCTTTAGGTCAGGAGTGATAGGTAGTAAATAGCATCCCCCCCTTTTTTGCAATTCACATTGTCACTTTTTGTTGCTTATCATAAAAATCCAACTGTTAATTCAACAAACATTTATTGAGTATTTACTATGTCCCACGTTAACTTGGCGTGCTTTGCTGTCTGCTGCCTACACAGGATGAAATACGGGAGGGAAAAGTCAACTCACTATCAAAAGAGTAGCACCAACTAAATTTTCTGAGACCCTAAACCACTATGCAGGTGATGTAGGCTGCAGGGCCATTCATAGGTGCCTAGGTTCCTGCAATTGAAAGAAGCTTAAAGTCCTTCCATGGATTGTATTCCTAGCCTTTTACTTCTTTTCTTTTTCAAATCAAAACCGGAAGTGATGATGTCTTGGACTCAGGCGGAAGTAAAAAAATAGAAAGAAGAAGTAGAATTATGGGTATATTTTGAATAACATTGGGATGCTTAGAGGTAGGGTATGAAGGAAAAACAAACATCAGAAATGACTCAGGTTGTCCACCTGAGCCCCTCGTGGCAGGGGGCACCATTTCAGTAGAGGACATTGAGTCACTGTTCCGAGAGAGGATGTGTGGGAGGGAGGAAATCCCGTTAATGGTCCTGCTATTTTTCTTTTGAGAGCACTTTTCGGATCTGGAGAAATGATGAAAAGGATAGAATGAAAGAAAGGAGGACAATTAGAATATTCTTTTCTCTTCCCCATAGTGGTTTTCTCCCCTTCAAATATGTTTTTATTGATTTTAGGAAGAGAGAGGAAGGGAGAAGAAGAGAGAGAAGTATTGATGAGAGAAAAACATCGATTACTGCCTCCTGCACGCCCTTCACCAGGGATCAAGCCTGCAACCTTGGGCATGTGCTTTGACTGGGAATTGAACTGTTGACCTCCCTGTACATAGGATGATGTCCAATCAACTGAGCCACACAGTTGAGGGCATCCCCATAGTGTTTTTATTCCTCCAGCCTTCTACTCAAAGCCCAGAGCTCTGAGTTGAAGGGGTAGCATGGGCATATCCTGGTGGAATATAGAGAAATAAGAAGAGTCTCTTATGAGCCAAGCTCTGTATTTCTTGGCCCCAAGAGAGTTCTTGTGTGCTAAAAAATATTTCCCAGACTCCTTATAGAAGTTCAAGCAAGGGAATATTCTATGAGGAAGTTCACCCAGCAGAGACATGGATCTGATGCCCTGCTAAGAATCTTGGAAAATTAGAATTTTGCTGCAACTGAAGCTTGAGTCCATACATATAAGCTTCACTGTGTGTGACTCACCCCACTGCCAGCTCCACTAAAATGAGTGCTTTTCCTGTCAGGTGTCCTATTGTCCCAGGTTCCCTGTTGTTGCCCATGGCTGGCACAGAGTAATGCTCAAGAAATATTTATCGAATGAATATACTTGCTGGTAAAATGAATGTTGTCTTGGTTACTCACAAACCGATGACCTCAAAGTCATTAAATTATTGTCTTTTCTGATGCAAGGAACTCCATTGGAAACAGACTCTTAGATAGGACAACAACAATGAAAAACTGGCTGTCACAGAGGAAGGAAGCTGTGTTGTGTTGGTGGCAACCACAGAAAACACGTTTCAAGTAAAGAAATAGAGTGCTTGAGACTAAGTGAGCCCTCCACCTTTCTGCGGGCTTAAAGAAAGACACGTGTCTTGCTCTGTTTTGGAACAGGCATCAAGTGTGACTACAAAGCCTTGCTGGATAGATGGGCATGGAGGACAGGTGAGAGACGACTGACTCCGAGGGCAGTGCCTTCATTTCCTCCAGTTGCCAAAACAAATGACAAACATGGCGGCTTAAAACAACAGACATTTATTCCATAGAGTTCTGGAAGCCAGAGCTCAACATCAGTTTCATTGGGCTGAAGTCCAGGAGTTGGAGGTACCACACTCCCCCTGGAGGCTGTAGGGAACCTTCCCTTTTGCTGGCTACCACATTCCTTTGTGACCACGTCCTCTCATCTCTGTCTCTATCTTCACCTTCACCTGGGGTATTTAATGTCACCCTGCCCCTCTCTTAAAAAAGACACTTGGGATTTATGTAGGACCTGCTTAAATAATACAGGATAATCTCCTCACCTGAAAAACCTTAACTTAATCACAAAAACAAAGACTCCTTTTCTCTGTAAGGTAACATTTACAGGTTCCAGGTATCTGAGGACCAGGTATCTCTGAGTGGCCGGTATTCAGTCTACCACATGCTGGAGGGAATCTCAGATTTCTGAGCATGGTCCAGGATTCACAGCATCCACACAGAGAATGGAGGTTCAGGGAAAGGGACTCGTCTAAACCCACTCAGGAAATAAGGGGAAGATTGAGGTCTAGACCTTCAGGTCCAATCTGGCCTTTAGTCTCTAGTTCAGGTGACCCCCTCCATCGTCTGCTCAGAGACCTGTGGTAGTTTTTACTTCTAAAGTGCTGTACAACTTCCTTGCTTATCAAGTCCATTTTCTTATTCCGCCTCTTCCTGCAATGAAGATGCCCAAGAGCAGGGCTTTACTGAAGTTTCCAGGCACCTAGCTAGGGCTGACTCCATGTTGGCACTACATAAATACAGTATTTGTTAAATGAATGCTGGGTGTGTGACCCACACAGGGCAAATAAAATATCGTACTAGAACTGCTCGGTTTCTCAGAGAGACATTGTATTTCTTAGATCATATCTCCGGGGACAATATAAGCCTCGACTTGCTGTCAATGGCTGTTTTTGCTACCACATGGAAAGATTTTGCTAGAGAATTAAGACAATAGAGAGACAGAAAGAGAAAAAGGGGTGGGTGGGTGAGAGTAGTAAAGCAGAGAGAAAGGGAGAAAGATAAGAAGACATTTCATTTCCTGGGTAGAGTCTTGCCTAAAGTCAGATACCCCTGGGTTTCTCACCGATGAAAGGTAATGTTGGGGGGAGGAAGCGAGTGAGTTGAGTTCATTGGTAGCCCTTGCACCCAAGACAATCTTGACTTACAGATTTAAGCTTATGTGTAATTCCCAGGTGACTCACTGTACTGTCCTGCATACCTCCATGTCAAGAAAGCCCATCCTGGTGTAGGTGATACGAATGACATGAACCTACAATAATTTGTTCCCAAAATGTTATATTTTGGCATTTTAATGATCATTCCTTACAAATTTGGAATACACCTTAATTCTGATTGCATACTTCTGTAAGTTTGATACACCAGGGCCAACCTCCTTATCCAATTCCACCAAGGTCACAATCTTAAATGTCAAGCTGACATAATGGCTGGAAGAGAACCACTCTAAGGGACTATGGGAGCAGGTGGACCACAGTGGACTAGAAAATTTTGTTTTCCTAAAATGAGCAATTACTACTACTTATTTTTGTTGTGCTAGAAAACAGGCCAAGTGGTGCCACTTCTTTTTTAAGAACAACTGAAAATCCAGAAGTTTCATGAAATCTCCCAATTTAAAATTTGCCCATATTTTCCATCCTCTGTGAGCCAAGGAAATCATGTATATGGGTCACATTTAGCTCACAGGTGGCCACTTTCAACATTTGACTTTTAACCCTCTTTCTGCCACGTCCCTCCCACATACAATGGAAAGTGATTTGCCTTCAGGGTTTCAACTGACTTGAGGAATGGACTTGAAGCTGTGTGAGTCCATTCTGTACATAGCCTATTCTAAATATTTTTCTTTTATTTATTTTTATTAAGGTATTATGTGTGTACATATTGCCCCCCCACCCCACTCCCATATATGCCCTCACCCCCCCAATGTTTTGCATCCATTGGTTATTCTTATATGCATGCATACAAGTCCTTCCATTGATCTTGTATCTCCACCACCTCTCCCTAACCATCCCACTGTATATAGCTTATTCTAAATTAACAACTAACAAGACAAGCGTAGCTTGAACTAGCACTAGCCCACTTTTTTTTTTTAATAACCTAGACACACATTGCAAACCCATCCTCTTAACTAACCCCCAACCTGATGCCCGATTTCCTAAAGGTGACTGCGAGTCACCGGTACTAGAGCCAACAAGGACTCTGAGGTCAGCCAACCCACTGCCTCTTTTCCTGGCAGGAAAGGGCACAAAACCTTCCAAGACCCATACATGTCCTCTCACTGCTACCTGAGTGCACAGCCTACTCTTCACACCCCAAGAGACAAGGCCTTTCACTCATCTGGTGACATTTACAACAAGCAATGAACTGAAGGCCCTTCTCTGGGCCGAGGGGGAGAAGGGCTAAGAGATTTTGCTTTGTGGTTACTATAAGTAACTCACCATACTGATGAGAACTGAATATTGATTTTTTTTAACCATACTTGGGTAAAAAGACTGTTTTAGACAATCTAGTTTTTGGTTGGGTATATACAAGTGCTAATGATATTAATAATTAATTCCCACCTGAAATATAAACTCAGAAAGAAGTGATATTACAGTGTTTTTCAAACAGTATAGAATGTGGCCCTGCACTTTTTTCTGCCTTTCAAGGAAGACTACCCAGCTTCCAAACAGTAAAATCAAGGTTAAATACTTTTATGTTGCTGGAAGTACACAGAATTACCAAATCTCCTCCAAAAAATTAATTTAAGAAACCCTAAAATGTTTTGTTTGGAGATTCTGTTTCAGTCCTGGGAAGACTCAGTAATTACTTCCTCTGTACCTCGGAGCAGATTTCTCAAGCAAAATCTAGTACCAACATAACAAGTACGATAGCCGGAGATGGATGATATCATAAACAACCTTCAAGGTCTTTTCTGTTTCTGATAGGTGGACCTAAACTCTTGGTATGCTGGTGTTTATTTGTTAGTATCTCTATGCATTGTTCTGGGTTTCTCTGTTAATCGAGTGTCACTAGGTGAGCAACCCACTGTACATTAGACATCTTTTAAAATTAATTACCAAGAGTCATGTGAGATGCCTGCTGACAAGCCTCCTCCTCCTCCCCCTCGATATTCTACTGATGGCCATCACAGCCAGCACATGTAGAATGCCTATGCTGAAGAGACAGGCACAGGCATGCTAACTGCTATCCTTGAATTAATTTGAACTGGTGACCCATTTCCAACGTATCATTGAAAAAGTTTCAAAGCTACTTTGACTTTCTCTTCCTGAATCCTGAGAATGGTTTTTCCTTAAACTTTTATTCACTGTTTAACTTTATTCATATCAGGGACTTTAGTAGAAAAAAATTATCAAGTGAGCATTGTCCCAGCTCCAGCTACATTCAGCAAGAGAGATGAAAACAATGTTCCTGCCTTCAGAGAGCTAAACAAATAAAATAAAATGTATTACCTGCAGATGTGAGATCAGTAAGCATGAAATGGCCTAAAAGCAATTATAGTGCACCCTCCTTTAATGCCACTGAGAGGTTCTGTGACTTTAAGTGAAACAATGTATAATGAAACCCACATTACCATAGGCTAATCGATATAAACAAGGGTTAAGTTCCTGTGGCATCTCATCAGTGTTATTAAGAAATGATGCTGAACAAAATGATGTGACTTGAGAACCTGCTGTAGGTGATAAAACCTGTAGCAAAGAGCATGAGGGCCATGAGATCTATTAGAAAAGCTTTGGGAAATAGAATGAGGCCTTGGGTGTGGATCTGAAAGCCAGGGCTAGATGAACCGGTTATTGCTATATGATTACTGTGTGGTCACCTCACTAGGCTTCCGATTCTTCACTTGTAAATTTGGAGAAGAAATGACACTTTCTCTCCCAAGCTGAGCTGATTAAGTACTCTACGAAGTAAGTAGACTAGAAAGTATCATTGCCACTTAGGACACATACCTAAAGAAAGGTAAGGGGCCCACCCAACATCCGAAGGGCAGTGGTGTAGCTCACTCCAAAACTAAGAGAGGGGCACCTGAGTTATGGCTTCCTCATCTGTAAAATGGGAGTAATGACTTTAGTCACTTTTCTATAGGAAAGCTAAATTAGGTAGCAAATTTGAAAGAGTCTAGCATACTGCTTGACTCAATATATGTTTCCCCCCCCCCCCCCCCAATTAAACATACAGGTTTCAACAAAGTGAGTCTTGTTTGGGTTTCTATGTTTATAGTTACTATATCCTATATAATGAAGAGCTAATATGGTAATTAGACTGGATGGAGGAATGACCTTCAGGAATGACCTTCTGGAATGACCAATAGGTAGGGGTGGGGCCACAGTGGCCAATGCAGCTAGGCCTGTGAGGGCTGAGCCCCTTGAACGAATTTTGTGCATTGGGCCTCTAGTTATAATATAATATAATCATGATTTTGTTCACATGCTTGTCTTCAAATTTTGGGCTCTTTAAGAAGAGAATGTTGGTTTCACTGAACTGAGTAATTTCAGATTCAGCAGTTAGTAGATGTTTACTAAAGTTCTGCTGAATGAATACATGACCCATGAGAAAGAGAGAAGAAATGATATAATTCCCATTTCAAAGATAAAAAATAGGCCAGAAAAGTGAAGGGACTTGCTCCAAGTCACAGGGCTAGGAACTGGCAGAGAAGGACAAGAACCAAGACATGTGATTCAGATTCATGCTGCCTTCACTTAGGAAGGCCATGCACACATCAGATTATCATTCACTAACTAAACATCAATGGTGCATGAGGCAGGGAGGAGAAGATACAAGGATCCAGCCCTGCAAGGCCACTGACCCAGCTTGGGACAACTCCAGAGGTCAATCCCAGCTCCTGAATCACAGCCCAACTCTTCCCTCTGCCCAGGCCTGATTCTGTCATTTCCTCCACGGGTGTTGAACCCGAGGACACCACCCAGGTAATGTCCAACTCGCAGATCTCCTCTGAGCCCGCTTTCTGGGGGACTCAAACTGTGACAGGCTTTTGCTGGACAAAGAGGGCCCGACTGATTCCCTGGCATAAGCCTTATAGGTTGCCTGTAGCGATTTTAAAACAGCCCAGGTGGCTTCCCTGTACCATCCGGCATGCTTCTGGTCACCTACCTTCACAGATGTGTGTGTGCAGGGAATGGAAATGAGTTTTTATAGTGACCTCTGCAGTACATAATTAGTAAGATAATCCTGCTACTAAAAATTCCGTGTGTATATCATCTATTGAGTTTATACGTGTGTCTCATTTCCATAGAACACTACATAATCATAGTACACTATGCGTTTGGGTACTATGTAAATCATAAATACATATACATATGCATACACACATATATTTTCAGACACATATGAACACGAATGTATAATTTATCTTACCAAGGGCTAGCTCTATGCCAGGCACCATGCTACATGCCTGGCAGGTGTTTACTCATTGGGCTCTCAGAGGGAGGCACAATGACTTCTATTTGTGTTTTGGATGCAGACACTTAAAGTCTAGAGAGGTTAGGGATCCTCATAAAGACTCCCCAGCTGGAAGAGTTGATGCCTTGGCTCAAACCCAGGACCACCACACTTCAAAACCTGTGCTTTTAATCGCTACACCACACTGAACATTAATGTCAGTGAATTTATTACAAAATTCTGTGTATGTGATAAAAAGAATAACAAAAACAAAATGAGACTCACTGATCCCTCATTTTATAAACTTGGGTTTTACGTAGTAAATATTTCCTTAAATCAGGAGACACCAAGAAATACAAGCAGGTCAAAGTCAGCAAGCTCTAGGGAAATACATAACACTGCTCTTTGTCCTTTGTAAGAGCTACATCTTCTCCTGAGCTTTACTTCATAATCTTTTCTACGCAGAGCAATGGAGCATCACAGCATGCACACTTTCAGCTGCAAGAATCTGTAAGCCAACCCACTCCCCCAAGTTGGGACTGTGAGAACACCCTCTCAGAAGCCAGAGGATAGCCACTGTCCAAGGAAAGGCTGACTTCAATGAATATTGATCAGCCTCTAAAAAGAGAACTGAGATGGGAAAAATGTCTCATAACTGATGAATGTATTGCTATCATAGCATCAACAGCTTGAATTCAATCAAAGCTCTATTGGTTAAATTAAGTCCTCTACATAAAAATGTCAAATGTTAGAACTTCACTATCACAGTGAGTAATAGCTTTCAAAATGTGGCTAAGCTGAAGAATTAGATACCATCCTTAGAAATGGCTTCATGGAATTGCTAGGTCTAAAATCATAAATCTCGATTAGAACGTGAAATTTCCATTGGCTTGGGTTGCATTTCCCAGTTCACCACCATCCCAATCAAAGCCATTCAGACGGTTTTGGTGTTGTGCTGCTACTAAAAAGAATATAAGTATTGGTAGTGAACATTCCTAGAGTTCTCCCTTAATCACAGAGTGATATGAAATTGGACACATGAAAATTTGAATTCGTAACACTTCTTTCATGATAAAGTAATAGTCTTCAAGGTTTTTTTTTAATGCCCTAGGCCCTGCATATTTTCTGGACTGGATTATGACACCATTGGGCTTTATTTGAAGTACAAAACCATTAAAAACTAACAAGGATAGAGAAGTCAGACCCTATGATGACTCGCCTTTCAATGAGCTAAGTCATAGATTCACTGCTGGGATCTCTCTCTCTCTCTCTCTCTCTCTCTCTCTCTCACACACACACACACACACACACACACACACACACACACACGTATAAAAGTATAAAACATCTGAAGATATTGGGATTGCTCAAATATCTAGTAAACGCTCCTACATTTAACCTTGAAATTTTGTTTTCAGAATGCCTTTCAACCACTTACAAATGTAACCATGTGATTTTTTTTCAATCCAACTTTTAAGATGAAAGTAAGCCTTTCTTGGGCACGATTTACATTTTGTTCATTTGTTCCCCACAAATTATATTTTAAGCTCAATATTCTGATTTATGAAGCTCCATGTCCTTGTCTTCTCATAAGAAAAAGACACATTTCCAAGATTAGATTCTAAACAATCCACTGCATGTGATTATTAAAACACAGGAAAGTTTGAGGTAAAAAAAAAAATCGTATGGCCCAAAAAAGAAATAATTCAGTATTTCAAAATCATTGAAATTAGAGACGGAAAAGGCTTATTAGGTCATCAATCAAAAAAAAAGTACATGCATTTGATACCCAGATTTAATATGCCAGAGATATTGGGTCACCCGAGATGCCTCTAATCTCTTGATAAAGTGGAGAAACCAAAAAAGAACACTTAAGGAGCAGAGCCCTTAATCAAAGGCAAGTCCTCACAGATCAAAATATCAGAGAGAAATATGTAAGATGCTGGGGACAGGCAAATGGAGCGATGACACGGAACTCTCAAGGAGATACAAGTTGATTGGAAAGTTCTCTAGATAGAGAGGAAGTCATGCATGATAGCTGTGACATTCCTGCTGACAGTGTCCAGGGATGGGTTTTACAAGGGACCCGTCACAGCCAGGAAAGCCAGAGGGTCAAAGGCTAAAGGTTATTATTGTGTGTAAAACCCCAACCTTTCATCTAGGGAATGTAACAACCCTTAGAAACCGCCTGTTTTCCTTCCAGTAAAGAGCAAAGGTGGGTAGCAAACATTCTTCTGAACAAGTGTGTTGGGGTAGGGGGGGTGGGAGAATGGGTGTATGGGCTCTGATAAAGCAAATACATACGGAACAGATGCTGGCAAAGCAGCAGACTCATCCCAATCTTTAAGTATCTTCCCATGTCACCACATGACCTCCGATAACACAAATCTTGGGTAAGACAGAGTCCGGCTGATCTTTTATTTTATTTCTTCATTAAAAAAAACAACCTGACACCAGTAACTAGTTGCTACAAGCCATTTGGAAAAGGGAAGCCTGCCAGAATACATAGTGAAATGGGGCTCAACGAAGCCACTGGGGGAGCAATCTCTAAAATGTATCAGAATCTCGTCAGGAGTCCGCCCACACACCCTGCCCTGGGAACTGGGTACAAAGCTTCTCTTCTGATTTATGGCATCTCTCCACATACACCGAGGCCGCTACCTGTGCGGGTGACTGGCCAGCCTGCCAACTCCTTCCAGGCAACTCTGAGAATTCTGGAGGATTTGTTCATTTCAGGCAGGTGGCTGTTGCAACTGGGCTAATGAAAACAAAGGTAAAGAGATAAAATGTGCCCTAAACTGTTGAGCAAATTGGGCTAGAATTCTCAGTGGCAATGGGGAATAAGGTCTTCTATACCTTGGTAAATGCTATGTGTGTGTATATGGTGTCTGTGTGTGTGTGTGTGTGTGTGTGTGTGTGTGTGTGTTTAAATTGAGACAGTACAGCAGAATGGGTAAGTGTAAGATATATACTGGTATATCAAAACCTCGTCGTACAGCTTGAATATATATACCATTTTTATTTGCCAATTATACCTCAATAAAAATGTGGAAAAAAGACATTCTGGAGTCAGATTGCCTGAGTGTATATTCTAGCTGTTTCACTTACTTGTTTTAAATTCCTGTATCCTCCTCAGTTTCTACATGTGTTAAGAAGAAGAAAGTATAATTATAGTACTAGCTATATGATAATGTTGCCAGGAGGATACTGACCATAACAGATCAAACTTCATGGCTGGCATCTGACAAGCTTATCCTATATAATGAGAAGAGGAATGTGCTAATTATCCATTATGCCCTGAGGAGTAACGACCTACTAGGTAACTATGGGATCACGGACATGCAGGATTGTGGGGCCGAGAACTACAGGTGGGCGGTGGAGAGCTACAGGAGGGGGCAGGACAGCAAGCTATGAGGGGCACAGGGGGAGCTACAGGAGGGTGGCATCGACCCACTGGTGCACCATTTGTGTGCAGGGCTACTAGTCATGATAAATACAATAAAGTGCACAAGTAATGGCTTTTTTTTCTCATGGTTAGAGCACTGGCCCATGGACTGAAGAGTTGAGGGTTTGATTCTGAGCAAACCTTGGTGGCAGGTTTGATCCCTATCCTGTTTGGGGCACATGCAGGAGGCAACCGATGGATGTGTCTCTCTCACATCAGTGTTTCTCTCTCTGTGTCTCTCACCCTCCCTTCCACTCTCTAAAAAAAAAAAAAAAATCAATGGAAAAAATATCCTCAGGTGAGGATTAACAAAAAATAAGGGAAAAAAATTGTTCTCCTAAAAAAAACAAGTACACCTGAGAAACAAATCAGAGGGAGGGGAAGCTCTGGTGAGGGACATGAACAGCAGTGCCAGCCTCTTACAAGGAAGGACCTGTAACTTGAATTTAGAAGGCCATAGGTGATTGATGATAAAAATGCTGCCAGGCCTTTGGAACGTAGACAATATATTGCATTTGTTCTTCAGCCATCTGATAAGCTTGGTGTGATGTGTTTTGTTCTTTTGACTGACCGATTTTTGGTACTGATAGTGCTTGGTGTTCTCATACCTTCTTGGATCTGTGGTTTGGTGACTGTACTAATTTTGGAAAATTCTTGGCCTCTCAAAGAAAATTCAAATATTTTCTTGGCCTCATTTTCTCTCTCTTTTTCTTCTGGAATTCCTAATAATACTGAGGGTGGCTGAGGTACTTTGAGGCCTTCCTAATTTCAGAGCACCTCAACTGTTAGCCTGGAAATAGAGTAAACACAGTTAATCAAAGGGTTCTTAGTTGTCATTTGAAGTTTCTGTCATTCAAATATGTACATAGTGTGTACATGCAAACTTAAATGTCTATAAGAATTACCAAGGGAGTTTGGTATGTATGCAGAATTCAGAAATAGGAATTATGACTTGGTAGATTTTGGGTGAGGCTGGGATGATGTATACTTCTAAGTACCCTGCATAAGGCTGAGGCAAGTGATATCATAGTTATAGTTAGAGAAATGTCAGCTCAACAAGTGCTTCACTATTTTTGATTTGTGGTACCCCAATAAATTCTGTAAGATTAATGACCATCTGCCTGAACTTATACTTCCTTTGTTATATATTAAAACTAGAGGCCTGTTGCAGGAAGATTCCTACAAGAATAGGGCTTCTCCCCTGCCTCACTCCTTCCCATCTTCACTGCCTCGATCCTTTCTGCAGCACTTGGCTGCCTTCTACGCTGTTTTCAGTCTTCATGCCTTGCCTGCATATGCAAATTAACCACCAGTTTTGTTGGGTTAATTTGCATACTTGCTCTAATTGGCTGATGGGCATAGCAGAGGGACAGTCAATTTGGATATTTCTTTTATTAGTGTAGATTGTCTTAGTTTAGTTCAAGAATTAACTGTTCTTACAACTCTCCTACAATGGCAAAAATTAAAAACACTGATAATACTAAGTGTTCACAATGTTGTGGAAGACCTTGAATTATCATGAACTGCTGGTCAAAATGTAAACTAGAATAATTACTTTTGAACATGTTAGAGTTATCTATTAAGCTAAACATACATAGGGCCCAGCAATTCCATTCCTAGGAATGGAAATGAGTGTTTCTTTCCACCATAAGACATGTACAAGAACATGCTTATCAGTTTTACTCCAACTAGCCCCAAACTGGAAATCATCCAAAGTTCTTCCACAAGGGAATATTGAAATTTAGGATACAGTCATCAAATGAAGTATTCTTCAACAATGAAAACCCATAGACCATAGTTATATTTGATAATATGGATGGATCTCAAGGAGAAAATCTTGAGAGAAAAAAAGCAAACATCCAAGCATAAAGGAATTAAAAAAAAAAGAATAAATCTAATATACAGTGGTAAAAGTTAGAATGGTAATTCATTCTGAAGATAACCAGCTGGGATATTGCACAAGGGACTCTATTAGAATGAAAAAAGAAAGGAAGGAAGGATGGGAGAGAAGAAGAGTGGAAGGAAGAAAGAAAGATAAACTTCTTTGTCTTAGATCTGGAAAATATGAATTTTGGTCCTTGCCACCAATGATTTAATATGTTTTAATATGTTCCTTCTTAGCCATCATGGACACAGACTATAAAGAAATTCTAGATAAAGAAAATATTTCCTGTTAATAAATATTAACAATCAATGGAAAGCACATGTGTAAAAGGATAGCAAAAAAATCTTGCTGATTTTCTTTTGGCATTGTATGATCAGTCATAAAATATATTTTCCATGAGTAAATAAAACAAGATTTAATAACTTCAGGAGGTTTAACTAGATTACATAAGCTGAACTCAAGCAGGTTTAACTATTTCTCTCTGACCAGAAGAAGAGACTTAAAGAGGAAAAACACACAAAGCCTTCCCTGAAATGAGCTGGGTTCAAAATTTATGTTAAAATAAACACTATGCATTCTTAAAAGAAATAAATCACAAAATGAAAAACTCATAGGGGAAACTATTTTGCATTCATCAAACTAGGAAGAACAATGTATTAATAAAAATGTTAAATGTATTTAAAATTTGTTTTTTTTTTAAATAACCAAAAAAGAATGTCCTCTCCTCGCCTGCTTGACTCCTTGACAAATGTCACTGGTGGGAGAGACAGTGAAGAGGTCTAGAGTGACTGATGGAAAGAGTTTTCTATTTCTGTTTCCAGATTATTGCTCTTCTCATAAAATACACCCTTTAACTTTGATGTTCACACCATCCTCCAATGAAATCTTTACCTCTCTTGTCCTTATTTATCTTCTCATTCACCCACATCCCTTAAGGAATACAGAACCTGGGTCCTGGACTCATTTTTACTGCAAATCCTACTCTCTACTATACAAATTAATCAATTCCTTTACTATTACATTACTCCACTCACTCACCCTCACAGCAGCACTCTGGAGTTTGTCATCACTGTCAATTATCGGAGCTCTTAAAAGTTTAAACTTCATCACCAACCTCCTCTCTCCCCAGTTCTCATACTCCAGCTTCAATCTTATGCACACTCAAGTGCCAGTACTTCCCTTGTCCCCATGTCTATGGATTTCACATGAGCGTCCTTTCTCACTCCAACCCTGTACTTAATTGCATAGCAGACCCTTTTGATAAATCTTCAAATTTAGTGTACCTTATGCTTATGTACAAAAGACTAGCTAATTGTTACAGAGAACACCAACCACCTGCCTTCTCAAGTGTGCCAACTTACATATTACTGGAGAGAAGTTGCAGCAGAGTGTGGACTACTATAAGCTAAGTCATGGTCTCCATCCTCACTTGACCTCTCAGATCTTCCAAAGAGTTCTCTTCTGGGAATCTCTTCTCGCTTCTGTGCTGCTGCAATTCCAAATTCCTCTTTACCCCATTCTCCTTATCCAACCACTACCCAACATCACTTAGAAGTGTTTTGCTTTGCAGCCAAACCTGGGCTGGCAGAAGAGAACTCTCTCAATTTTTGCTCTAACACCAACCAACAGATTGCTTTGGGGTGAATGTAGATAAGTTTCTATCTTACACCTTCCTAAAAAGGAATCCGGAAGAATCAAACCGGTCTGCTATTTTGTTTTTTCCAATTTAACAGACTGTTTTGTAGCAACTCTGTTCGACAAAATATCATTCTTACTGAATTTGCTATGCTAACTGCTTTTAGTTTTGAAAGCTCCGTTATTTGCTGTTTAGTACTTAATCATTAAGAGTTACTTCATTTCAAGCAAAGATCAAATGGCCATAGAGGGTTTCAAGGAACACAGGTGGAGCCTCTGAGTTAAGAAGTTTAAATTTAACCCCAGTATGGTCACGTGATACTCTATGTGGCCTTAAGTGGGAATGTTCAACACTGTATGCTTTAGTTCTCCCATTAAAAAGAACAGAAAATATATTAACACTGCAACTCAGCTCGGCTAATTGTTGAAGGGAATTAAATGATTTAAGAGGCTGCTATGAAATGTAAAATCCAAGACATCAAGGTGACATTACAAATGGGAAGGGTGTGAAGAGGAGGGAAACTGTTAGTCTTCACTGATAAAAAAGGTTAATTTTTCAAATTAGCCTGCAGTAGAACTGTATCTCATAGAAAAATATGTTCTAATTTTCCACAATGTTTTGACTAGATCATTGACAAAATAAGTTGTTGAGAATGATGGAGATTTCTATAATTTTTTTTTTTTGGTTATAGATACAGCAATTTCCTTCTTCATTCAACAAATATCTAGTGCCTAATTATTTTTGTGTCAGAATTTTAAAAAATTACTGGTAATGCAACATATACTTATTGAATGTACATTATATCAATTGCTTTTATTATAGTATGTTTATACCCTACAGGTGTGCCAGATGACTCACTGGGGTATAAGAAAATCTTAGGCTATATATTCATATTTATTATTTTAATATTAAAAGAATAAGAATCCATTAGTTGAAAGTTCATGGAGTGTCTAAAGTATTACCAAGAGAAAAGTGAGAATTTCATAAGCTTGATGGGTAGCAGTGTTGCCCACAATCACTAGTTTCTGATCAATGTCCTGAGACACACACACTATTGATAAGTGTCTGGTTAAATAGATTTAAATGGACTTATACAAAATAATTAAAACAGTTCCTAAAAACCAATAAAATTGTGAAACTGGCACTTTTTACTCCAATAAAAAACATTTACTTAGCTGCACCATGAAGTAAAAGCAACAACAATATACTATTTTGATAAGAGAATGGACTCTAAATCAACAATTATAAAAAAAAGACTAATTTAAATATATATTATTATTATTAAATATGAATACCATCTTAAATATTTCTTTTTGTCTTGATTAGCAAGATATTTAAGAATAATTGGTTTTTAGCACATTCATTTTTATTTTCTATTTTATAATGTGCATAATCATTAGGTTACTTATGAAGTATAAATACAAGAGTATTTACACATATTGGGCATACATGTTCAAAAGTGTTTTACACTGGAATGTGTGACCCAAAAATTCAAAATGAATGAAACTAGTATGGGAAATGAAGGTTAAAAGAGAGAGAGTGGTGCTAAGTCTGACTGAATACAAGGTCAAGTCCAAGCCCAAATATTTCCACTAGTGCTATGAAAAATGTCTCATATGGAATATTACTTGCATGAACGGTCTATGTGGTAGTTTAAAAACATGAACTTGAATATTTTAACACTCCTTTCATTGAGAGGTTGAGACTATGCCCCTTCCCCTTGGATCTGGGTGAGTTTCTATCTGTTTCAAGCAATAGAGTTTGTTGTCAATAAAAGCCACTCATCATTTTTTTTGGCACTTGGGATGCTTGCTATTTTATGGACAAAGGCACCTATCATGTAAAAAGTTCAATGACCCTAAGACAATCATGGTGGAAAGGACACAAGTAAGTGAATGGTTCTGGCTGAGATACATTTTCTGAGCCGTACTTATAAGTGATGCCATTTTGGACCTTCTAGACCAGGCGTGGGCAAACTACGGGCCCAATCTGGCCCGTTCGGCTGTTCTATCCAGCCCGCGTGGAGCTGAAAGAGTGGGCCGTACCCTTTTATGTAATGATGTTTACTTTGAATTTATATTAGTTCACACAAACACTCCATTCATGCTTTTGTTCCGGCCCTCTGGTCCAGTTTAAGAACCCATTGTGGCCCTTGAGTCAAAAAGTTTGCCCACCCCTGTTCTAGATCAATCTATCTGCCAGGTGAATACCAGTGAATGCCTTCAATTAACATTACAAGGTACATAAGAACCACCCAGCAGAGCCTTGCCTAAGATCCTAAAACATAAAATCTCTGATATGTAATATTTTAAACAATACAAAAATAAAAAAAGAGGGAAAAAATCTCTGATATATGATAAAAGACTTGTTTTTTAAGGCTGCAAAATTTGGGGCTTCTTTGCTATACAGCAATAGGTAACTGTAATAAAACTTGTTATCTGAAGTAAGAAGCTAATATAACAAAAAAAATATTTTTATTAACTTTGAGAATAGGGGGTGGGCAAAAGATAGAGAGACATTGAGGAGGCTTTCAATGAAGTTACATAAAGTGAAGTCAATATTGTTGGAAGTTGGAGGGAAAAAAATCTCTCTTACATAGTGTCAAAAATTTTAGAAAGCACAATTCCTATAGTATTTTGTAAAACCAAAAATGTACTAATAAATTGAAGAACTCAGCTAAGAAAACTTCCCACACAGTATCAGAAGTTTCATTTGGTTTCCTTTAACTGTTTTATAAGTTACAGATTAAGGGAGATGAAATGGAAATATGCTTTAACAAGCAGATTTTAGAGAAAAATATAAAGGAGTCAACTTGTTTACTTCTAAAATAAAACGATTTATCAACTCCAGGGTCTCTCAGTAGAATGTTATCAAAGTAAGAAAGTAAGGAAGGATATAAGGAAAAAGATCAAATCTAGGATGTTGTGAGGAAGGTGTGGTATAGTCAATATGATCCCAAAATAAAGCCACTTTTTAATACCTTAGAAGATTTCAGGTGCTTTCTCATAGACCGTTTTAGTAAAGCAAGAGTGTGCCTTACAGACTTTCCTTGTTTAACAACAGACCTTCTAAAAAAATCTTAAGAGCATCGTCCCCACAGCAGTCTCATGGGGGGGGGGGGGGGCTCATGATAGGGAAGGCCATGTTTCAAAGACTTAAATGCATGTGAGTCTTGTCTAATAGAGTGAATTCTAATAAGGGTTCTAGTAATTATCTCAGCTTGTGTTTAGTTCATAGAATTTTGAGAGTACAAAGCTCTCTTTTTGTCACTTGACAATTCTGACCCTAGCTGGAAGTGTATTCTGGAAAACAGGTCTCTGGGGAAGAAAAAATGACCCAAAGAGTAGTACCAGAAGTTACAAGACCCAAATTTAGGTGGTGGCCTGATTTTACATGTCCAAAGAGCTAAGAATGTCTTTACATTATGTAAAGATTATTATTTTTAAATCCAACAGAATATATGTGGCAAAGAAAGACAAATATAGGGTGTCTCAAAAAATGTATACACACTTTAATAGCTGATAACTCACGTAATTATCACTCTTTTTCAGGTTTAACTGATTTGAAATAATGGGTAAAGCCAGACTAAGCTTTGAGCAAAGAAAATTTGTCCTAAAGTGCCACTAGAGTGTTGTTGTTGTTTTTTTTAAAAAATGGTGGTACATAAAAGATAAAATTTACAATATAAAACCAGCAACTGTTGATAAATTGAACCAAATACTGAAACAAATGATTCTTGATGTTTGGGTTTCTATTACTTTCCGTTATCAGCAGTGCTTGGACCAGAATGGCCATCAGTTTGAAAACAGGCGTTGACCAAAAAATTTATTCATTTCTGTATATTCTTTTAAAATTTGAAAATGAACTGTATGTTTATAAACACTGACTTTATAATCATTTAAAATGTGTATACATTTTTTGGGAACACCCTGTATTTACTCTCTGGCTCCTTACAGAAAACAGGTACTGACCTTTACTTAGAGGATGAAGCCAAGAAACATGGAACATCATTTCTAGGAAGAAGTAATGGGCCCTAATCATAGAACTAATATGGACTTGCATCAATTGAGATTAACCAATGCCTGTTCCACCATTTTAGGTTAGAAGTCACATAACTTAGTCTCTTTCATTGATCGATCTTCAGATCAAAAGGAATTACACCGAAGGAATAGCACTTGAGGTGGGAGTTTCATTTGGACTTGGTTTAGATATGACCCTGGATCTTGTGCCTAAGCCTTATATTATAATAGGATGGGTCTCTGTGTGGGTGGTCTTATTGAGGGACTGAGTATAATTCACACATCAGAAAAATGTAATTTGTTGTTTGTAGAATGACCAGGGTGGCTTCAAAACATGTCTGCAAATTTAGTGATGCTTCTCCTCTTGGAATCTAGGAAGGCTTGTGTCTGCTCTGACTTCTAGAGTATATCAGAGCTTACTGCATGAACTTCAAAGCTCAGTCAAAAAAGGTCATGCATTTTCTGCCTAGACCTTTTGAGAGGCTAGTTCATGTGAGAATTTTGGTCCCCCAAGATCTTAACAAGCTGGAGTGGAGTCCAGCCACTCTTCCTGGCAGTCCGGGTAGCTGAGCCCCGATGTCTAGCCAAGGCATCAGGCATGTGAGTGAAGCTGCCTCAGACTCTCCAGCCTAGTCCATCTACCAGCTCAGTACCACAGATGTCATGAGAATCAAAAGAACAGCTCGGCCGAGCCTTTCCTGAATTCTTGACCCATAACTTTGTGAGACTTAATAAATGGTCGCCATTTTAAGCAACTACGTTTTAGAGTACTTTGCTAAGCAGCAGCAGAGAACTGGAACAGGATAGACTCAGGGTGGGATGGTGCTGTGGACCCAGCCATCCAGCCATGTGAGTTGCTTTGGTAAATGGAAGGTTGGCAAATGTGACACGAGCAGCAGATTGAATGGCGCTTGTAAGAGGAGCTCTCTTCTCTTGCACCTGTACCACTGCGGTGAGAAGGTATTCCTGGGCCAGGCTGCTGGCAGGTGAGAGATGCGGTATCAGAGCAGAGGTCCCAGTGGTTCCTGTCAACCTGGTCCAGTCTGCCCTACACAAGCGAAGAGCTGGCCGGCTGGCAGATCAGTGAGTAAGTCCAGGCAAGATCAGAAGGACCACTCCCCTGGCCTGAATCACCAGGCTGTGAAGTTTTGAGCTAAATATTGATTATTTTGAGCCACTCATGGGGAGGATGTGTATGTGTAATATGTACCTTTCATAGTAAGAGATCATCAATGCAATGAAAATTTTTATTTCAAGGTACTTCCTTAATAAAAACAACCTTCTTTCTAATTATATAGTGGTGTTTTTTGTTTTTTTGTTTTGTGTGTGTGTATGTGTGTGTGTGTGTTTTTGGTACAGTTCCTAAAACACTTGGAATATTCAACCTGACCTTTTTTTTCCCTATATTGCCCTTTCCTTCCAGGATGACCTTCGCCCTCTTCCTACCTCTTCTATTCCTGCGTATTAATAGCCTAGTTTACATTCTGGAACCCTAGAACCAACCTGGGTCCTTCCATCCCACAATGGCCGTACCTCTGATTCCTGTGGAATTCCCTTTCCGAACCACTTCTTAATCATGAACCTTGAGATGCTAATCATGCTGCTTTGAGATGCTACCTAACTTAGTTTTGTGTTCCATTTCTCTCTATCTCTAGTTCAAGATCTCTGAAGGGTGGGACCTTGTGTCATACTGCTTCCCGCCCTTCATCCCAACCCCTGGAGCACGTAGCCCAGTTTCAAGTGCATCACGGCTGTTGAATACAGTAGGGAAGCAAAGACTGCACCGTAGCTTTAGAAAGGGTCTCAGACATGTAGAAACCACAGAATACACATTTTATAACATGCCTTACTATCATTTTCTATTACTTCAATTCTGAAAGAATAATAGAACTCTTTATGGAAGATAATTGAGCAATTTGGTGCAGGGTCAGGGGGTGGGAGGGAAATCTGTTGAAATCTTAGATGTTTTCGGTGATTCAGAGTCTTTATGGGTAAAAAGGTATTAAACAGTTGCTGTCGGGCTTGACTATCTGCCAAATGACTGATCACAACAGCGGAGCTGTATTTCCCAACTCGGAGGTTTTGCAAGTCATTAATAAACTGTGCAACATTTACCAGGTGTTTGGTTAAAGCACGCTTACATAAAGGGCTTGCAAATATTTATATGCCACAGGAATCCTCCCACTGCAGTTACAACAGAAGAACCGTTTTCTTGTAAAAAGACGGTATTTCTCATAAAAGGGCATTATATTTCCAAGAATCATAAAGAGAGGCTTTCTTCTGCATCTTCTCTTTGTCTAACTTTCCCCCCAGGGACATTACCTCTGAGGCTAATGGGGAGACTGAATTAGGGCAAATAATCACCTGCCAAAAATCACATTTCAGTAGTAATGTACCATATCTGATGTTTTCTTTAAAAAGAGCAAAGGGAAATAACTTTTTATTGTTTGTTGAAGAAAAAAAAAAGCCCTCTTTAGGCCCAATTTCAATCGCAAGTAAGGTTAAGTACAGTTATTAATTTATCTCTCCTCTTACTTTTGAAAATGGAGCCTGAGGAGGACTTATATCCAGACCTTAAAAATAAAGACAAATATGTACTTGCACTGAAATAGATTTGTGCTGAAGGGACGGGGATTGGAGCTGGGGTGGGGAATACCTCCCAAGTAAAGGATGAGAGTAATCCATTTCATATTAATAATAATAAAAAAAACAGGTGCTGCTTCTGTGGCAGTAGGAAATGGTAGGTTTAAAGAGCCATATCCACAAAGATACTCTGATTAAAAGTAATTGTCATTTGCTTTCTTAGTGGGGATGCTGACCAAACTGACTATTCTCCTTCCATACAGTGGGGCGCCTAACATTGAAGCTGACGGATTTACATCCAAATACAACTTGATAGGATTTTTCAAGAGATTGCAGTTGGCTGCCTGTCACCTCCCTGGTGTCAATTAAAACAGCACAACTTGCATACCAAAGGGGAGAAACCTACCAGGACTGAAATAGATAGATAAGGAGATAAGGAGATACCCACTCAAAGTCCAAATCCAAGCTTAGAGGTGAGTACAGTACAGTTAGCTTGTGTGAAAGCTCCCCCTTGAGGAGCTCAGGAGAACTGCAACACTCAGCTGAAAAATTACATGGGCAGCTCTTGTCCATCAAAGGGCTGAGCCCTCCTTTAGGACAAAGGAAAATACATCCTTCACAACCATTCCTGTCCAAGACTATTTTACAAAAGTGTTTTCTTTTTTTTTTTTTGCCCCCATCGAAGGTTTTTTATTATTTGACTGGAATCTCTAAAATGAAATAGGACATATAATAAACTATATTGCCATCTACCCTGTCACCAGCCAGACATCTTTCAACCACCTCCAGGAAAAAAAAAACACCACAATGACAAAAAAAGAAAAGAAAAGAAAGATAACTGCATCCTAAGGCATAATTTTGGCGTGGATTGCTGCCAATAATTAGTTGCTTTCTGTACTGAGAATGACATGAGCGAAGAAGACACATCTTCACAAAAGGTTATAATTAATTGGGGGAAAAAACCTCATTTGGCCGAATTAGAATTTGGAGATTCCACTTTGTGTCCAGACGAGCATACCAGCAAGCTGACCCTGGTTGAGGCTGTGAAAAGAATTAGGAGGTCCCATTCTCGTCTCGTCTCCTCTAGTCTCCATTCCCCTTCAGCATAAACTGGCGCCTTTTCTGAGTATGTTTTAAGAATGAGCTATCCAGTTGGCCCGAGTAAGTCAAATAAGCAAGTCTCCAGGGCACATTCCACACGCAGAAATGGCAGCTCACAAGCTGGGATCTGCCCGGATTGTGCTGGAGCTGAAGAGAGGGCTCCCTTAGCTAAGAGTGCCCTGAGGCCTCAGATGACTCAAATGGTTCAACCTTTGGAGTTGTCTCAATATTCTTATTTATCTAGTGTGGCTTTCCCGGTTTCCCTTGAAAGGGTTTGGAGACATTTCTCTCGGCACAATGAAGAACAGACATTAGTGCTCAAAAGGAGAATAGGGCTTTCTTTCTAGAGATCAGGCAAGCTCCGTCCCAGTAACAGTTAAATAGTTCCTCCTGAG
Source organism: Vespertilio murinus (assembly GCA_963924515.1). Lineage (NCBI taxonomy): Eukaryota > Metazoa > Chordata > Mammalia > Chiroptera > Vespertilionidae > Vespertilio > Vespertilio murinus. The sequence goes on from OZ004717.1 coordinate 21,732,754, forward strand.
GTGGAATCACTGTGCAGTGTGTGATATGCACTGTCCACCTAAACCACCGAATGATGGCAGCAAAGTGGATGCAGGAAAGATACAGAGAACATGTTGTATGAATAATGAGCTTATATATTATTATTACTAACTATATTAGCTACGATGACTACCCATAATTACAGCAAGTTAATCAGACCAGGAAGAGAATTCAGGCCAAGAGGCACTCGTTATTATTTTTCCTTTGCAGGGCATGCTGCTCAAATTCTGGCAAAGGATAATCAATGACAGTGCACTTTCAGTTAGTATATCTCTAACATGCCCTAGGGAGTCTGTGGAAATCAAGAAAATCTTTAAACCTGAGCAGAATCAAATAACCAGGAGTTGGTTTCATCTAAAATAACATTTAGTTGTTGAAGAGAATGTTGCAGTTGCCAAAATCCCAGATTGAAGGAACGGCCCTGGGTGCAAACCAAACCAATGCAGTGGTGTACAATTTCATCCCCTGAGTTTGGTTAGCCTGACCAGTACCACCCATGACAACCAGCACACGGGACTCAAGGATAATCCTTAAGCTCCATCTAACTCGTCCATGTTTGTATTTATTTCCCTCAGTATCTCTACGCATCTCTTTTATTTCACTCCTCAAATACTCAACATCTACCTCTGTCTGATGAGGAATATATGTATATTATTTGTAGTTGCATAATACAAAAATCTGATTTTGGTGATTCAGTAAACTGTGCATTTTGATTTTTCAGTGTTCCAGGATTATAAAAAATTTTTTTTTCATTTGATCAATCTTGGGGGGAAAAAAACCTGTAGCAGATAAAAGTTTCTACATAGCACCCTTTTGGGGACTTTTTAAATATGGAGCTAAAGAGAATGAGGTAAAGCCGAAACTGGTTTGGCTCAGTGGATAGAGCATCGGCCTGCGGACTGAAAGGTCCCAGGTTTGATTCCAATCAAGGGCAAGTACCTTGGCTGCATCCCTGGTAGGGGGTTTGCAGGAGGCAGCTGGTAGATGTTTCTCTCTCATCTATGTTTCTAGCTCTCTGTCTCTCTCCCTTCATCTCTGTAAAAAAAAATCAATAAAATATATTTTTAAAAGAGAGAGAGAGAGAGAATGTGGTAAATAAAGAGAGGTTGTGAACACGTGTTTGCACTAAAGAAGACCCGGTTTCCTGAAAGACACAGTGGATCCCTTCTTTAAAGGAGTACAAACCTGGCCAGTTTGGCTCAGTGGATAGAGCATCAGCCTATGGACTGAAGGGTCCCAGGTTCGATTCCGGTCAAGGGCACATACCTCAGTTGCAGGCTCAATTCCTGGCCACAGATGGGGTGCTTGTGAGAAGGCGACCAATTGATGTGTCTCTCTCACATCAATGTTTCTCTCTGTCTCTCCCCCTCCCTTCCACTCTCCCTAAGAAAATAATCAAAGGAAAAATATCCTTGGGTGATTATTAACAAGAAAAAAACAAACAAAAAGAAGCCCAACTTCCTTCTCCACGCTTGTGTCTCCATCCTGCACGCCCCGGCCATCTAGTAATTGCTCAGCAAATGTTTATTGAGTAAATTAATGAGCACTAATTTAAAGATAATTGAACAATTAGTAGGTAATGAATGATTTGTAAATTAGCAATTTATAATAATTACAAATTGGTTAATCAGTAAATAATTAAAAACTTCAATAGAGACGATGATAAAATATTCAGCAAGTAAACACATTACTGGAATAAAAAGGGGAACCCTAAAAGTTGAAGCTCCAAACTATAGCATATCTGCAACAGAAAGAAACGTTATTATTTTCAAACACTGTACGTAATAAATGGGGGTTGAAAAAAAATCAGATAAATTGGTGAGCAGAGCAAGTCCACTGTGCCATCTTGCATAATAACCTATTATTTATTAACAGAGATTTCTTTAATATTCAACTGCTAACTGCCCAGTTTAGAATCTCACCATTAAAATATACTTGAGAGGTTTTCTAGTCAAACCCCATAGTTATGTAAATGAGGAATCTGAGCCCGCTTTCAGGTGTGTGACCTGCCCAAGTGTCCTTGGCTGGCACAGCTGGCCTTCTCTGCAGTGTTGTTTTCCTGTTTTCTCCCTTCCCCTTCTTCCCACTAATGCTCACTCAATCCCCCATGTCTTCAGGCCTGAGCATGTGTCATTTTGATGTGCTCAGCCAATTTTTGTGAATTAAGAGATAAGTGGGTCCCCCACATATAAGGGTATATTTGTAACACTTATTCTTTTAAACGCTGAAGTTTCAAAGATAGGCGCTCTACTATCGATCGCCTTCTGAACCTGACCTGGTTTCACCCGGAGTGAAGCAGGGAAACAATCATTTCTATTGAAGCTGTGTCCAAGAAGCACAGTGGCCCTGTGTGTAGATTCTATTTATTTTTAAATGTCCTAAGGAAATCCAACTTAAATGCGTACCGCCAGAGGGGATAAAGAGGAGGAAGGGAGACAGATGACAAAGACTTCCAAGAGAAAGCCAGCTGGTTTCTTAAATAAAAAGTGGACAAAATGGTAAGGGTACTTTTCCAACCAGGAAACGGGTTTATGTCACTACAGCACCCAACACATGATCAAATAGGAAAGTCAGTAAAACAGATTTTTTCCCCATAATTTCTAGTCCACCTGTCTCTGACATTTTGCTAATTATCTAAAATAAAAAAAAAATAAAAAAAATAGGGGGGTGTGTTTCAGTATAATTTGTCTTTCTCTTCTATTTCTAGTTAAAGGTGCCAATATCATCTGGTGAATAATAGCTTCAGTGTTAAATGGTCTTGAATAATATATTTCCCAAATGCTTGGGAAATATATTATTGCAGAGTTGAGTGTGCAAAGACAACATTCTCATTGGTTTAAAAAAATGTCCTCTATAGTTTGCATGTTCTACAGCATAGAACAGTTTTGAATGGTTAGTAACAGCCAGAGATGACTGGGTTGAGCATTTAATTAACAATGGCCAATTCACGGGAGTAAGGAAGGCAGAGCTTGCCATGGAATGGATCCAAAAATGGAACCAAAAAATGGAGACAAAGGTGTCCACAGAGCTGGGTACTGCCATCTACTGGCCATGTGGGCTGAGTCAATTTTCTTAACTTTTCTAAGCTTTAGAGTCCTCATCTACCATGATATCAATGGGGTTCTGAGGTTAGCTAACATGTGCAGAATATCACTTTATAAATCGCAAGTATGACACAAATATCAGTGGGAAATTTCTTATGAGTAATGAAATCTATAAGATTCTGGGGACATCCTCAGAATAGTTAACCGAACACATCCAGAAGATCATTTAGGGAAACGAAGAGATCTCCCTTTTGTATCTACAGTGGCTTTTCTTTAGTCTGTGCCCAGCTATCACTGCACCTTTTACCCTATAACCATCTATTTTTTTTGGAAGAGTGATTAGTCTTTGACTTAAACATAGTATGAGCATATTTTGCAAAAACAAGTAACTCTAACTTGTTTCCCCTTTTCTATGTGCTCATCCAGATCATCACCATGAATTCACTACCAAATGGCAGATGTGGAGTTAAGACCCTTCCAGAATGACTCCAGTAGTCCCAGCCTCCCCCCTAGAAACGCCTCTCCACCCTGGGAAAGATTTATAAAGAAGGGCACCATGGCAACACTCGACCTTTTGAGACTGCTCACAGTACGTCCTCTCCCTGGAAGGAATCCTAATGCCCTCCCGTCTGATGTTACCTGCAATGTACCAACCACTGGGGAAAGACACTAAAAATTTAATGAATTTTTAAAAAGGTGCGCCAGCCTCTCTCTTGGAGGAGTCTCCTGGAAAGGAAAGCCGGCAGAAAGAAAACATTCAAAGAAATTGCATTGCCCCCAAGGGTGGCATCTACAGAGGATGATGGCAGAGATTTGAAGATGCAATCCTTTTCCGGTGCCCATTTAACTGCAGGACTGGACCTACTACTGTCGCTGGCCACTGCCCAGGCAAAGGTGTAGGAATCTGATCAGCATCAGAGGCACAAATGCTAGAGAGAGACTTATGAGCCTCCTAACTCAGGGCTATTGACATGGAGATAAAGGGGCTCTGAGCTGCTGTTTTGAGAGTCTCTGTGTGAGTGTGTTGGAGTCCGAGGCAGAAGAATTCAGAACACAACTAAGAATATAGACAATGGGCACAGCCAGGGAAGGGAAGGTGCAGTGTTGAAGGGGGAGGCCTATGGCACCAGATATGCAGTTGATTTGAACAGTGGAAATATATCAACATCCAGGGAATAACTACTAACAGCCAAAGAAAACATTTTGCATCTAAGAGATGACATATTTTTTAAGTGGAAAGGGAAAGCTATTGCACTTGCTAGAGCATGGGGCCATTCTTATAAGTAAATACATGTGTGTTAGACACCAACCTGAAAGTATGGCACACCCAGGGTTTATTTCTGGGTGTTGAAATTAGAGGGGAATTTATATGTCTTTCTATATTGTGTATGTATATTTTCTACATATTCTAATTTTGCTAATATACAAAAGGGGAAAAAGTAATACTTAAAAACAAAACAAAAAACACAGCGAGTTCTAAATTTCTCTCATGACCATTGCTGAGAAAACATATTTGAGCAGAGGGAGGATGAGTTTAGGAGACTACAGCTTGTGGGCCAAATCCAGCCTAATGCCTGTCTTTGTAAATAAAGTTTTATTGGAACACAGCCACCTCGTTGATTTACATGGCTAGATAGGCAGAGTTCAGGAGTTGTGACAAAGACTACATGGCCTGCAAAACCAAATGTACCTTTCTGGCCCCTTATAAAATGTACCTATCTGCCAACACCTGGGTTAGACGAATTCTTCCCCAGATACTGGATTATCCACTTCACCTTGTTGGCTGTGTTACTTTTCAAATATCTGGTCCTTACTGGTACCCTCATGTTTACTTTCTGTCTCACTCAAACTTATAAGATGCTATTTTTCACAGTACATAGGTGAAATCATGAGTTTTGGATTTAGACAGTCCTAGGTAAAAACCCTGACTTTGCCATTTTTTTGGCTTGTATGACACATGACAAGATAACCTAAATATACACATGTATAATGTATAGATATTAACACATGGATGCATTTAAATAATTCTTTACCACCTGCAAAGTGATTTCTATACTATTCTTTGCTTCTTAAAAAAAAACTTTTTAAAGTACAGATCAATAATAACTGATACCAGCTTTGTAAGTTGCATGTATTTATATTTTAGAGAAAGAGAAACAGAGGTTCATTGAGGTTAGACTTGGCCAAGATCACACACAGTGAGTAGTCAGTGGAGAGGACTCCATCCCAGTCTTTATAGGCCATGCTTTTTCTCTTTGTTTAATTTTTTAAAATTGATTTTTTACAGGGAGGAAGGGAGAGGGATAGAGAGCTAGAAACATCGATTAGAGAGAAACATCGACCAACTGCTTCTTGCACACCCCCTACTGGGGATGTGCCCGCAACCAATGTATATGCCCTTGACGGGAATTGAACCTGGGACCTTTCAGTCCACAGACTGATGCTCTATCCACTGAGCCAAACCGGTTTCGGCATAGGCCATGCTTTTTCTAATCTTTCCTCACAATCCAAGATATGAAGCTTGGCAAGAGCAATTAAATGCTTGGCTATGTCACCCCAAAGGTAACGTGGGAAGTGAAAACGTCTAATGAGACTGGATGAGGAACATGTAAATCCAAACACAATAGCCTAAAATGTCACTGGTCAAGAACTCCTGACCACAGTCGCATTTCATTCAAAACAAGGCCATCAAGATCTAAAATATAATGAATCCCGGGAGTGTGGGCTTCAGTTTGCTCCGTTAAGAACACTGGCATCACACTCATCACCATGAATGATGCCATCTGAAGGAAGATGATTTTAGCAGGCTGCCTCTAAAAGGGTGTAATTTCCAGTCCCCAAGTAGAATGTAGGGGGGTGGCGGTTCTACAACCTGGGGCTCCGTAGGGATGAGGCACCCGATTTGACAGGAAGAGAGTACACAGCGCATTAATTTTCAAACAGGAAATGGGAGCAAAACCACGGGGCGGGGAACTCCAATTTTGCAATCTGACTTCAGTGCTTTTCCAGAACACACAAAATGAAACAGACACAGTAATTAACGAAGTCATCAGTTTAAAAAAAAAAAAAAGCATCAAATGGATACAGATGCTAAAAAAGCAAAGAAGGACTTATCAAAAGACCTGTGCTTAATCATCTTAATTTCTGATAGGGTAAAATGCCCAGGGTTTAGAGTAAGCAGCTAAGGAAGCTAGACGTTTGGTCATATCTGATTTAGAATCCTGTGACATTCTTAAAGGGGACTATAGAGGTAGAAGAAGAGGAGGAAAAGGGAGGAGCTGTGGGATCTGGTAGAAAAGAAGGAAGTAAGACTGAATTTTGTGGCTATAAAACATTCATTCTGTTCCTGGAGTTTGGAGTGGGAAAAACACGTTCAATAAAGAGTCTCTTGCCCATCCCAGGCCCCTGTTCTGGGTTCTTATAAGTCAGTTATGCTGCCGGCCTTCTCTTAAGAATGGTCTCCTGATCTCCCACAGTGAGTGACCTAATTTTTAATATTTTCCAGTAATCTGAGAAGCTGTATGCTTTTGCACAACTCATTTAGCTCCAGGCTTCTGTTTAATCATGTGATCACAGGAGGCGGATGAGGTCCCTTCCAGCCTGGTATCAAGGGACCAACAGTGTCCTGCTTTTCTACCTCGCTATCATCAGCCCAGGGCCCGGCCCACAGTGGAACTTATTAAATGCTTACAATTCGTTAAACGTAGACCGAACATGACGATGGCAGGTTACATTTGTTGAGCCCCTACAATGTGCCTGGCACTATTCTAAGCACTTTCCAGGTTTTAACTCCTCTTATCTCTCAATAAGATGATGCTGAGTGCTCAGCCACTGGACTTTCCTTAAGTCACCCAACTAAACTCAATCTCTCTTCCTCACCTGTGACAGCTGGCGAGATTATCAGAGCTACAGATAGGCTAACCTGGAATACCTGGGTATCCTCTTATGCATGTAGCTCTCAGCATAGCCTCTTGCCCATAAAAAGCCTCCAAGAAAAAATGAGTACTATTCATGATGTCAGGAGAGTCTTCTAAAGCAGGAACAAGGCATTCCTTTGGGCTGGCACTGGTGTTTCTCAGGTCTCATAAGGCTCTGGCTTGGGCTCTGCTACCTAGGGCCGGCTGGGGAAAGGCAGGAGTGGGGTGTCTGGTGAGTGACAGGGTTGTCGCTGGATAAGGGTTCAGAAAGCTAATAGCTGGCTCCAGCTCTCCTTCTCTTGGTCACGGGACCTAGGCAAAACCTGCCCTTCGGTCTCAGTTTACAAAAACTGTAAAAGTGGTGAGGGGAGGGGACTGTCACCCAAGAGAAAATTAATCATGTGGCCTCAGGAAACCCTCACCGGCCTTGATCCTAATAATTCTACAGTGGGCAGTTAGTCCATAGGTGATAGAGGGGACTGTATGGGAGTTGATTTTGTAGGTTAAAAAAAATAAATAAAATAAAAAAGGTATTCCTTCTGTTTTAGTTCTCTGATCTATGAAACAGTTCATTTGGTGATACCTTTCACTCTTATCCTGTCAAACAGTGTCAGTAATAGTGAATAAATGTTGTATTGAGGATATCAATCCATGTCCCCTTGGAGCAAGTTTCCTTATGCTAGCTTGCAAAGCAGCACTGCCCTGTGATAAAAATGGAAGAAGTAAAAATAATGTATTTTTTTTCCTGAAAGTAAAACTTACTCCATTTTTAAATCATGAGATTTTTTAAATTTTAATATGCCTTTGGTTTATAAAATAATGATGGTGGGGGTAGTTTTTAACTTTAAACAGGATACATGCATAAAAGACCGAAGTGGCAGCTCCATGCCATTTAAAAATGATTTCTGAAATTGGCCTCATCTACAAATTCTAAGTCTTGAATGCGCTGGTGTAGGTTCAGACAAGTGGAATCTCGCTAAGACAAGAACATTGTTCCCTTTTGTCAGGGGTAATCTTCCAAGGACAGGTAAAATTACTTTCCTTCATACAAATGTTCTGGAGTCTTCAGGTTCTTCTTCCCGTGAAAACTGCATAAAGTGGATTTTTAAACTCAGTTGCTTTATATGTAGATAAATACATAGCTATAGATAATAAATGAGTATAAAAGCACAGCTATCATTATCTTTAATATAAATGATCCAATAGCCAATAATGAAGATATAGAATGACATTTTCACTATTTCCTCTTAAAAACACAGTATGCTATTTCAGAAAAATTGGAAAGCACCTGTTATTTAAAATGAATTGAGTTATCCTATATAATAAAAGGCTAATATGCAAATCGACCAAACAGCAGAACAACTGGTTGCTCTGATGTGCACTGACCACTAGGGGCAGATGCTCAACATAAGAGCTGTCCCCTGGTGGTCAGTGCACTCCAACAGGGGGAGCACTGCTCAGCTGTCTCTTGGCTGGTGAGCACAGTGGCAATGAGTGGCAGGAGCCTCTCCCGCCTCCACTTCAGACAGTAAGGAGCAAGAGGTCCTGGACTGAGAGAGGAACGTCTGATTGCCAGCTTAGGCCTGATTCTGGGAGCTTGGGGGGATGGGGGGGGGCATTCCCCAAGGGGTCCTAGACTGCGAATGGGTGTAGGCCAGGCTGAGGGCTCTCTACTCCCCCCCGCCCCCCCCCCCCCCCCCCGTGAATGAATGTCATGCACCAGGCCTCTAAGTATTTTATATACATTTCACACATTTAAATAGCAGATGCTTTTTGACAAAGATCTACAGCATTTTCTTCAGGACAGAAAGTTTCCTTGCTCCTCTGCACTGCCAATCTTCCTTTTACCCCCTACTCTAAGCCACCACTGGGCTGATCTGCACTGTCTATAATTTTGACTGTTTTAGAGTGTTTTATGATTGGAATTACACAGTATGTAGTCTTTTGTTTCTTCTTTCACTCAGCACAATGTGATACTCATTCACGTTGCTGTAATGTATCAGTAGTTTGGTTCCTTCTTATCATTGAGCAGTGGTTTTGGTTTTTGGTATGAATGTAGCATAATTTGTTTATCCATTCTGCTTTTGATGGACCTAACTATTGTTTGGAACTTAAATCTAATTTGAGTAAAGCTCCTTTGGATATTTGTGCACTGGAATTTTTATAAACATATGATTCCAATGCTGTTGGGTAAATACCCCTGGGCAGAATTCCAGGAACATTTAATCCATGCGTGATTAACTGTATAAGAAACGGGCAGTTTTAAATCAGGTGGCACCACATCATACAAAAACAATGCACAAGAGATCCAGTGCTCACATGTAGCCACACTTGGTATTGCCAGGCATGTGAATTGTAGCCATTCTACTTGGTGAAAAGAGGAACCTCACTGTGGTTTTATTTGCATTTTCCTGACCCATGAATACTGCTGAGCACACTTTTCATGTGTTTGGGGGCCATTTTTAAATCTTTGTCAAATGTCCAAATCTTTTGTCCATCAATGCCAGGTTGGTTTCTACTCCTGCACAGGCCCTACTCTCCAGATTTCAGGGCGATGACTGGCCTTGTGGCATCAATTCTCTGATGGGTCCAAAAAGAAGACCATTAAATTTCAGTTTGTCTAGCCTTTCATATAGTAAAGATCTGAGTGATGACATTCAAGCTCTTTATATATCAGAGCTGCAACCAGCAGCCTTCTGTATCTAGTGAGATGAACATATGACTTTCTTCATTTATTCTTTTTGATGTGATGAATCACATTGATTTTCACAATGTACATATGACTATACTGTAATCTTTTGGTCTACTGCTAACATCAATTGGTTTGTATTTTGTGAAGGTTTTTAGGTTTATGCTCATGAGAGATCTTGGCCTATAGCATAACATTTTTGGTTAACATCTTTGTCAGGTTCTGGTATCATGTTATTTTGGTCTCATAAAATGAGTTTGAGCCAAAACTGCTTTGGCTCAGTGGATAGAGCATCGGCCTGTGGACTGAAAGGTCCCAGGTTTGATTCCCGTCAAGGGCATGTGCTTGGTTGCGGGCACATCCCCAGTAGGGGGTGTGCAAGAGGCAGCTGGTTGATGATTCTCCCTCATCGATGTTTCTTAACTATCATTCTCTTTTCTTCTCTGTAAAAATTCAATAAAATATATTTTTTTAAATGAGTTTGAAAGTGCTCCCCTTTTCATCTATTTTCTTTAATTTTATTTTTAAATTACAGTTTATATTCAATATAATTTTGTCTTAGTTTCAGGTGGACAGCATAGTGGTTAGATAACATATACTATACAGTGTTTTCCATGATATTCCCAGTACCCATGTGAAATCATACATATTTAATAGAATACAGGAGGGCAAAAGTAGGTCTAGTGAGTATGCAAAACACCGAGTTTATTTATATTATATAATAATTAATTATTCTTTTATTTATTTATATCATTTGGCTTATGTGATTTTCTTTATTGTGATGATATGGAACAGGGGTGGGCAAACTTTTTGACTCGAGGGCCACAGTGGGTTCTTAAACTGGACCGGAGGGCCGGAACAAAAGCAGCCTGACCATGCTGGCACTCTCATCTTGGGCTGCTGGTGAAGGAGCGGAGGGGAGAGCAAGAGAACCCTCTGCTCTTTCGGCTCCAGGAGCCAGATAGGATAGCCCGGCCCGTGGGCTGTAGTTTGCCCATGGAACCAAACCTGCAATATGTCCAAGGTATGCCTGGAGAAGGGAACAAGCCCACGTTTTCTGAAGCAAGAGCAGCCGTGGGCAAACTATGGCCCGCAGACCAGATCCGGCCCATTCGGCTGTTCTATCCGGCCCATGGAGCCGAAAGAGCGGAGGGTTCTCTTGCTCTCCCCTCCGCTCCTTCACCAGCAGCCCAAGATGAGAGTGCCAGCATGGTCAGGCTGCTTTTGTTCCGGCCCTCCGGTCCAGTTTAAGAACCCATTGTGGCCCTCGAGTCAAAAAGTTTGCCCACCCTTGAGCAAGAGGAAGGAGGACATAGATGAACTAGAGGTTAAAAATGGTAGGGATAAAAAATAAAAAAATAAAAGTAAATAAAAATGGTAGGGATAGCTCACCAGATAATTTATAATTTCTCAGCACAACAGAAGAAAGATGCCCACTTAGGGATGGAGGGGTTAGGAACAAAGGATAATTTCTGTTCCTGGAGAATTCTATTAGTGGAAATGTAGGCCCTGGTGATGTCAGAAACTTTCTTATGCTGCTTGGGGTTCAATAAAAAAAAAAAATGTAGAGCAGTTCATACAAAACAGAATTGTAATGAAAATACAAAGATGTAGAAAAGTAGAACGTAATATCCAGAGGGGAAAACCAATAAAGGTAAGGAAGTCTGCAGATGAGGCACAGTGGTAAATACGCCCGCACTTTATGTGGCTAACCTGGATTCTGGAAGCAGTATTCTCACAGGTGCATCACACAAAGTAATTATTCCGCTTCTTTTGACACCTGTTAACTGCACACCCCACTGGCCTCCGTGGGGAACTCTAACCATAATAAAAGACAAAACAGCACAAGGATAAAGGGGTGGAACGGCTCCGAGAAGTCCCCACTGATGGGAACGATGCTAGCAGATACACAGAGCCGCGGTCTGAAGGCCTGAAAGGGAGAAAAGAGGCTTCCCCTTCATTCAACAGCATAAGCACAACCGCCACATCCCAGGGGCTACGTGGCAGCAGAGTATTTTGAAGAGGGGAAGAGGTGTAAACGAGCAGTGCTTGAAGCACAAAAAGGACTAGAAGTACTCGTCTCCTTGGTAGGGGACCATGGAGAAACAGGACAGATCAATATTGACCATTTGCAGGGGATACCCGTAAGATAACTGTTTATTCTCGTACGCACCTAGATATGGAAAAGGATTCCTATTGCTGCTCACAAAGCAGCCAACTGGAAAACCTTTTACACATTCAAAATAGCTTTAAAAGCGCTTTGTATTTTGGGGAGGTCGGAGTGCTCCACCCATGGACATACGTCTTGGATGCTGGCAGGGGAAAGAACCCTTTGCAGGTGGAGGATGTGAGGCGGGAGGAGGGGAGGTGACTTGAACAACCACCCCGGGAGGAATAGCAGGCACCGCCAGGGGTTGGACGCTTCAGACCTGAAAAGCTTCTTTAACTGCGCATAAAAGAGAATCCGAAAAGCTGTCTGGGAGCGTACACCTGGGCCCAGCGAGCTTCCTCATCAGCATGCGAGGCCTGGCCTCCGCAAGCCGGGGAGAGAAACCTCGCGAGCACAGGAAAATAGACAAATTTCTCTCCTTCAAGCCTAATCTGATGATTTAAATCTATCGCCCCTAATGCCTCTCAGGTGTTCTAACCATCTTATCCCTTTTTAAGAGCTCTTCTTCCGGGAGTGAACACTAGCAGCTTCTCATCTGATTAAACACATCTGCCACCAAAAAGCAGGCACCTTCTGGACACAATGCAATTCTCAGAACTTCTAATAGGAAGTTTGCCAAAGGTTTTTTGTTTTGTTTTGTTTGTTTTTTTTGTTTTGTTTTGTTTTTGCACGCTGGTAGGTTTGAAGCATATCATAAGTGTGCTTAGACCTTGGAGAAACTGGGGGGGCAAAGTTTGCTTAGTACTTAATGGCCTTTAAACAAAGGCAAATCAGAAAATGTTGACATAGTGAAATTACTGGCTAAAACATAAATTAGAAAACTAAACTACTGAGGTGAAAGGTTGAATCTCCAAAGAAAGCTAAAATCATGACTATCGCCAATGCAAAAGTGAGCACATGGTTTGAGATTTTTTATTGAACTCATTAATGAGGAGAATGGCATCAAAAGAGGATCTCAACAGCAGACATAGTTATAGAACAAGAAGAGTGAAAAATGAATGTGTAAACGGAAGGCAAAACTCACCTTTCCCACAGTAGCTAGGGACATCAACTGAAACTGTGCGACAGGATTTACATGAAGAATGATTTTGTATCGCTGTCAGCTTATGGAGCTGTACACCAACTCTGTAGCCAAGGAATGAGATCATCCCAAACAGCGTGCTATTGGCGATGCATCCTTTTCCACGGAAGCACAATTTTTTCACCTACACCGACCACTGACAATCTTATTGATTGCCATATTCCCCAAACCTGGTACAGGGCAGAGGCTTCCTAATTACTTGCTAAATGGATAAATGTCTATTAGGCACTAAGCTGGGCCCTTCAGATGCATCATCCCATTTAATCTTCTAGGTAACAGCGTGAGATAAATATCACTGTCATTTCACTGATGAGAGAGAGATTTGTGTGACACCGCACAGCTATTATGCGTCCAAGGTTGCGGGGTGGAGGCCAAGGTGGAAGGGTCTGACCCGGCATGTTATTTGTATTTACATTCACCGTGTCATTTGCCTCTAAATTAAGAGGCTGTTTACATGTCACACTGATATACCGCACCTCCTTGATGAGGATGATATTGGGGATCCTGGCTATCAGGAGGACAAGGGAACAACATCACTCAGAAGACTCTAAGCCTACGTAAGAGACACATGCGCATCTCTCTTGCAGCCCGGCAGACAAGCACAGCAGAGTGCCCAGCCCGGATTATCTCCCTCCCTTGCCTAGGTGCTCATTTTCCAGTTTCCATGAGGATAAAGATTGACGGATTCAGCACTGTTTCTATGGGCTGTTTATTTTCATAGAAGCCAGGACAGCGCCTCAGAAAGCAGCAGCAGCTAACGTTCACTGCATGCTCACGATGACGGGGGACCGCCATCCCAGCAACACCGTCAGGCGGAGAAGATCCTCACCCCCCTTTTACAGCCAGAGAAAGCCGCGGTGCATCCAGTAAGCCTCACAACATCACAGGGCTCTGCAGCAGCACCCACTGCTCTGACCTGTCCCAAAGTCACTCTATGTCTGCACAGGCCGAGGAGGTGGGCTCTGTCAACACATCCTGACATTTTATTGGACTCTGCTTTGTGGATAACAGCCTCAAAGGGCACTAGGCTCCTCTCAGCTTCCAGCACCACCGAGCTAGTAACTGCAGGCTGGCCCAAGTTCTGAGAGCTAATTCTGGGCACTTGGCACTTCTTGCGATCCCTTGGGAATTTTACATTCTATCTTGGCCCAGAGAACAGGAGAGGGGAGTGGTCTTCTGAGGCCTCCAGTAGGTGAGTGTCAAGAAGTGGACCAAATGTTAATCTGAAGCCATTACTTCTGATCCCCAAAGTCCCCAAAGAAGTCCCTTTCTTTTCTTGCCAGAAAAAGGCTTAGAATGAAGTCATAGTATGTTTTTAGACACGTCCCGATGAAACGTGACCTAAATAATAGCTCAATGCTGGCATGAAAAAGGTGTCAACAAATGGCTTTGCTTATATGACCACATTTCATTTTCACAATGATACCATGAGGCAGGTATTATTAGTACCTCCATTTTCGGGATGAGGACTTGGGGTTAAAGCCCTTGCTCAGAATCCTTGCCAGGTCTTGCCCAAGGGCCCAAAGAGGTTGCCGGCAGTGTTCCACCGAGACCACGGGTGCCACAGGAAGGCACAGGATGGCTGTTTGAAATACTTATCTCCGCCCCTTCCCCCCTTCCCTCACGTCACTCAGCAGAAAGGCCTGGGAAGTGGGACCATTTGCTCCATGCGCGTTGAAGCATGAGATCTTCATTTCCGAGGAGCAATAGGCTCATCCTCTTCAAACCATTATAAATGCTTACCCTTCCCTCAAGGGTACTTCATAATTCTCACCCTTAATGAAAGAGAACACTACTCTCAAATAAGATCACGGAAAAGGCTTCGCCCTGGCCATCACAGGCATTAAGAAACATTAGCGGGCATTACCTGATGAAGGCTACCATAATCAGCCAAATGGTTCCTAAGTGACGGATCGTTTTTAGGGGTGGAGCAGCTGGCCTTACACAGGATTTTCTTCTATTCTTAAGGGAGGGAACTAAGAAATACAATCTAACACCAGAATTCTAAGCAAAGTTCCACCTCGGTCCTCAGGAATTCAGGGATGTTATCCAAATGGGCCATTACCTCTGGTTGAGGGGAGAGAGGAAGTGAATTAAGGACCTTTTTTTAAAGCTTAAGCTGAGAGGTATTTTATGCTCTGTTAACTCAGCTTGAGCTACACTTGGGTGTGTTCCTTATATATTTAAACATTATCCACTTTGTCACCAGGACTCCATGATAATCTGGCTTAGCGATTTTTAAACCTCAGGGTTGTTCCAAATCCAGTTTTCTATACAATTTGAACATATAAAACAGACAAGGGAACTGCTTTGGTTGACATGCCCACCTCTACCCACAGCACACTCATATCCCCTGGGCAGCCTTGAATGTATAAGGGCTCCAAGGAGCACATTTCGAAACCACCCATTAAGTCCTGCCCATGGAGGTAGGATCTGCCCCAGTTGTCAAAGTTACAGGGCAAACAATGAACTGCAAAATTAAATACCTTCTGCTTAATGCCCCCCTTTCCAAAGTAATAGGAGTAAATAGAAACTATAGAGAAAGGTTAGATTTCAGAAGATAGAGAGGAAGAGTTTGTAAAGAGACTGGGCAGTTAGAGCATTAAGCTCCTCCAGAGCAAGCCACTTTCTGACTACAGCATCACTGTTTTTCTTAGGAAAAGGGAAGACTCTGATTGGGTAGCTTAGCTCTGTGGTTGAGCATTGACCGATGAACCAGGAGGCCATAGTTTGATTCCTGGTCAGGGCACATGCCCAGGTTGCAGGCTCAATCCCTAGTGGGGATCATGCAGGAGGCAGCTAATTGATCATTCTCTTTTGATAATTGATGTTTCCATTTCTCTCTCCCTTCCCTTCCTCTCTGAAATGAATAATATACATATATTATTATTATTATTATTAGTCTTCTAATATATATGTTAGTGTTCTCGTGCACAGATTCGTGCACATCGAAAGAAAATTGATTAGCAGGAATATTTTAATATCACTATTCATGTCCTGCTAATGAAAAGAAAATAGGATTCTACTGTGTCAACTATCTACCTACTCCACGACTTCTGTAAAAATCAAATGAGATGAGGCCCGGGGAAATACATCACCAATATTTGGTTAAAGTGTAAAATGTTTGCACCTGGCTATAAAGCAAGGCGGGTTCTGAGGCTGAAGAAACTGCAAAAAGGCTAGTTGCTAGGGAGAGGAAGCCGGGTGTTGCTACATGATGTCATTACCTGGTGCCCACCATGACTGTTTCTGGACCAGGCTGGGCTGTGGGCCACATTTTGTGCCATGGGGTCTTGGCAGCATTGGCTACAATTTGGTGGGGTGTCACTCCGGGCCTGTGTCCTACTTGGGGGAAGCCGGTGTTGGTTTGTCAGTGCCAGGTCTGCAGTGCCGTTTATTTTTAAATGGCCAGTGCAAGTCATGGCAGCTCCTGCATTGAGCGTCTGCCACCTGGTGGTAAGTGCACGTTATAGCTACCAGTTGGATGGACACTTAGCCTTTTATAAATATAGATTTTTTTTTTAAAGGAAGACTGTATTAGAATCAGAACTTTCTTCATGTTTGTTTCCTCCTGAAGCACAAAGCATATTCCTCAGTGCTGTCTTTGAACACAGTGTTTGCAAAGGGGGTGGGAGGGAGGAAGGCTGCCATGAAAAGAGGCTCTTAGGGAGGCCAGGCCAGTGGAATAGACCCCTTACTTGGATGGTCTCCCACTGAGAGACTTGATCCTGAGGGCTCTTCCAGTTCATTATATTGTCAAGTGTTTCTTGATCACCACCTATTTTTCTCTTAGGCCCTTGATCTAACAAAGTCTTAAACTGTGCTTTGAAGGTATTCATCTCAGGGGTAGTGAGTTAGTAATATTCTATGTACTTCAGAATTTTCCTACTTAGAATATTCACTGATTGATCCTGTAACCAAATTGATTTGATAGCCTTCTTCCCTTTCTTTTCTCTAGGATTGCTTTTATTTTTCTCTAAAATCCCTGAGCCCCTTACCCTGATTTCCACACATTTTTATATTGGACACTTGCAATCCATGGCCCTCTACAACTATGTTGTATGCTTGTTAAGTGGCACGGCTCACTGGGATCTGGAGCTGACCACCTCCTTTTAAAGGAAACCCGAGACAGAAAATTTCAGCACGAAGATGCTGTCTCATTGCAAGGGTATGAGAAAGGCCATCGCGAAGGGGAGAGGGAATGAAATATTCTGGATGCCGCATACTTTACCAGTTATGTCATGCTGTTTGAATGACTCGCTGTAGATCTGATACTGATTCGGACAATGTTTCTTCAACCACTTGCAGACATCCTGCTGAGTCCACAGAGCCACTGGCTTTGACAGCTTCACCGTAGACGACTATAAATAGAGAAGGAAAAGCAGGTCTGTTAAAGCCAGCCCCGTGCCTAGAAAGGCACTGCTATTAGGAGTCCTAGAGTGCAGTCAAGGCTGCTGGCTGGAGTCCCCAGACATAAATACCTGGCCCTTGTCCCCCTAACCTTAACAGACCTTCTCCACACCCCCGGAAACCAGAAAGAAAAGCTCCGAGCGGGGAAGCCCATCTATCCTCAAGTTATCATCTCGACTGGGAAAAATCCCCAGGAAGCAGTGTTTTCTGATGAATGCTCCCACAACAAGGCAATGGTGTTGCTAAGCAATTAATTAAATTTTAGGGGGGAAAATAGCTGCCCCCCCAAGTGGTTTTTCTCTGTATTCCTAGAATGTGCCCACTGCTTGTCCTCTGGAATCTCCAGGGCCTCGTTCAACACTGGTTCCGGAAGATGCTAATAATTATTTCTGAAATGAATGTTGCAAGAATACTGCATACTAAAAAAGTGCAGGTCGGCCTGGCAGCTCTGGACTGAAGGCGGTTCTATAAAGCCTAGGAACATTAGTTATGCCACAGTGAGGAAGCAAGAAGTCAATTCTGCCAGCATGTGGGGAAAGGTAATAAGACACTGGGAGCAGCTAGACCTTCTGTAGAAGCCAACTAGCCAAGGCCCCTGCTCACTGGACCTTTCCAGGAGGTGTTTAGAAAACCAAACCAAGCAGAGGTACAAGGACCCCCAGCCTTTGACAGATGGCGGGTTACAAATACATTTGTAAATTACCAGCAATTAACTGTGCTAGACACTGGTCCTTCTCTTAGATCCCAGGATCTTGCTTGAACCTATATAAATGCTTACCTACCTATATTTTTAAAAACATTTTTACTGGTTTCAGAGAGGAAGGAAGAGGGAGAGAGAGATAGAAATGAGAGAGAATTATTGATTGGCTGTCTCCTGGACACCTCCTACTGAGGACCAAGCACACAACTGGGGCATGTGCCCTGACCGGCAATTGAACCGTGACCTCCTGGTTCATAGGTCGATGTTTAACCACTGACCCATGCCAGTAGGCCAGCTATCTATAATTTTTATCCCTCGGATCAGTGTTTGCCAACAAAGTGGGATTATAATATTGATAGTTCTTTAAAAGCTGTTGGGAGGCACACAGACCTGGCCATAAATATCACTGACCTTCTCACTGGGAATCATTTGCTTTCACTTCTCCTTCAATCTTTCAGAGTAAGTCAAGGGGAGAGCCTCAATTTTGTCTGAGTGTGATTTAACACCTGCCAGCGTGCGTTTTGACAAAGAGAGGCGTCCCTTCAGCCTCAGCTCCTTCAACAGACATCAGTCTATTTAGCATCTAATACAGCCGTGGGCAAACTACGGCCCACGGGCTGGATCCAGCCGTTCAGCTGTTCTATCTGGCCCGGGGAGCCGAAAGAGCGGAGGGTTCTCTTGCTCCTTCACCAGCAGCCCAAGATGAGAGTGCCAGCATGGTCAGGTTGCTTTTGTTCCGGCCCTCCGGTCCAGTTTAAGAACCCATTGTGGCCCTCGAGTCAAAAAATTTGTCCACCCCTGATCTAATAACTGTTCTATTTTACCTTTATTATATCTAAGGTTGCTTTTATTTTATGGCAAATAAGTCAAAAAATAAATCTTATTTTGGTAATACTGTTTAGTTTGCTCTTAAAACAAACTTGAGGTCAATTTTAAGAAAAAATAAAGGGTAAGGGCACAGTAGTACAAATAATAAGATAACAGTTAAAATAGTGGGCGTGATTCAAATTTAGAAAACAGTGCTCAGGTGTGAGTTTTCATCAATATCTTTTCAGTTGTATGATTCTTTGTGCCATCATTTATGAAGGAATCACAAAAATGCATCACTTTTTATTTTGAGCTGTGGTAATTTTCCTTCCACTCTTACTAAATGTGATAGATTTTACATATGAGCACATATACGCACATTTATATACATATATACCTATCTGCTTTTCATTTATCATGACTAGCTTTCCTCCACTAACACTTGGGGTTAATATTCTCTCCCTTTGAATTTCTCCAGGGTCCGTGACCATCCTGACCAATCGAGTAGAGCAGAATTCATGCTATCTGTGTTTCTGAGGGTAGGTGACTAAAACAGACACAGTCTCTGTGTGGCTCACCCTCTTCGGCCCCCTTCTTTGGAACCCGGCCGCCATATTGTGAGGAAGCCCAGACCACGTGAAGAGACTACGTGTAGAGTTTGGGCCAATCGCCCAACTAAGGTCACAGCTGACAGCAACCACCACCACCATTTCTCAGACAACTGTGCAAACAAACTTTAGACGATTCCAGCCGCCAGCCTTCGAATCTTCCCCCCTGAAGCCCCCAGACACCATGATGCAAAGACAAGCTGTCCCTGCTGAGCCCTAAGTGAATTCCTGACCCATATAATCCATGAGCATCATAAACAGTTGTCTTCCTCTACTAAATTTTGGGGTAATTTGTTTTGCTACCCTAGTAACTAGAACATTAAGTTATATGCTCAGGGAGGATAGAACTGTTACACCGGCTCTCCGGAGTGCCCTGCATTTAATAGATGCTCACACAGCCACGATGAATAAGTGAATGAATTAATGACATGAAACCGTTCTCACCGAGTTTGGGCTCACAGGCCTACTGGCGATTTGCTCAGCGCTGAGTTTCAAGCCCGGCACTTGCTGCTCTCCACCCACCTGTGTTGTGCTCCTGTGGCTCCTAGTCAAACGTGGCCCTCCAGCCCTGAGTCAGATGCTGCCAGACATCTGCCCTCTGCTTTCCTGATTTTGATGACAGAGGAGGACCTCTGGCATGGATGATACAGATGAGTAAATGTTTTGTTGTTGTTCAATTTTTCCGTTTGCCGGCCATCGCCTCCTTCCCTTTGCATGATTAGGACACCAGGCTTTTGGCTCCGTTAGCTAGAAATGCACTTACCACCACGTTTCACAAGTCAGCACCTTTGAATCTGGCCCTTGCCTGCTCTAAAAATTTCCTTCAGATGAGCCGAATGAGTTCATAGCTGACACATCATTACCCTGCAACCCCTCGCAAGTTTCCTGCAAGTCAAGCTAAACCCATCTCTTGAAAACTCCTCACACCAGACCCAGAAGGCTGTAAATTAGGAAGGGGGAGGCAAGAAGATAAAGCTGCTTATACAATAATATACTAAACGTCCCGGAGGGTCACTCTTTAACTTGTTCATATCCTAAGAGCAGGGCACCCTCACACCCAGACAAGCCCGTGCACCTGCAGGCGCGGGGGGGGAGAGGACCTCAAACATGCCCAGTCATCTCAGAACGCAACCTGCCCACCCCACCAGGTTTGCTTTCCTTGTAAAGTTTCCCTTTATCCCAAATCCAGGTGTTCTAAGGCTAACACTTAAAAGGCGGGGTCCTTTTTCCCCCTTCAGAATATACTCTTGCTATGTGGTCGCTTGGTTACCACTTGCTTGGACGGCAAGAGACCCAGAGCTTTTAGACATAGATTTTTAAGGCTGTGGAAACCTACAGGGATGTGCCTCCACATAAACTGCTAGAGCAAATAACATGGGGAGGGTAAAGATTTCTACTATGAATAAGTACTGCTCATTTCTCCTCAACCAGACAGTGATGGATAGAATTATTGGCCCCATTTCTGAGCTGATTCTTTTCTGTGGCTTTATATGGAATTGGTGTCAGTTTGCTCCACATTAAGAGTCATGGTGACTCCAGCTGCCCTAGTCTGGATCCTCAGAGCAGACACATTTGTTCTGCCTGAACTTCTTGTAGCCCCCCGGGGACCCTCAGGACTTCACCAGTCTATCAGGATGCCCCATCCCCAACAGCAGCCGAGTCTGGGGGCGTGAATTTTATAACCTGATTCCTTTAAAAAGCGTAACCTTTATTTCTATGTGCAATTTTGAAACACCAAGCATTTGCTCAACTCACATCAATCTATGTTTTACACTGTCCCACTGGGCTGTGCAGAGCAGTCAAATCTCAACAGTTCCATGGTTACTTGGACTTTTATTTGAATCTTTCCTCGCCTCCCAATGCTCACACCTCTCTCTAAACCTAATGGATGATAATTTTGTCTGATGTGCCATGTTCCACCCCCCACATACACACAATAGGAGCCTAAACCAAAATAATAATAGTTCATAAACAAAGAAATAGTATTTCATATTTATTAGAAACAATAAACTAATTTTAAAAAAAGTTCTGTCCTTAGGCAAACATTAAAAAAAAATTGCCCCAGTTTCTCCCCCATGTTCAGTCTATCACAGCATTCTCTGCATTGACAGCTCTGGAGGCATTTTTGGTTGCTTTTGCTGCCCTGAGAGAGGCCGGAGGCAGTGTGTGGTTTTAACCTGGATGCATCTGACACCAAGCAGAACGACAGGGATTTCCTTTCGGAGTCCGTTCTGGCCTTTCTACAGACAAGCTAAAAATCTATCTTACACAAAGACCTCACTTTATGCAAAAGACACATATTTGTTTACAAATTACTTTTTTTTTGCAAATGATTCCATTTTAGACAACAATTTCAGCTGTGCTTTATGGTAATTTCTGATTTGTATTTAACTGGAAAGAACCCTTAAATTTTAAGTTCTTTGAGATAAACCTGAAGCTTTTCTGCTAATAAAATAAACGCTGGGGGGGGGGTGCAAATTGTAAGATATGTACACATATAATACCTTAATTTAAAAAAAAGGGGAAAAAAGAAGTTTGCTATGGAAAGAACATACACAAGACACTTTTAGAAGCTGGATTTTGAAACCCAATTACCCCTTATCTGTTTTGCAATATAAATTCCCTTTTAATTTATTGGGTTTTGAATTTTAAGAGAACACTGCAATTTTAAGCTTCCGATGGCTGTCCAAACTCTTAACTAGGTAAGTTTGCATGAGGCCCAGTGGGTTGATTGTGGAAAAACAGAGAAAGCATAGAGTGTTTACACCCACTAAAAGGACAAAGTGAGCATTATTGGTCAAACATCAGAAGTGGTAAACATTTTTGCAGTGTCTCATTTATAAGCAAGAATCATTTATCCGCTGCCTCCTGCACACCCCCTACTGGGGATCGAGCCCACAACCAGGGCATGTGCCCTGACGTGGAATGGAACTGTGACCTCCTGGTTCATAGGTTGATGCTCAACCACTGAACCACACTGGCCATGCGCATTTTGTAATCTTACATAAGATTGAAAAAAGGAAGGAGACTGGAGGGGGAGGGAATGAGAGAAGAACAAATAATAACTTATCAATGTTTATTTTAGCAGGTTTTGATGGACTGTGTGTGTGTGTGTGTGTGTGTAAACAGCTTTCCTTGGATAAATAAAGACTAAATATAAATCCTCTAATAGAGAACAATTACTATTTTCTCTCTCTCTCTCTCTCTCTCTCTCTCTCTCTCTCTCTCTCTCTCTCTGTGGGGTGGGGGTAGGAGGATACCTGCACAAACTTTGGGAAAACAAAGTTTTCATTACATTTCCCTGAAAATTTGCAGTATCAGAAAGCACATCCTGTGAAACAAGCCATTCCACTGCTAATAAGTTCTCATGGTTTAAAATGATCAACCTTCCATCCTCTTTCTCAGTGATTCTTGAGTCCTATCTTTGGAGCAATACAAGACAAATTTCACCAATCAATGTACCAGTTTCCACTCTGCATATCATATCAGCACTCTCTATTAAGTCTCATGGTATATGCTAATGAATCTCCAATTTTATCCCCAGCCCAGTCTTCTCTCCAAATTACTGAATCATACATATAGCTGACGACTTCAGTTAACATTTGCATCTCTAGTAAACATTTCAAATTCAATATGTACAAAACTGACCTCCTGTTCTTCTCAAAATTGCCTTCATCTCACCTGAAACTCTATACTTCCTGTTGCTGAAGTTTCAAATTGTGAATGCACCACTGACTCCATCTGTCTCTTGCATTTCACATCTAATCTATTAGGAGAGCCTCAGGGGTCTCCCTTCAAGTACAGCCACCCTCCCATCTCTTTCACCACTAACAGTGCTACAATCCTGATCAGAAACACTATCACACTACACCTAAAATACTTCATCCAGGTACTTAATACACCTAAGCTCATTCTGATTTTCCCTTACCCTATTCCAAAATAGTTTAAAACAGTTTGCAAAGCCCCAAGCAATCTGGCTACCCAGTACTTGATATCAGTTTTACTGTTCTTCTCCTAACACATTCTGCTCCCACTATTCCTTGCCCTTGCTGACTATGCCCACTTAAAAATAAAATTACACACACACACACACACACACACACACACACACACACACACTTCAGAGAGGAAGGGAGGAGGAGAGAGAGATAGAAACATCAGTGATGAGAGAGAATCATTAATTGGCTACCTCCTGCATGCAGCCCACTGGGGATGGAGCCTGCAACCTGAGCATGTGCCCTGACTGGGAATCGAACTATGACCTCCTGGTTCACAGGTCGATGCTCAACCACTGAGCCATGCTTGCCAGACCCCACTTCTTATTTTGCAGGGAACACTCTTCCTTCAGATACCTACATGGCTAATTCACTTCCTTCAAGCCTTTGTTTAAATGCTACCTCCTCCATAAGTCCTATCTGATTTCCCTATTTAACAAATGCAACACTCCTCTCTCTGGAGCTTCCAATACTTATCATCTTGCTCTATGGTCTCCATCTTTTCGGCAACTGCCATCTAACAAACCACACAGCTCACTTACTGTGTCTGTTGTTTATTGTCTGTCTCTTCCCATGTCCTTGCAACCTACACAAGGGCAGGGATCTTTCTTATTCTGTGAAGAATCCCTAACCTTAGGACAGTGCTTGGCACGTGGCAGACACTCAATAATTATTTGTCAATTGAGAGAAAGAACTGTCTGGTAGGTCATCATATATCACAGCTCCTCTATCCTTGAGTCTCAGAAAACCGGTTCAAGTCCCAGCTGTGTTCTTGACATTCCCAGGTTGGGAATAAAACAGCCTTCGCTCTGATTAGATTTCTCCTATGCTGAGCTAAAAGAGCGGAGCCATTCTAGCACTACAGTTCTTTTCTTAGCCAGATAGCTCACATTTCTGGTCCTCATTTTTTTTTCTTTTTACATTTGCACAGGAGTGATGTAATGAAAAAGGCCTTTAGGCATCTGCAAGCATGCAGACCGGAACAGAAGTGTGGCATTCACTGTGACCTTGGGCCAGTGATTGGACCCGACTAAAAGTGGCCATTGGTACACTGGATATAGTGCCTATCCTGATGTTTGTGGAAGGGTTAGCAATGCTTCATCCAAAGCACATAGTATTTTCCATCTAATATATGTTCAGAAAAGTAAATCTTCTCAGCTCTAGCATGGCCGCTGCTGGACTCCGGATCCTGCTGAGGGGAAGCAGTAGAGCAGCACGGAGGACAGCCAGGCCGGGCCTTTGGAGGTCAGCTGCCTCGAGTTGAGCAGCAGGCAGTGTGAGAGAGGGCTTGGGGTAGTGTGCTCAGACCCAAAGAAAAGCAACTGATAAGAAAGGAGAAGTAAAAGGCACCAGTGGAAAAGGTGAGTATCAGAACAAGAAGGAAAAAAAAAGTGAGAAAGTACAGAGAATGGGAAGGAAAGAAAGATGGAAAGATAAACATTCCAAATTAGGAGAGGAAAAGGGATGCTCCTCCTATGCAGGCTGGGCTCTGCTGCACAGATACCGCCCCTCCTTCCAGCGACCGGTCACCTCAGTGGTTTCCCTCCCACACGGAGGGAGCCTGGCCTGTCCCCAGGCGCCACCCCTGGCACAGTTCCCTAATCCTGTGTCAGAGATTCATCCTAGACCCCCGTGGGCCCCCCTGCCCTGCCAGCGATGGAGCTGTTTATAAAGGAGCGCCATCCAGATGTGTAGAGGTTGCTGCTCGCAAGCTGTGAAGTGAACACTGGCATGTGATGCTGGTAGGATCTGCTGCCTCCCACATGCATGCCGCTGGGCTCCGGGGTTTCTAACTATCAGCCCTCACAGAAGGCATTACAGAGACGTGCGCAGGCAGTCAGCAGAAAACAAGATGTCTCTGGCATCCCAGATGGTCCTGGGTGTCCAGGCCTGCTCTTCCCATCAGCCCAGATTGTTACACCTGTCAAGAGGCGTGCAGAGGGAGAGCAGCACAGTGTACTTTTTATCTGCTCTGTCTTAGTACAGCAGGAAAACGCATCCCTCATCTGCCCAGGTGAGCACACTGTGGGAGATGCCGTGTGTGCAAGGTGCAAAGCTGCCCACACACTCTGAGCACGTACGTACCTATGGGCGAACCCCTGTGTGCATCTTGGGTCAATGAAAGCATGACAAAAGCCAAAATGGCAACAAATAGGAACCATAAAAATGGTTATTGATCATCATCATCATTTCATATCTCTACAACAATCCCTTTGGAATAACAATGTGGTAGATCGATAACAAAAATGTCCCGAGTGCAAAATGACCCTCTGCAATGTGACCTGAGTTGTGTCAATCATGAGGTGGTGTCTATTTCTCTGTTGCTTGCGTCTGAAAGTCTGGGAAGGGGCAGGGGAGTCTTGTGAGGTGATGACGAGGTAGGTGTGAGATGATGTCTCAAGAGTACTTTTGTGTTTGTGAATCCTTCCTTGCTCCTCTGAAATCACTATGAGAACATACATGGGAAAGTCTGACCAAATCAGGATTGGGAAGGTGGCCCACAGCTTATGAATGCCCTTTCAGACAGACATGCATAGACCCAGACATACATTCCATACAGACATAGAGTTCAATACATGCAGATATAATTCCAAACATACATACAGTTCAAGACATACATCTATAATTGCAGGCATGCATACATAGTTCCAGACATACATACTTAGCTCCAGACATACACCCATAGTTCCACACATATATACAGTTCAAGACATATACATAAATTTTTAGATAACGTTTTGTAACATAGAACATGGAAAGAATTGTTTTCAATACTTTAGATAAGTCACCTTTAATCATCTCTACAACTTCCAATGTAATTATTTCTAACTCTTCACAGAGAAAGAGGCTTAGAGTGAGGAAGTCACTCACTGAAGGCCACACTGCCAGTGAGATCAAACTCCATGCTTCCTTCATGATATCACTCTGGCCTGGTGCATGCAGGGGAGAGGTGAGCTGTCTTCCTGAGAATTCCAATGCTGGATTGCTTTTGTATAACTTATTTTTTAAACCACGTTCCTGTGCTTTCTTTGATAGCCATAAGAAGATTAAAAATAACCAGGAAAATTGTAGAACCATAAAAAGTTATACAAAAAGAAGTTGTGGTGAAAACTACCAGTTTCTGGTCCCATTTCTTCTCACTGGAAACCATCATTATTTTTTAAGTAAAACACACATGGTCTGCTCTAGATCTAATATCTAGCTCCTCCAACCCCAGGTGGACTTTCCAGGGGCAATCTCTGGTAGTTTCTCTTTTCTGTCTCTTTAGTTTATCAGTTTTAGAGAATTGTTTGTGGGTACTTCAATGACAATGGTCAGAAGTTAGCACACATCCTACCTCACTCCCACCTCCTTGGTTGGAGCATCTTTTCCTATGTCTATTGGCCACCGGTATGTCCTCTTTGGAGAAGTGTCTATTCAGGTCCTCTGCCCATTTTTTATTTTTATAACCTTAAGTGATATATTTAAATATATGTTTTTCAATTTATTTCCCATTTTAAAAATATATTTTATTGACTTTTTACAGAGAGGAAAGGAGACGGATAGAAACATTGACGAGAAACATCAATCAGCTGCCTCCTGCACACCTCCTACTGGGATGTGCCCACAACCAAGGTACATGCCCTTGACCAGAATAGAACCTGGGACCCTTGAGTCCGCAGGCCAATACTCTATCCACTGAGCCAAACCAGTTAGGACTTATTTCCCTTTTTGTGTTTTCTATATTTTTCCTTTCCTGCCAAGTCCCACCTTCTGTCATCCACAGCATTATTTTTGTATGGTCAAGGTCAATAGTAAATATTTTCCATCCTCCACCATATACCTGATTTGCTATGTTATAACTGTTGATTAATTCAAAGTTTTTTTTTTTTTTAAAGTCAAGAAGCTGCATTTACCTAATAATAACTGTGTAAACACTGTTCAAATGCTGGGCCAATTAGTCTGGTTTGGATTATTTTTTCTTATACTACATTCTCAGAAGCCTAATGTCAGAAATGCCGAGAATTTCAAAGAAGCTTCCCAAACATGAAAATCAAAAAGATTTTCTTTTCTTATATGTCAGGGGTTGTTTAAATTCATGTCACAAGTTAGTTTTATATTCTTACATATCATTCATATTTTTCATCAACATTAGGGGGTCAATAAACTATGGCCCTTTGGGCCAAATCTAGTCTACTGCCTAATTTTTCATGATCCACACAGTAAATAACAACAGTTATTACATTTTTAAATGATTTAAAAATTAAGAATACATTATGTATAAAAAGTATGTGCAACTCAAAAGTCAGTGTTTACAGAGTTTTACTGGAACGTGGTCATACCCATTGCATTCATGTTAAAAAGCCCTGAATGAATGAATGTGACAGAGACCAAATGGCTTGAAAAACTGAACATATTTACCATCTAGGTCTTTAGAGAGAAAGTTTTCCAACCCCAGCCCTACACAGTGGGAGATTTTTCTCAATTTCATCTGCCAAATCATCTACTGCATTTTAAAATTTATTTTAAAACTTGCATTTTCATTTCCGTGGGCTGCCTTATTCTCTGGTGTATTCCTTCTTAAAAGCATCCAGGACTTTTTTTGAATGGGTGCAGTTTTTAATGAATGCAGCATGTTTTTGAATTTCTTTGAGGAGACTAAAGTTTTCTAAAGCAGTTTTTTCCCCCCTCTTCAAATATTCTCTTTGTTTATATCTGACTTTATCTGTACATTTACTGCAAATGTCTGATTTATATCTTCATCTCTGAATTTTTTTAAAATATATTTTTATTGATTTATGAGAGAAAGGGAGACAGAGAGAGACATAGAAACATCAATGATGAGAGAGAATCATCAATCAGCTGCCTCCTGCATGCCCCCTACTGGAGATTGAGCCCACAACCCAAGCATGTGCCCTGACCAGGAATGGAACCCGGACTTCCTGGTTCACAGGCCCAATCACTGAGCCATGCCAGCTGGGTTGTCTCTGAGGTTGTGTGTGTGTGTGTGTGTGTGTGTGTGTGTGTGTGTGTTTAAATTAAGGTAATAGAGACCAGATTTTGATTTTTGTGTATTTGCACTATGCTTATTGCCGAATCACAGAATCCTCTCTGATTGGCCACAGATTCCCAGTTAAACGTGAATTCCAGCTCCCAATCAGTACATGCACACGTGGCGTAAGAGAAGCATTTTTCACTTTCTCAGTCTTTCTCCCAATATGTCTTGTCTTTTTGGTCTGTGTGGCTGACTGACCTTCTCTAAGGAGGATCATTTGGGGACATAAACAGAAATCTGGCTCATGAATCTTATTCCTGACAATACAACTTGGGAGCCTATGGAAGTGCTTAACCAATCCAAAGCAAGAGAAACTCCCCCACTCAACAAGCATCATCCAGAGTCTGCAGGAGCGAATAATGCCATGAGAGATACACCACCAATGCAGTTCCCCTGCGTAACTGCGCTTACATTTCCCCACAAATCATCATTGAAAATCATCCTTCACGTCTTCATTTATTTCTGTTTCCTGTTTATCCCCTTCTAATAAACTCCCCCTTTTCATTTCTTCTCCCAGGTACATTGCTTCCTTGAAATGACGCAGGTTGTTGAATTGAAAAACCTTCGGTCTCTGCTTGGGCCTGAACATTATTTTCCATTTCTATCCTGGGGCCTAATTCTGCTCTTTAAGCCATTAGGCATTCTGAGCAGGTGCCAAAGGAGGCTGGAGGTTCAAAGGTTTCTTCTGCATTTCTCGCCGTCTTTGATTTGAAGGCACATTACCTTAATAATAAAAATATCTGGGTGACACATTTGCTACACAGGCCAGAGAGAATTGAGTGCAGGACATTTTTCTGATCCTTTAAAGAAAAGCCCCAAAATGGATTCCAAACTAATTTTCCACCGATTCTCTACTCCTCCATGACATTATTTTTCTGCACCTTTTATACATCAGTGGAGCCCTTCGGAGTCATTTGGGATTATTGATTATGAGGCAGCAAAAGTCTTCCATACAGCAAGCAGGGCGATTCCGGCCTCTCTCTCCGCTACCCTTCCAATCATATTATTTCTACTCATCAAATGTATTTTATCCTCTAATACTTTTTAGAGTCAAACTAGTTTTCAAGTTACTATTTCTTATTGAAAAGTGGCCATATAAAAAGTTTAAAAGGTGCAGATTTAATGTGTCCAACACTTAATTTTATGCTCTATTTGCTCCATTGTTCAAAGCAAATAGTAGTTAAGTCTCCAGCGATATACATATAAATATATATGTGGGTATGTATTCCGTTCACAGCTCCAGCTTTTACAATATTAATATAGTGCTCTTTCAAAAAAATCCGCTACACAGAGAAGGTGTCAAATAATAATTTATAATCTATCACATTAGTGTTGCAATTCCTATTTGCAAAGCTGTCTGAGTCCCCGGTTAACATATTCAGCAGTGACTCTACATTATTTTAAAAAATATATATAATTTATTGATTTTTTTACCGAGAGGAAAGGAGATGGATAGAGAGTTAGAAACATCAATGAGAGAGAAACATTGATCAGCTGCCTCCTGCACACCCTCTACTGGGGATGTGCCTGCAACCAAGGTACATGCCCTTGACTGGAATCGAACCTGGGACCCTTCAGACCACAGGCCGATGCTCTATCCAATAAACCAAACCAGCTAGGGATATTTTTTTATTTTCTACTTTAAACAAGTCAGCTGGACATCCAGATGACAAAGGACTGGACAGTGGGGCAATATTGAAAGAATAGAAGATGCCGCTGCACAACATCATTCAAATTAGTTAAAAACCACTCAAAATAAGCAAACAATCATTAATCACCATGGATGACTATTTTATAGTGTCAGCTGCATGCAAAGGTTTTTACATCCACAGAATATGTAGCCCAGCTAACTCCTCAAGGCTTAAGAAAAACACTTAAATATGATGAATTTTTAATATCTGGCAGCAGGCAAATGGTTTGATAGATTTTGCTATAGAATAATGAGAAGATTCATCCATGCATGAAATATTTAATCAAGTATCTGTTACAGGCAAGGCACTTTGGGATGCACCAGGGAGAAAGAATGAAGAGGTATCTGCCCACATATGGCTTAAGTTCTAGCATAAGACACAGCCATTAACAAGTCGGCAGCCGAATGGTGCCAAGTGCCATGAAGGCAATAAAGCTGGGTCTAGAGAGAATGTGAGGCCAGGACTCAGGGGAGGCGCTGTGAGGAGACCGCTACTTCAGATGTGGTGGCTAAAGTATGTCAGATCACGACTAGTCACTGAAATAAAAGCTCATCCAAATGGGAGGTATTTGAAAAAATTAACATCTATAAACCTCAGTGTGAGAGCATGAAAATTAAAATTGTGTTACAAAAACAATGATTTTTTTTAAAAGGCTTCTACTTTTCAATAGAAATGTGTTTTCTCTCTGAATTCTCAGGATATTGCTTCTCACAAATGCTCCACTCCCATTACTTTTTACTTAGGCACACAGGACATTGTACTAATATGGTGATGGGCCAGGTAAAAGCACAAATTAACAATCAAAAACCCAGTATCAAATGAAGGGAAAATTCATTTATTCAACATCTATTAAGAACTTGCTATATGTCAAGCACTGTGCTGTCTCCTGGGGACATAAAAATGAAAAAAAAATCAGAGCCTGAGGTCAAGGATTTCGAAAGAAACTGAAGAACAGAGAAAAAGATAACTCAGTAAGAGCAGTAAATGGCAGAAGTGCAAGAGAGAGGCACGCAGTGGGTGATTTAAGCACCCACAGAGGACACCCAGCCCACTCCCTGAATGACTGAAGGTGACCTGGAGTCAGTTAGGAGGTACAGCCAACACTGTCAACCCGGAATATTAAGGTGATGAAAAGAAGAAACCAGAGGACTAAGAGAATTGGAAGATTCTGAGGAAGGAACGCTGTGATGAAGGACATACAGGAGGATAGGAGCAGAGCTGGAGTAGGCTAGAGATGATGAGCAGTGATGGGGTTTTGTTCCCACACTCAGTAGGGATATTATCGAGTGTATAGGCATGCATTCTCTCCACGTATGCTAGGCTGGGTGCTGGTGAGGCAACAGGGGAAGAGGCCCATCTCTCTAATTCCATTTGAGAAACCAGACATGATTCATACTCCACACAGCTTCCCAGCTCCATCACTCATCCTGTCGCCAGATCCATCTCTCTAGTCACGTGAACACCTGCCCCTTCTGCTTCTGTGCCCTTGCACATACCAGTTTATGGTGCTCCAGTGTCACTTCCACCATCTCCGCCTGGAGAATTCCTGCACACCCTTCAGAAACCACATCCAATACAGCTTCATTTGGAGGCTTTCCCCAACGCTCTCTACCTTGTTCCCACAGTCCCTGGGAACATTCTCCAATGCAAGCCTCTTAATCAGTGAGGCTTAACTATCTGTCCAAATATCTGCTCCCACACTGAACCATAAACATGTCAAGGGTAATGATAGTTCTATCCGTCCTTCCTACCTTGCACAGCACCAACACAAGTCTGCCACATAGTAGTGTCGATTAGATAAATGTTTGCTGTCATATATTTTGCTAGCCCGGCAGTCATTTAAGGAAGGCTCCTATACCCAAGACAGAAGACATTATACCACAGATGTTTTCATTACTTTTTAAAAATCATACATGGTAATCCTTGAATGCATTCCCACTGTAACAACTCAAATACGGAGGTATGAAGAGCTACGTACTCTTTTCATAATATTTTCCCAATTCCGTTCTTCTCAGAGTTAGAAACTGTCATCACTTTGAGGTGTAGCTTTGCGCGCATTCTTTCCCTATCCATTCTGCACATGTATATATTCAGAATAGGAAAATAGAGTTTACTTTGAGTATGGCCCATTGCTATAAGTGGAATAGTACCATATGCATTGCTTTTTTTTTTTTTTAACTTAACAACAGATTTCAGAGATATTTTCCAACCTGGACCATACAAATTCAGCTCATTATTTCCAACTACTACCCAGTGTTCACTAGTAAACAGAGACATGCAAAGAAAACCATGACTGAGCGTTCACTCAAGAGACACGTGAGCAGAGAGAAGACGGACAGCATCCGGTGGGAAATGGGCTGTCTCTCAGACTGCGTGTGCCTTTCTGAAATGCTAATCAACGTCTCCTAGCAGTTTACAATGTACAATTCTACGTCAAGGTTTCTATGTGGAGGAAACACAGATCCCCCCGTCTATAAGAGGGCACCAAACCTGGGCACTGCTATAGAGTTTGCAATCGTGAAAAAAATCAGGGGCATTTTCAATGCCAATCATTTCATCTTTAAATTATAATCATTTTGAAATTAAAATATGTTTCAGAAATCGTGGAATCCCTGCATTTTTTCCTGTCGATCTTGGGTACATGGTATTAGATGAATTTAACTTCTCTCCCTCCAGTCTCATGTCTGTTCCTTTCTAAGGCTGCTTTGTAACATCTGTGATTTCTAATATTTCAAATGCTGCACTTCAGGTTTATGGGCATATCTGATAATGGGATGCCTCTAGAGACATTAATTACTGTAATAGCCCTGTCTTGCTTCTCTTCCTCTACAAAGAGAAGGATAGGGTTGTTCTTGTAAATTTGTACAAGGCTTTCCTGCATTCTAACACCAACCCTGAGTCTGGCAAGACAACAGTATTGGCTTTATTATTAATAACTGGTATGTGTTGACTATTAACTACATTTAAGGGACAGTGATAAAACACAAAAACCACTACTCAGCTTTACACATATCAGATACCCTGGGTGTGGCAGCCATAGATCATGAAAAGGGAAATTACACAGAATGTTTGCACATTTGTTCTTCCGTCAATCCATCACCCATCCATCCGCTGGCTAGATCGATGCAGCGAAAGACGGATCAACTAGAACCCTCCACAAAACCAAACAAGAAAGAAGGAAACAAAGGAAAGCAGGAAAGAAAGCAAACCTGACACCATGGCTGAAAAGTAAGGACAATGAGAAATGAGGGCAATTTACAGAATCAAAAGCAGAGGTCAGGCAGCACTTGGAAAGAAAAAGGCAATTGCTGGTTACACCCAGATGCCGGGATAAAAGGTTAAATTGTCTGAGAGATAAATAAAGTGGAGGAAAGTGCTGAGTCCAGATAGAATCTTCACTTGGTAGAGCGAATGGATGGCTCCTTTTCAGGCCAAGGAACTGGAACTTCACAGATGGTGGGCAAGACCATAGCCTTGAACTTGGACAGACTCACAGAGGCGAGGCACACCCAGCTCTGGGCAGTGGGGAGAAGGCCTGGCAGGCAGGGCAGCGTGGCTGCTAGGCGTACAGTGCGACACAGTGGTCCAGGAAGGCATCAACAGAGGGGGCGGTGTTGAATAGAGGTCAAGTTGTATCCGGGAAAATGCATGAGAAAGCGGGCGTCATGGGGGAGGCGAGCAGATGGTGCGTGGGCAGGGGAAACCAGGGCTCCCACAGGTTGCAGAGGCTCAGTGAAAGGGCATGGGCTTTGGGGAGGTAGGCTGGGCACCAGGATGGGGCTTCCTGGTCTTGCAGGAACTGGAGGACAACTGGGAGAATCCAACCAAGGGGAACCAAAGAGCGACCCTAGGTGTTCCCAGTGCTCCCAGTGCCAGGTCACAGCATGGCGGCGCTGTGCCACAATCAAGAAGGAGAAGACTTGTCAAGCCGGTTTGGCTCAGTGGTAGAGCGTCGGTCTGCGGACCGAAAGGTCCCAGGTTCGATTCCGGTCAAGGGCATGTACATTAGTTGCAGGCACATCCCCGGTAGGGGGTGTGCAAGAGGCAGCTGGTCGATGTTCCTCTCTCATAGATGTTGCTAGCTCTCTATCTCTCTCCCTTCCTCTCTGTAAAATATCAATAAAATATATATTTAAAAAAAAAGGAGAAGACCTGACCCCTGAGGATGGCTCCCAAAATTCTTTCTCATTAGTGGACACTGATCACCCTACACCCTGGCCTGGGACAGACCCTTAAGTGTGGCCAGATGTCTTCAGCTGCGGGCATGGGAAGGCTTTCAGGGCAGGGGGCCAGGCGAGTCATCACACTCAACGACTGTGTTTGGCAGGAGGAGGAGGGGAAAGTGTGGCTCTGGCAACACTGCTGGAATTAGAAGGCCCCAATTAGATTACTGGAGCAGCCTCTGCCTAGCAATGAGTGTCCTTGGGGAGGTCTTTTAATCTCTTTGTGAGACTGAATTTCTACATCTAAAAAAAAAAAAGGAAATATTTCAGAGGCAGCTTCCAAGAGAAACCCTAAACAGCATCAGAATTGCAAAAAGGATTACGATATCAGCCAATCCCTTAATTACAGAATGCCCTTCACCCTCTGGCCTTGGAGAAAAAAAGCAAAGGAGATATGGGAGAAGTTTCTTTAAATAGTCACGCACAGAAATCTACTTGTTTTATATTTATGCTAGGTCAGTGGTCAGCAAACTCATTAGTCAACAGAGCCAAATATCAACAGTACAACGATTGAAATTTCTTTTGAGAGCCAAATTTTTTTAAACTTAAACTTCTTCTAATGCCACTTCTTCAAAATACTCGCCCAGGCCATGGTATTTTGTGGAAGAGCCACACTCTAGGGGCCAAAGAGCCGCATGTGACTCGAGAGCCGCAGTTTGCAGATCACGGTGCTAGGGGAAGGAGTTCACTTTGCTGAACCTAAAATGGTCTGTTGTAAAACCGTGTAAAATAACAGGCGTTTACCTTGAAGGAACACGCAGAGGAGAAGCAGCAAGGACAAAGCATCTCTGTATTCCCAGTGGACCAACAGTTGGATTGGAATCACTACAGAGAACACTTCGGAGAAAAGATGGCTCCCGTAAAAAGGGTAGTAAAGGTTGGCAATGGTTAGAGCCAGAGAAATTATCAAAAGAACTGGAGAACTGTTTATGTTTGGGAAGGCGGTATTAATATGGAGTCTCACCCGTGGAATGTTGGCTGATTAGCTAAGAACAAAAGGATTCTCCCAAAAGTTTCGAAAGGCAAGTCAGGAAGGTACAAAGTCTTCTGGCAGTGGAGTTTTTCCAGAAATGATTCTATTTGGCTCCTGTTCTATTCTATTCTATTCTATTCTATTCTATTCTATTCTATTCTATTCTATTCTATCTTCTTAATTTTGAGTGAATATAGCATCCATTAGAAGCTCCCAGTGGGGCTGCTCTGCTAAGCATTGGGGCCCAGATTTGCAATAGCATTCTCTAAAACCAGCTCATAAGAATCCATTGTAAGTGGAGGGCATTAGACACTCAAAAGATTTATCTCACTATAAGACACTGTTTGTAAACACCCCCAAGTCTGGGTGAGGCAATGACAGGCAGAATCCAGAAACTCCAAACAGAAAGCACTGGATGTCATGCGCTGCTGTGTGTCTTAACAGACGATTTGGTCTTTAAGGAGTTAAAGCAGAGAACTGCAGGTGTTCTGTGTGTCTGGCACCACCCAGGGGAGAAGCTCCCCGGGCCAGCAGGGGAGCGAGTTCCCCACATGCTTAGCTGTAGGCCTGGATAAAAATTAGGATAATCTGGAGAGTTTTGAAAAAAAGAGCAATGCCTGAGCTTCACCCCAATCCAATTAACTTGAAGTCTCTCGGGAACAGACCCAAGAGCAATGATTATACTTCACAGCCAGGCTTGAGAATTAATAGATGCTTTCAGATGGGTAAGCGGACTCATAAAACTTGATGGCTTTCTAATATGATTACTCAATGTGTGTACCATGATTAACAAGCAATCTTTTTATGGTTATTTTATTTTCGAGGTTGACTCTTTTCATAGGGACAAAAAGGATGTGATCAGCCCTGGCCGGGTGGGTTATTTTGGTTGGAGCATCACCCTGTACCCCAGAAAGGTTGTGGGTTTGATTCCAGGTCAGGGCACATACCTAGGTTGTGAGTTTGATCCCTGGTCCAGGTACATACAGGAGCAACAGGAAGTTACTTCACTCTCACATTGATGTTTCTCTCTCTCTCTCTCTCTCTCTCTCTCTCTCTCTCTCTCTCTCTTATCAACAAAAAAATATATCCTTAGGTAAGAAGAAAAAAAGAAAAAAGATGATCCATTGTCCCAAGGCATCTGCCTGCTTGCCAGTTATAGTTCTTATTTCAAATCAATAAATGGGACTTTTCATTTGTCAATTGTCTGGTTATTCTCAAAAAGTCTGACAGAATCTGTTTAACTGGAGAGGAAGGGATATATGTAACTTCAGGTACATACAAAGCAGAAGACATGATGTGGGTCCCTCAGGAGAACTATGTAATAGACTAGCCTCTGTAACAAATGGAACTTAAAAGGTAATTGCTGCATTTAAAAGGGAATAATTAATCTCTATTATTTTTATTGTGGCAAAATAATTACATACAAACAGGACATGAGGCATGCGTTCATGAAGACTGCCTCGGTTGGTCTTCTGCACCTAGGGTAACCAACATCCCTTTCTGGCTGAGACCCAAGAGCTTCTTAGAAACTGAGGTTGTTAGTTTTATTTTTAAAAAGTTTTATGATGAGAGATGTTGATTGATTAATTTGTTGTTCCACTTATTTATGCATTCACTGGTTGATTTTTGTATGTGCCCTGACCGGGGATTGAACCCACAATGATGGTATATCAGGATGATACTCTAACCAACTGAGTTGAGCTACCTGGCCAGGTGTATTTTCAATTTTATAGCTTGAAACTATCCCATGGTGGCTTCCTGGGACTCAAGGCGAAGTGCTAAGTCTGGAATGAGTTGGTGACCCCAAGAATATCCCTTGTTTTATAAGGTATGTCTACTTTATGAAAGATTACATTGGTCACCTAGTGGTAACTAAAGGGAAATAAGCAGATTTGAGGAGGAATTAAAGATGCTCTGGAGCTCACAAATCTCAATTTCTCAACATTAATAAAGAGAAACCAGCAAACACTCCATTGCACAGCTCAGAGTTAACACCTAGCACAGCGTTTCTATGCATGAAATCTCGGGACATGGTTGAAACCAGTCAAAGTTCAGGCACTGGCAATGTGAAAAGAGTAAGCAGGAGTCTCAATGCAGGTCTGAGAGCTTGGAGAGCAAGGAACCAGGGCAGGTCTGCTGGTTTTAAGTTATAGAATCAGAAACCAAGACAACCTTGAGGCCATCTGGCCCTAGATAAACCTTACTGAGTACACAGAGTAGGACATGTACTAAGATTATATAATTTAATCAGCACTCTATGGAACAAATCTAATGATCACCTTCCTTTTATATCTGAGAAAACTAAAGCTTGTATTTCCTTCATGTCCAGCCCATCGTAGACATAAAAATCACACAAAACTATCACTAGCCACAAAAAATTTTCAGTGTGAGCTGAAACCGGTTTGGCTCAGTGGTAGAGCGTCGGTCTGCGGACTGAAGGGTCCCAGGTTCGATTCCGGTCAAGGGCATGTACATTGGTTGCGGGCACATCCCCAGTAGGGGTTGTGCAGGAGGCAGCTGGTCGATGTTTCTCTCTCATCGACGTTTCCAGCTCTCTATCTCTCTCCCTTCCTCTCTATAAAAAATGTCAATAAAATATATTAAAAAAAATTTTCAGTGTGATAATTATAAGTCTTTTAAAGGACAATAAAAGTTTCTTGCTCTGTTAGGCATTCTTCAAAATGGCTGATGTCCTTTACACTGGTCTGTAACTGACCATCCTTTACAAATTACTTAGGAAAGATAAGAAGGCAGAGGAGTCAGACTCACATTTCCAACCAACACTCAAGTAAAGTGAACCTACAAATGATGTGTTCTGGCTAGTGGTAATAAGGAGAGAAAGAATGAAAATAAAAATGGAGTTGTGTGTGTTAGGAAAGGAAATTAAACTGAAAATTAGATCCCCTGCCCACAAATTTTGACAAAACTTAAAGGAAATAAATCAACCACTTTACATTTGTTTGGCTGACCGCAGAGGAGCTCTGACTCCACTTGACATAAGCAAATAAAGATGGAAACACTTGACATGTAATTCTTGGCTCACTTAATTGCACCGTGTCACAAACCGTTTTCGGTAATCAATGATTCCTAGCAAAATCACAGAGGAGGACACCAGGCTGCTGGGAACAAAATGTGACAGGCCTGCATTTTCCCAAGTCATCTACTCAGAGGCAATGGACCAACCATCAAATGCTTCTACCTATACTTCCCTATTCAGATGGCGACTTCCGGGCCCCTTGGAACCCTTATTATTAATTATAACCCCTGGGTCCTAAAGTCAGACAGACTGGGCTCAAATCACCACTCCATAGCTATATGGCCCAGAGCATATAATCTTAACACACTTCTGCCCCCTTGTCTGTAAAGTGGGCATACCTGTACCAACCTCACAGATAGCGTTGCTGGAACATTAAGTAGTATAGTCCATGTAGAATGCCTAGAGTAATGCCTACTGCCTGGAAAATTTATATGAATAATTAGTATTTTTATTGTTGTTTTGGTTGTTTTTTAATGCTTCAAACGCTGCACCTGCCTCTAAATCTCAGAATTGGGTTCAGTTAGAAAAGTGGGAGAGCCATCCTGTGTGCCACCTATAGAAGAATATGTGGCGTGATCTTCACTGCAACCTAGACTCAGTAGAAAGTAGAGACTATCAAGACATCTAGACTGCAACCATTTATCTTAAGGCTTGTTGGGCATCCGATCTAGGACAGCCTTGGACTTAGCAGCTCTTTAACCAGTTTGGAGCTGGGCAAAGCCCAAACACGCTAATAAAGGATATTCCATTCTGTGTATTCACTGTAATTTATTAAGTAAGGCTCTGTTCAAATGCTGCCTCGTCAATAACAGTGTGAGGCAAGCATAGAGTAGATGGTTCTCCGTCATTTAAGATGAGGTCAATCTATCTATGACACAGAGTGGCTACCTAAACTGCTCATTCAAATCACCAAGACACCGTTCCAATGCAAGAGCCCAAAAGTCCTTGAGGAGATCATGAGAACAGTGGCTTTCTGAGTCCTACTGGTGCACAAGGATGGGGGCTGGTGTGGTGCCATCTGCTCATCACTTCATCTTCCCAGTGGGAGATGAGGACCTGCTACAAGCCACAACTCCTTTCTCCTTCATAATACCATTCCTGCAAACCACAGTTCTTTCTCTGTGGTAACAAGAGACTTATGTCAACAGCATGAATATGGGAATCAGGGAACAGTAACATAAAGCACAGTGCCACGGCACAGCAAGTGTGCATATAGGTACACTCCCCCCCCCCGGCCTGACTGCTAACAATACGGGAATGGATATAGATGGTGGGCACAGAGATGCAGCCAGTCAGCCAAAAAGTGTATCATCGTGATCTTTGGCAGAGTCCCCAGGTGGTAACATGAACTAGCAAGGAGGGAAGGGTTTTCGCCAACTGCCTCCAAAAACCAGCCCCACCTTTACATGCCCACAAAAGCGCCACCCCCATTGGCAGGCAGCATCCTTCTTCCAAATGCCCAGATGTCTCTCAGCTACCTTGCTATCGTTTCCATCAGAGCAGAAATACCTTCAGACAATAACCCGCGGCGGAGGGAGATTCTGATGAGGCGCTCGGCGCTTCACAAGGCTTTGTTGATATGAAACAAAATTCTATTTCTGTTAGGAAAGCTTTTAGTGGGTTGAGAGTTGGTTTTATAACCTTCGTGTCCCCTTCACTTTCTCTTTTCTGTATTTGCCTGGCAGGATGCTGGACACAGAGCAGCTCAGGTGAGTTAAAACTGAAATGGAGCTTCATTGCAGCAACAGACAAGGTTTTTCACTCCAGCCCCAGCCATGTCACCAAACTTTTCATGAGCACTGTTCTCCACTAGAGGAATGTGCAGGGTTTGGGGGAGCCTGTCTGTGGGTGTGTGATTCTTTTTTAAAAAAAAATATATTTTATTGATATTTCACAGAGAGTAAGGGAGAGAGA
Source organism: Vespertilio murinus (assembly GCA_963924515.1). Classification (NCBI taxonomy): domain Eukaryota; kingdom Metazoa; phylum Chordata; class Mammalia; order Chiroptera; family Vespertilionidae; genus Vespertilio; species Vespertilio murinus. The sequence goes on from OZ004717.1 coordinate 21,773,067, forward strand.
CAGAGAGCCAGAAACGTCAATGAGAGAGAAACATCAACCAGCCGCCTCCTGCACACCCCCCACCAGGGATGTGCCCGCAACCAATGTACATGCCCCTAACCGGAACCGAACCCGGGACCCTTCAGTCCGCAGACTGACACTCTACCACTGAGCCAAACCGGTTTCGGCGGGTGTGTGATTCTTGTCACAGTGCAGAGAAGTGGGGTGCAGAAAGCAAAGGCTTATCTCACTGCATAGCTAATGAACTGCGAAAGAAAAGCAGAAGTATTTTTAAAATATATTTTTATTGATTTCAAAGAGGAAGGGAGAGGGAGAGAGAGATAGAAACAACAATGATGAGAAAGAATCACTGATCGGCTGCCTCCTGCACACCCCACGCTGGGGATCGAGCCTGAAACTGAGGCATGTGTTGGGAATCCACATGGGAATCCAAACTCTGACCACCTGCTTCAAGGGTCGATGCTCAACCACTGAGCCACGTTGGCAGGGCAACAAAACAGAAGTTTTAACCCCAATAGTAAGAGGCTGCCGCTGTCAGACCACGGAGGCGGGGGGGGGGGGGGGGGCTTTTGCTGGATTCCACACTCATCTCCTTGCCTGGCCTTACTACGTTCTATTCTTTCTGCCTGAAATGCTGCAGCCCAGCATGTTACTACCCATCTGCTAGGCAGGCTGAGACTTTCTGCTCTCTCACCCACAGCAGCTGGGAGCCGTCTCCTCTTCCTCTGACCTTTTAAGACTGAACCTGTCATCCGGATGCCCTTGGCATTGACTGGGCTCTGTACGTTTTGGTGAGTCTGTCTTATTCAAGAAAGAGGGTGAAATCCTGCAGGGTGGTTACCATCACTGGTTTTAAGATATGCTCTTATCTATGTACCACGAAGACAGACACAGAAGGATGCTAAAGAAACGATATCACACAATGGTGCGTGATTTTTGGAAAGAAAAAAATGTGAAAAAAATGGGCATTTAAGTATCTATGAAATATGGTATTTAAATGAAAGGCTTCAGGAAAAATGAGCTGATGAATTATACATTGTGTCTTTCAAATGAAATGACTAATTTAATGATGGAGCGTGGCTCTCCCATGCCAGGGATGCTTTATAGTGCCTTTTCCCCTTTGGATGTGCTGGCCACAGCATTTTTTCCCTCCATGTTTTAAAAATTATACAGAATGGATAATTACTGGTGAATGCTGACCTTTTCCTCATTATGAGTAATTATGGTATTGAAAGCATCATTTGGGCCTTAATTTGGTATACAAATTATTTAATTACCTCGTCTGCCATGGTGGGGGCTTTTAGCTGCCACCATTTGGGGAGAGAACGGAAGGAGAGTCCTGGGCAATTTCGCCTTGCACCATGGTGCAGACATCTCAGTGGCATAAAAATGGTATTAAAGTAGTGGCTAAGCCAATGATCCCACTGAAATGCTTCACAGCACCAAATTATAACCAACATGTCACCACTGAGAATACCTGCAGGGAGACACCTGATAAAAATCCTTTTACAAAGTCAAAATGGAAACTTGTCATTAAAAATAAACGATTTGATTATAAAGAGGTCATGGCTGAGGCTAGTTATAGAAGACTTTGCGGGGAGTCCAGTTGAGTCTTGATATGTACTAACACCTCCATGTGACTTCCCACTTCTCACGAGAAGCAGGCGAAATAAAGAATTAACATGTTAGTCAATATTCTCCAACGAGGTACTGCTAGGGTCTTCCCTTCCCACAACACTAACTGAATCTGCCACAAGGTAGGCAGCAGCAATGCTGAGTTTATAAATTTCCTGTGAAAAGTCATTCCCTTTCGTAGAAACCATCCTTTAAGCAAGAGTATAAAAAAATCTGCCACTTGGTATCCCAGTGTGCCCATGTTTCAGGAAAACGGACCTACCTCCAATGGTCACAATTCAATTCCCAACCTGAAGAGAATGGAAGAGGAGCCAAAACAGCTCTCGGCACTGGAACCACCACACGCTGTGCTCTCTGCCATCCACCGCAAAGCCTGGGTGCACTGACCCAGTTCTCATGCCCTGGACCATGCAGGCAAAGAGGATTCTCACCTTGATACAGAGGGTAAGAGCAGTGTGGGTAATTTCTGGGGCTTGCTGGGCATTCTGATTTTTAAAGGAATAAAGGGAGAATAAATACGTTTTGGATGTGTTCTATCTCTTGGTATCTGAAATTGTCATCTTAGGAGGGTCTAGCCCAGAAAAGCGAGGCATCTTGAATTGTGCCAAGCCCCCCAACAGCTCCAAAGCTCCCAGACCGCAGTTTGGTCCACTCTATGGCTGACAGTTTCTGCCAACAGGGTGTTGCTCTTAAAGGAAAGGACTGGAGGAGAGCCCTGAACTATCAGGCTCACCTGCAGAGCCATCAACCCCCCAAAGACCGAGGGGAAAACATGGGGACCCAGGTAAGAGCCAACAGGGCTCTCTGTATGTGTACACAAGAGATGGATGGAAGTCATGTGGAGGACCTTCAAGTGGTTAGGCAGGAGACTAGAGATGCCCGGCTCTGTCTCCATCCCGACTCAACAAATCTGAACAGGTGGCTCGAGGAACAAGACAATGCCAGGTGTGTTCTTAAAATCCTTAAAAATAAATACTACAATTATTTCATGCCCTAATTTGTTTCCTGCCAGCTCCAAGGAGCAAAGATTTCTGCCAAGAAACCTTAGTGCTCAGAAAACAGCATTTGTTCTCTTAGCTCAAGTGATCTCTGCCAGCACATGAACAATGAATGCTCAATGCCTCTTCCCAATCGCGGGCAATAGATTAAATACATGTCTCCTGGTGAACCTGTCATCACTGGTTCCCGCCAGACAACTCACCTCCCGGACCCGCCCACTTCAGCAGGCCTCTCTCATCATCCTGATGAGCTGTGGCCTGCAGAGGAGCACAGTGTGACTCTGAGGCCAGTCTGATGTCCAGTGCATGGCGGCTGCTGCATAATTCTCAAAGAGCAACCCCTGCTTATCCTCTAAGACACAGCTCTACAGAGTTAGTTCCTTTGTTACAACCAGAGATATTAATTTGAATGACTTACTTTTATTTCCCTATTTTTCTAATCTTTTGCCTTCCTAGGAATGGCTAACATGATCCTTTGGTTTGAAAACCAATCAAAAGTCTGTAAGTCCCAAGCCATACTGGACCCAGGACACACACAAGGATTTATTTATTCCTAGGCCAATTCTAGGAACATTGGCTGCAGGGATATAAAGTTCTCTCTGGGTAGCATTAAAGTTACCTACAGGGATGGGAGAGATCAAGCCCGTGGACTCCAAAGGCCCAGTGGTGATGTACCAAAGAAGACAGGAGGGTGCAGTGGGTAGAATGGGATATTGGGGAGCAGACATAGAAGGTTCTGGATGTTGAATCCACCATTTATAGAACTGTGGTTGTAGACCTCTCAGCTTCAGTCTCCTCAAATTGTAAGTCAAGGTAATACTATTCACCAAGTGAAGATGAATGGGGATCGTTTTTTAAAAGCACCTGAATGGTACTGCACTTTTACAGGTGATTTTTCCTTTTTTTAGTTGTCTGCACCGTAATTTTCCAACCACTACCTCACTGACTGCCATTCACTTTGTTTTCAGCGTTGGCCACCACTGATAACACTGCACACGATAATCCTTTATACATGAGTGTCTTTATCTGTACGGAGAAAATTCTGTGGTGGAATTGTTGGGTCAAAGGATCTGTGAAGCATTTAAACATTAAAAAATATTTTCATTGATTTCAGAGAAGAAGGGAGAGAGAGAGAGAGAGAGAGAGAGAGAGAGAGAGAGAGAGAGAGAGAAAGAGAGAGAAAGAGAGAGATTGAAACATCAGTGATGAGAGAGAATCACTGAGAGGCTGCCTCCTGCACACCACACACTGGGGATTGAGCCCACAACCAGGGCATGTGCCCTGACTGGGAATCGAACCTTGACCTCCTGGTTCATAGGTCAATGCTCAATCATGGAGCTAACCACCGGCTAAATATTGTTAAAATAAAAGTTTCCAGGTTGCTTTCTCCAAAGGCTACCATACTTTTAAAAAATATATATATATATTTTATTGATTTTTTACAGAGAGGACGAGAGAGGGATAGAGAGCTAGAAACATCGAAGAGAGAGAAATAGCTGCCTCTTGCACACCCCCTACTGGGGATATGCCCACAACCAAGGTATATGCCCTTGACCAGAATCAAACCCGGGGCCCTTCAGTCTGCAGGCCGACGCTCTATCCACTGGGCCAAACTGGTTTTGACCACACTTTTATTTCCAATAACAATGTTTGAAATTACATTTTTCTCTGTATTCCCACCAGCAATAAATATTGGTGCTTTTTCTAAAAAAATAATAAATAACAAAAAATTCAAAACCTCTGGTATAGGATAGTACTCAGTAACTGATCACATTTTCTCACAATAATGACCTGATTCTAGAGGAAAAAAGAACCAGACACTATTCTAAGCATAGCATCATGTGGATGCCAATTCCTCCAAGTCCTGAGAACCCATAGCCACTATATGCTCAATAACACTGCGTGCTGTACCCTGTACCTCTAGTTCTCAATATGCCTTCATTTTTATTCTAGCGACCAGCCAATTACTTATATAGAAATCCTTTTATAGCACATTAATTTAATAAGCCATTTTTTTTAAAGGCAGTAAGCTCAATGATTACCTGAAAATCAATTCCTTTCAGCCTTCGATAATTAGCATGATGGCTCGGGCCAACATATTTTCTTCTAACAGGGAGTTCCTCTTCAAGGAAGGCTGTGGTTCCAGCGTCAGGAGTGGGCGCCTGAACTATCAGGCTCACCAGCCAGCCACCCACCGTCCAAAGGCAGAGGGGAACACACAGGGACCCGGGGAAGTGCCAACAGGGCTTTGTGGGGAGCTGTCTCATTTCCTTGAGTCACAGAATTTATAAACCTGGTACATAAACCCCCCAAAGGGAGGGAGTATACGTGGATTTTATAAACGACATTAATAAAGCAATTTCCAGGGAATCACTACCTAACCCTCATGGCAATTCTCAGCCGTACTACAAAAGTATTCCCATTAAAAGGTTGTGGCAACTGAGGCACAGAGATGCTAATGTACATCACACAGCCTGAAAATGGCAGAACTGGATTCCAACCCAGGCCGGCTGGCCTAAGAATCCCCGCTGTTAGTCCCCCTGGCTGCCTCTCCACTTTAGCAACGCATGAGTCTGTTCCTAACGACCCGCTGCTGGGGGCAGTGTCTGTCATCCTCATCTCTGCTTCTCATGATCCCCGCGTTCTCTCTGCAGCAGTGAGGAGGAGCTCCAGACCTCATTAGCAAAGAGCTGACACTCCATCATTTGAAACGAAGCTACCGGAGCAACGGCAATATGTCACAGTTACTCAAGGCCAGCGTCAGCAAGTTCCTATGCCATATGTGGGACGCCAATGTCAAGACAGATTCCCTCTGTCCTGTAATGAGCACTTACTAGTCAACCCACCTGTAATTCTGTTGGTCATACTGTGCACCCCATTTCCTTCAGAGAGAGAGAGGAAAAAAAACCCAATTCCTTACACTGGACCACATGCCTTCCCCCATCTGTTTCTGCAAATTCTCTCACCGATCACAGGTCCCATCAGTGACCTATAGCTCACCTTCCTCTAGCCACACTGGCCTCCTTGCACTTCCTCTAACTTGCCAGGCACACGGAACCTCAGGACCTTTGCAATGGCTGTTTTCCTCATTGGGAACAATAATATCCTCACAGGTCACCTGTCTTCAAGCATTTGCTGAAACATTGCCTCCTTGGACCATGAACTTACCCACCAGCAAGCTTTTCTCCACCCCTACCGCCCCATAGTATGTATCATCTTCTTATAGCATTGCTCCTAGAAAGTAAGTTCGGCAAAGGCAGACATTTTTTTGTAACATATTTTTATTGAAACATATTTCAGAGAGGAAGGCAGTAGGAGAGAGAGAAAGAGATAGAAACATCAATGATGAGAGAGAATCATTGGCTGGCTGCCTCCTGCATGCCCCCTACTGGGGATCCATCCCAAAACCCTGGCATGTGCCCTTGACTGGAATTGATCCCGGGACCCTTCATTCCGAAGGCAGACATTTTTTATATTTGTGTTCACAACCTCATCCCTACAGCACCTCCTACTTTGTAGTTGTGCAAATTACCTGCTGAAAACAGTATAAAAGAGAAAAAAGGTAGAAGGGAGTGACATATACGCCAGCACCGGAGGATTATTTATATTCAAGAGGAAAAATCCTTGAAGAACATGAAGAATACCACATATACACATACTTTAAAAAAAAAAAAGCCGAGACAAAACTAGGTATATACTTTTGGTGGCTTTAGCATTGGGTAACTTATGGCGTCTCTAGGCAAGGAGAAGGGTGGTTTCTCTCCAAGGGCCCTTCAGGAGGAGGGCATGCTGTGATGGATGACTGTGCCTGTGGGGTTAGGCAGCACCCTTGCACCCGTCCTAAGCGGGAGACAGCAGATGGCCCAGCATCATGAGCCAATGAGAAGGTCGCAGACCAAAAAAGCAACCCCTCAACCCCTGGCCTGCACCAAGGGCGGCCTTTATTTCAGACACTCTTCCCCTCGACACTTTCGGACACATTCACCACATATCAGGCAGGACCTGAGGACCAGTGATGCAGACATGAAGAGCCAAGTAAATCAATCATTAATGAGCCAGTGTGCTTAATACGACAGCAGAGTGACAAACTGTTGCAAGAGCCTCAGGTCTCCTCAGGTTAGCGTGGGGCCCCTCCAAAGCAATATCCACAGATGAATCAGAAAAACTTAAAAATGGAAATTAGTAATATAACCTTTGACCCTGTCACTGACTTCCGTGACCTTTCAGATCTGGACCCTGATGTGGCCTGCGAGGCTCCCCAGCTATACTTAGGTTTCCTCTCCGCCAAGTTCACCAGCTCCTGCTGTGCTGGCCAGGAAGCCCGTTACATTCCACAAAGGCCCTGATGCCTCCCCACATGCAGTGCCCTCCATCTGCCATGCCTTCCTCACCTTCCGCCCAGCAACTTTGGCACGATGGTTTCTCCTCATCTTTAACGTCTCATTAAACATCATTTCCTCAGAGCAGCCAACTACACAACAAAAACAGGTCTCTCTTGTTATTCATTCAGGGAATTCTGTTCTTGCTAGCTGTTGAACATCAATCTATGTACCAGAGGTCATGGTTCGATTCACGGTCAGGGCACATACCTGGGTTTTGGCACAATCCCTAGAGTGGGCATGCAGGAGGCAGCCAATCATTAATATCTGTCATCATTGATGTGCCTATATTTCTCTCCTTTTCCCTTCCTCTTTGAAATCAATAAAAAATATATATTAAAAAGTAGCATACACACACACACACAACACACACACACACACACACACACACACACACACACATATATATATATATATATATATATATATATATATATATATATGTATATATAAATTTTAAATATATATTTAAAATATTTTTTAAAAAGTAGCGCCAAACCCAGTTTGGCTCAGTGGATAGAGTGTCGGTCTGCGGACTGAAAGGTCCCAGGTTGGATTCTAGTTAAGGGCATGTATCTTGGTTGTGGGCACAACCCCAGTGCGGGGTGTGCAAGAGGCAGCTGATCGATGATTCTCTCTCATCAATGTTTCTGACTATCCCTCTCTCTTCCTCTCTGTAAAATATCAATAAAATATATTTTAAAAAATGTAGCCATGGAAACATGGGCTATTTTTAGGTTGTTTGTTTATTGAACAACTAGCACTGTTTCAGGCACACAGCAAAAGTTTTTGTTTTGTTTTTTTAAATGATGAATAGCTGTGGAAGTGGTTAGCTTGGTCGGAAGGATGGAAGGAAGAAAAGAAAAAATAGGTTTCAGGGGATAAAAGAATGCTGGAAAAAAAAGAAAAAGGAAAGAAAAAAAGAGAGAAAAGAAGAGAGACAGGAAAATGAGAACCTAACAGATTTTCCAGTAGAGGGTCTTTTTGATCCGTTTTAAACCAAAGATCTGAAGTCAAAGACTTAACCAGCTCCATGCTCCTGGGGGTACAGGAAGGATTTAAAACGGTTGATCACTATCCCTGCCCTCCACGGCTTTACAGATGTGTGGGCAAGACTGACTGACATGAATGGGGGGAAATGAGGCATAATGAAGGGTTCCATGAGTAGAATAAAGCCCCCAAATATATGGTTTGGACAAAAAAAAAAATCACATAGGCACCAGGAAGCGGAGAGACATGAGAAGGTCTGTAGAGGAAGCAGGCTCAGCAGTATCCGTGGAAGACGCTTACAGATGTGCCTGACCTGAGCCAGGCAATGTCCCAAGAGCTGTACACCTATTGTCATTTGTTCCCTTCAGCAACCCCAACGTCTCATCCCCCTTTTCCAGACGAGGCAGGGTCACATCGCCAATGACTGGGAGAACAGGGATTCAAATCCAGGGAGCCCTGCCCCTCCAACAAGGATGCCCAATGATATTTTTTTAAAATGATCATCCATTATTTTTCATTCCCCCCAAATAATCAAGAGTAGAGTATCTGCCAAGACCGGTTTGGCTCAGTGGTAGAGTGTCGGTCTGCGGACTGAAAGGTCCCGGGTTCGATTCCAGTCAAGGGCATGTACACTGGTTGCTGGCACATCCCCGGTCGGGGGTGTGCAGGAGGCGGCTGGTCGATGTTTCTCTCTCATCGACATTTCTAGCTCTCTATCTCTCTATCTCTCTCCCTTCCTCTCTGTAAAATATCAATAAAATATATATTTTTTTAAAAGAGTAGAGTATCTTCTCAATTCAATAGGCGTAGGATCCCATGCTGATTATCGATGACATGATATGAGTGTTTAATGTAGCAAATCAAACCCTTGATTCAAGATTATAATCCACCTCCTGAAAATAAGCACTGTCAGTCATTCCCGTCTTCTCCCTAGAGTAACGGGGACCTTTTAGCTTGTCACCATTCACCCCCCTTCACACACTTGAAGTCTGATTTTTTTCCTGAGCGACTGGCTACCAAAGGCAAGAAAATAGGCATACGCCCTCCTGCTTGTGTTAAAGCTCTGTAAGGACCGGTGATTTAGGGTGTGCACGGAGGTCCCCTCCCCCAGGAATAAAGGCATTATGTCTTTATTTTTTATTATTTTTGCAACACAACTCTTTCAGGAGGGGTCCAGGCGGGACCCACCTGCGTGCAGGCTTTTCTTTGGTTTCTTGACTATTATTCCCAGGGAAGCCAGAGTGAAGAGAAAGTAAATACATTTCACATTCAGTGAAACTAGCAATTAGAGGGCAGTGCACCAAAGTACTTTTAAAGTATCTGATCTCTGCCATCCATCTCAATCTAAAAAAAAAAAAAAAAAATCCCGGGCGCAGATATAATCATGCTGGTTTTATGCACAGTATGATGAGCCTGCTGAATAAATTATTAGAGAGACGTGGAAGAAGTATAAGGGTATTAAGCTAAATTATTTAATAAAGTAATAATCACGCCAGAGAGCGTACCTTCTATTTGTAACCATCAAGACAATAACTGGGAGCATTTGAGGTTAAAACACAAACCGTCAGCAACATCGCGGTAATTCACGGCACTTGACATTTTCGAGACGCGCTTTTGCATTAACCTGAACTTTTTTATGGAGAAACATACCACTTAGATTTGTAAATCGAAAAGGACTGACATTAGAAGAACCTTGCCTTAAATCACTCTCTCCCATTTACTGCTCTGCTTGTGTCATCTAATGTGGCCATTTACAATTTGCTTTAACAAATGAGAACTGTCAATCACTCAACTCTTGCCATATTGAGACCAAGATTGCCATCTAGTGAATTTCATTACAATGTCTTACTTAATAATAAGTCACCAACTTTTATTTTCTGTCTCAACATTAAAAGTTGATTACTACAACTCAGATCTAGGTCATTAATATTTCCTAAATACATAGTAATATCTCTATATAACACAGAAAAATGACTTAGGTTCTTGAAGATCATACACAATTAAAATAGATCATTTAAAAAACACAATTAAAAAAAGATTTAAAAATATTTTTTATTGATTTCAGAGAGGAAAGTGAGAGGAAAGAGATAAACATCAATGAGGAAAGAGAATCATTGATTGGCTGCCTCTTGCGCAACCTTGGGCATATGCCCCAACTGGGAATAGAACTATGACCTCCTGGCTCATAGGTTGATGCTTAATTTCTGAGCCACACCTGCTGGGCTAAAAAATATCCATGTGAGAGATTGATTGGTTGTTTCCCACATGCACCCTGACTGTGGATCAAACCTGCAACTCAGGTATGTGCCCTGGACTGGGAATTGAACCCATGACCCTTTGGTGCTCAGCACAACACTTGAACCATTTAGCCACACTGGCCAGGACAAGTTTAGTCTTCTCTTAACCTGCACATAAATGAAATGATACAGAAAGCCCTCTTTTGTGCCTGGCTTCTTTTGCTCGGCTCACAGTCTGTGAGATTTATGCTTGTTGTTACATGTGTCAGTTCATTCTTCTTTAATACTGTGCAGCATCTATACCATGATTGGTTTCAGTTTTTAACCTTGTTTTCAGTTTGTAGAAATTTATAAAAAATAAGTTTTATTGATTTTTTTGCAGAGAGGGATAGAGAGTTAGAAATATTGATGAGAGAGAATCATCCATCAGCTGCCTCTTACACACCCCCTACTGGAGATGTGTCTGAAACCAAGGTACATGTCCTTGACCGGAATCGAACCTGGGACCTTTCAGTCCGCAGGCAGACACTCTATCCACTGAGCCAAACAGGTTTTGGCTGTTTGTAGAAATTTTGAGTAAAGCTGCTATGACATTCTGTACAAGTCTTTATTCAGACATGCCTTCATTTCTGATACCTAGCAGTAGAACTGTGATATCACAGGGTAATTAACTTTATTTATTTTTTTTAAATCACTCAACAGTTTTCTGAAGAGGTTGTACCAATTTATACCTGAGCAGCAATGTGTGAGAGTTCCAGTTGCTCCATATCCTGACCCAACCCTGGAACTGACAGATGTTCCAATTGCAGACATTCTGGTAAGGATGCCATGGTACCTCGTTTTGTTCTTAATTTGCATTTCTGATTAGTAGTGATGCTAAATGTTTCATGTGTTTATTGCCTGGGGCACTTGCCTTTTTTCTCACTAACTTATAGAATTTCTTTATAAACTCTAGATACAAGAGTAGCTGGATTTATTTATCTTCCTCTAACCTATAGCTTATCTTTACATCCCACTATGTCTTTTGATGATCAGTAGTTCTTAATTTCAACTACATCCAAGTTGGTTATTTTGATTGTGTTTAGTGCCCCTTGTACCTTGTTTCAGAAGTCCTTGCCCACTCCAAGGTCATGAAAACATTTCCTTCGCACAGAACTGTTTAAGTGTTCTAGCAGAAGAGAACTTCAACACCAACAATTTCAGCCTCGTGCTTTCTACCAGGTTTTCTCTAAAACAAGACAGATGAGCTGCTTCCCCTTTAAAGATCTCATGAGAAACCACCTTGACAAATCTCCTTCCCTAATCTGTTCCGGTGCTTTAAAAACCCTGCTATCAGGATGCGTTCTCTTTATATCGACTGGAAATTACTATCCTGTTGATGTGATGGATTTATAATGCCTTTAATTTTCACATTAAAAACTAATTTAAAACATTTTTACATCATAGTTTCCTTCTATTCTAAGTACAGTTGGGGTAATGACTTTTATTTTATGCATCATTTTTTTTCTGTTAGGGTTTCCTTCTGTCTTACATACTGAAGGGAAGTAACATGATTTAGTTGTTCAAAACAACTACATACACTGTTGATTATTATGAGGATATTGAGGTCCTGGTGGACACTGGAGTCGGGGGATGGGAGGGGAAGAAGGCAGCTCTGTGGTCCGGAAACATCCTGGAGAATTCAGATGGCTATGGAGAGGAATGGTCCCTGTGCATCAACTCTCTGCACAGTACCAACTTATGTTTCCTCCTTGCGGAGAGAAAACCTTTATAGAGTAAAATGAGTTAAGTCCATGCTAGCTAGGCCTTTAAAATATAAAGGGTCAAAAATAAAATAAAATATAAAGGGTCTGCTATTGTTGATGCAGCAAATCATTATCAAATGCTAATATGTTGCAGCTGCTCAGATATGAGAGTCATGTAACTTCCCTATTTAAGATGCTAATCGACTTTGCTCAGAATGAACTGGGGCGGGGAACCATTTACTGAGATTTGGTTCCCCTGTTCTTGGCAATTAGTTTATAATTGTGCATCTTGTCTGTCATTTTCCCCCCTACACTTTAAACCAGCCACTTGCAGAAACTGAACGTAAAAACCACAGAACGTTACTCCTGTTGAAGATGGATGGCTTTGTTTTCATCACCGTCACAAGGGACAAGAAAATGGAAGAGAAAGCAAAATAATCCCAGGAAAGTGGACTAAACTTTGTGTCCTTGGAATCCCAGGGAAGCCAGGATGATCTTTTAAAAATATCCATCAGCCGCTGTCAGTGAGTCAGGTTCACCTCGCACAGTGGTCGGCAAACTGCGGCTCGCGAGCCACATGCGGCTCTCTGGCCTCTTGAGTGTGTCTCTTCCACAAAATACCAGGTGCAGTGCGATTGAAACTTCGTGGCCCATGCACAGAAGTCGGTTTTCGGCTCTCAAAACAAATTTCAATCGTTGTACTATTGATATTTGGCTCTGTTGACTAATGAGTTTGCTGACCACTGAGCTAGCAGGAACAAAACATTCTGAAGATGCTTTGTCTTTCTTCCCTCCTTCCTTTCCCCTCTCCCCATAAAAATCTGAGGGTTTGCCAGCTAGGCCTCCATGTAAGCTCTTCTCCATGAGGACCTCAGGATCGAACCCTGGGATGTGGCCAGCATCCTCAAGGTGCAAGGCCGCATCCAAGTCCCTGGCAGCAGGAAGCAGCAGGGAATGAAGAAGGTGGACATACTCCGCGGCTCTCCAGAGAAGGCTCTCAGAAACTGCCAAAGAACACTCTATTCGCATCATCTCCTGTCACTGTCCCATCCTCTCTATGCTTCCTGCACATTCTCATGTCCATGGCAAAGTGAGTTCATTTTTACTTTCCAAGGTCTTGGAAACTCTTCCTCATCCTTTAAAAGTCTGCTTAGCCCTAGCTGGTTTTGCTCAGTGGATAGAATGTCAGCCTAGGACCTGGAGGGGTCCCAGGGTTGATTCTGGTCAAGGGCACATGCCCAGGTTGCAGGCTCGGTTCCCCGTGGTGGGTGTGCAGGAGGTAGCAGATTGATGATGGTAAAAAAAAAAAAGTTTGCTTAGATGTCATTTCTCTGGGGCCACTAACCTTTCCTGAGTGTTTTCCCTTGTTCTCTGCCTCTGTAGCACCATGTAAGGCTTAATCCCATGAGTGGTTCCTTAATGTTCTTTTTACCTTTTAACTGCAAACTCTAGGAAAAGTTGGGACCTCATCTATTTTGCTCACCATTGCATTCCTACCCTGTTTCCCAAAAATAAGACAGTGTCTTATATTAACTTTTGCTTCCAAAGATGCACTAGGTCTTATTTTCAGGGGATGTCTTATTTTTCCATGAAGAAGAATACCGTACACATTTATTGTTAAATGAAAATAAAGGAAATTTATTACCTGTATACGGTATGGTAGTACAGTAGTTGTCAACACAAACCAGACAAACTGTGAATCCTACAGTATCAAGAATTTACTCATTTATTCAATGACAATCATGTCATCATCTTCTGGAACATCATCATAACAATCCAATTCCTGAATTTCCTGGTGAATTTCTTGTGACTCCATTTCTTTCAGAATCAGTGGACCAAATCTCTCACGTTTAGCAATAGCACTGTCTTTAAATGAGTACTTCTTGCCAAGGTAGCCTGCTCGCAGTGCATTTGCAATGCAACTGTCAGTGATTTTCTCCCATGAATTCTTCACCCAAGTCACAACTTCTTGCAGTTTAGGTTTCACAAAGTTTCCATGCTGGTTTCTCTCCATTCACACAGCAGTGACGTCAGGACTCTGAGTAACGTCACTGGTTGCTAGACGCCAGTCGGGGCGGCCCTAGCGACCAGTTTATGGTAAATTAATTTTCATTCTGAGACAGAGTCTGAGGACCTTATTTTCTGGGGGATGCCTTATATTTCACTCATAAGGAAACCTGTAAGTAGGCCTTATTTTCGGGGAAATACGGTAGTACCTAGTACAGGATTTTTCTTTTTCTTTTCTTTCTATTTTTTTAAAGGTAAAATTCACATGTAGAAAAATGTATATACCTTAAGAATACAATTTAATGAGATTTGAGAAGTATAACCCCAATCAAAGAGGGAATATTTTTATTTCCCTAAGAAATTCCCTCATGCCAACCCCTACCACTTACAGCAACGATTTTCTATCACCATAGATTGGTTTGCCCTGTCTCTGTGCTTCACAGAGGTGAAATCAAACAGTAGATTAGGCTTTTGGGTCTGGCTTCTTTCATTCAACACAGTCTTTGTAAGATTCAATCCCGTTGCCGTGTATACAAGTGGGGGTTGCTCATACTTTAGGAATATGACGAAGACAATTGCTATGACTATTCATGGACAAGTATTTGTGTGGCTCTGTGTCTTCATTTTCCTTGGAAGTACCTGGGAGTAGAGTTTCTAAGTCACTGGGCAAGGGTATAGTTAATGTGTTTACCAGGATGTTTCGGACTGAGTGCTGCCAACGGCTTCCCAAAAGTGGCAGCAATATTTTCCACGTCCCTCCCAACTCTGTGAGGGTTCTGCTTGCCCCACACCATTCCTGATTTGGTGTTGATCTTTTTAAAGTTTCACCTATTCCAGGAGTGTGACATAGTATCTCACTGTGTTTCCAATTTATATTTCCCTAATGACACAGAATATATTTTCATTGTGGTTTCTAAATTATATCTCCCTAATGATATCAAATATTCTTTCAGATGCTTATTGGCCATTTCAGTGTCTTTTTAAAAATGTACTAATTGATTTTTAGAGAGAGAAGAAGGAAGGAAGAGGATAGAGAGATAGAAACACAATGAGAGAGAAACATCATCGACTGGCTGCCTCCTGCATGAGCCCACAACCCAGGCATGTGCCCTGACCGGGAATCAAACTGATGGCCTCTTGTTCCTGGGTCGTCACTCAACCACTGAGCCACACCGGCCGGGCTCAATACCTTTTTTGGTGAAGTGTCTGTGCAAGTCTTTTCCAGCTTAAAAAGTTGTGCTGTTTGCTCTTTTTTTTATTGATTTGCATGGCCACTTCATATATTCTGAATACAAGCCATTTGTCAGGTACATGCATTTCACCTATTCCTTTCCGCTTGGGCAAACACAATGTTTTACAGTAAGGATTTGATAAATCTAAACTGAATTAAGCTGAAAGGGATGGAAGTGGCTTGCCTGGGGTGAGTGTGGGGGCCTGAGGTTAACTCTACTGAGCAAGCCATACCTTGGCCTTGTCACTTCCAGCTGCTGCCGGGCTCTCTGCTGCTCCGACATCTACTCACGGAGGACAGACACTTTCCGTTCATCTCTTCAACCACTCCACTGGCATTAGCACCATGTGCCCACTATCCCTAAGCTACTTGGAAAGAGAAACATATGCTTTCCCTTATCTTACAATTACACGCGACAAGATGCTAGCCTTATAGCGAGAACTGGAGGAATACTCCGAGTTGACTGGCTCGGGTGATTTCTTCAGAGTCTAGTGTGTTTTGATTATGATGTATAAACTAGATTTAAAAGCCAATGTCCTACCCTTAGACTATAAAAATGGATTCACTCACCGACAACAAGTACTTGATATTTTCTTGCCCAAAAAATTGTATATATTTAAGGCATACAACATGTTTTGATACAGGTATATGGTTTTGAAATACGAAATGATTATCACAATCAAGCTAATTAACAACTCACTCAAATCCCATAGTTACCCTTTTTGGTGTGTTGTGGCAAGAACACTGGAGATCTATTAGCATATTTCAAGTGTACAATACATTATTACTAACCATAGTCACCACACTGTGTATTTAGTCTCTAGGACTTAGTTGTCTTATCACTGAAAGTTTGTACCCTCTGATCAATAGCTCGCTCTTTCCCCTTCCTCAACCTCTGGGAACCACAATTCTACTCTATTCTGAATTCAATTTTAAATTTTTAAAAAAAGATTCTACATAGAAGTGAGATCATATGATATCTGTGTGTGTGTGTGTGTGTGTGTGTGTGTGTGTATGTGTCTGGCTTATTTCATTTAGCAAAATATCCTCCAAGTTCACCATGTTGTCATAATGGCAGAATTTCCTTCTTTTTTAGCGCTGAATGATATTCCATTGTATATACCCACCCTCCCTTGTGTCCCCTATACACACACACACACACACACACACACACACACACACACACACACCATATTTTCTCTATCTACCAATAGACACCTAGGTTGTTTTCATATCTTTGCTACTGTGAATAATGCTGAAATAAACATGGAAATGCTGATAGCTGACTGAGAAAGTGATTTTATTTGTTTTAGATACATACCCAGAAATGGGACTGCTGGGTTAGAAATGACTTCCGCATACATATCAAGAGCCACAATAAAGAGGAATGTGTGCCAAGCCTTATCATACCTTAAAGGCTCCAAACATAGGCTAGCTTAAGATACTACACTGAAATGCAATAACATTGGGAAGACATCTGAGAATGCCAGCATCTTAAAAAAAAAAGAAAAGAAAAAAAGAAAGGAAAAAGAAAAAGAAAAGAAATAGCCTACAACAGAGGAAAGAAAAATATAAAAACAGAAGACTTGAAGAACTTCACCAGTGATTTGTGTGAAGTCAATGCAGCTAATGTTGTACTAACCTGAATATTTGTGCTGACACTGAATACTTCAGAAAAAATATCACTTTAAGCAGAAAATTAAGAACATTTGCTAACCAGCTGACCCAGTGAGAAATTGGGGTCAACTCCGAATTCTCTCTCTCCTTCATCGACCTGTCCAATTAATTGCCAAGTGCAATATGTACCAAATTTCTCTTAAATTGATTACTCTTCTCCACTCCCACTGATAGTGCCTTACTTCAAATCCTCATCAGCGCTCACCAGCAGAACCTCTACACATTTCTCTTCTTAGCCCTTGGTGCTCCGGTCACTTCCCATGATTCTATTAAATGAAGCCCAGTTCCTGCTACAGCAAATGAAGCTCTCCATCACCCGCCTCTAACAGGCCCCAAAGGTGAGCACATCCTGTGAGTGTGTACCTTCCATGGCTCCTGGAACTTAGCAGGCACTTCATGATTAAGGCGAAGGGAAGACTACCCAGATAGTCCAGGAGGGTCCAATGTCATCACAGGGTCCTTTAAAGGAGGGGGCGGCAGTGCGAGTATAGGAGAATTTTGAAGATACTATACTGCTGACTTTGTAGATGATGGAAGGGCCATGAATAAAGGAATATAGGCATCTTTGAGATGCTAGAAAAGACAAGGAAATGATTCCTGCCCTGGCTGGTTTTACTCAGTGGTTAGAGCATCAGCCCACAGACTGAAGAATCATGGATTCGATTCCTGGTCAAGGATACATATTTAGGTTGCAGGCTCAATCCTCAGCCACAGTTGAGGCAGGTGTGTGAGGCAATGGTCGATATGTCTCTCTCACATCAATGTTTCTCTCTCTCCCCCTCTCCTCCTTCCTCTCCACTCTAAAGACCAATGGAAAAAATACCCTTAGGCAAAGATTAAAAAATAAACACCACCACAGAAATGATTCCTCCCTAGAGCCTCTAGAAGAAACACAGCCCTGCCCACACCTTGATTTTAGCCCACAACACTTATTTTGGACTTCTCGTACCCAGAACTGTAAGATAGTAAATGTGTACTGTTTTAACTCACTATTGAGGCATACCTCATTTCATTGCATTTTGCTTTATTGCTCTTCACAGATGTGACTTTTACCAATTGAAGGAAGAAAAAGTCTGTGACTACCTTTATTGTGATACTAACTTGACTGTGGTGGTCTGGAACCAAACCCAGTACCTCCCAGGTATGCCTGTACCTGTGGCAACTGGTCACAGCAGCAATAGGCATAGCCCCGCCTGCCTCCCGTTAATAAGCCCAGCTGCAACTAAATGCCTCATGCATGTCCATGAAATCCCACACAAGGCTATTTTGTGTTTGGAGTATCAGGTCCATGAGAGCAGTCCCTGGGGCCTGCACTGTAAGGTTTGCTCAAAAATACTTGATGAGTTCATCAGTGAAAGACTTCAGGCCTTTGCACAAGGTTTCCCTCAGTCTTTCATGCCTTTCTTTTATCCATGCTTAATTATCAAATAGACAGGAATACCTTGGAGATACTGCGAGTCTGGTTCCAGACCACCGCAATAAAGAAAGGATCACAATAAAGCAAGTGCTGCAATAAACCAAGTTGTAACCTTCTATTTGTAAAAAAAATAAAATACCTATAAAATGCAATAAAGCAAAGCACAACAAAACAAGGTCTGCTTGTATTAGCAATTTTCTGTTTTCCCTCCTGGAAATGGTCAGTCTTCCAATTGTGCTTCTCTAGCACCATTCATCTCTCTCTTTTTAAAAAATAAATTTTTATTGATTTCAGAGAGGAAGGGAGAAGGAAAGAGAGATAGAAACATCAATGATGAGAGAAAATCATTGATTGGCTGCGTCCTTCATGCCCCCATTGGGGATAGAGCTCGCAACCTGGGCATATACCTTGACTGAGAATGGAACCGGTGACCTCTTGGTTCCTGGGTTGAGGCACAACCGCTGAGCTACACCTGACAGGGCACCATTCATCTCTTTACCTCATAATTATCTGTGTGCATGTCTGACTACAAGTTTGTAAAGGCAAACATCATTTTCTTCCTCTGAGTGCTCAACTTATCCAGCACAAAGCATGGTACATAGAGTGTCTGATGAATGAATGCCTTCCATATTCCCCAAATAATGGATGGTGAGAACATGGGTTGCCCAGTCCTGCAATCTTCCATCTGTATCCCATCAGCAAATTAAATAAATGTCTCTAGACTCAGTTGGCCTCCCTGTAGGCTGGGGATATAATAGTACATACAGGGAGTTGTTTGAAGAATCACAGGAGAAAATGCTAAGAAGGTACATAGCACATAGAGTAAATGTTAGTTGTCATCAGACTACCTGTCATTAGCAGGAGATATTAAAGAATGCAAGGTGAGCTTAGGGAGTGATGCACCAAATGGGAAGAGAATCATCTGTGTCAACTGAGATCATCAGGCTGTCCTGAGATGTTGTGCTCCTGTGGATATAGGGCTGATTTGGCTTGTGGGCATCAAGCAGCCACAGCACCCTAGTCTCAGCACCCCACATCCCAAAGCTTTGGGGAAAGAAGTGCAACATCATGACATTCATGCTCTCGCTCAGTTTAAAAAAGTTTTGAATATATTGCATCTGTGAAATACTTCTTCCAGGTTCAGCTGGGCATGATTTTTACATGATCAGTTCAGCCAATCTTTAAATAAATGTAAAGATAGTGACCAGTTGAAAAATTGGTTAGTCGAAGCTGGTTTGGCTCAGTGGTAGAGCATCGGTCTGCAGACTGAAAGGTCCCGGGTTCGATTCCGGTCAAGGGCATGTACATTGGTTGCGGGCACATCCCCGGTAGGGGGTGTGCAAGAGGCAACTGGTCGATGTTTCTCTCTCATCAATGTTTCTAGCTCTCTATCTCTCTCCCTTCCTCTCTGTAAAATATCAATAAAATATATATTTAATTAAAAAAAAGAAAAATTGGTTAACTAATAAAATCTGACATAGACAGGAAGATAGTTAAGCCTCAAAGACTTGCAGGTATTTCTGACCAATTATTTACCCAGACTTTTTATAAAGGTTAAGAGAATGAGACTTAAACCCAGCCACCTGGTTGGACTGACTGCACAGTTACTGATATTTAAATTCTCTGTGCCACAGTTTCCTCATCTGTAAAATGGGGATAACAACAGCACTGACCTCTAAGGGTTATAGTAAGTATTACATGAGCTAATAAGTACAAAGTACATAGGGAAATGCCTGACACATTTAGGTATTCATGAAATGTTAGCTATTACTACTATTAATGATGTTTCAAAACAACACAACTCATACTATCCTATGGGCCTTCCACTTTGGATTTCAGAGAATAGAAAAGTTTTATAAGCATCACAAGCATTTGGGAATATTTGTTTACTAAAAAAAAATGACTTTTTGAGGATCAATACCCTTAATCAAGGGTTTAACATTTTTTAGATATGTAAAGTGGTTGAACCGAATGAAACCAATCTGATGAGAATTGCTAATGAACTAGGAAATGTTAGAGGAGACATCAATTAAACTTAAAGACCAAAATGAAATTTTCAAAGACAGAAACAGATGGAGAGCATAAAAGAAATGAAGAAAGCCGGGAAGCAGGAAAACGAAAACAACACGGGACTAATTAAACATAAATATTGGAAAACAGTTTATGTACGGAAATAAGGTGGTGGACACAGACACCATTCTCAGGCCCAGCAAGCTCCTGATTGCAGCTGAGACAGCGTTACCTCTTTTAAAGGAAATGTGGGCCATTTAACGTTTCGGTGACCACCCAGTCACAGAAACAGTCTCTAAGGATGCTACTTACAGAGCCATATGCTGTTCCCTTGCATAAAGGCTCATTGGCATAATCTATAAAAGATGAAGAATAAGATAGTGTTTTCAATGATATATAAAGAACTTACACTAATCTCTTTTAAGACTATAGGCCCAGTGCACAAAATTTGTGTACTCAGCTAACTGGGGTGGGGGTGTCCCTCAGCCTGGCCTGCACCCTCTTGCAGTCCAGGAGCCCTTGGGGGATGTCCACTCACAGCTTAGGCCCGCTCCCTGAGCCAGCAGTCAGATATCCTTAGTGCTGCTGTGGAGGCAAGAGAGGCTCCCACTACCTTCTCGCTGTGCTCACCAGCCATGAACCTGACTTCTGGCTGAGCAGCACTCCCCCTGTGGGAGCACACTGACCACCAGGGGGCAGATCCTGTGTTGAGCATCTTCCCCCTGGTCCTCAGTGCATGTCATAGTGACCAGTTGTTCACTCTGTTTGGTCAATTTGCAAATTAGCCTTTTATTATATAGGATGGACTAGATTGGTATGTTTCACCTGTAACATGTATTACCCCACAACATTCTCAGAACATGCCTGGGGAGCTCCAGGCATATCAGTGAATCATGCTGAGGAATCCTGCACTGAATTTATAATGGCATGGAGGCTTCATCTTTTTCTTCCTCAACTGATGTTAGCTGTTCAGGGATGATACAGATATCCTAGCCCCATGGTTGGCAAAACTGTGGCTTGCGAGCCACATGCGGCTCTTTGGCCCCCTGAGTGTGACTCTTCCACAAAATACCATGATCTGGGTGAGTCTATTTTGAAGAAGTGGTGTTAGAAGAAGTTTAAGTTTAAAAAATTTGGTTCTGTTGACTAATGAGTTTGCCGACCAGAGTCCTAGCCAAACTGTTGGACACTGGAAGCTACCAAAAGATCAGTGAGATAAAAACTCAAACTCTGATCACAGACTTTGTAAGATTGCTCAGTTGAAGGCCAAGAGCTTCATTAATTTCTTCCCTTGGGTAATAAAATTAAATTAAAAAATAAAGTGGAGGGTACTAACCTCCTTGAGCTCAAGTCTCATTAAAAGAATCAACAAGGTTGCAGCCAGCCTCCAGAGAGGACCATCCTTGATATGGCCCCATGGTCCTCCTTGCTGGCACCACCAAGTGTTCGCTGATGCTGCCTCCTCTCCACCCACTCAGCGTAGATGCCTGGGCCCCAGAATCCCTTTCATGCCTCCAAGTTTCAGCTGTCCTTGAATCCTTCCCTCCAGCTTTTCTTCCCCCATCAGCCTTTCTTAACTGTAATTAGAACAATGCCTGGGACACAGGGATGGGCTGCTTTCTGCAAAGCCATTCCTCATGCTTTTAGCAAAAGCCAATGGTTCCTTCCTCTATGGTGAGAATACAATGATTTTACCTTGTTTTCATATTTACTTCCTTCTTCCTTGGATCACAGTTATTGATATTCTTGTCTCCCCCACTCCATTATAGAAAGTGTTTGAGGGCAGAGAGAGTGTCTGATTATTTACCTCACTGTCCATCACTTGTCTAGCACGGTGGTCTGCAAAAAAGACATCAAATGTAGGGTGGGTGGAGTACCGCTCTAGCCACTCTTTCTGTCATTTCCATTGTTCCTTGTCCTTCTCAAATGGCCCCTCACTAATCAGTACTTGGTACCATAGAGACACTCCGGCCAGATCGCTTTTTGGCCACATGAACCTTCCCTTTACCCATCCTTTCTTCAATCAAACTTGAAAAACTGAGTTTTATGTCTCATTTTCCAATGCCTTGCTTTCTACAGAACTAGCTGTTCAGCACAATTGCCTCAGAAGCTTTCTAAAATATATATAGATTTCTCCTTCTCACAAGACCTACTAGAGCATCACTTTGAGGATGTAGACTGGGAATCTGTCCAGCTGGAACACTGGCCCTCTGAGTGACATTTGAAAAACACCTATATAATACGTATGTGTTCACGGGTGATATGGGCGACTCCCATAGACTGTATGTTTCTTAAGCAGAAACCTTTGCTGTTTACTCCAGTGCAGTGCCTCTCTAACCAACATGCATGCAAATCACCTGGGATCTTATTAAAATGCAGACTTTGATTCAGCAGGTCTGGGGTGGGGTCCAAGCATATGCTTTTCTAACAAACCTTTGGGCTATTGGTGTGTAGGCTATTGGTGTTTGAATATCAAGGTCACAATTGTAACCTGTTTTGTTAGTTTGTTTTTTTCAGGAGGCTATTTTAAAACAAACATCTTCCAAGGCCTCTTATAAAAGACAAAAATCAATATTGCATTTGCTTGATTACATAAATTCAAACTTACAACATTTCTAATGACGAAATCAGTTGAGTCAAAATATCAGTGAGGTTATTTTGATAAATGCAAGACTTGACGTCATAGGTTATGTGAAGACAAAATGAACATTAGTGTTAGTACTTATTTTCGCACATCTGGACGAATGTCCTGATTCATAGGGACACACCAGAATAACCATTTACAACTCCTTAACAGCTTGCCTTACAATCTTAGGTTAGGTGTCAATGAAACAGAAATGACGGGCAAAGCTTTTTTCTAATATTTGTGTAAATGCCAGGGCAAGTTTATGCGCTAATTGTCCCCAGTATACTCTAATCAAGAGTACATTTAAGGGCAAATTTTCATTATAGTGTTCAGTGAGAAAAAAAAATGAATATAAAACCAAATTAAAAGCAAATATTTGTTTAACCCCTGAGCCTCCGCTGCAATTTAGATAGAGATATCTTAAAAACCACACCTGGATCGTACCAAGCAGAGTTTGTAGGATTTTCCAGCATTGCGTTATGCCTTATGCAGAGGATAATTGTGAAAACTGGGATGGGCTAAGAGTAGCATCACTTATGAGCCTCTGCAATGACAATGTGAGAGTAGCACCTTCATCCAATTCTCTACCGCAGGCCGAGCCCAGGGGCTTGGCTTCCAGGAAGTTCCAGGATTAGGATTTCCCCACTCGCTTATTAAAGTTCATCCCCAAACCATGCATTCTTCAGAATAAGCCACGAACATGCCCAGCACCATGCAGAGCGGAGAATGCCTCTGTGTGTGTGTGTGTGTGTGTGTGTGTGTGTGTGTGTGTGTATGAGGCTGAGATATTAAAAGAATCCAGGTAACAATTTTTTATGTTCAATGGATGGTTCTGTCTCAATATTAAAGAGCCTGGTAGCGTTTAATGATGAAAAAATTATGCAAACATTAAAAAACGATTTTATATAATTATTTGGAGTTTGCTTTCATTTTACAAACAACAATTTAAAATAAATCCATTAATGCTGTCTGTGGGGATTTCTTGCAAGTGAAAGGAAATGCATCATGCAGCAGAGTTGGGGGTTGGTTTAATATTAGAAATTACATTCTCCTACCAGCAGTGCATTATGAAAGGAAATTAAGAAACTTAAGTGATTGTTTCTGTGGCTGGGACTGAGTCTTTAGTTGGGTAGGTTCTTTAATGGAAAAGTGTTAGAGTCACCTATTCATTTGAGAGAATAACTCTGCTCAAGGTTCCCTTCTCAATAGCCAATAACACTTCTAAGATTCGTCCTGCCAAACCCTGCTGAGGACACTCTAGAAAACTTTCTGCAAGGCCGAAATTCACCCTCAAGGCATAAAGAGTCCACAGACGGTAGACCATTTGTTTCAAGATGATGCTGCCTTCATCACTTCTGAAGAAATTGAGGAGAAAGACAATATTCTCAGGCTGAACATGCTGGCAGAAACCAAGCGCCACCTGGTGGTAGGAGGGGTCATCACAGCACTTCTGTCATCTCCCTCTACCCCATTCTCTCCAGCCAGTCCTCATCCATAACCACCACCTCTTTTTCTGCCCTGAGTAAAATATAACTCACTAAATACATAAAGCAGAACTAAAGTAAGAATTAATCTTCTCACAGAATGGTCCATTGAGGTGATTTTGCAGAAGGTGAGGGGAGCAGTAACACTAATTTTGCAAGTCGGCCATACTGGGTGAAGGTAACACCCCAAACTTTACTTAGCCTTCATTTTGGGGTGCCTCAAAGCATAAATCCTCAAAAACACCTTCTTAGGTTAATTATAACCTAGAAATATCCTGTGCCATAGTTTCCTTGGCTTACCGCCAGCCCCTGCTACCATCTAAATCAGCCCCTTATTTTCCTGTCTTTTCTTGGCAGCATATTATGAAACTCATATTCACTATGCTTTTCCTATGTCCTGAGGCACAGCTGAATGGGAAAGATAGGTCAGCATCAACAAAGCATTTCTCTACTAGCCTCTTTAATCTATGGCAAACCAATGAACTCCTGTCCGTCACCTGTCTCTCCTAGACCTGGCATTGTAGAGAAGCCCAGATAAGAGCAACACTGTAATGATACTTAAATTCTCTTTGCTGAGCACATACTTAGTGCCCTGTCTGCCCAATTCTCAAAGCAACCCCACAAGGGAGCTGGCTGCAACCATTCTCTCTGTTCCCTTATCATATACAATATGTGGATATTTATAACATCGTTTGCAGCCCATACAAAATTATCTACTTAAATGTTAGCCTGTTCTATTTGGTCAAACATTTAATTAACTCACCCCCGATGCCTTGGCAGGGCCAGACCAAATGGTTTCACGGGCCTTAGATGGCCTGCGGGCTGGATATTCCCCACCCCATGATTTACAACTGGTGAGACCATGTGGCGAATGTGCCTTTAACTTGGCATTTCTAAACGGCTTAAGCTGACCTGGGAAAATGCAGTGCTCCGAAGAGGGTATACTGGGTTGAATGGTGCCCATCTCCCCTAAACTATGTCCATATCCTAATCCATGGAACCTGTGAATGTGACCTTCCTGGAACAAAGAGCATGGCAGATCTAGAGTTCAGGATCATGAGATGAGACCATCCTGAATGAGCCAGGCGGGCAGTGAATCCAACAACAACTGTCCTCACAGGAGAAAGGCACAGGGAGACCTGACATAAGGAGGAGATATGGACATACAGAAGAGGAGGCAACGTGAAGATGGAGCAGAGAGGTAAGGCCGTAGGTGCAGGAATGCTAACAGGGCCAGAGCTCAGAGAAGCAACGGCCAGGTCCCTCCCCAGGGCCAGCAGAGTGACTGCGGCCCTCTATCAGCTGCTCTAAGTAAGAGCTTAGATCCTGGCATCCAGAGCTATGAGAGAATAAATTTCAGTTGCTTTAAGTTACTCAGTTTGGGGGGATTTGTTAGACTGTGCATGAAATATTAACTAGAAGATGCACATGACCTTCCTCTTTCTCAATATTTCCAGTTCCAAGCCATGCCTTTCCCAGCACTGGGCTGGGATGGCATGACATCATGGTAGAATCTGAGGCTGGGTTTGGGTGAGCAGCACCAGAGGCTGGGCAAGTCTTAGGGAGCCGCCCTGTTCTGAAGGTCTTCAGGCGCAATTAACCTCGGCAGTTGGTGCCAGTGGCTTCTTCGGTATCTATTCTGTCCTTTCTTGTGAACAGAACGCTAATGTTTTTAAGGGAAGCAATGGGAAAACTTCACTTCCCAGGATCCCTTGCAACTATTCAACTGATGGAGTTCTAGTCTGAAAGAGAAAAGGAAGCTGTTTAGGCTGCAATAGGAAAACTGTTTTCAAAGGGGACAGACCCATTTGGCACTCGCATTGGCCTGGGAAGGAAGACTCCTCTTCCTGCTTGGCATGCGAATATGATGAGGAGAATTGAAATTACGAAAATGAAAAAGCTTTATGCTAAGGAAGAGGATGACAGAAGAGAAAGACAGAAGAAGCCTAAGATATTGTACATATGGGACGCAGCCATGCACTGCATACTTGGACTTCGTGTCATGTGAGAAAAGTCAAGCATATATTTCAGCCTCTCTGTAATGGGGCCTTCTACAACTCACACCAGATACAACCCTAATACATCCACCAGCTTAGAAAACTGAGAACATTCTTTGTGCCCTCACTCAACTAATAAAGCTCAATCCATCAGGATTTGAGGTGAATACGGAGCCTCAGATGCATTGTGTTGCCTCCCATTTTGCAATCACTGGAATGACCTTCTGAAGTCTCTGAACAGATATGGAGTATTGCTTGGTGCTTTGGCCATAATACCATCCACTAGCACTCCAATCTCATTGTCATCCCTATAAAGATATGATGATAGAAGCTTCCAGTGAAAGTTAGTGATTTTTCTTACTGCTCTCATCACTAATAGAACTCAGTACCCACACCCAAGGTCACATCCATGGGCACACTTGTGGCCTAGATACAGCACACAGCAGAACAGAACACAGGTCCCTATGTATCCCAGGGTGGAGCAGAGGAGACACCAACATGAAGAAAACCACGCTGCAGCTTTGAACACTGACACCTTGTCTTTCCCAGAGACTTTCAGAACTCCTAAGTTTTTATCTACTCCTGATTATATCTGCCCACTAATCATTGGCTTTCCTTTTGTCATCTTCAGTTTGTTTTTGTTTTTTTACACACTCGTGTTTTTACCAAATTGAGAGAGAGAGAGAGAGAGAGAGAGAGAGAGAGAGAGAGAGAGAGAGAAATTGATCAGTTGCCTCTCGTATACAACCCCACCAAGATTAAACCCACAATCTGGGTATGTGCCCTGTGCCCTGACTGGGAATCAAAGCAGCAACCTTTTAGTGCAAGGGATGATGCTCAACCAACTGAGCCACACTGGCCAGGCCTTATCTTCAGTTTTTTTATATCTTTATTATTCATTATTTTAATAATGTATTCACTTTTCTATGGCCTTGAATACTTAAGAGCTTTGAATTCCTACTTTGTATTTAGTATCTAGTGAGCAAAACACCTCCTGAACCCCAATTCAGGTAAGACTACAGACCATTTTGGAGGGGCCCATTCTCTCCTGACTTTCTCTGGCTCACCTGACATTCTGGGTCTTCCACATATCAGCAATACTCCCCACTTTTCCATGCGGAAAAGGAAAACTAGACTAGATCAACTCAACTGCTAAGTCAACCATGTTTACAAGAACTGGAAAAAGCTACATAATCTCTCAATCTGGGTTTTCCAAACCATAAATGGGTAAAAAAGCACTCGGTCATAACTTGAAGTAAGAAGGGTCACATGTACTTGATATTGTCACCGATCCTGGCTGACAGGAATGAGGGTCCCATTTCTCTGCTGATTTCCTCGGCTGACACTATTTACAAAAAAAAAAAATCAGTCACAGCCAATTTAGAAAATGTTAGTCCTTAACTCAGCCAACCTAAAAATATGGCATCGGATAGTCTTGATGACATAAGTGTGGTGGGAAGTGTGACCACGTGGATAACTCCGACGTCCAGAGCTGCCCAGGAAGCTCCAGCCATTGGTCTGTGGCCACATCGTGTTGGCCGCCATGAAGCTCCATGGGCTGGGGCTCTCAGTGGTGGGTAAGTATGGTGGTTGTAATGAGCTGGCCATGCACCCCTCTGATGACCAAATTAGAATGAATTTTCCAAGCTCAGAATTTTCCCAACTTGTGAACACAAAGCATTCCAGGCCCCACATAATCTGTCTAGGATTCATTGCCATTGCTGCATTTCACACAGTCTACAATGCAGCCACACGGAGGATCTCATTGGTATGGTATGCTTCCCGACCTTTCTAGCTCTGCTTGTATAATTCCCTCTCCCTAGAAAGGATTCTCTAGCTGCTGAAATACGACTCATTTTATTCAGGCCGGGTCAAACGAAACATCCTCCTCTATGTGGTAGGTTAGAGGTGACCTCTCCTCCTTTTGAACTCTGCCTTGTATTAGATGATAACAATATGAATCCATGTCCCATCTTAACTGCTAGACTGTAACCTCTTTAAAGGGACACAGAACACAGACAACATCCACTCGCAAGCACATTTTCAGGGATTATGTACGGAGCCTGATTCCAGGCACGGTGCAATCATCATCTTATTTATTACCTATCATCCCTATTTTGTAGGTGAAAAATTGGAGGCTTAGAATTAAGGCTAGGTGATTTGACCAAGGTCGCAGAGATAACTAGGAGTTGAATTCTGAACTAACAAGACCAACAGTAAGAATTAATTACATATTAACTGTTTTATGGAATACTAGAGGCCTGGTGCACGAAAATGTGTGCACTGGGGGAAGGTGGGTCCCTCAGCCCGGCCTGCTCCCTCTCACAGTCCAGGAGCCCTTGGGGGATGTCTTACTGATACCGTATGGGGAGCGGGCCTACACTGCAGTCTGGCCTCCCTCTGTGAGAGGCCACTGGGCTGATCAGGGGAAGGTGCTGCCCCCATCACTCCACAACTCCTGCTGCTACTGCTGCTGCCACCCTGTTGGCCCTCACAGCTGCTGTGGCTTTGTCTGGAAGGATGTCCGGAAGGAGGTTCAGCTGCCCAGCCTAACTAGCATATTATACTTTTATTATTACTACTATAGATAGACCTAGACCTGCAAACAAGAGGAAAACAACCCAAACTTCTAATCTATGAGAGATGTACTTTCTGAGGAAAGATCCTATTTTCTCTCAAAAGGAAGGAGAAGCCTGCTTGGCTGAATAAACTCCCAGACAATACAATCTTTTTCCTTTTATTAAAAAAAGAATTTATGAAGCAAAGACTAAAGCAGTCTTCTCCCAAAGGTGCTTTGTTTGTGTTTGTTTTTGCCATCTATGGAATCAACATCTTCACAATAATGAACTTTGACTTGGTAAGGTCATTTCAATTTATCAATGACTTCTGCATGTCTAATGAAATAAAAGGAAAAAAAAGACATCTCCATGTGTTCTTATAGTCTCACTTCAATATCACTTTCGTGATCAGGACTGATTTGTATTAGTTTTTATTATTTGGGGCAAGAGGTTGCTTATTTTTATTACTGTTAAACATCAGGGCACTTTTGGGCACACAGCATGTGCTCAATCAATACACACTGTCTTATTTTCAACCAAATTCTTATGAACAATCAGAAAAGTAGGCAGAGCATGACTGAGGTGGAGATATGAATGATAGGGATGAATTTTTTCCCCAAAGTCATTTTTTTTCTTCAACCTTAAAATTAGAACCTTAATGTTATAACATGATTGAAAGTCTGGGACCAGATCTAAGAAATGGATCAAATTTCATACAAAATCTGCTCTGTAATAACATTTCATATTCTTAATAACACCCTGGTCTAAATATTGACAGTGAGTTGCCACTTGGGAGACCAGAGGATGATAAAAAATATATTAAGAATATCAGCTTTCTTCCCTTAAGGTTCAATAATTGGTAAAATAACAGCAGCACTTTCTTGAGTGATTCTGAATTGATCTTCAATGAAGGTGCAAATGATCACAAATTTCATGAAATGTGCCTCTGTGTGTTGGTATCCAGTAAGTGGCAAATAATTAAAACTTTAAAACTTCTATGTGCATGAATTTGGCAACTCTAAAGTTTAATAAGAGAGTGATTCAGAGCCTAAACCAGCCGTGGGCAAACTACGGCCCACTGGCTGGATCCAGCCCGTTCAGCTGTTCTATCCGGCCCGCGGAGCCGAAAGAGCAGAGGGACCTCTTGCTCTCCCCTCCGCTCCTTCACCAGCAGCCCAAGATGAGAGTGCCAGCATGGTCAGGTTGCTTTTGTTCCAGCCATCTGGTCCAGTTTAAGAACCCATTGTGGCCCTCGAGTCAAAAAGTTTGCCCACCCCTGGAACAGTCGCCTTGTCTAAGCTGATTGTATGCACAAGCTGGATCAGGTTGGGGCTGGCAGTGGGAAGGGCCTGAGTGGCTCCTGAACTACAGCAAAACAGCCAGAACCTTTCAGAAGTTACTCCCCCAAGGAACTGAGATCTCATTGTGTCTTCACCAACCTGGCTTTGACTCCTTGTGGGCAGGTCAGGGCACATCTATACTTGCTCTGTTTCTGAAATGGTTCTATCTTTGAAATGGGGAAGTATAGGATTTAGTAAAAATCCTAGATACAATTTCCACACAACACAAAACTGAACATTATACACATACACACACACTCTTTTTAAAAAATTATCACCTGAGGACATGCTTTCCCCCCTCATTGATTTTAGAGAGAGAGGACGGGAGAGGGAGAAGAGAGAGAAACACTGAAGTGAGAAAGAAATACTGATTGGCTGCCTCGAGTGTGCACGACTGGAGATTGAACCCACAACCTAACCTACTAGTAGGTATGGGCCCCGACCAGGAATCGAACCTGAAACCTTTTGGTGTTCAGAACAATGCTCCAACCAGCTAAGCAAACAGACCAGGGCTCTCACACACACATCTTTCCTGATACCTTTTGTATTGTTTACTCCAGATTATAGTTAATTATTTTAAATTAAAATTTAACATCATTAGCAGCTTTAAATTAATTTATATGTAATGTAAATACTTAATTTCTTTATTTTCTATCTTTACAATATATCCTAAATACCCAACAGTGACTATTATTTATCTTAGATTATAAATCTTGATAGAAAGGTGCCATCTGTATAATAATGTATTAACCTACCCTAAAGTGTAACATTATATACGGTTAACATTCAACAAGTCATTTTAATAATACTGCATAATATTGTTATTGATATTTAGCAATGATAATATTGTGGGGGGTAGAGTAATCTCTCAAGCTACAGTAGTTACACACACATACACATATACTCATATGTACATACACACAGACACATATACATGTATAAAGAAATAAAATGTTTCTTTCCTTTTCATATTCCCCCCATTTTAATGGAAAAACCACTATGTTAATGTTTATTGGGCCAGTACTTTGCTATCATCAGTAATTTTTTATAACAGTGGTTCTCATTTTGTACTTTTTTTTTTTTTCAGAATATCCTGGGAAGCTTGGTAATCAGCACTCTCCCCACCGAAAATAGTTTGCCTGAACAGGCTCAGCTAGGAAGTGGGGTGGGAGGGCGGGGAGTGGGATGAGGAGGAGGGGACAGAGCTTCAGTGGCAAGCAAGCCATTTAAGAAACAAAGGAGGCACCTCAGTGAGTTGTTCATGTGGTACTGAACAACCTACCACATTCAGTTTTAAAAACCAGAGAGGGAGCTAACTGCACATTTAGGGAGGTTTCTTTTATAATATTCCATTACTGCCTAGGAAGGAGGGTAATCATTACATGTATAGAACACAATCTTGAATTTTGAGGGAAAGGTTTGGCAAGACAATTCCAGGAGGACTCATTCATATGATAAATCAAACGAAAGCCCCACACTCCCATCATGCAGTGTACACTCTGGCCATAGCCAAATGACAAGGAGGCATCATATGTTGAAGAGTAGCACTTACTGGTCCATCCTATCTAACACTAATAAAAGCGTAATATGCTAATTAGACCAGGAAACCTTCCAGACAAAGCCATGGTGGTGGAGCCGAGGCAGAGGTAGTTAGGGGCAATCAGGCCGGGAAGGGAAGGCAGTTGGGGGCGAGCAGGCTAGCAGAGGGGGCAATTGGAGGTGAGCAGGCAGCAGGTAGAGTGGTTAGAGACAATCAGGCAGGCAGGTAGGTGGGTGGTTAGAAGCCAGCCATCTCAGATTGTGAGAGGGATATCCAACTGCCCACAGGGATCAGGCCTAAACCAGCAGTTGGACATCTCCCGAGGAGTCCCAGATTGGAGAGGGTGCAGGCCGGGCTGAGGGACACCCTGTCCCCTGTGCACAAATTTTGTGTACTGGGCCTCTAGTTTTACTAAAACAGCTTAGGTGTACTAGGCACTAAAGACCTCAAACCTCTCCAACCACTACAAAAACAGTAACAAAAAGTGGGGCATTTTATTCATTTAAAAAGTCTCATGGAGTTCCTATCCAGAGGTTGGTCAATAGTTAAAAATGTTAATAGCTAACAATATTCAACAGATAGAATGCATTCCCTCTAAGCAATAAGAGTGTGGATTTGGTTACTTTTCTACTGATTTTAAAACTAGTGAAGCTCCAAGTCCCACAGGAAATTCAAATGAAAAGGTATTAACAACACTGCTGTCATTTGAAAAATAAACCGACTGTAACAGTCTAGGATATTTTATTTTTCTTCACAAAGAACCTACTGGAATTTGAATATTTCTTCGCTTATCATTGACAACTCATCTAGAGCGGTAGAAGGAAATTGAACTGTTAACAAAAGAAATGTCTTAGTGCAATAGACTTACCAAATGAGAAAAGAAAAAAATAAATATAAAAACTCAAAGCTGCAGAGATTCATTTAATTTGGCTACTTCCTTGGAAAGCACTCTGAATGATGGGAATAGGAAGGAGGGAAAAAAGATCGATTCTTATTTAGAGGAACTGACAGCAATTGAAATTGAAATGTTCATATGAAAGAGAAAACCATTAAACACTGTAGGTGATTTGACAATTCCACTTTTTCCCCACAGTTTACGGTGTTATTTTAGGCAACCTAATATGCAGTGTCTAGCAGGTCAATTGACAAATTTAGAAATCTCTTGATGTTAAAAAAAAAAAAAAAAGTGCTTGAGTAGAGGTTTTGCAGATTGCAAAATCTGGGTAGACTGGGTAATGCAAACCTTAGAACAGTGTTTCCCAAACTTCTCTCATGATGAGAATCACCTGGTGGAGTTATTAAAATACAGATTCCTGAATCCCAACTAAGAAGTGTTTAACTAGAATTTTGGGGAACATATAGGTAAAATTGTATACTTAACTAGTGCTCTAAGGTTAGGTACATATAGAGCCTTCTTTTTTTTTGGTTGATGCTTAGATTCCTTATATGG
Organism: Vespertilio murinus; assembly: GCA_963924515.1. Taxonomy (NCBI): domain Eukaryota; kingdom Metazoa; phylum Chordata; class Mammalia; order Chiroptera; family Vespertilionidae; genus Vespertilio; species Vespertilio murinus. The sequence goes on from OZ004717.1 coordinate 21,806,388, forward strand.
CAAGTATCCTTTCTGATAAGTAATCACTGTGGAAGAAGCTATTTTAATTTCTGAGTGGTTCCTCTCTCAAAGGGGGCGCTAGATATACCAGTCTTTTGTGGGTAGGAAAAGGGGGCTGGGAAGGCAACGGCAAGATTATCTAAAGTGATTCCAAATAAATATACCCCAAAACCAGTTCAGGTGCACAGGTGTAAGAGAAACCCAATTCCAGAGTGCCACTGGGCTGTTGCCTCCTCAATTAGACTCTCAGTTGGGTAAACATCTTCCCAGAGTCCGTCTGCCTGAGCTTTAGGAGATTTCTGGTTCTCTATACACCCCTACATTCACCTTCCCACCCCTGAAAAACTCGAGATTCCTCCAATAATACTCTACATGTCACATGAGCTACCGTTTACTGAGCGTTTTATATGCCAGGCATTTTGCCAGGCACCTCATATCTTTGGTTATATTAATCATTAATAAAGAAAAGTCTGAATGGCTACTGCTTAGGAGTGAGCCTGTGACGTCAGAATTGTAAAGCAAACATGGCCGACATTCTTGCACTCTTTCCTCCGGGTAAAAATCGACAAGTCCTCTGGGACTATTTTCCCAATCGGCGGAGTTAAGTCCATTCTGAAGTACCCGGAGCATAGTTTTATGCTTTTTGATGATGTGTATGGGCTTCGTGGCTGCACCTTTGCTTTCAATTTTCAAGCACGGTACAAGAGTTAGATGCTTATATCTGTGAGTTGAAGGATACTGATGTATATCAGGATAAGTTCTACCTAAAGGTGGCCTGCTTTACGGCATGGGCTTAACGGACATGCTGCCATTTAAAAAAAGGAGAAAGGACAGTAGACCATCTACCGCGCTGTACGTTTAACATGGGGACTGGTCCCAACTAAAAAAGTGATTGAGTATCCCTCTGTGCATTCTAGGTAATTTGACTTGTAAAAAAAAGCCACAGCAACATCACTTATGCTCCAGTTATCAGAGTGCATTCAAGTTCAGAGCACTGCACAACATGTAACAATTACGTCGGTGCTTTCTATGAGTTATAATTGCCTCTTGTATGATTACTGATAATTTCAGGTAATTGTCAGCAATATGAAAGAGCTCTTTGTGGTCCCACACTGGATATTACCCTGAGGAAGGCCTGGCAGAGATGGGAGGGGGGCCGAGGAAGGGAGAGCGAGCTTCTCCGGGATGATGTGCTTGGTTCATTTTCTAAAATAAACACCCGGCTGGACTCTGAGGATTTAGTTACCGCATGTGACAACCATATGCTGAAAGACAGCACCAGCTTTTGCAAGGAAGAGAAAGGATCCATAAAAAAATTCTTCCGTCTTCGCATCCCTGACTTTTCAGAAAATGTAGTGCATTGAAACCGTGTGGAAGCCGAACCTGAATGTTTTATTGTTTGGTTTGGTTTTTTGGGGGTTTTTTACATCTGAGATATCTGAACTGGCAGGCGTGGCGAGAGATCACACCGAACGGGTGCCAGGGATTTCCAAACACGGCCATGACTACTGTCAGGAAAGAAAAAGCGCCCGAACACAACATGAGCCAATTTTTCTCCTCACTTCGATAGGGGTAGAGGGAGTATAAATAAGATAATTTTAACTTGTAAATGCTCAGTGGACTCTATAGGGTAACACATTTAGCCCAGGAAGCGTAGATGAGTTCGCTGTTTCTGAAAATATATAACCTGTTCGTGAACATACAGGCTCTCCGTGGTACAATGTGGTGTGATGAAGAACTGGATTCCCAGGAAAAGCAATCGGAAAAGCAGGTGGTGTATGCCTCTCCTCTGGAACACTCATCATTAAGGTGTCTGAGGATAATCACTTCCATTTTTGCTTTATCCAAATATCAAAAGATCAGAGTGGCTCAATTCACTGTTTCTTATGCAAATGCACCCTCCCCACCCCCCTCCCCACCCCCTCCACCACACTGCTGTAGAAAGGAGAAGACCAAAAAAGACAGTAAAACTCCAATCAGCCCCAGAGAAAGGTTAAAGCCATTCCTTTTTATATCCATTCTGGGTAGTGATCCATAAAAAATAATTAGGACAAGGGTAAACCTATTATGGAGCACAGACTCGCCATCAGTCTTGTCAATCTGTATTTGCTCAGGCACTAAAGATTTGTTGGGCTCTGTGTATATGTATAATTAAAATGTACATTCACTGCCTATGTATACATTTCTCTTCCTTTGTGTCACTCAGTCCACGTCTGTGAGAATTCCTGCCGGCCTCTGGCCTCTTCCCTTTGAGTCTACACGGGCTTCCCTGCGCATGCTAATCCGAAGATGGTAGGGCTTGCCACCTCTCCATTTTATTTTATTTTTCACACCCTTTCTAACTATCCATCACGCAGCGTTATCTCTCCCCAGCACTCCCTGTCTGTTGCATTTCCCTTGATCCTCCCCCTGAGCTAAGCTCCTTTCACACCATGTCTCTTTCCTTCATCCCCCTGCAGAGCAGAGGTGGCTGGGCACAGGGCTCTGGCTCTCAGAGGCCGCGATGGGGAGCCTGGGGGGGTGGGGGCAGGATTTTGGATTAAAGACCTGTCAGAGCTGGCCTGAAGGAGGGCGCATTCGAAATCGTTTCTCTTATTGAGAGATAAGTGTTCACTGTCATTTAGCCTCCCATTCTTGCGTTTCCCTTTCCCACTGCGTCCCTATTTATCCTCCCGCCGCCTGCATATTTGATCATGTTATTGCTGATAGTGTCACAGTACCAGATATGCGCACGTATGGCTGAGGTGACGGATGCGTGACCCTGGGCGCGTCCTGTGCTTAACCCGCCCATGTGGGCTCCATCCCAGACTGTTGGGGCCGCCCCGATGATCTCTACCCAGGTCCTTGTTTTCCTTCAAGGTAATAATAATGCTAAGCGACAGGGCCAAGAATTTATTAGGCTTCTTTCTTCCCGGGTAATTAAATGGCCTATCCTTGTCACCACCTCCTTTTGTTGGCCTTCAGCCAGACTCAGAAGTATTGAGCAAAGGCAGAAGGTCCCCCCTTCACTGTGTGAGGATATTTTTGCCTGGTTTTTCAAGCTCACTTTGGATTGCTCATTCTCTCTTTTAAACATATTTTCTTTTATTCCAGAGAGAAAGGGAGAGGGAGAGAGAGGTAGAAGCATCAATGATGAGAGGGAATCATCAGTTGGTTGCCTTCTGCACGTCCACTCAGCCCGCTACCCAAGCATGTGCCCTCACTGGGAATGGAACCGTGACCTCCTGGTTCATAGGTAAATGCTCAACCACTGAAACACACTGGCTGGACAGATTGCTCTTTGTTAAAGCGACTTACTATACATATTTGTCAAGAGACAATGCATTGTTCCAAGGAAGTACTGGTTAGTTAACAAGGTCTATCATACGGTAATCCACATCCCCAATTTGCCCAGTATTCCCCACATTGTGAGCTCTCAGGGTAAGAATGTGCCCTCCCTTAACTCTGCCATGTTTATAATTCTCATTATAGAGGTCACTCTATAATGGGGGGATGGGGGCAAAAGAAAAGTTTTTCATCAGTCTTTGGGAGACCTAAACACATCCGTTCTAGGTTTGGAGTAACTCAAACACTCATGTACCAAACTAAGTTCCAAATGAATGCCCACCCCTAAAGAAATTACCAACACAAAGTTCAGTAATAAATTATCATCTCCAGTTAGCAAACATAAGTTTTAATGAAATTTCCATCAAAGAAAAAAAAAACAAAGAATTATTTTTTATTGATTTTAACGAGGAAGGAAGAGGGAGATAGAAACGTCAATGATGAGAATCACCAATCGGCTGCCTCCTGCACGCCCCACACCGGGGACTGAACCTGCAACCTGGGCATGTGTCCTGACCAGGAATTGACCCCTGACCTCCTGGTTCATAGGTCTGAGCCACAGCTGGCTGGGCTAAAGAGACATTTTTTTAAAGTTGCTATTAAACTTTTACTCTGTTTGTGACAATTCCAGATTAAGGAAGTTAACATCCAGTTTAAATGTAATTGCTTTACGTGTACTGTGAGATGAAAAAGATTGAAAATTGCTGGCTTAATGAATTTTTTTTAATTTGTTATTCACATGAATTTTAAAAACCCTAAGATAGTGTGTTGCTCCTGAGAGCATAGGCAAGTAGCCCTGAGAAGGTCATCCCGAGATAGATTATTCTGGTGTAAACACATTTTATACATTTTCACATGATGGATTTTGTTTAGATCTCTCTACTTAATGAAATACACAGTGTTCCTGGGCGCTTTGGTCCTTGGAGGTCATTCTGATATTTGAGATTTCTCTGGCTGAAAATGCAATTTTATCGGGCTTTACAAAATGTACTCTTTAGAAAGATAACTAACTCATAACATATATTTTGTACCTGAAAACAGTTGGCCCCATTGAGCCAAAAGGGTGGCACAACACATGTGTGCTGCAATATAGAAAACTTTTTAAATTAACGCTGGGAACTGCAAACCTTCAGAGTTGGCTGACTTAGCACATGGTTCATTGAAAACTGCAAGGTGTGTGTGTGTGTGTGTGTGTGTGTGTGTGTGTGTGTGTTGGGGAGGGGTGCTCCCTCAACCTCTTGTGGAAATGGAAGTTATTATTTGCATGTGGACAAAAAGACACATGTAATGCCATGTCTGGCCTTCGCCGAATCCACCAAGTTGAAAGCAAACACTAATGTCAGAGGGGCTGACCCAGAAACAATGAGGCAGCCAACTGCTGCCACACTGTGTGGGATCCCATGTCCACTTTTATCAGATGCGCATTGTAAACTACACATCACAGATGGCTCCCAGTGCTCTGAGAGCAGAGCTAACTTCTCACAGGGCATTTCCCCCTTTTCATTATTTGGTCTATATCCCTGCCTGGCAAAACCCCACCTTAGAAATTCAACTTAGTCTGCTCAACACCTCCAGCTGTCCCACTGAATCAGACTCGAGAATAATACACAAGCCTTGTGACTGGTGTTCCTTGAAATTCAAGGTCAGTAACTCAAGGGCATCTCAGGGCTCCTGGACATCAGTGCTACAGGTCCCCGATCTAACCATGTGCGCACTCCCCTCCCGCAGACCCCCTCTGGGCTCACTGGTGAGCAGCAACTCCAATTTTTATTTCTGAGGAAAGAGCCAGTAGGACAGAGCTTCCCTGTCTCAGTCCTGCCATCCTATCTCTGGGCCCATTTGCTCTGCTTTCTGTCTGGTAGCTAGGATGTTCCTATGTGACACCAAACCGTCCATTTCTACACTAGACCTCACACCCTCGTGCCTACTTCAGAACATCACACTGGCACATGTGATAGGTCATCTCAGCCTCTTAGAAGTAGATTTCTATACCTTCACTCCATGTCCTCCTCCAGCTCCCATTCCATTTCTTTCCCTCCTTCCTCTTAACTCTTTTCTGCTTCTTCCTAATCTCCCCGATTTCTCATTACCAGATGCTCCACTTCAATCCCTGCATATTTTCTCTAAGGGAACTTACCCAGTCTCAAGACTTTAAATATCATTCATACATGAATGCCTCCCAAATGTATACCCACAGCCTGGACTTCTCCCGGTACTTCATCTACCCAGCTGCCTGCCCAACACCCCCCACTGGGAACATCTAACTGAGAATCTCCAATTCCCATTCTCTCACCATAATCTGATTTTTCCTGTAGTTCTCCGATTCAGTTAATAACTATCGTGATCTTCCAATTGCTCACGCCACAAACCATGAGTCAATCTTAACAGCTTCTTATCTCTTGTGCACACACCTACATGTGATCCATCTTCAAAAGGCTTTGGCTCTATCTTCCAAACACACCACATCTCTGACCCATCCTTGCCATCGCCATCACCACGGCTCCCACGCTGCCCCACCTCTCTCTGCCCCCTGGATGAAGACAATACCTCCCTACGTGGAATGGCCCTCTTTCCTCTTGCTCCCGTATAGTCCATTCTCAACACAGCAGTCGGTAACCGATGTCTGATGATATCAAAACCCAAGCTCGCTTTACAAACTCCCTCAGAGTCAAAGCAAAATGCTCACAATTGCCTCCCAGGCTTTGCATGGGCCACAACCACCACCCGGTTCTCTGATCTCGTGGCTTATCGCTCTTCTCATTCCTTTCTGTGCAGGCCACATGGGCTGCTGCTTGCTGTTTCTCCAGCACGTCACATACCCTGTGTCAAGGTCTTTGTATTGTGTGCTGGAAGGCTTTTGCCAGACAACCATGTGGCTAGCTCCCGTATTCCCTCTTACTTGGAGAGGCCTTCCCTGGCCACCCTATACTGTCCCCTTCCCTGGTCACCCTCTACTATACCCCTTCTGCCCATCCTAGCCCACACCACTTTCTCCCTTTACCTTACTTTATAAATACTTTTTCTATGACAATAGTCACCACTTCACATTATGCATTTACTTGTTTGTTCATCAGTTAAAACTCTTACTAGAATGTAGACTCCATCAGGACAATGATTTTTTGACACGTGTCTGTGTGGCCAGACCCCAGGCCAGTGCCTGATCTATAGCAGAAGTTCTATAACTATTAGGTGAATGAAAGAACAGCCGCACAGTTCATCAGTGGCCTCTCACATTGTGTCCCCATCATACCAAGCTGTGCCTTTCCCAATGATCCCACATGCTCACGTCCATACGCTCCATATGCCGTTCCCTGTCACGAGAACACTTGTCCCATCTCCCTGTCCACTGGATGGACAGCTTGAAATGCCTGTGATGTTTCACAAATGTCTCTGAAACCTGCCTGCTTCTCCCTACCTCTTCTTGACTCCCAAAGTAGTTCAACAGAAAGCAGCTCCACGGATGAAGTCAGGTGCATAAATCCATAACCCTGTCTCCTAGAGAACAGAGTGTTGACAAATATCTGCTCTGGGCCACAGCTTTGTTGGCATCAGTGAAACTTCCTAAATGACAAGTTTGTAAATACTGGAGTATCTAATTGCATTTTATTATAATTATTTTACTTTTCTATGTCCTTCCCAAAACAGAATACAGGGACCCCATTTTTTTTTTACCCAGAGTTGGCAAAATCTGAGTAAGTTTATAGAGACTAAATGGATACAATCTACAGATCATAAATAACACTTACTGAAAGCATATTAAAATCCTGCTGCTTTACATGGGATATCTCACTTAAGCATCTGAAAAATAACATAAGGTAGGAATTATGAAGTCCCTTTACGTTTGTGGAACCCTAAGCTCAGACGAGTAAAATAATTATGGCCAAGGTCACACGATGACAGTGGCAGAGCCTGGGACTGAGCTGTTTAACCTCAACCATCTGGCTCATGATGTCATCTGGCCTCAGAAGGGCTGCCAAGAAGACCAGGGAAGGTTCCCCAATCTGGCTACGGATCAGAATAGCTTGAGATGCTTGAGAAAATGCAAAGTCTTTGGTTTCACCCCTAGAAACGGTTTTGTTAACTTTGGGATGAAGCCCTAAGAGCCATCTTTTAATAGACACCTCAAGGGATTCTGATGCTGCCAACTCACTGACCAGGTGTAGCCAACAGAAAACAGCACACCGAATGGGGGAGATTGGGAGGAACTTAATGAAGGGACCACTTATAAAGGTGCAGGCTGGGATGAGGTAGAGTAGAATACCCACAGAGAGCTGTTCAGACCTCTAGGCTGAAAGGGGCAGGTGAGGAAGAAGTTGCCAGAAGGTTGCACAGTTGCTATAGCTGCCAGAGAAGACATCCTGGCAGAAGCTTGAGCATCCAATCCAAGACCAAAGGCAATCAGAAACCAGAAAGCAGGAGAGCCCGGCTACAGTCCATAGAGGGCAGCCACACAAGGTCTGGGGCGAAGTGGAGAAAGGAGATATATCCTATCTGAAGGGCTAGTAGACAGAGAGTCAGTTTCCTTGGGAAGGTATGCTGGTCCAGTAATTGCACTGGACACATCAGGCATCCTTCACTCTCAGCTCTGACTCATACAATCACTGCCTGCTGAATACTTCCCTATCCCACAGGCATGGCACATGAAGCCTGCCCATCCTCCGGCATTCCTACCCAATGAACAGACCCCAGGCTCCTGGCCGGAATCTAGGGAGTCTTCCATATCTCTTCTCTCTCCCTTCCTTCCAATCAGTTGATAGCAGATCCTTCTGGGTTCTCTATATTTGCTCTCTCAGCGCCTTCCCCTTTTCTTCTTTCTCACGGCCATTTTTGCTTGAGGCCTCATCATCTCTGCCTGGATCTTTGCAGGAGCCTTATAATTGGTCTCCTTGCTTCAAACTAGTCTCCTCAGAGTCGATGAAGCATTCTTTTCAAAATGAAAACCTGATCCTATTTCTCCCAAGCTTCCTATCCTGCACTGGTTCCTCCGTAGCATATAGGTAAACTACAGACACCAACTATGAATGCACAATGTTTCCTCATTTCCATTTCTCCATAATTTTTGCTAATGTAGAGAAACACTCAATTTTTCCATATGTACTGTGGATGAAAGTCTGTTAATTCTAGTGTTTTATCAGTCCATCAATCATACATGTTCTAGGCACATAATTTAATAAGCAAAAGATGATATAATTGATTTTTTTCTACTACTGATACCAATTTTTATATTTTCTTTCCTTACAATATTAGAATCTCCAAAACAATGCTGAATAATAATGGTGACAGTATCCCTCCTTGTCTGGTTCAGTTTAACTGAAATGATTTCAGTGTTTTGCCATTTAAGACAATGTTTGTTAGCCACTGTTTTGGGGTAAATAGTCTTTATTACATTTTGAAATAACCACCTATTGCTACTTAACCTTTAACTTGTTTCTTTAATTAGAAATACCTGCTGGGATTTAGGAAATGCCTTTAAAAGCACTTTAATACAATATCATTATTTTCCTTTATTTTGTTATAGAAATTAATTACATAGATAGACTTCCTGACAGTGAATATTTTTCCATTTCTGGAAAAAAGCTTACTTAGTTACAGCGTATTATTCATTGTCATAATTATATTATTTGATAGGTATAGCCATATAATGTTGGTCTGTAGTTTCTGTTCTTTATACTATTTTTATCATTTTTGCTATAACTGTTATACATGTCTTCCTTTGTAGTCTGGAATAGTGCAGTGACACTAAGATTAACTGCTTGCTGATCAGCAGAGATCTTAGCTGTATAACAGTCTGGTTCTTGTGATTTCTGAAATGGGAGACCTTTAACTATGTTTCTCGTATCAGCTAAATATTATACAAATTTTCTTCTTCCTAAAGAAAATATGTACCGTATTTGCCGGCGTATAAGACAATTTTTTGGCCCTGAAAAATACGTATTTGCCAGCATATAAGACGACTGGGCGTATAAGAAGACCCCCTAACATTTCCACTAAAAATACAGAGTTTGTCATATACTCGCCGTATAAGACTACCCCCCACTTGGAGGCATATTTTTCAGGGCCAAAAAATCGTCTTATACGCCGGCAAATACGGTAAGTTTAAACTTAACTTATGTAAAGTAAGAGTCATTCTTTTTGGCAGACAGCTCTGTAAGTTTTGGCCAATGACAGAGTCATGAATGGGCCATGACGGGGGCCTGCTTCTCCTTTTCCTTTGGCCAAAAAGTTGGGGCTCTCTGAGTTTTAGACACCCCACAGTCTGGTCCACACTTCTGTGCAACTGATGCTGCCCTCAGGCCAAGTGGAGAGAGCAAAGAGAAAAATAATGGGCTTTACCTTTCGCACCCCCCCCCCATCACTCATTGGACCACAATAATCCCTTTTCTCGATTCTTCTGGCTATAGGCCATTTTCTTTCAAGATTTTAGATGCCACCCTTGGGATGAGGCTGAGAGGAAATCAAAACAAAATGAAGGAAAAAGGGAGATTCCTCCCACACTCTCCAGTTTGCAGGAGGCCCCTCCCTGGCCACGGGCACTGGCACAGTTCAGTGGCCGGGGCTGCCCTCAGAGCCGCCGGGGCTGGAGGAGGAAAACACCAGGCACCTCACTACTGCACTAGTTTGTCAGGTTCTGACTCCTCCCAATCTGTCTGTGTGGTTTCCTTTTCAGAGACCTCGGGTCATTGCTTTGGGGATTCTGTCCAGGACTTATGGTTGCCATCAGGGGAAGAAATGGCCCTGGTGGGCTTCTGGGTCTTGGCCAGCACCAGAAATGGCATCGTTTGCATCCAAACCATTTCATTGGGGCTTTCAAATTTATTGTCACAAGGGTGAATGTTTTACCATTCTCTATCTGTGGTTTTATCACCTTCCTTGCTCCTAATTATGTATATTTTTTGTTGTTTCTCTCTACAGTAACAAAGAAGTTATCAATTCTATTGGTCTTTTCAAAGCACCAGATTTTGGACACATTTAGCTTTTCTACAAGTCATTAATTTTCTAATTGAACAAGTTAAGCCCTTATCTTGAATGCTTCTCTTTTTCTACATGTATTATTTTTATGTTCTTTTTCTAAATTTTTAAGATACATTTCATGTCCCTTTATTATACTTTTAAAATATTGATGTTCTCTTAAGTTAAGCTTTTAATATGTCTCATAGATTTTGGTAGAAAAAAATTTTAATTGCTTTTTAGGTGGTTTATAATTCAATTTTTTACTTCTATTCTTATCCAAGGGTAATTTAGAAAAATTTTAGTAACACGTAATTAAGAGCTTTATGGTCAGCATTTTGCACTGATTTCCTTTTTAGAATTATTTTTAACTATTAGATTATGATTTAAGAAAATGGCTTATTAAAATTTAAGCCTAAGAACATATTTGGAATTATTCCACAGATAAGCAAAAATAGATATACTTTTCCCATTTATAGAATTGAAAGTTAAATATTTTCAATTTTGTTTATTAAAATACATAGTTTGTCTGACACTGGGTAATTCTGAAAGATGTGTAGCAAGATCACACACTAAAATCTTATTAATATCAAGTTTTAATAAATTTCGCTTTGTATTTTTCAGTCTCATTTGTGCATTTATCCTTATAATGAATGTATCATATTTTATATTGTGCCTATTGTAATTAAGTAGTGCCCTTATTTATCCTGTTCAGTGCTTTTCACCTTAAATTCCCATGTTTGCTGTTAAAATTATAATCTCTATTTTTTTTCTTGGTATCTACGTGCACATTACTGTAATTTAAACCGGTTTTTCATCTCTTTGATTTAAAAGTGCTTCTATGTTGCTGAGTTTTAACTGAATCTGTATAAAATTGGAAGGGAATTTGTCATGTTTACAATAATAAGCAACTGATACACAATTCCATTCTTTGTATCTTCTACTATTTTACTTTGATATTCTCTTTTCCCTCCTTTTCTGGGCTTAGTCTAGTTACCCTTCACTGCCTCCTCTGTTTGTAACCTGGTTGATGTCTAAGTTCTGTCTTTCTTGAGAGAATTAGGAAAAACTGAATGTGGACTTAGAGTTGTTCTTTTGTTAGGCATAATAACGTTATCGTGGCTACCCTTTTTAAAAAACAGAAGTTCTCATCTATTATAGTTACACACTAGTATATTTTTCAATGAAATTATAGTATGCCTGCTTACTTTACAACACCCCAACATTGTGTGTGTGTGTGGGGGGGGTGGATAATAGTTGGACCAATACATATGACTATATATTTGTTGAAACAAAATATTAGGTAACTGGGAGTCCACTTTGTCATTTAAAAAAAACAAACTATTTTGTGTATGTGTGAATATTTCATATTAAAATTTAAGAAAAAACTCATTTTTTTATTAATACAAAGGCTTTTTTTGTGTTGTTACTAAACCTCCTCCATGTTTATGTTATTGTTTTCATTAATGTTACTGGTGGTCTCCTCCTGAACTTCCACAGCACTATGTCAGGGTCAGCAACTGTTTCTGTGAAGGACCTGAAGGTAACTCAGACTTTGTGGGCCAGGAGGCAAGACTGAAGGTATTATGTAGTTACATGTATAGCAGGAGAGAGAAATCAATATATAATAGCAAGAATTGAGTATAGTTTTTAGAAAATATTTTTTATTGATTTCAGAAATGAAGGGAGAGGGAGAGAAAGATAGAAACATCAATGATGAGAGAGAATCATTGATTGGCTGCCTCCTGCACTCCCCACACTGGGGATTGAGCTTGCAATCTGGGTATGTACCCTGATCGGGAATCGAACCGTGACCTCCTGGTTCACAGGGTTGACACTCAACCACTGAGCCATACCAGCTAGACAAATACAGTTTTTGTAATACAAGCCTAACGTCTACTAATGAGAAGAGTGAATTTTTTTATGGGTAAATTTTGCTTAATTGAGGTGCAAAAAAGCTCCTACCTATCATCACGGTAGAAATGTGGCCCCTCCTCTAAAGCCTTTCTTTACTTCTCTGCAATACAGTGATGTTTGGGTACTCAGCAGAATGCATTATCTGCATCTTCTTTTCTTTTGCTCCTTAAATACTGTACTGAACTTTTCACCGAAGGAGGCAGATTAAGAGTATGGGGTCTGAGGTAAGATTTTCTGGGTTCAAATGCCAGCTGACTGACCCATTAGCTCTATCTAACGACTTAACCCATCTAGAAGCTCTGGGCACCTCCTCTACAAAAGGACTCTTAGCACATCTAAGAGTACAACAGAGTTGTAACGATTCATGGAGAAGATAAATGCAAAGATTTAGAAGAAGGCTTGGCACATTGTAAAGCATTTGATGTGGTATTTTTCTTTCAATTTTTTGCCACCATTTAAAACTGTCTGATGATTCTCACCTTGAAAGCAATTCAGTAGCAAGTGATTGGTCTGGTTTTGGTCCATGGGCTGTCATTTGCCAATCTTTGGGGGAGCTACTATCTATTCTGGGTGTTTTACCTATCTTTCCTCTCTCTTGTTTCTGGGATTCTTTTAGAGTTATTTTCCTTTCAGGTCCAGCAGCTAAAGCCCTTTAAGCAATAATCTGCTAAGAGGCAGAAGGCACAATGCACCTACAAACCAGCAATGGCCAGGTTGGCAGTTGCCAGTCCCAGATGTGGTAGACATTTCCACTGTTCACCTTTATACAGTTCCCTCTACCTCTGGCATAGAAAGAATTCCGCTCCTCCCAACTTCCAAAGCTATGTGTACCCATGTGAACTGTTCTATCCAATGAATATGAGAAAAAACGGTATGCATCACTTCTGGGTGAAAACATCTAAAGGTCAGCATCCAAATACTCATTTTTCCCTGCTTCCTGCTACAGTGACTATTGAGTTTCCAGATGACAGAGCCTCAATCAGCCTGGGTCCCTCATGCAGAAACCTCAGATCATGGGTGATTGAGATGTAATATGAAAAAGAAAGAAAGGCTTGCTGTATTTCTGCCTCTGAGATTTGGGGAGTTTTTGTTTCCACAGATTAAACCAAGCCTCCCAGGACTAATATACCATGGCAAGGAACTGTTTCCGCCTTGGATCCCTCAGCTGATAAAGTTGCTATTCTCCTGCTCACATGGAAATAAAAGACTCAGCCTGGTAGTCTTATTCTTCCTCATAGCTCTTTGAGGGCCAGGGTCTTCTCAGAGCCACTATGGGGCTGGTACTGCCCTTAATCCTAATGTCCACAGCACTCTGCAGACCAAGCTTGCTCCAGATAGTCCCCGGGGACTCTCTGCCACCGAACCCCACAATTGACTTGGCTCTTGGCATAGCCCTTGGGTTCTGGATTCCATAAAATCCCCAGGTGCTCCTGCCTAACCCATACCTACTCCACTCAGGAGAGATGGAAAACAATTAGGCTGGAATTAGGAAGCAAGGTGGCAGAGACCTGATTCTGTATCACCATTTTCCCAGGCAAATTCCAAGGTAGAGTTTACAAAGTCATTTTCATCTGGCTCCTGCCTTCTCTCTAGCATCATCTCTCTCAACTTTTCATTCATCTCACACTGGCCTTGTGACATACAGTCTGCTATTCATTTGCTGTCTTCTTTATTATAGCAATGCTGTCATCTTACTTCATCCACTTTCTCACCTCTACTCCCTTCCCCCAAACCCATTCTCAGTTTCATGTTCTTCTGAGTACTCCTATACTTCTGTTCCACCTTCAACATGTGAATGTTCATACTATCTTCAACCATTCCTTTCACAGTCCTGGGCCTGGCATAGGTGTCTAGCCCATGAACAAACATGCATTGTCTTTGACTCCCTTGAACTCTCGAATCTAGCCATGAAGACCCAAATAAATAAGACATTTTTAACAGATAGCTATGCAGAAAGGAAGACAGGATGTGCATGAAAGGATGTATTTGTTTTCCTTGGGAGAAGAGGAATAAAAAACGATCAGAAATGTAGCTAAGGAGCATCAAAAACTTAATTGTACATGTCCAACATGAAGTAATGTAGTCGTGGCAGAAGTGTGTGGCAGCGCATAGGCAATGGACACAAACATTACTAGAGTGCATGAACCCATCCAAATCACTGTTGGAAATATTTGTGAATCTGTCATATGTTCACAAGCAGATTGGAAGGTCCTTAGAGATAAACTCTCCCCAGGACATATTGTAGGCACTAACTGGAATATTTTTTTAATTCATACCATTCTCATCTGTTCTAGCAAAGGAGTAAGAGAAAACACTAATATGTATCAAGGACCTATTACCTGCCAAATATTGTCCTAAGTGTTTTTGCATTTAATACTGTATCCTCACATCATCACTGTTTTAAAAATAATTTACTACTTTATGTTTCAGAAGAAAAATTAAGACCTTTAACTAAATAGGTAAATAATGTAATAATATAGGAAAGTGTGATTACCATCCTTCACCCACACATTTAGACATTCTACAAAGGCTACTACTGTCTAATGTGGTGTGATCCTTCCTGTCCCTTTCCCATACATGTATATTTATGTACACGTATATTCAAGTTGAATGATATTATACTTAATAATTCTATTATTCATGATTCCATAATATTATTTGTGTGTCTACCTCATTCATTTAAATATCTGCAAAACATTCCATAGAATGTATATACCATGACTGACCAGCTAGCCCTTTTTGATGGTCATTTGTTTGTTTCCAGTTTTTCACTCTGATGGATGCACCATCATTTAACTACTCTCCTCTTGATAAAGGTTCTTAATTTTTTCTCTACAACAAAATATTCTGAAACAAAAATCCTTTTACATATATTATTGTGCACAATTGAAGAATTCTTGATGGATTCTTATAAGTTGAATTGCTTGATTAAAGGGTATATACATTTTGCATATTGGAATTATTGCCAATATAACTTAAACAGGAGCTTTATTTAAAAATGCCTATTAATACTATATGAAATTTTTCCTTGTCCCACGTAACTTGCTTTTTCATTTTTGCCAAAGGAATGCCATTCTTTGACAAATGAATCTTTTTTATTAATGGGGTTGAGTCTTTCTATATATTTATTATGATGTAAAATTTTCTTCTCTGAATTGTTTATTACTTTATCCCATTTATCTACTTGTCTTACTGATTTGCTGTGGATATGAATTTTACAAAGTCTGTTATAGATATTAACTCAAGGTCTACTATATATGTCCCAAATATTTTCTCCCACATTTCCAACTACATTTAACTGTGTTCACAATGACTTTGTCTCTAGAAACCCTTAATTTTTGGATGCTTAAGAAAGCCTTTCCCCTATATTGCTTCTGAAACCTTTGAAATGTTTTTTCACACTAGCGCTTGAACCCATCTGGAACTTATATTTGTGTATAGTACAAAGAGAGGAGCTATTTCTGTTTTCTTTCTTTCTCCTGAAAAGTCACGATTTCAATTTTGCTAATGACAAAAATAAAACTCAGAAATGTTAAGAAACTTGCTTGATATTTCAGAGGTAGTGGCAAGTGACTTACCGGAATGTTACCTATTTGGTCCTTTCTACCAAACCAAGCCATCGCCCAAGAGCTATTCATGATACTTTCCACATTAAGACCTTATTACTTAACACTCAGCACAAACAAGCCTAAAAATGTCGCTCACGTCTGCTGTGCTGCTTTAGCAGCAAGAGGTGCCTTGGCATTGCTGATCATGTTTAGAGACACCTGCCAAGATTTGCTTTGCATTTGCTCCGAGATGAAATCACGAAGTTCAGGAATAGAATCTCATTATTATTCAGCACCAACTAGCTATCATAAAAATGAAGATGCCGCGTGAATACATGGAACAGATTGACAGCTGTCAGAGGGGAGGGACATTGGGGGCTGGATGAAATAAGGTGATGGAATTAGCCAAAAAACATACATACATAGCACATGGACCCAGACAAGAGTGTGATGACAGCCAGAGAAAGGAGGTTGGGGTAGGTGGAAGTGGGCAAAAGGGGAATAACTGGAGACAAAAAGAGACTGCTTGGGGCAATGAGTGCACAACGCAGTGTGCAGATGATGTTTTGTTGAGTTGTATACTTACAACTTGTATGGTTTTCTGAACCAATGTCACCCCCAAAATTCAATTGAAAAGTGAGGATTGCTCACATTGACACTTTCTCAAAAGACCATCCTATGCTCTCTTGGCTGATGTGAACATAAGTGATAATAACCATGGAAGAAAAGTAGGTTGTCATTCTATCCAAGACCAGGAAGTCAAACTATTCTGACTTCAGGTAACCAATCCTAAGTCAATCCTGTCCTGCAGCAAGATACACAGAGTTGGCTTTAATGTTTTCTGTTTAATCTATCCAATGGAGCCCATTCCCAGTTGCTAATGGGTTTCTTTGTGTCTGTAAATGCTCCCCATACTGCCCAACCCAAAGCCATGGGATCCTGGGGATTATTCTGCTAGCCACCATGCTGTCACAGGTGATTGAGGAGGGGCGGACCCCTAACACACACTGGGCCAATCAGATAGATTCTCTCTCCAGTTGGAAGCAAAGAATGAAGTCACCCTCATCAAATGACTGAAACCAGATGACATCAACTCTGGAGCTATGGGGTGGCCATGCGCTGTCATATAGACTGGGAAGCAGAGGTACTAACTTTAGGGAAGAGGAGAGGTATGAAATATTACAAACAGAGAAGCAGAGATAATAGATGCAGACAGATTACTCTCTGGGTTTCTAATGACTTTATGGTTGGGATCATTCATTCGTAAACAAATATTTACTGACCACCTAACATGTGCCAGACATCATTTTAGATAACTAGAGACTAGAAGATATATTGTATTATAATAAATTATTATTTTTTGATTAAGCTAATGGCAGGGGTTTCTGTTTGTTTGCTTTTTAACCAGAGACCTATAAGTTATACAGATGCATAAATATAGGAATCTTTTATCTGTGGGATTTTTATATTCTCAGCTGTTTTAGATGCTGTTCCATTTATTAGGCATTCAACCCCTCTCCCTGTATCAAGACTCATTTTATAGGCCTCTTTAATCACCCTAAGGTGACTCCAAGTTCTTCTAAGGTAATGGTTCTCAACTATATGACAACAGGTCCCCAGTGTATTGTGGTCAATTATGAGGTATATCATTAATTTTTAAATTATAATGAAGTACTAAAGTTGGCTAGTGCTTTATGATTCCGCAGCCTTCCAAACCCCTCCAAAGAAGAAACAAGGTCATCTGTAATAATGTCATCCTCACTTGTATTCCCATATATTTTCTTGGTGGAAGAGAAATTGTCCACAGGCATAACCATGGCTGTACAAAGATGTATGTTAGCTCTGTGAAAACCATCCAAGTAGATGGAAGGTTAAGAATTACAGAGACTGTGTCTTCCACAGAATTCTAAACAAATCACAGGAGCCCAGTAAGCAGCAGCTGTGGCTAATGCACCTCTTGCATTCTGCTCCTTAAGTCTGCGCCATTGAAATTGGCCATACAGTCAGTGTCCACATGGACTCTGCTACTTAGCCCTTGGAAAAATGTATCTCCAGCAAAGGTAAAGTCAAATAATAAGGTCAATCAAAGGTAAAAACAAAGTTCTTAACATGTTACTTTTTGGTTGTATTCCTTTCTCATGAGAAATGCCTCTCCCTCAGGCCAAAGGTTCCTTGTAGGACAGTGTTTGGTCAAGGGGTGGGCATATGGCTGCAGTGGGCCAATCAGAAGTTGAAGTGATAGTGCAAGTGTCCTCAAAACTCAACTAGCAGAATCCCGTAAGCCTAGAGCAACAAGAAACTCTTTCCCAGAGAATGAAGCCAACCCAGAAAAACTAGCACTTAGTATTATTTCATTAAACCTTTATGACCCATGGAAGTAGACAGCTATTAAGCCCATTTTTTTCTGATAAGGAAACTAGGACTTTTAAGTCCTTGTCCAAACTCATATAATCAGCAAACAGAAGAGCAGAAATTTCAGTCTTGGTCTCTCTGGCTTGACCTCCAAGGAGGTATATTATGTTTTATGCTTATCCTCCCATTATCCAGTGGATGAAAGAAGTCTCAGATAGTATCAAACCCTATGAATACTATATATTTTCCCCCTTACAGTACATACATACTGTCAGCATCACCACTCTTGCAGTTAGGGGACATCATTAAGTAAAATAAGGGTTATTTGAACACAAGCCCATTTAAACCATGACAGCCCATCTGATAACCCAAAATGGAACTTAGTTCACTTAACGGGCAGGAAGCATATACGGTGTGGAGAGACTGGACAAAGGCATGATTCATGCCCTGCATAGGATGATGCAAGATTTCATCACAGTACTCAGAATGGCATACAATATACAACTTATGGATTATTTCTAGAATTTTCCATTTAATAATTTTTGGAACTATTAAATATTTCTGTAGTTAACCATGGGAAGCAAAACCACAAATAAGGAGGACTACTCTATATAAATTTGTAGCCAATCTGAAAATATCTACTCATGAGATTTGGCAAGTCTTGGGCATCAGTTGATGCATACTTCAGTGCTTTTAAGCTTGGGGTTAAGGGAATTTCATCAGATAAAGAATCAGATAAGTATTTTCAGGTTTGTGGGCTACACAATCTCCATCGAAACTACTCAAACCTGTCATTGCAATGTGCAAGCGATCATAGATAACAACATGTAAATGAACATATGTGGTTGTATTTTGATAAAACTTTACTTACAAATTAGGTAGTGAGAAAAGGTAAGATTTTGCCTGTGGGTAATTTGCTGTTCAAGTTATTACTCACCCTGCAACCAGACCATAAATCCATTACAGACAAATACCATATGGTAAATTGTTCTATATTGTTTTATAATTTACCCATGACTAAACACGTGCAAACACACACTTATTTCAGCAACAAACTGCCAGGCACAAAGTAGACAAATGTACTAATTAAACTGATATGTTAAGTGGTAACGATTTTGAGTATTTTGACTCTTGAAGATGAGTGCTTTCAAATATCTCATTGGCAATAAATTCTAATGCATTAAAATGAGCAGGCCATGCTAGAAGGAGGGCATATACCCTTTGAAAAGGGGCAGTCCATTTTACTGCTTGCACGGATGAAAGAACTGTTAAGCCAGTGAGAAACAGACTACCCTGGCTGCATGAAGAGTAAATGTTAGGTATTTCCTGGCAATAGGAAGATAAGAAGATGCTACCCTCAAGAGATAGCCTCTTTCTTGGAGAGGTGTACATATGATTAGATCATCTCATTTGCAGTGGGAAGGTACTAATTTTCCAACAGCATTTGTTTTTACCATTAAATCACTTCGTGAATGTTTAAGATGTAACTGAAAATCCCCATGAAATAATAATGTTTGCTACAAACATAAATTATTACTTAAATATTGTACTAATAAAAGAACACAATCTTAAATATACCTTTTTTAAGTCTGGTTTCTAAGGGAATGTGTTCCAAGGGCATTGGGAGAAGGAGGCGGCATTCTGATTTCAACTTCTACATCACTAGCTGTGAATACAAGGGAGTTGTCCCCGGTCTTCCAGAGTTAAGAAATCAGAGAACAAATAAAAGGCAAATTTTATGACAGTCGCTTTCACTTAACTAGATCCAAGTGAAAGTTAATTTCTGAGCCTATAAACATTTAGGTAATGATTGTGCCTGTGAATACATTTCAGATAACGCCTTTTATTTCTACTATGAGGAATAGCTTGCCCTTGGACAAAGAAGTCTTGTGTGTAAGATATAAAACAGTGCCATGGGCTTCCCAAGGTTGTCCACATTTTCCTTTCTGCCTGCACTCTTCTCCCTTGCATCCATGGTTGTTCCTAGCCTACACCTCAGTGACCAGGCATCTTCGCACAAGACTAGGGGAAAGGAAGCCAAAAAGAAATAGAAAAAAAAAAGGAATCAAAAAAGTGAAGGAGAGCTGAAACCGGTTTGGCTCAGTGGTAGAGCGTCAGTCTGCGGACTGGAAGGTCCTGGGTTCGATTCCGGTCAAGGGCATGTACATTATTTGCGGGCACATCCCCGGTAGGGGGTATACAAGAGGCAGCTGGTCTATGTTTCTCTCTCATCGACGTTTCTAGCTCTCTATTTCTCTCCCTTCCTCTCTGTAAAATATCAATAAAATATATATTGGGGGAAAAAGTGAAGGATAAAAAGGAAATAAAAAAGGAGAAAAAGGCAACCTAACATGAAGCACGGTGACTACAGTCCCAAGATGAGTGGGTTTGGGAGATGGAACACACAGCATGGTAATTACAGTTAACAACACTGCATTGTTGCCAAGAGAGTACATTTTAAGTGTTCTCACCACAAAAAGGAAATGGTAATTATGTGCTGTGATTGAGGTGTTAGCTAACCCTAAGGGGATAATTATTTTGTAATATATAAATGTATTAAATCAACACGTTGTACAACTGAAACCTACACAATGTTATATGTCAATTATATCTCAATAGAGCTGGAGAAATACTGTATGGTACATACACTTAAAAGTTGCTAAGAGAATAGCGGAAAATGGTTTGGCTCAGTGGATAGAGCGTCGGCCTGCAGACTGAAAAGTCCCAGGTTCGATTCTGGTCAAGGGCATGTACCTTGGTTGCAGGCACATCCCCAGTGGGGGGCGTGCAGGAGGCGGCTGGTGGATGTTGCTCTCTCATCATCGTTTCTAGCTCTCTGTCCCTCTCAATTCCTCTCTGTGTAAAATCAATAAAAATATATTTAAAAAAAAGTTGCTAAGAGAATAGATCTTAAATGTCCTCAAGACATACACATATAGGGTAACTATGTGAGGTGATATTATTAACTAACTTTAGTGTGGTAATCATTTCACAATGCATATCAAACCATCACACTGTACATGTTAAACTTACGTTATATGTTAATTACATGTATTAATAAAGCTGCAAATAAATAAAATGTAAGAAAAAAAATTTTAATGGGAGGGCAGATGAAAGAAGGAAAGGAGGAGAAAAAAATAAAGAGAAGAGTTAAACAGCCTAAGAATAAAGAAAAAAGGGCTACCCCGGCAAAACAAAACAAAACAAAAACAATGATGACAGAGAACCTTGAATGAGCTATTTCACGTCTAGAGCCCTGTGGATTTGGTATTTGTCCCTTGCCTTCATTCGGGCAATCCCCAGAGTCTATTCATTTTGTCCTAAGATTACATTCTCCACTCGTGACTCTAACTACACCTCCAGTGTACAACTTCCAAATCCCATATCTCTATCGCTAATCTATCTTCTAGGCTCTCATTCTGCATCTCCAGTTTTCAGCTGTAGAACAGCCACCTTCATCTCAACCCCTAAGGCGATCCAACAAAAGCTCACCTTTTCCTTCAGCCAGCTTCCCTTTCCCGTACCCCTGCCTCAGTTCATGGTAGAAATGTCAGGGACCTTGACTCCACATTCCTCAACAATAAAGAGTCTTTCATCCTGACATAATTTAGCATCCATTCATTCCTTTCCATCCCTTCCAAGAGCATTCAAAATCGTAGGCACTCATTAATTTCTAGAATAGTCTTTATCTTTCATCACTTTTTCCCCGCAGCATCTCCCCATTCCAAACCATCAGAGCTAAATGTTTGTTGACAAAATGCATTTTTTACTCCATGAGTCTCCTGTTCTGAAAACCTTGGGTGGTCCCCTCTGCATAAAAAAACAATGTCAAGGTTTATCTGTGGCCGTATGCCTGGAAACTGAGATGAAGGTGCCTGAGTTTTACAGTAAATAAGAGGCCAAGTGAAGGGGGCTCCTGACTCTAAAGCCAGGTCCCTTTATGGCACCATGTCCAATCTCAGCCAAAGTACTGAGAACTCCAATGAACAGTCTGGATGCAGGGCCAGAAATCAACCTCTACTGTATACCTCTTCATGGGATACAAAGAGAACATTCAGAACCAGGCTTGGCACAACGGAAGCTCTTAACACACTATCATCCCTGCCTTCACACAGTCTGCAGCACAGCAAGGGAGCTGAAAGTCACTGCTACCACGTGTGATGAGACGAGAGGCACAGAGTGCTGTCAGAGGATGTGACATGGGCTCACCCACACCCTGGGTGGTCACGGAAAGCTCCTGAACTAAGGAACATTCCAGAGGAGACTTTAACAAGGATGAGTAGCATTTTGCTACCAAAGCAGAGGGGGGGGGGGAAGGTAGGGGATGGTTTCTGTAAACCCCAACCCTGATAGGGAAGAAGAGGCATACACTCTCCTGCTCTCAACAAGAACAACACAGTGGCACACAGTTCTTCCCGGAGCCCACACCCACGTTGTCCATTCACCCCACCAGCTCCCAAGGTGTCCAGATGAGGCCCATCAGGAGGGGAAGCAAACTTAAATCAGGAGGACTGTCATGGGAACCGAAGACCTGATTTGCTCGCAAGGCTGATGGCAATGGAGCGAGAAATTAGTCCTGCAAAATATTTCAAATTTAAATGTGCAATCGCTCCTATTTCTAAATAATCTTTTTTTTTAAGGACAGCAAATATCGAAATGTTGAACTAATTGGCAAGCCCCTCTGCACCCCTACTCCATCCCTCCGTTTAGGCAACTCAACTGGTGACACATTGGGAATGGCTTTATTAGCCAAGGTGATGATGTCAGCCTCACCTCGGCAGATCTGCAACAGGGGGTGGGACAGAAGGAATGCATTACACAGACGCAGTGGGAACCCAGCCCGGCAAGCTCTTGGCGCCTGGAACAGAACAGAAGGCCACGTTGGTTTGCTTTACAGTAGGCTCCCAGCAAATGCAAAACCAAACTCAGGCATTTAATTAGGGATACAAAGTTTTCTCTCGCCCAAGATCATTGAAAATCATTTTTTTTTCTTTTTTTGGCAAAGGAATGTTTATAGGATATGCAGATTTTTGCTTGAGTCATTCAGGAATAAAGAAATAGAAACCCCCAAACCAGCTGATAGGTAAGCACAGAATCGGCAAAGATCCCAGAATCCAATCCATGAATGTGGAAAGATTAGCTCAAGCTTGCCACTTGGAACTGGGGAGACACCTGGAAATGATCATCTTCTATGTATAGGCAATTCATGTGCAAAGGGGTACTTTCAGCAGACTCTTCATACATACATACATACATACATACATACATATCAGAAACACCCAAGAGTCTACCAAAAGCCTCTGGATATCCTATTCCCCGTACCTAGCATGCCCATCCCCAATTTGTTGGCCAACTCAACAATGACTTCAATGAGGCTTCTCCTGGTATCCCCAAGACAGTGCCAGTCTCTCCTCTCTGTGTTATCCCAAACCTGGTCCCTAGTATATAGTTCAGTTACTGCAGATATGACCCTGGATTAGAATTCATCATTCATACTTCTGATGCCCCAGTAGACTGTAAACTACCCAAAGCCCAAGTCCCATCCCGTTTACCCCAGGATCCTTGCACCAAGCGCAGTGCCCATAGGATGTACTCAATACAGGTTGAGCAGAATGCTCAATGAACAACACTCTACACAGCTTTCTGCTAAGAGAACTGAAGTCTTTGTGGTTCTCTGAAAAAGCGGCATGAGGGCACATCACATTAGATTCATGGATTAATAGTGCATACGTCCTAAGCTTCATTCATCTCCTAACATTCATCTAGATCAGTCTAAGACATGTGTTTTCTTAACATTTTTCCTTAAAATGAATCCCTTTGTTAGTTTTCATGTTGGCCTAAGCCACAATAATTGGGAAGTCATGATTTTGTGTACTAATTATATTTTCCAAGTATACTTAGAATATTGAATTATTAAACTCAACCCTGTCCATGTACATACCACCTCCAACCCTCCTGCATATAGTCTGAAACTGGTACACATACCTCACTTTACAAATTCTGGCTTAATAAAACATGCAAGCTGATAGTTTATTGGATATTGCCAAGCCCAAACTATTCATAAATATAACATTTTATAAACTTTTATTTATTAATTTCAGAGAGGAAAAGAGAAGGAGAGATAGAAACATCAATGATGAGAGAGAATCATTGAGCGGCTACCTCCCGCACGCCGCCCCACGGGGGACCAAGCCCACAACCCAGGCATGTGCTCTTGACTGAAATCGAACCCAGGACCCTTCAGTTCATAGGCCAACGCTCCATCCACTGAGCCAAACCAGCCAGGGCCCAAACTATTCATAAATAGATAAGAACACTGAGGTTCAGGAGGTTCTATTTCTTTCTCAACATGATGTAAGTGAGTGGCAGTGACTGAACAAACATCGAGGATGCCAACTCCCATTTTAATGTTTTATTTTGACAATGGCAACAAATAGGAGAAACAGATAAGTCCCACACATCTGACAGATTATTGAAAACATTTTCAAGATTAAAAAAAAACACACCCTTTTATGAAATAGACCAGCTAGAAAATAAAACATGCCTAGTATTGTAATGGACATACAATGTTTTTCTCCTTCCTGGTTTAACTTACAATGTGGTTACAGTACTTTGTAATTAAAAAAAAAATGAATACACCACATGTGATGGTTAATTTTATGCATCAACATGACTAGGCCCAGTAGTTTGGACAAATATATGCTGCTGCAAATGTGTCTTTTTCACATCAGTTGATGTTATTGAAGATTACCCTTTGCCATAGTCAATTTCATGTCACCTGGGTGCCCAGATATTTAGTCGAACATTATTCTGGGTGTGCTTCTGTGAGGGTGGTTTCCATGGAGATTAATATCTGAATCAGTAGACTGAGTCAAGCACATTGCCCTCTCTAACGAAGGTGGGCCTCATTCAAGTAGTTGCATGAGTATGAGGGAACCCTCCCATCTGACCACTTTGAGCCGGGACATCAGTCTTTCCCAGCTTTTGGATTCAGACTGAAACACCAACTCTGCCAGGGTGTTGAGCCTGCCGGATTTTGGAATGGAACGACGCCATTGGCTCTCACGGATTTCCCACTGGCTGGCTGCATATTTTGGAATTTCCAGGCTCCATAATCTGGTAAGCCAATTTCTTATAATAAATCTGCATAGACTACTCCATTTCTTTGGAGAACCCTAATACACATTCCCTAGTATAGGTGGGCCTCATCCAATTAGTTGAAGGCCTAAAGAGCAAAGACTGAGATTTTTCCAAAGGAATTTTGTCTCAAAACTGAAACACATAAAAAGCCTGCTTAAGTTTCCAGCTGCCAATCACCTGTCCTGTGGATTTCAAATGTGCCAACCTCTAAGATATATCTATATCTATATCTATATCTATATCTATATCTATATCTATATCTATATCTATATCATCTATATCATCTATATCATCTATATCTATGTCATCTATATCTATGTCATCTATATCTATATCTCTTATTGGTTCTGTTTTTCTACACAACACTGACTAACAGACCAAATTTTTCCATGTCTGCACATTTGCAGAAAGGGGGGTGGGAGGATTCAGACCTAAAGATGACCAGTCAGGGATGTGGGGGCAGAATGAATAATTCAACAACTATATAAAAAAAAAACACACTAACATTCATCTGTTGTTTGTTAACACAGAAGATGTGAGAATCAAACAAAATAAGCAACGCACAGAGTAGCTCCACAAATTAATTATAAATAAATTTCCATTATGACTTTCTCAGGGCACAAACTGGAGAATCCTTTTCCTGATGTTGTTTATCTTTACACTTGATTTCCATTCTTTGTTTTGTTTAAATCACTAACGGAGGAAAAAAATGAAGACACTCTTACTGAAGATTCACAGTTTGTTTACGGTATCTTTTTCTTTTTTGAGTGGGTGCCAGGAAAACAATACAGGAAATCCATTTCCCTAAAACAACAGCATTCCTCTTCTTCATTCCCCCAGCCCCAGGGGTGCCAGCTGGGTTTCTTCTAGTGTCTCACTTTGTATTACTCACATACAACAATGAGCCTGTCTTCTTCCACACCATCACAAGGGCACTGGATATAAAACTTCTGCTAATGAATCAAATAAGGGAATGAATTCTATATCCGGTGTTGACAGCCAAGTCAATATTCAAAATTATTAATGTCATAAAATTTAAATGAATTCTCTTGTACTCTGCACATCGGCGCGCTGTAAATTCCCCATTTCCACTAGATAACACACAGTGCCGATGGAGAGCAGACCAGCTCCTGGCTCTGTTACGTGTTTACCCATTGCATTCCCTGAACAGAGAAACAAACCATAAGAAAGTTGTCTTTTATTCTATAGGTAACCCAACCAACACAGTCCCGTTCTCACTGCAACTAGAAATTGGTCATGGGTGTGACTGGATCCTGGTCAACTCAAGATTTAGCAAAGTAATTTTTAATTTTTAAAAGATCTTTTGGGCACATTTATTTACCAGTCCCTGGTGTTTGGCAAATTCTAGTGTGTTCTCCAGTCATGAAGAGATGTTCTTTCTACTACCTGGCTTAGAAAAAAAGAAAAGAAGAAACCACATCCTGAATACTAAAACCCAATGTCAACCTCCTATCCAGGCATCAGAGTGCCCTCCCCACCCTCTCACCTCCTCATGTTCAGTCCCCTCTGTGTTTCTAGCAGCTGGTGAGTTCCCTTACTTCCTAGTGAGCTCTGCTGGGCATGCATTAGATTTTTCTGCTATATTTCATTGCGCATTTCTTGAGACTTGTAATGGGAGGGCTTTCAGCTTATCTACCAGAATGAGAGGTGGTGACATAGGAAATGCATGTGGAACAGTACCTGCCACCTAAAAACTGCTCTACAAGTGTTTGCTGTAATTAAAAATTCTCTCCCCTCTCCTTCTTTGTGTAGAAGTAACACACATAGCAAGCCTAGTGTGCTATCCTAACTGACTGATAACACAAACTACGTCTTTTACTATTAATTAATACCTGTCAAGTAAACTGACTTTTTTTAAAAAAAATTCAATTTTGAATTGATTATGTGCTCTTTGTTGGGAGGAGTGACTCCAAGCAACAAAGCATTTTTATGTTAAACCACAGGTTTAATAATAAAACCTCAAATGCAATACCATAATCTGTGAATTAAAGCAGTTGAGGTTCAGAAAGCAAATGCCTTCTTGAAATGATATACATTTAAGGCTAAATAAGGGCAAATATACGGTAACTCAAGCTGGGGACGCTTAAGGGCCAGGGAAGGAAGGGTCTTACGAATGGTATCACATGATCATATATTTTGTTAAAATTTGTACAATGTGCAAAGATAAAGTACCGTATTTTTCGCACCATAAGACGCACCTGATTTTTAGAGGAGAAAAATAGGGGAAAAAATATTCTGAACCAAATAGTGTAATAAAATATTTAATAAAGTATAACAGAATAATATTTGAACCATATAAACTGAACAGCAGTCAACAGTGGCATTGAGAACCATTATCACTGTCATTAACACATAAAGACAAAGGTTTGAGTACTCTAGTCTCAAGACTCAGGCACTTCTTCTATTTGGACCATAAGACGCAGGCACTTTTCCTCTCACTATTTGGTGAAGAAAAAGTGCGTCTTATGGTCCGAAAAATACGGTACTGCGTTCATAGTCAGTTAAGATAATGGTCTCTTTCTACACCTTCCTCACGTTGGTTAGTGTTGTGGGGATCCAGCTAAGGAGAAATTGAGATGGAATCGCACTTAGTTTGGGTTTAATAAGCTGTATTTATGTAGTCTACATGGTATCCTATGGTTAACTTATTTCTATTCATAGTCATTACTAGATGTTTCAGTACATGCCTTCCAAGAATATTCCTACAACCCTCCCACTTGCATGGACTCAGTCAGAGTCAGGAGCAGCAGTATTTGGCACCAAGAGGTACAGGTGTGGTGAGGAAGTAGGCTTTGAAATGTAATGAATCAGGGAGCTAGTCTTTGGGAAATTGTCCCAATATTTAGAAATGGAAAAACTGAAAGCTGAGAATCTAGTTCTCAGAGACACCAAGTCAAAGGAGAACTATAGAAGAGACTTAACAGTATGGCACAGACAATTACAAACACACCTTATCTGTTCCTGTTATAGGAACCAGGGGAAATAGAGTTGGCCGTAATTCCAGTTTTGGGACTCAGAACTATAGCAAATACTACAATCAGTAAGTATATATTAGAGGTCATGTGATGTGATTTCTAATATTGATAATAACAATAAATTTTAGCCAAACATACAGAGGAACATTGAATTATCTTTCTATTATGGCTCTAGAAAATGTCACAAAATCAATGTTTTAGGGAGAAGCAATCAATGAGCAAGAAGTCAAAACATAAAAGTTAAAATATATTATAGAGGCATGTCAGTTAATGGTGACATTTGTCAACTCTTTTAGATTTGCCAAGTTTCTGATTTATCATTCTAAAATAGTACTCATTAATTTTTTATTGAAAATATTACAGCAAAAGTTCCAAAACTAAGTGTCAGACCCCACAAAATCTGCATGTACTCAGGGAAAAAACAAAAACAGAAGCAACTGGAGTAAAAGTGACTATAAAAACACATAGAATGAAATAATAAATAGTTAGATTTGAGGCCCAATATTAAAGAAAAAAATTTATAACGCATAGCAAATAAATACTCTTATTCATCTATTTGGCTAGAACACATCTGTATTTAAAATTATACCTACATTGTTTCTTTGTCAGGTTCACTTAAAATGGGAACCAAAACCACTTATAAACATCTCAAACTTTAACTCAGTGGTTATAATCATTACCTTAAAACTGCCTTCTTCAATAAAAGAAGCCAAATGTTAAATTACAGCTTCCAACTTGGCTTGAAAAAATATATAGTATCTAAAAGTTTATGGTTCATGGAACTATCTGATTAATACATTTTATTCAGAAAGCTATAAAATTTAAGAATAAATTCTCATTCAGTCTAAAAATAGAGAAATTGATACTCAGTCGCTGAGTATAAAAGAAAACGACTCAGAGAAGTGAATGGTAATCAAATAATGGAGACGTGCTCTACAGCAGTGGTTCTGGACCACTAACAGGGTCGTCTAAGATCATCTGAAAACACAGATAATTTATATTACAATTCATTAACAGTAGCAAAATTACAGCTATGAAGTAGCAACGAAAATAATTTTATGGTTGGGGGTCACCACAACATGAGGAACTGTTCAAACGGTTGGGGCATTAGAAAGGTTGAGAACCACTGCTCTAAACCATGTCCTTAAGTGAGGATTAAAAAAGAAAGAATGAAAGATCTATGCACAAAGAAAGCTTTTCCCCATAAACATCCTGGATTAAATATTGAATAAAGTATCAAGAAAGAAAAGCCAGGATGGAGTAACAAAAGCTGGAGTCCTGTCTGCGTCTCTGTAACTTCTTTCTCGCAAGCTTCTACACGATATTTCACATTTTTGTCCATCAGTTTTCTCACCAGTAAAATGAGAAAGTTGGGACAGATGATTCCTAATGTCCATTCCAATTGTAATGGCTCCTTTCCCTTATGTTCTCCACGAGTTTTCATCATGGCACACGAGCCTTCTGTTTCCTGAGAAATAGCTGCCAATCTCAGGGCTCCACAGGGCCATCCTCAACAAGATGGGGGAGCTGGCTAGCAACTTCCATGACCCACAGACGTGCACAGATAAGCACTGCTATAACTTCATTGCGCTCAAGCCCAGATGTTGCTGATACATATTAGCCAAGGAGGCCCTAGAGGGAAAGGGGTCATTCAAGGAGAAGCACTGGTGTCTCAGAAAGTCGGCGTGTACATGGTAAGATGTGTAGCCCAGAATTGCATTCGGGAGAGCACAACAGGTCAGCTGCTGCAGAACAAAATAATTGCTTAAGTGGATTAAACCACACACATACACACACACACACACACACACACACAACATACACACAGAGAGACACACAGACACAAACATGTGCATGCGCACCAACACACACAATGACGCCAGAAAAACAACATTCACCTCTAACTTTTAAGCCCAACTATTAGACCAGTTACACGTGCTGAGCTTGTGTGATACACTCTAGCAAAAAGCACGAGTCACATGAAAGGCAATCGCAACATGGAAGCGAGATAGAAATGGCAGCTAATTGCTGTCAATTACAAACAAACACAAAATGAGGCATGAGGGAGAGGCATGCATGGGTAACAATCACAAAGACCCAGGAGAGAGCTTCTTCAAATCTTCAAATAGTGATTTTCGGTTTGGCAGTTCAGGGATTCAGAGTAAAGAGAGCTCTGATATTCTACACCTATTCAAAAGAGAGTCACAATCAATACTGATTTTAGTGCAACAGTTTAGCAAAACCATTCTTGCCGGGGGTTGCACCTGGCCTCATGTTTAGCAAGATGCCTGCCTCTGGGCAGCTTGGGTTTTGAACAAGCATTATTATATGATTTCAAGATACCGCCTGGATTAGACTAGGTTTTTATGAACAAACATCCCTCAAAGTCTTCAAAACAGAGAACCAAAATGAGCAAAAAAATAACTAAAGTTTATTTCTTACTTACACAAAGTCTATGCTTAGCTCTTGGGCAGCTGTCCTCCCCCTGGTGACCTGAGGATCAAAAGGACTTTCTGCACTGCCATCTGAGCCTGTAGCCAACACAGTTCCCAGAAGGAGTTGTAAGTGGGCACCAGAGCTCCTAGCCCATCAACACGGCATGGGACTCTCTGTCACAGGCCATTGTCTAGAACAGTTACACTGGGAGATTGGGAAGTGCATTCTTGCAAGAGCCCAGGAGGGAAGGAGTGAACACAAGTGACATCTGCCATGACAGTGAATACAGCCTCACATCCCTATAAAAAGTTAATATCTTAAGTCCTAAAGATGGTGCCAGCTGCTCTTCCCAACAACCTTTCTCTTCCCCTTTTCTGACTGTCTATGAAATGCATGGGCCTCTTTTTACTAGATGTGTAAAACAGTTCACAGTGGGTGAGCATGATGGGAGAATGGATGCCAAAAAATTAGGCTGAAAATAAAGAAATGAAGATGAGCTATTTCTATCTCATTGCTCTCATGCTGGGTCAATATCCTTCAGTCTGATATCCATTGCTCAGGCTTATCAAAGTCCAACGATGACAAGGCAAGGGTAACAAGAATCAAGAAGTAGCAGCAGCAAAGGCAGGGAAATCAAATGGCTACCATTTCCTAGAGGTAAGAACCAATGAACATTCCTTGGCTTCTACACTCCTTGTCTCTTTACCTCACACATCCCCCCAGAATGACAGGTGTGACCTCTATTCTGTATCTGTAGCTGAGACCTCCCTGGGAAACCTAAATCGCAAGTTTCATGGTCCACTTGACATCTTCTCCTGGATGGAACTCAAAAACCATAATATTAACATGAAACTTCTGATTCTGCCCCAAAGCTTCCCCGATTGACAACCTCAAGTTCCCCCCATTTCACTAACATTCAGTTAACTGCTTAAATTGGGAACTTAGGAGTCATACCCTGATTCCTCTGTTTGCATCATGGGTTTTACCTTATAACATCTTACCAGGGCTTCACAATCAACTTCAAATATGGCAACTTCTATCCATTTCTATTAACTGTTCCGTGGCTAGCCCAAGCTACCATGAATTTTCAATTCAGAAACTTCAAGTCACTTCCACATCTCCCTTTTCTACTCTTGCTAGCTTCTAATCAATTCTCTGAAGAGTAGCTAGACTCATTTCATTCTAAGTCCCTCCCCAATCTAATACCCTTTATTGGTGCTAAGTATAGAATTCAGAGAAAAAAAATCCCATAGCTATGCGCAGTCATCCTGAGCCATGTCTAAACGGGCCACATTGGTCTTCTTTCTGTTCTTCGTAAGCAGGCTGTAGACTTCCCTACTGCAGGGTCTTGGTGCAAGCTGATGCAGTCCATGCAGTGTTCTTGTTCCCAGCTTTTGGCATGACTGCATTTTTTCACATTTAAAATATGTTCTTTTATTGATTTTTTTAAGAGAGGGAGAGGAAGGAAGAGGGAGTCAGGGATCGAGGGAGAGAATAGCCTTTTATCTATCTTGCCAAAATGTTTTCTGAGGATAATTATGATATTAAGAATAACCATAGTAGCAAACATCTATTGTGCCTACTATATGCCGAGAGCTGTTTTAAGCATGTCATATATACTAGTATGGTCTCCAATGATCCTAACGTCACCCAGTGAAGTAGATACTGTGATTATTTCCTACTGGACAGAGACGCTGAGGCAGAGAGAACTCAAGAAATTAGCACCAGAGGACATAGTGGCAGAGCGAGACTTTTTATTGTGTATTTTGAAGATAAAGCAAAACAGTGAAATCACATATCCTCTATCAAAACATTCTGCTTGATAACAAATCCAAGTTTTGAAGCTTCCCTTTCCCCCCTTTGTTACAGTTCTGCCCTGTTATTGACCCAAGAGGTTCCTATTATCTGGGCATGTGTAGGGTTAACCATTCTTTTTCTATTTAGTACAATTTGGAAAAAGGCTGGTATCAGATTTCCCCCAAAAGCAGATTACACAATGTGCAAGTTAGACGAGTGAACATTTAAAATTAAACAGAGTAATCACATAAAGAATGAGGAGGCACTGAAGCTCAGCTTTGGTTGTGGCACTGGGCCAAAAATTGGCTATTAAGATTTGCCTTCAGCCTTAATAGGTCCTTTCTGGTAGTTCAAGGAGCCAAATGCCATTTCAACTATATTTTTGGCAACCCTGAAGTTGTGTGCAATTAATGATTATCTGAGCACAAAGATTATTTACTTACCTGATCATTGTAGAACTATGAGTAACACAAATAGCGATGTCCTTTGGGCTTACTATCACTATATAAAAGTTGCCTCTCTAAGAAAAGTAGAAATTGTAGATGTAACTTAGAGAGTGAAATTATCCTGGTTTGCTTTATACTAAGTCTACTGGCTAGGTGAAGATTAAATGCATACGGATTATTATAAGACTTCATTTAAACAGAGTTGAGTCTCTACAAGGTATAAGGCATGGTTTGAGTCTTAAGGATGTTGAGACCTTGAACAAAGCAGGTTCCCATCTTGAAGAGTTTATAGTCTAGTGGATGAGGGCATAGCACAATAATTAACATAACAAGGAAATAATATAACATTAGAAAGTGGTCAGTGGTTTTTGGGGTTGGGGGAGGAGAATAACAGAAATGAGCCAGGGGATTAGGAGCATAGGGGAAGATGCCATTATCTATATTAATAAAAGAGAAACATGCAAATTAACCATCATTCTGCTACACCCACAAGCCACACCCATTAGTCAATCAGGGGTGAGTATGCAAATTAACCCAACCAAGATGGCAGCCAGCCACGGAGCTGGAGCAAGCAGGAGGCTTGGGTTGCTCTGGGTGATGCAGGAAGGCAAGCTTCCTGCCCTGGCTGGCACTGGCCTCTGCTCAAGACTAAAAAGTTTCAATTATAGAAGATTAATAAATCCTAGATACTTGGTTCCAGCCAGCCCTGGCCTCCGCTCAAGGAGGCACTGAAAAAAAGAAAAAAGAAAAAGGAGGGGCTGGGACCTTGAGTCACTAGGGGGTGATCAGGCCAGAATGGGACTGCAGGGGCGGTTGGGGGTAAGCAGACCAGCAGGAGGCCCAGTTGGGGGTGAGTAGGTGGTTAGTGGGGGTCAGTCAGAGGTGATCAGGACAGCAGGGGGAGGGGGGGCAGAGGAGGGGAAGCAGTTGAAGTGAGCAGGCCAGCAGGGATGCAGTTGGGGATGAGTAGGCCAGTGGGGAGGGAAGTTGAGGTGAACAGGCCAGCAGGGGAAGCAGTTGGGGTGAGCAGGTTGGCAGAGATGGCATTTAGGGTCTAGCAGCCCAGCAGGCAGTGTGATTAGGGGCAATCAAGCAGGCAGGCAGGCAGGTGAGTGGCTTGAGCCAGCAGTGTCGGATTGGAGAGGAATGTCCGACTGCCAATTTAGGCCCGATCCCTGTACACCAGCTGTAGGACATCCTTCGAGGGGTCCCAGATTGGAGAGGATGCAGACTGGGCTGAGGAACACCCTCCATCTCCCTCACACACACCCTGCATGAATTTCATGCACTGGGCCACTAGTTTACATAGAATAGCCCATGTAAGCCTCCCTGGGGAAATATTTGAAGAAGATGAAGTGCCCCTTGTGCATCCTGAGGAAAGGGAATTGCAGGCAGAGGGAACAGCCAGTGCAAAGGCTCGGATAATCCCAGTAGGGCACTGGAAGGACTTTGGCTTTTCATTTGAAGAAAATGAGGAGTGATTAGAGGAGCATGAGCAGAGGAACAACATGATCTGGCTCACACATTAACAAGGTCATTCTGGCTGCTGAAGTGGGAATCATGTTTTCTGTTTAATATTGTGAAAGCATTGCTTTAAAAGAAAAAAGGAAATCACCAGAGAGCAGCAAAATGTAGCTTGATTTTGAGAATTGTTAAAAAGCATCTTGTTTCAGTACATCCCAAAGCTTTAATTTATGTGATTGCTTCAATAGAATTGGATCATGACTTTGGAACCAAGATAGTAAGTTCAGAGTTGAAGTCTTTATTTCGGTTATTATTAGAGAGAAAGAAGGCTTAATGACTTGGGGATGTGCGGGGAGGGTGTGGAATATCACCATTAGCATGATTCTGTAGTGGTGGAGTTTGACAAAATACATTCATTGCTCCTTCACTGACCTCAGGTGACAGAGAGCATATTTTTAACATGGTAAACG
This sequence comes from Vespertilio murinus, assembly GCA_963924515.1. Taxonomy (NCBI): domain Eukaryota; kingdom Metazoa; phylum Chordata; class Mammalia; order Chiroptera; family Vespertilionidae; genus Vespertilio; species Vespertilio murinus. Next base: position 21,841,226 of record OZ004717.1, read on the forward strand.
TGCAATATAAAAAACCATAGGAACTGGCAGCTCAGAGAGATTATTACCACTGCACTAAAAAATCTAACTGGTATAATTTTAATTAAATTTTAATAAGTAGGCATCCTTATTAATATTATAGGTATATTCCTGTAGGCCAGGCTTACAGTAAATGATGATGATATTGAACTTCAGTCTAACAGTGATTTAACACTTAGCTATTTGGCCAAAACACATATTCAGTATGTGTTGTGGACTGTTTGTGCCTCACTCAGTTTCATATGTTGAAACCCTAATCCCCATTGTGATAGCATTTGGAGACAGGGCCTTTGGAAGATAAATAAGATTAAAGAAGTCACAAGAGTGGGGTTTCCATGAGGTGATTAGTGCCCTTTTAAGATGAGGAAGAGAGACTGGAGTTCAATCTCTCACCACTATATGAGGACAAAGCCAGAGGTGACCATCTGTAGGATGGAACCAAATAGGCTGGTACCTTGATCTTGGACTTCTCAGCCTCCTAGAACTGTGAGAACTATACTTCTGTTGTTTATGTAGTCTATGGATTGTTGTACAGAAGCCCAAGATATGATAGCATATATCTGACGTTATTTGTGAAAGTGACATTTTAAAACTATTTCTAATTCATACAGCCCTGGAAATAATGATTGATTGTTACTTGGTGGTTTGATCCTCATCATTTAAGGAGAAGCTGTTGCTTTCCATTTCCCTCAAGTTTTTGACTTCAAGGAGACGAGGTGAGATCATGGGAATCCATCAGTGTTCTCAAGAGAGAATGACCCTGGTGCATTCAAGAAACAGAAAGGCAAGTATGTCTGGAGCTCAGACACTGAAAGGAGAGCCTGGTATGAGGCAAGGCTGGGAAGGTAAGCAGGGCCCAAATGTCAAGGGTTCTTCATAATTGGGATAACAGGTCTGGCGTTTGCTTTTAGGGCCATGAAAAACCATCAAGGACACTAAGCATATTAATAGCATCCTCTGATTCAAGATTATTGTGTGTAGAATGGATCACAGGAGGGGAAGACTGAGGTGGAAGCCAGGTTAGAGGCTACTGATAGGTCTGTGGGAGAAGAGATGGTGAGGTGGACCCATGTGATGTCCATGAATGTGAAACTTACATAGATTCCAGAATACATAGTGTGGGGTAGAAAGAATCAACATGATCTGCTGATGAATAATCCAACAAGAACAAAGGAATTACCATTTGCATATTTTTTCATGATGGAATACTTTTTTTTTTCCAATTCAATCAATATAACAAAAACTTTTTTTTCTTCCTCAATATATGAGTAATACCAGGGTGATTTTAAATGATTTATTAATCTTTTTTTTTTTTTTACTTTGTAGTCATAAACTCTTGGCAACTTATATCCAAATAGATCATCAGCTATGGATATGTATTCACAGAGGAGAAGGTAGGATGTTCCTTTACAATGATTTGAAGTATCCCTTCCACCTTCCAGCCCTCCTCGCACAATTCTCCCTAACACTGTGTGTGCAGCATCTAAAGTCAAGCTGTCTAGACTTCCCATCAGTTGAGACACAGCAGAGGTGATACAGAGTAGTGAAGACACGCAGACATGCATCAAAGTCACAGGTTCACTTCTTACTATCCCAATGAAATGCATCTACTTCCTCAAAGTCATATGGGGATAATGACACCCACCATGCAGAGCCATCTACCATCTGCCTCTTTACAGGAAGTCTTTGCAAATCTGTTCTAAGGGGGCACCCGAGTCCAAGTAGTCACAGTTCAATAGCAGCTACCATGTAGGACTTGGGAAAAAGCAAGGCAAAGACTTACTCGAAAATCTTACTCAACAATGTTCATTTTATAAAGATCTTTTAGCATGTGTAGAAACTGCATGTTTTGAGAAGATGACTATTTATTTAGCTACAATGACCTCACCAGGAACTGTCATCAGCCCTCTAGCTATGGGAGTAGGCCAAGCATGTCAAACTCAAAGGCTACCATGGGCCAAATAAACAAGTTTTAAGTTTATGTGGGCCAAAAAAACCCAAAAGCTTCAATTTCATAGAAATATAGGTTTATTTTGATAAAGACATGCTGAATACAAAGGGCTGAAATAAATGAGTAAACATTAACATAAAATAATAGAACATTTTAATAGAAATTAATATTTTTTCATGAACATTAACTTACCAGACATTTGAATGACTACACAAATTAATAAGCATAATGCAAATAAACCTATTTTTCTTGTTCTCTTAAAGCAAAATATTTCCTGTTGCACACACTGAACAAGTCAGTACAAGACTAATGACGTGGCAATCGGCTGCTAAAATATTTGCTGCTCGTATAGTATTGGTGGAGCAAAATGGTGTGCCTGCACTTAAGGCAAGTAAGGGGAATGAATGCAACATGATTATAGTAATCAGTCATTAGCGAACACTGTAGTTCGTTATTAATAATTATGTATAACAGGATATTGTAAAAGTTAAATTACAAAATTTTTTATTAAAAGATTTCTTACATACTTTTATACTGGCTAGGCTGCAAAAATATTCATTGTGGCTGGGCCGCGAGTTTGACATGCTTGGTGTAGGCAAAGGCCAAAGCCCACTTTCTTTCACCACCCTTGGCTATGCCCTTACTCTGCCTCATGGTTCTGGCTTTATCTGATCCTTGAGTTCTTCACTTAGCTGGGTTGGCCAGGGCCTGTAGATAACTCAAATCACTCATCACGGACTGGGAATCTTTTCATCCCAAGGACAGAATAAGCTCACGCTGTCGTGTTTGTCTCTGAGGTATAAGCTGTCTGTGTCTTTATAGAGATGCATGCCACCCTGCAAAATACCTCAATCATTTCTGACTGACATGCCTCTTTAACTGCTGCCACATGGTTGGAAGGTTTCGGGCTGGGGAAGCATTTTGGCAGAGTGCTGCCAGATAAGCCATCCCTAGGACTCAAATGCCCTTTTCTCCGGAGGCCTGTCTTGGAGGTATTAAAATTGTTAATGAATTGTTCCTGTGCTTGGATCAACCCACTATTAGGGGCTCCATTTCTTTGAATACCAACTACTTTCCATTTGTTGTTGTTGTTGTTGTTTGTTTTTATTAATCCTCACTTGAGGATATTTTTCCAGTGATCTTTTAGAGAGAGCGGAAGAGAGAGGGAAAGACAGAGAGAAACACATGGATGTAAGAGAAACATCGATTGGTTGCCTCCTGCATGTGGCGTGACCAGGGTGGGGTGGATCTTGACTGGAATTGAACCTGGGACCCTTTGGTCCAAAAGCCAATGTTCTATCCATTGAGCCAAACTAGCTAGGGATCACTTTCCATTTTGCATTCTTAAGTGGCATACACTTCAGTTTTAATTCACCAGAAAAGTCAAATCAACCAAATGACTTCAAACACTTGTTATTTTGTATAAATTTGACTGCATAATAGAGTGGAAAGCACTAGCCATGCGTTAGAAGAACTTAAGCTCTAGGTCTCAAGATCTTGGAAAAGCCATTTCATCTCACCTTAGTCTTGGGGCTCTTATCTATAAAACAAATTAGGTCAGAAGAACACTAAATTTCCTTTCTTTGTTGACTCTACCACAAAACTATGGCTCAAATACACCCTTCTTACTGCAATCCTTTCAACTCTTAATAAATGCTTACCTTTTCAAACATAGGTTTGCTGTAATTTTTGATGAGATATTCCCAAGTGCCCAGCGTATGTGTACTAGGGCCTTGGCATTCATATAGCATGATGTCATTCGGTCTTGCCTTACTTGTCCTGACCCTTCTGACAATTCCTAACAAAGTGTGTGCTCATTATATTACCCGTGCATTATGTCCTTTCATATCATTAGTGACATTATATTGGGCTGGCAGCTTTGTTTGGAGAGAGAGACACTTGCGCCCCGAGCCAAGCAACACAGATAGCCAAGAATTAGATCATTCTATCCCCAAGTTACCACAGACCTTCTCAGATACAGCTGAGCAATGTAACTTGATCAAGGTTAAGTACAACCCACCCTTCATCTTTTAACCCAAGTCAAAATTCTTTTAGCTTTCTGTTCAAATCCCAGAGTAATGCTTCCTGCTCATTGTTACAAGCTGCCCTCCAGTCAACTCTCATTTATAGGCCTGTGGCTTATCCAAAGCACCAGGCTTTCTCCTCCGCCTGCCTCCAGCACCAGGTTCCAGGCCGGCTCCTTTAACTCTGTGCCAAATGAATACAAACTAAATCTAATATTAGCCTAATGAGAAAAGGCCATCTGCTGCCAAAGATTTGCATGATGCATCCCGAAGCCAAACGCGGGCCATTATTCACTGTTTCAGATGCTGGCATGGCTTCTCCATTATATAATACAGCAATCACGATTTTCCGTGTTTCTCTTCGAGTTAGAAAGGCGACACACAGCGTTCTAACCTGTTCTTTGCCTGGTAGGCCAGATTCTCAGGAGAACAGCTTACATCTTCTCTTCAAGTAAATAAATCATTTGTACATTTAATGTTAAGGGAATAGAAGTGCCTGGATTTGGAGTCATGAGACTTAGATTCTGATCTGAAATTCATCTTTCTCTAGTTGTTAGTGAGAAACTAAGCAAGGCATTTAAATTCCTTATTTTCTCAGCAATAAAACTGGAATACAAATTTTATAAACAAAAGGTATGGGGCAGTCCACACATATACAAGGGGCATGTAAAATCCACCCTCAAAAAGCCAGGGAGACTCTTGACTGTCGCTCTAACTCACCACTTTACAGGCTCTGGCAAATTGCTTGCATGGAAAAAAATGTGTGACCTTATGAAACTTGTATTTTACAGATAAAAATATAGATAGGGTAAGTTTCCTTGTGATAACAATGAAAATCAGATCTAGAAGTTTAAATTTTCTAACTTCTCAAGACTGTCTGAAGGCCATGAATAAGGACATATCCCAGCATTCCAAGGTGGGGAACCACCAGGGTACTTCCTGCTCTAGAATGATATTCACTCCACTGGCACCTCCTTCCAAGTTCTACAGAAACTCAAATTCTACCATTTTCCTTTTTCCATCTTACTCCTGTACCAGAGACCATCAATGGCTTCCCACAGATCAGAACGGTGCTGTCCAGAACTTTCTGTGATGTTCCCTGTCTAAGCTATCCAAAACAGTAGCCTCTAGAAAAAACGTGGCAACTGACCACTTGAAATTTGGCTAGGATGACCAAGGAAATTCATTTTTTCATTTTATTCTATTTTAATACAATTAAATAGCCACTTGTGGCTAGTGGCTACCATATTGGACAGTGCCCTGTTTTGGTAGAAAATAAATCCATGTTTCTCATTCTAGCATTCACATCCCATACAACTTGGCTCCAACATACTGTTCCATCCTGTTTCTACAAGAGGAACCTTGACTGCTGAGCACAACTGAGAGTATCTGCTGCCACACTCCATCTCAAGGTACTTCGACTTCATTGCTAAGGGGGCCTTCCATTCTTGTTGCTGTGTATTTGCATTGGATCCATATTTCACAACACAGGTAAAGTTCTACCTCTACTTCAAGCCCCATCCCTACTTCCTCTGTGAGGTGAAGGTTCATTAACCTCAGGCCTGGACCTCTCCAAGAAGTTTCCTCCGTCTGTCACAGGGCTATGTCTTTGGAACTACATCTGGTCTTTTGGGAGCTGTGAGTTGCCTTCATAACTGAAAAGATAAACAGAGATTGATGGGAAGCAGAGGCTGTGCCTTCTCTGTGTCAAGGAGACCCATTCCTACTTTGGCTCTCATCTGGGGTAGTTGTACATGTCCCTGGGTGGATGAGAGGTGGGGGGGAAGCTCTACCTTCATAATTTCTGTGCCTCCCAATTAGATGAACCTGTTAGACCTCCTATCTCTCTTACCTTGTACCCACCTGTAAAGCTAACACAGTTTTGCATCTAAAACTTGTGGAATGGTGTACATGCTCTCTCTGGATTCCCAAATGCTCATAGGCATTTAGGACTTATACAGGTAAATAATATTTGCATATCAGCATTTCAATTGGGTCCATTCCCCCCCCCCCAACTAGATTGAAATGCTTAAAAGTGAACTTGGTTTTCCATTGCTTTGCCTTTGGTCTATGAGAGCTGAAGGCAACTGGCAGCACCGACAACCTCCTTCCAGAATTAGGATTCTAGCCTTTTGAGGAACTGGGGCCAAAGCCACATTCTAAGAGAGAGACAAAAAGGGTGGTTTTTCCCAGAATGGAAATACAAGGTGGGGCAAAAGAAGGTGTACAGTTGTAAATACACAAAACACAGAGTTTATTCTTGTATTATTACTTATTAATTATTGTATTATTTTCCATATGAAAAACTGTAAACCTACTTTTGTTTCACCCTGTAGATATAGAGGGATACATTTTTAAGTGTTGAAAGTAATACAAGTTTCAGGATCAAGATGCTAGATTAAGCTCAAGCTACAAACCCACCCTGAGGCTCTTGAAACTTAAATATACTAAAAACAATATTTTCTAATGTATATAATGCCACGCTTAAAATCAAGGAAGAGAAATCTCCGGACACCAGGAAAGCACCGCAGTGGGAAGGCACAAAGTTCACTCTGCTGGTTGGAACAGTTGACATGCTAAGGGTTCATTGGTTTCAAAGCCCAACTCAGTGTCAGAGCCCACAGGCACAGTAGGGAGTGGGAACCAAGTTCCCAGTGTGAAGCCTGCAAATGGGAAAGTGCAAAGGAGGGGACCTGATTTGCATAGTCAGCCAGTAGCCAAGAGACAGAATGTCAAATTGAAACATAATGTAACACCTGGTCAAAGATGTTCCATCCCAAAAGATTCAGGAAGAGACGGGCATAAAACACCTCATCAGTGCTTGCTTCAGCAACACAAACACCAAAAGACACCTAATCAAGTGGCTTTCACCACCATTCAAAGTCTCCAAGATAACTTCCTCCCTTGGCCAATAATGTACCAGCAAGAATGTGAAGCCATGGAAGGAAATACAGCACCGTAAAAGGCAGAATATGGCCCACCAAACAGGAAAAGCCATACGTGAGCTACTAAAATTAATAGGGCAACCTGTAAAAGGCTTAAAATAAATACCATTCTTAAAAGAATGCATATTTAAGGGGGAAAAAAAAAAACCCTCAAAGAAAATGTTTTCTCCATAATCTCAAACTCTAGATATAAACTGCTGCTCAAATTGTGGAGTGCACACTTCCTGACTCAGTGATGCCCTTATGCAGTGAAAGGCATTTTTACATCAACAGGAACATGCTATACATGGAACATGCTATACGTGCTGTGCAGTAACCTAACTTTCTTGTCCCCTCCCCACTTTAAATATTACCACACTCATGTTCCGACATAAAGACTGCTATAGACTGAACGTCCATCCACATTCCCCTAAATTCCATGCTGATACCCAACTGCCAATGCGATGATATTAGGAGGTGGGGTTTTTGGTAGGTGCTTAGACAACAAGGGTGGGGCCCCCATGAATGGGATTTGTGCCTTTACAAAAGAGACCCCAGGCAGCCCCATGTCCCTTTCCGCCAATTGAGGACACGATAAGATGACAGCTATCTATTCATCAGGAAGTGGGCCCTTACCAGACACTGAAACAGGTGGCACCTTAATCTTAAACTTTCCAGCCCCCCAAAACTGTCAGAAATAAATCTTAATGGTTTACAAGTCATCCAGTCTAAGTGTGTGGTTTTTTTTTTTTTTTGTTACAGAAGTACACATGGACTAAGATAAACCCACATAGGTCTCCCTCACCTCTATCAAGTAATTATTTTCCAATGTCAGTTATTATTACAAGTGCTTGTCAGCAGAAACTCCCTCAATGCTCAGGCAGCCAACAGGGCCTTTTACAAAGTACTTCCAGACGCACTGTATTATTTCATCTGCTCAACCGGATGAGGAAGGCAGCTTTGATAATACACTCTCTATAAAGACTCTGAGGCTTGGAAAGTCACACAACTTGCCCAACATCATAAAATGATAAATCTGAGCCTGGCAAACAAATCTTTAAGTCCAAGGGGGTCCACTGTAGCCCGTTCTCTACCGTACCCAGAATTTCATGCTATGAGATTGACCACAAATGTGTTTTGATTTCACCCCAACGGGGAGGCAGTCAATATTTTCATTTATGATTACTATAACCCAGAAGCAGTGTTCGTTTAAACTGAAGGGACATCGGTGATTAGTGAGAGCACCACCAGCCCTTCTCTGTGGCTTGGCCACAGAGCAGCGATGCTGCCGTTTCAGTGTCCTTAATGTATCGGGTTAGAGCTTACCTTAGCTGTCTCAGCGTCTGTCTGCAGTCGCTTGGGGGATCCTTTTTGGTCAAGCACCTTCTGGAAATGTTTGTTTTTAATGGGTTGAGACTCAACACCTTCACCTTCAATTTGCAGCTTAATGCCTTCAGCATGAGCAGGATGATCAATACTCCGTGGATTCAAACCGCAGTGGAGAGCTAGGTAAGAGGGAAAAAAATGTAACTCAGAAAACAAACCATGTGCAGAAGGTGTCCGGGGCAGACAATATTTCATCTGGCCTACGTGGGAAGAGACAAGCCTTCAGCGAATTGAGCTGTGGTCTGGTAATGGTGGGACGGAATTTGGTAAGGAAGGAGTGTTGTTGGGTGGGAAACCCTAAAGTCAGACAAAAGTGCAAATCCAGAAACCATCGGTTCCAAGTTGTTGGACCTTCAGCAAGTTAACTGATCATCACATTGCATACCAGAATACCAAATCAGGCAACTTCGTTAGTGAATCCCACACGTTTAATTATTTCAACCCTTGCAGGTTAGCTGATAGCTCTTCCTCTATCTGAAAAAGTACTCATTCTGCCCCCTTCTGAATCTTCTGTTTCAAACATCCACTCAAGCCCACCGCTCTCATGCATCACCCAACAAATATTTATTGACAGTAGTTATTGTATGTCATCCCATGATTCTGGAAACATGAACGCAGGATATACGATGGATGTTACCTGCAAAGAATTCACCATCTAAGTGAAAAAGCAGATGAAAGACAATGACCTAGTGATTTTAAAACCCGACACACTAATTTGAAATACTACATGCAACCCTATGTTTATTACAGCATTATTTGCAATAGCCAATATTTGGAAGCAGTCCAAGTGTCCATCTGTGGATGAGTGGATAACAAACTGGTTCATTTACACAACAGAATACTACTCAGCTGTAAAAAAGAAGGAAGTCTTACTTTTTTAGACATCGTGCATGGACCTGGAGAGTATTATGCTAAGTGAAATAGGCCAGTCAGAGAAAGACAAGTATCGCATGATCTCACTCATATGTGGAGTCTGATGAACAAAATGACCTGACAAAGTGAAGACAGGCTCATGGATACAGAGAACAGACTGACAACTACCAGAGGGGAGGAGTGTAAAGGTTGGGTGAGAAGGATGAAGGGATTAACCAAAGAAAAAAAACAAGACTCACAGATATAGACAAAGTAAGGTGACTGGCAGAGGGAAAGAAGGTAGCAAAGGATAAAGAGGGGATAAATGGTGATGGAAGGAGACCTGGCATGGGATGGTGAGCACACAAATACAATATACAGATGATGTGTTATAGACTCGTACACCTGAAACCTATACAACTTTATTAACCAATGCCATCTCAATACATTTAATAAAAATAAATAAGTAAAATTTATAAAATAAATAAGTAAAGTAATAAAACAGAATGATAACTGCTACATGGGAGACAAAAAAAAAAGCACAGTAGAAGGTGCAAGGGAGTCAAGTCTAATGGCTTCTGATTTTACATGCCTTTCCACATTCTCTGACATCAATATCCTCACAAATCAAATGTAAAGCCCATTTCCTGGGCATACTTAGTCAATAAATTCTTACTGAGCATCTCCTATGCATGCACTATTATCAAAGAAATAGCAGGGAATGTTATGGGAGCCATACATTCTACCTAAATGACCCCCATGCATGAGCAGGGATGTGTGGGGGGAGAGAGGGTGTATATGTACACACATGACTTATGTGTATTTTGAGGTTCCTGGTAGGAAGTTATCTCACCTTCCTGTGTCCCCTACCTTCAAAATTAGTTAAATTCCCATCCTTACATCCTTCCCTGGGTGTCACCTTAAATTACTGCCCCTTCCCCACCACTCCATCCCCTTTAGGGTTCCACTTCACTGATAAATTCCTTTAACCCAGTATCTTCAGTTTTGCCCTTTCTCATCATTATTCCCTTTCAACCAACTTCTGTGATTCTAAAAATTCTTCAGTTATTCAGCTCCCCACCCAGGCCAGGGCTTCCTTTTCTCTTTACCAGGCTTCTAAATATTCTTCACCTGTGAGGTAAGAGAAGGCTTCCCAAAGTGAGCTAAGGTGTCCTCTTCCCACCTTCCACACCCTCCTTAACCCATTCCCTTCACTTCTGATAAAATCAACCTACCAGTGACTTCAACATTCAACTCCCGCCTAGAAAGTCCTCTTATGAGGTTCAGGCGGAAGTAAAACTGTCCCTGAACTTCCTAATTCCGATGTATCACAGATATCTTAAAATTAACATGTTCAGGCCTGAACCTTGATTTTCCTATGAAAACAATGCGCGTTTTCCAGTCATCTCTAGTTACTCACACGGAAACTCAAGAGTCATTCTTGACCTCACTCCCCCCATGATTCACATCCCTTCCATGTCAGCAGATCCCGTAAGCGCTAACCCAAATGCTGCTCAAACCCATCCACTTCTGTAGCCCAACTGCTCTTGCCCACTCGAACCCTGACATCTCATTGAGAAAGTGCATAGGCCAGATCATGAGACTCTCCTGCTTCATTCTTTCTAATGGCTTTCTTTTGTACTTAGAGCATTAGAAATCTTTAACATGCCAACATGGCCCTGCATTACCTCTCCTCTTTTTCCCACCATGTTATTCCTCGTGGGATAATGTTATTCCTCGTTCACTCCACTCAGACCACACATTCCTTAAACACACCAAGTTCTTTCACATCTCCTGGATTTTGTACAAGTTTCTTTGCCTGAAATGATCTTCCCCATTCTTCACCTGACTCCTTTCCTCATCCTTCAGGTTTAGGTTCAAATATCACTTCTTCGGATATGCCTTCGCATAATCCCCTTTCTCAGCCCATTCTTGCCCCCACCCCATGCTAGATCATGTGCCTGAACAAGAAGTATTTAAACTGATTGTATAATGGTCCATATGCATGTGACTTTATACCACTTAATATGAAGTTATCCATTTATTTCTCTCTTAGTCCCTAATATGCCTAAAACTAAGGACCAGACTATTATGTGGTTCATAGTGGGCACTCAACATATATTAGTCCATTGCTCCATCCTTGGGCTTTGTGCTGGATATCAATTAACTGAGACATAATTATATTCATTTTACAAATAAAAATGAGGCTCAAAGACTTTCACAAAAGGTCATACAGGTGTCCGCTGAGGGTTACAATGATCAAGTATCATTTAGGATGCAGATAATTTCAAGTTTCAGATGAACACACCCAAAATGAATTAAATAATAAGACAATTTATTAGCTTTTGGGACAGAGCTATGCAAACAATGCGTGTTTTCCAGTCATCTCCAGTTACTCACACAGAAACTCAAGAGTCATTCTTGACCTCACTCCCCCCATGATTCATATCCCTTCCATCTATCAGCAGATCCTGTAAGCGCTAACCCAAATGCTGCTCAAACCCTCAGCTCCCACCTGCCCAGCTTTCTGCTCAGAGTTAGCTATTTCGCAGTTCAACAGGGTTATTGAGGACTCTGATGTACCTGTTCAAATCTCTCCATTCTTGCCAACCTTCAGCTAAAGGCAATTCCCAAAACTTCACGGCTGCTACTCATCAAGGCAGGAACCAAGTGGGTGCAAGAGACACAACCATAATGCCTAATTCAGGCTGTGGTAGAAAGAGGACAAAGCCTACGAGCGCACGAACTTCTCCAACTCCAAAGAACAGCCTACTTACACTGAACACTCAATCATGAGCCGCAGTTTGCCGACCACTGACCTAACCTTAAAATTGTGATTACTAAAAAAAAAGTGTGCTCACGTGGGGAGATGGGGGATTAATGTGGGATGGATTTACGCATTACTGAGGAAAAGAAAAATAAACCTTTCACTCTGCCATGATCCCCAACTTCTTCCTGTCTTGGGATTGGTGGCCTAGCAATACCACTGAGTTGCTGGCAGCTTCTAGGACCTCCTGTCCTCCTTCCCCGTCACCCCCCCACCAAGTCAGACTCTAACACATCCTCCACCTTTGCTCAAGCCGGTCCTTTCTCCTAGAAAGAGTTCTACTCCCCCTGAATCCCGCTTCCTTCTTTGGGAGGCAGGCTAGCTCCTCCTCAGCCCATGTGTCAGGTCAGACCGCTTCTTCTAGGGGTCATTGGCTCCCAGAGTGAGAAGCCCCAGGCTATGCTCCCTACATGCACACAGTATCCCAGAGCTTGACCTCCTGGCTGCATTGAGGATGTCTACCTCATTGATCTGTCCGCCCTGCCCTGCCCACCCCAACTGCAAGCTCCTCCACATAGGCCCCACGTCTCATTCATCTCCATGATCGCCACCCTCCGTCCAGAACCTGGCACACAGTAGACATCTAAGAAACATTTGTTCAGGTGCTGAATGAATCAGCCATCTCCTCCTTTTTCCCTCACAACCATGCCTTTAACTCTGAGGGAAACTATTCCCTGCTAGTAAATACCTAGCATTCAAAATGTAAGGTATCTATAAACATGAGGCGGAATGCGGCATTTTGACTTTCTACACACGTAGCCGCCTTCCTCACACAAATATTTTAATCCTCCATAGCTGTTCCTGCCTTACCTGCAAACCCAGGAGTTGATTTAGGTTTCTATGCTTGGGTTTGTTTATTTAAAACCATTTCTGACAGCCTTTGCTTTGTTTTCCCTGAAATTTCATGTCCCTAATATTTATATATCAAGCAACTTTCAAATGCCCTCTTGCAAGCTGTGACTGCCATTTCTTTGCACATCATGTAAAAGGTGCCCTAGTTCGTTTTCTCTTTTCTGTCTTCACCAATGCCCCTCTTGTTTTCAATAAAGTTATTTACTCAATTTAAAGGGCTCTGCAGCTCACAGGTTGGTTGAGATACCCTCTTCCCGTCCCCTTGATCTTCCCGACCAGTCTCATGCCTTTATCTTTATTGAATAGACACTCCAAGCTGCTTGCAGTCTCTACCTAAAGTGCTGTCACTCTAATGTCAATACTGCTGATACTGAGCAATTCAAAATGAAGAGCTGAAAACCAAAACAGACTTCTGAAATATTGCTTTTACATTTAACAGGGAAATGTTTCACTGTAAATGCACATGTTTTAGCATTGTTTTGAGCTGCCATTTTGAAAGCACCATCTCTTTTCCGTGTGTGAGAACCCACTTCCTCAGAAATTTCAACCTTGTGCACTGCTGGTGTGAACAAAAAGATAGTGCAACTGCTGCGGAGGAGCATCTGGTGATCCCTCAAAAAAGTTAAACCTAGCTTGGCCATTGTGGCTCAGTGGTTGAGCGTTGATCCAGGAACCAAGCGGTCAGAGTTCAATTCCCTGTCAGGGCACCTGCCCAGGTTGTGGGCTCAATCCGCAGTGCATGAAGTAGCCAATTAATGATGTTCCTCTCTCATCAATATTTCTATCTTTCTAACCCTCTTCCTTCCTCTCTTTCTAAAAATCAATAAAAACATTTTTTTTAAAGTTAAACCCAGAATTTACCATTTCACCCAGCCACTTAACCAAAGAATTGAAAGGAGGGACTCAAACAGGTATTTGCACACCCATGTTCATAAGCATTATCCTATCTAATAAATAGAGAATATGCTAATTCACTGCCACACCCTCAAATATGGCGTTGCTCACAGCCACAAGATGGCAGCACCCAGTCCCTTCAGCCCCGCCAGGTTGGCAGGCACACAACACACCTGGGCCCACCCCAAGGTACCGTACTTGCCGGCGTATAAGACGATTTTTTGGCCCTGAAAAATACGTATTTGCCAGCGTATAAGACGACTGGGCGTATAAGACGACCCCCTAACATTTCCACTAAAAATACAGAGTTTGTTATATACTCGCCGTATAAGACTACCCCCCACTTGGAGGCATATTTTTCAGGGCCAAAAAATCGTCTTATACACCGGCAAATACGGTAGGTCTGGTCACTCTGTGCACCTGCCTTCAGAGTCCCCCAGTTTCCTCAACCTCCCAGCTGCCCAGGGCTGAAACAAAGCATAGGCAAGCTCAGATGTCAGCTGACCAGCTGCCTAGGGCCAACCTGAGGCACAGGTAACTAGGGCTGGGCTGAGGCTTGCGCTGTCGGCAGTGGCAGCAGCAGAAGTGTGATGGGGGCATCACTCCTGCCCCTGAGGGATCCCAGACTGTGAGAGGGCAGGCCCAGCTGAGGGACCCCCCTCCAGTGCATGCATTCTCATGTACTGGGCCTCTAGTTTATAATAAGCTGAAAGGTGGAAATAACCCAAATGTCCATTGACAAATAAACAGATAAAAAAGAAGATGCAACCAGTAGAATATTATTCTCAATCTTAAAAAGGAATGAAGGTCTGACACATGCTGAATCTTGTAGACATTATACTAAGTAAAATAAGCTGGGCACAAAAGGACAAATACATTATATGATTCTACTTATATGAAATACTTAGACTGGCCACATTCATGGAGACAGAAGGGAAATCAGCAGTGACCAGGAGCTGGAAGACAGCAGGATGGGGGCATACTGCTTAGTGCAGAGGTCCTGTTTAGAATGATGACAAAGTTCTGGCAATGGACAGGAGTGATCCAACAGTGTGAATGTGCTCAATGCCACTTAACCATGGTTAAAATAATAAATGTTATGTTATGTATATTCTATAATACAATAAAACAACCAAATAAAAACCCTACAACACCCACTCATTTCATCCCTTTACAGTCTCCATTAGGGGGAAGAGAAGTTCTAAAGATATTTTCTTTGTTCAAAGTTCTGAGAGTTTATCGATAATCTCACTGTGATTTTCAGTTAGAACTTATGCCACTTAACCATGGTTAAAATAATAAATGTTATGTTATGCATACTCTACAATACAATAAAACAACCAAATAAAAACCCTACAACACCCACTCATTTCATCCCTCTACAGTCTCCATAAGGGGAATAAAACAAGCAGACTGCCAAATGAGCGGATTCTATTCATGTGATCCTGAGATAGTCACCATAAAACAAGCAGATTGTCAAATGACAGCAGGGAGGGGAAGGAGACCTGGGGGGAGATAAGAGAACGACCGAAGGACTGGTATGCATGCATATAAGTACAACCAACGAACACAGAACTCTGGGGAGGGAGGGCATGAATGGGAAGTGGGGGGGGGGGGCAATGGTAAGATATGTACACATATAATACCTTAATAAAAAAATTGGGAAGAAAAAAAAGATATTTTCTTTGTTCAAAGTTCTGAGAGTTTATCGATAGTATCACTGTGATTTTCAGTTAGAACTTTTTTTGAAAATGATAATAATGACAGCTCAACAGAGTCCTTTAGAATATCCCCAGGAAGGGATGTTCTCACAAGTCCCAGTCTCCTGTGCAGAGAGCATCTTCAACTGCTGGAAGTGAGCCTGGTCCTCCTGAACCTGACCCTGACCCCACAGGGATCCCATTTTCACGTGCCTTACTTTAGGTCACAGTAACAGACTTTCCCAAAGTTCCAGGCCTCATTTAGCCTCTTCAAGATGATGTGAGAAGAGAAATAAGATGTGCCGGTGTTGCTATATCCATTTGTGGTAATGAGTGTCTCTTATTTGCCAAGAAGTCACCCAGCTTCCCGTGACTTTTGATTCCCACCCTCCCTGCAGTGCAATAGGGATGGAGCTTCATTCAAGTTGAAGGCCCTTTTAGCCTGAGCTTCTCTGTACACAGAGACATGGTGCAAACACTCCTTCAGGCCTGGAGGTTGCATGGGCCCCTGCACTGAGGGCTTCCACCATCATGCAGAACTCCTGAGATGTTCTGTGCTTCTCTGCTTCGCCAGAACTCATCTTTGTACAGAATATACAGTTCCCTATTTTTGTAGATAACTTTTCAGGAAATAGCAAAGGCTCTCTCATTTCCACTATAGAGTTTTAACTGATTTTGCACTCATTATATCCTTTTAAGCAATGTTGACAATTACCTCTTTTTCTTACTAGAAGATACATTCTCTGTGTGTGTTGTGTATGTGCATGTGTGTGTGTGTGTGTGTGTGTGTGTGTGTGTGTGTACCATGCACTGCAAATATTTACCAACATGTCTGCCTAGCCTATGGCTGGAAATCCCCTGAGCAAGTAGCTACTTCTGAATAAGCTTTACAAACCCAGCCTCTAGCCAAGTGACTAACCTACAGTAGGTGCTCGGTCACTGCTTACAGAATGGACTGAAGTATGTTGGAAAGAGCCTGATTCAGTCCTATTCACTATCTTCTTATGAACAATGCACATCTCTTTTTCAAAAGGGCAATTAAAAGTTGCTTCCAACCAAATTGTGTAATTCACCAAAAACATGTTAAAACACAGAACCATAGAGCTGTCCTGAAACCAATTTACCTGACTGCTTTCTGCTGAGCAGATGGTCCTGTGCGTCCATGTGCCCGCAACAGCTAAACAGTTGTACATATTAGGCACCCAATAAATATTATTAAATGAATGAATGCCCTTAGAAACACATGCATGCCAATCCCGTTATTAGTATTAGAATGGAGATACACTGTGTACAGTTTCATGGGTATGTCTTGCTTCTAGCTAGAGAGAAGATTCTTAGCCCATGTTGCATACATCTCTCATATAAAATATACCCTTAACAGACATTCTCCAAATATGGGTTTCATTAATGGAGGAGACTTACTCTATTCAACTGGATTAAAATGCCAATGAGAAGAAACACATGAATGTGAAGAGTTGGACCCCAAAATAGCACACTCTATCATCCTCACCAGTTTGCCAGATGGCATCCCTGGCGACCATTGTGTGGGCACTGGAGCTGGGCCTGAATGACTCTGTCCCAGCCAGATGTTCAGACCACGTGCATCTGTGTCAGAGCACTGCATTTCTGTGCCACGTGAAGCACACTCACTCTGACCAGAGACAATTTTATCTTTGCCACAGTTGGCTATCAGAGCTCCTCATTCCCCAAAGACTGCTTAAAAGTAATCACTACAGCTTATACTCACCCTTCCTGCCCATGATATCTGGACTAGATAATCTAAATATAGCAGAAAGTAAAATAATGCTGAACTTACCTATTTCATCCTCAGGAGAGTGGAGGAAAGGCTCTCCCTAAGGCACACACACACTCATGAAGAGAATACGAAAGTGGATATATTTAGAGTTTCTATAAAATTTTAGACAGGACTCAGGAGTCAGGTAAGTGAATTATACAGGGGACTTTAAGACATTTTTAACTACAATACTATATGAACCACATTCCACTGTGAACTAGTGCCCTCAAACATCTATATCTATGTATATGAATTAGAGACTTTATAGAACAATATTTTCCTTTACTATAGTTGATCTACTCTAAGTTTTTGTATAGCCTTTATTTTTTAATATAAAGTAGTACCTCTTCGATGCTTCTGAGAAATTAATAGACATACTCTTCTTAATTTACCCTACTGAGGACAAATAAAAATGCTGGACATTATACATAACACAAAAATAACTTTGAAAGGTAGAAGAAGGAAGACATCTAGGGAAGTTGGAAGTCAAGGAATGATATGGTGGTAAATTCCTTTGGCTTTCTTTTTGCCTCATCTACTCTAGGTTTGGAGCTGAAACAGCCCACAACCTAGAAATGCCACAGGGCACACAGAACAGAAACAAGACAACAAAAGCCTGCCCTCTCTAGCCAAAGGACCATGATAGGGGCAGCCTGGCATGATAAAGTTTAGACAAAAACCGCTCTGCTCAAACATCACAGAAAAGAATATGACCCAACCACTGAGTGAAGGCTGAGTGGAAAGCCTAGACTTTCACCCTCTCCAGGTTATAAGGACCTTGAGATTCCCTAGGGGCTGGTTGTCATAGAAGGCCACCTAAGGAGATTTGTATCCCTGTCATCTGGTTAATAAGGCCACCAGTTCTCCCCTGCAGGGTCACTTGAGGTAATGCATAGAGGCAGGTTCTTCCTCCTTCCTGAGGTGGTGTCAGAGGAACCTCATAATTTTCTCCATCACCAAGTGATAACTAAGAGACCCCTTCTCTCAGGTACCATCTGAGGCAGAGTGGGGCACCAGGATTTCTAACTCCATTGGGCCAGAATGGTGTTCAAGGAAGCCAAGTCAACTTGAAAACTGAAGATTAAAGATCCAGAGATCTATGACATGAAATAAAAATATCTAAATTTTAATTTAAAAATCACTCATAATGAAGAATCAGGAGGCTCTCAAATGGAATGAAAAAAAAGGTAATCGATAAATGGCAACACCAAGGTGACAGAGGAGACAGAATTATCTGACAAAGGATTTATAGCAGTCATAATAAAAAAGCAGTTACAACTGATATGAGCTTTTTTAGAAAAGAAAACTTTAACCAAGAAACAGAAAGTCTCACTAAAGAATAGACAAAGAAGAACCAAATGGAAATGTTAGAACTAAAAAAAGAAAATACAATAAGTGAAATTGTTACAGAAAACTGGAGAAAAACTGTGCAATGCTTAGAGAGATGGAGTTACACTTTATTATTATTAAGCGCAGGCTGAGAGAAAAGTGTATTTCAAATTCTGGGCCATGTCACACAGGAAGTTCCTGGTATTTATATGTTTTACCTTCTTTGTCTCCCAACTAAGGATTTTTTCCCGTTCCCTCTGCAATTTCTTAAAGGGCCCCGTGTGCTGGAGCTTTGAGATCTCAACCAAAAGGTTGGCCTGGCGCCAGCACTGATAACTTCGTCTGGGGAAGGTTTATGGCCTCTTTGGAACAAGGAGTAGTCTTATTTCCTTATTATTTAAGCAAGCAAGCATTTACAGAAGCCAAACAGCAGGGTTAAAATTTCAAACAGCAGTGTTTATATAAGATTGATGCTTCAAAATAAAAAGCTCATTGGATGGCTCAACAGCAGAATGGAAGAGATAAAGGAAAGGGGAAAGGGAACTTTATTGGAAATGGAAATACTCCACATCTTGCTTTGGTTATACAATACTGTCAAGTATCAAGTCTCAATGAACTAAACACTTGATATATATTTTCCTTTGTGTAGAAAATAATTTTTAAATGTAACAAAAACAATCAAATAAAGACTCTAGATATGCTTCCATTACTTTCAGAGTTTAGGAGTGATTTTTGAATGATGTGTTTGCATCCACTTCTCTCTCCCGCACCCAAGAGACAATGACACAATTCAAGTCCAAGCTCTACCACTTTCCTGCTGAGTGTACTTATGCATGGGCAATAATATCACCTTTTTTTTCCATAAAATGGGAATACTAATAATACATCATTAATCCCCCCTTTTTTGTGTTGATAAATTAAGACAGGACATAAAAATATCTGACAGCACCTGTTTAATGAACATCAGTCTTCCATTTTATCCTATTGCCCTCCACCGTCATAATGGATGGATATTGGCATCAATTTAAATTTTTTTGTTAATACTCACCTGAGGATATTTTTCCATTGATTTTTATAGAGTGGAAGGGAGAGAGAGAGAGAGAGAGAGAGAGAGAGAGAGAGAGAGAGAGAGAGATATTAATTTAGAATCTATGTCTAAACCTTTAACTTCAGCACTATTCTCTGCATTTTTGAGCTGGTGCAGCAAAAATTCAGCACTCAACTTTTGAGCCACTGACCCCCTGTCCATCCCCACTCTTTAGCCTGGGTACACCTACCAACTCTACGATTGTAATGACGGAATGGCACACACTGCTTCTGTGAGGTGATATCCCTCAGAAGCTTGGTGGCTTTTCGGATATGTGTACCCTGGATGGCCTGGGCAGTTTCACAAGTGTTCTTAAAGTGAACGAGAAGACGTGAACCTCTTGATTTGCATAGTTCTGTGGGTTTTTCTGGGTCAAGTGAGCGACCCATTTTGAGAGGTCACCTCAGGCCACTACGGGAAGAGTAGCCATGTAGTTTTTAAGGACAAGTGCAGACTTGAAAAGTGCCAAGTGGCACTCCCAGCGAGGAGGGCAAATTAAAGTGAAATTCAGTATAAACGGTAAAAATAAAGTCAGACGAGAAAAGAATAGCTTTACAGTTATATAAACAACCTTGGCGAGAACTGAAGAATGAGGTTAAAAGTAAAGATAAAAAGCCAAGTGCCTGCCCCTTGTAACATACTCATTACTGACTGTATTTTTGTTATTTGTGAAACCAGAAAATGAAACAAACCTGACTGTTTAGAAAGATGTGACATATTACAACCTGGTATTTCAGGAGAGTAGAAGTACAGAACTAACATGTGTGGCGGCCTCTTCATCGGCTATCACTATGGGATTAGACATTAGAAGGAAAGACTTAGAGATGCTAAGCAACTTGTTAAAGGCCATCATAAAGAGGCAATGAAAACAAGAGCTGTTTCACCTCACGTTCCACGTCGTTCCCTCTACAACAAGCTACTCTAGGGAATACAATTTCCCCCTCTAAATCATGGGCTTTGGAGTTAACGAATCTGGCTCTACCACCACCTAGCTGTGTGGCATCGGGCAAGTTAGTTAGCTTTAGGTTAGGGCTGTCTTACCTAGAAAGCTGAAATAACCATTACTTTTTTCAAATAAAGCTTCAGAAGAAACCAATGAAAATACATTTAAAGGGCCTTGTCAATGCCTGGCACTGAGTAAGTGCTCAACAAAGGGCACCCAATGCTAGAGGCACTTCTTTCTTGGTTCTCGTTAATGTCACCTTAATGAGGCTGATTTACTCAAAGGCGAACACCCTGACCCTTGAAATGCACAGGCACAGACAGCTCCACTAAAAGAAGCAAGAGGTGCCGAAACCAGTTTGGCTCAGTGGATAGAGCGTCAGCCTGTGTACTGAAAGCTCCCAGGTTCGATTCCAGTCAGGGGCACATACCTTGGTTGCGGGCACATCCCCAGTTGGGGGCGTGCAGAAGGCAGCTGATTGATGTTTCTCTCTCAATGTTTCTAGCTCTCTGTCCCTCTCCCTTCCTCTCTGTAAAAAAATCAATAAAATATATATATTTTTTAAAAAGAAGCAAGAGGTGACTGGTCAGGGTGGTTAGGGACAAAGGTGGAGGGGACAAAGGGTCAGATAAAGGCATCAGAGAAAAAACGAGAAGCTTAAAATTCTCTTGAAAGGGGTATCCTGGCAACTAAGGGAAAAAGAATACTACTTCAGCCCAAAACATTAAGTTATCTATCAAATCAGAGAAACATGAGAAAGGCTTGATAGATTCTGGTTTGACTTGATGAATGTTAGTGTTCCCTTTCCGTGTGTGTGTGTGTGTGTGTGTGTGTTCGCATGCATAGGCATGTCTGTGCACAAAGCAAGGTCATCTTAGTGGGCAGCTTCATTTGCTCACTCTCTCTATTCACAGTAAATGCTCCTCAGACTGAAGGAACATTCAAGTTTAACACAGCCCGTTCCTTGTTTCACTTGATCTTCACAAATGAATATGTAAGCATATAAATCAAAGGTCACATTCTCTAAAAGAAGAGCTATAATGTAATGGAGGAAATTATAACTTCATTTATGGACAAAAAATAGCTCAAAGTTCAATGGAGCCATTGATAAGTATATAACTTGCTAAAGATTCCTTAATGAGAAAAAAAAGTGGTCCTTTTAAAATTTCCCAAATTTACCAAGAAAACCGATAAGATGCCATCCGAGTTGGCATCCCAGATCGCAGGTCAACACCCCTGAGTGCGCATTGATCACATTTTTGAAGCCACACTGTCCAGTGCGGGAGCCAAAAAACACACACCTGGCTACTGTGTTTCAAACTCATGCTATTTAAATACAACTGGAAATTTCGTTCCTCAGTCCACCAGCCACATTTCAATGGCTCAACAGCCACATGTGGCCGTCACTACCCCACTGTCAGGTGACTGGAGACATTTCCATCCTCCTTGACAAATCTACTGGACGGCACTGATTTGAAAAATCAGTCTTTCTTCCCACTAAATATTACTTGACAAAAGAAGAGAAAGCAATCATTTGACATCAGAAATTATTTTCTTTTCTATATTCATTTAATTGGTTTAAGCGATCTACATAACCATATCTACTTTTCAGGGTTAAGAAGAAAAATTAAATGCAGTATCATATTTAGGGATTTTCTAACATGTTTGCTCTTTGGGAATAAACAGCTCTTGTAACGTGTCTAGGTCTGACTTTCATACACAGTTCAGCGAGCACTTTCCTGTTTAGTTATTTTGGACAACTCTCAGAACTTGGAATAATCTTCCTCCCAACCTGGCTGCTTCTGTGCCACAAATCAGTTTGTTTTCCTTTATAAGCTTTGCGAGACCCCAGGTTATCTATCTCTGAGGGAGATCGAGATCAAGTGAGAGTCAGAGACAAAGCCAGCTCTGGCAAAGCTTACCGTCTACCGAAATAGTGGCTCCCAAGTGTCTGCCCAGAACTGAGACATGTGATGAAAATCGCACCGGTCCTCAGCAAGATGGAAAAAACAGCCTTGGGCGTTTTCCGCTGGCCATGTGTTATTTTGATTTTGTCATTCCTGGATTTTTTATGTTAGCTGCTTTTCTTTTATCAAATTATGTAAGATATGGTGAGTGTATGCATCTATGCAAATGAGTTTTAATGTTAGCAAAATAAACGTTATAGAAACTGAAGTGTCCCCGGTTTAAAAAAACTACTTGCCTATGAAAGCTCAAGGTTTGAGTAGAACTTCTATGCTACTGACCCAAAATAAGCAAGCCAATGATTATCTGCAGATGATATGAGGGGAAGAGAATGGGGAAATAAGAGCTACAGAGCAATAATGATGAGAGGATACCAAAACTGAGCAAGTAAATGATTACTTCCAAGCCACACACACACACACACACACACACACACACACACACACACGCACGCACACACACCCCTACATATACATCAGGCAAGATAGAAACCTGGCATTTAAATAGGTTTTGAAGAAGTCAGACCAGGTTTGCACTTATATTTCTGGGGAAGGTGTCCAAGCAAAATGACCAATTTAAAAGAAGGTACAGATTAGGAAAGTTTGGAGCATTTACAAGGAAGAGCATTTCATTTGGAATTTAAAGCACACACACACACAAAAAAAAACAAGGGAATGAGACAGGAAGATAATCTGGGAGCAGATTACTGTGAGTGTGGGGGGCTTGGGGTACTAGGACAAGAAAATTGGATTTTTTTCCCCATTAAACAATTGGAAAGTCAATAACTATTTCAAGCAGGGGGAAACTTAGCCAGTGTTGTGTCTCAGTAACATGGATAAACACATAATGACAATAACCATCTGGTGATATGTGAGCATCCTTCAAGATTCAATTTAAGTCTCATTAAAAACCTTCTCCTTTATTACAATACATACCTAGCTTCCTTAATCTGAACTCCCAAAGCATTTATCTGCGCTACATATGCCAGCACGCCATCAGTTCATTAAGTCACCACCACAAAATTAGGCACCAAATAAAATCATATTATTGTAGTTAATTATCAACATCATTCCCTATGTCCCTTTAAATACTGGGCCCATAACAGCGGCCAAATAATGACAAGCCAACATATATCCCATAGCCCTTATGATCCCATCTATGAGTCCTACAGCTGAGGGCTGGTGGGCGGGCAGGTACCCTGTGGACATCTGAATCAATCAACCTCTCTCTCTCTCTCTCTCTCACACACACACAAACACACACACACACACACACACACACACACACAGTCCTAAGAGCCAACTAAAGAAACAACCACGAGCAAATGGCAGAGGTGTGATCACGTATCTGAGAAAGGATTTATATTCCTACTTAGCTTTTCAAATCGGATGATGCTTCTAAAATATTTTACCAGTTTCTTCACTGTTCTGGATCTTCTTGGCTGGTATACAAAAATAAAAACAACTCTACAAAGTACACTCTGAAAGACTGGCAATTCATTCTATGGTGTTATAAATTATTTTTAAAGATGCTTCTAGTCAGTTCTCAATATGACAACCATTAAAGCACTGTAAACACCAACTGTTACCATCTAAATCTATCCTTAACATTAGGGAGAAGGGGTACATAAAGTACATAAAGCTCAGATCAGAGCAAGTCTACCAGCAATGCCTCCTTGGCCACTGACAGCAAGAGCCATGAGTGAGATGGTACCACGCTAGTGTCCAAATTTCAACTGACTCCTCAAGCTTTGCCTTCCATCTTCGACCAGCCCTCTTGCTCGTCCCATAAGACTATTAACATGCTCAAATTTTATAAGACTCCTCCCCAAACTCCTCTCCTCTCTCTACCTTGAGACCACCACATTACATGTAATACTAATTATTATGTATTTAATAAATATCACTAGACATCTGTCACATTTCCTACGGCCACTGAGACACTGTCTCCAGTCACAGGGACCTTAAAATCTTATCAGTGTTATGCACATTTCCCCAAGCCATTTTTGTGCTTCTGATTTTTTTTTTTAGATCTGATATTTTTAAGTGGCCATGAAACATACATCATTATTTCTTTGCTCTAAGGATTATTCACTTTCTAATCTGAATAATGTTTTATGTTAAAAGCATACAGAGGATTTATTCAAGCCAAGAACTAAATCTAAATCACAGCTTACTCAGTCTCATGAAAAGAATAAATCACAGACATGCATTATCAGAACATAACCACAGTCAACGCCAATTGAAGACCTCCCCTCCCCCGAAAAAAAAAAATCTCACTAACAGGCAAGCAAAATGCCTTTTGACTGTTATGCAAAACCAAAAGCCATACAAAGAGAAAAAGGCTAGAAGGAAATATGCCAAACACTAACACTGGTTTTCGAAGGTGAATCCATGGAAATTTTTTTTCTTTTCTACTTTCCAGGGTAAATGCATCTAATTATTACTATGTTTTAAGGTTCATTTAAAAGAAACTGCTACTATATTGCATTTTTAAAAACTCTTGAATTTCTAAATGTATCTTTGCTTTAGGATGTTAACAGAATGCACTATGTAAATATTATCAGAAAATTATGTAAAAAATTTAAAGATCTTTACATTTACAATGAAACATGCTTTCAGGTATAAATGTCTGATATACAGTAGCTCTGTGGTTGGATAAATTATTTTTTCCTTCATGCCAGGGAATGGCTCTTCTTCAAGTATTTCCAGACACCCTACCCTCCTCACTACTCTTATTTTCCAGTAATGCACCCTTTTTTTCCCTCAAGTTATGGTTGGCTGAATGAGTATCATAAGTTCAAAAAATTATCTTTTTAAGAAAATGGTTGCCTTATGCTCATCAGGAGAGAATTCCTTGTGCTGTGGACTTGCTCTCTTCTGTTTCTTTCAGGAAAACTTGACCCACACTGACCTCTCCCTGAAATTGGGAGTCCAGATGTCAAAACAGAGGACAAAGGCAATGCCACAGAGCAGTGGCCACACCAACAGCTGAGTCCCTTTGGTTTCACAGCTGGCACTTCCAAAAAGGCCAGCTCAGCATTGTCAAGCTCTGACCCCCAATTCCACTCCTATAATGGATAGATGCAGAGGGGAAGAGAGGAGAAAAGCTAGTTGGACTGGAAAGAGGAGGCAGTGCATGACCCTTGGAGACATCTCTCCATTCTAAGTTTGAAAAGACACTGCCAGCAGAAAGGAGCAGGCAGGGAAATCTCCAGGAAGCAGCTAGTAGAATGTATGCTTACGTCAGGATCCAAAATGCCTCATCTGAACACACAAGTGCGTCCAAGTCCCTAAGAGGACCAGTTCTGTACCTCAGCCAGCCCTCTCACGTTGCCCTTTTCCAGCCAACTTATGGTCAATGCCACCTCAATAATAACTTCCAATTGCAAATATAAAAATATATACTCTTTCCCCAAAAGGTTCCATAAATAGGAAACCTCTCTTTCTGTGTTGATTCTATTCTGGTTTGCATGGCTGCCTTTGTCAAATCGGAGCACATACACTCAGCACTACAATGGGAGTTAGGGAATTTGGGCTTTGTATATGCCCTCTTACATAATGTTCTGAAAGCCTGACGCACTAAGCAAAATATGAATTCATTCAACAATTATTTCCCAAGCACCTACTATGTATGCACCAGCTGCTCTTCTAGGTGCTCAAATACACCCATGGGCAGGGCCGGGGGTGGGGGGGAGATTATAATTGTATTGAAGGGAAATATCTGGTTAAAGGAATCATCTTCAGAAATTAGAATTTCCAGAATATTTACATTGAGATTGCTAACTTTTTTAGAAATATAATAAAATATACCCATACCTAGAAACTTACCTGGAAGTTAATAAAATGAGTGGATAAGGGAACATACTATGGAATCAGATGTTGGAATTCAAATACTGGGTCTTCTCTCAGTAATTAACCAATCCCATAAAAAATAAATTTTAAAAAAACCCTAAACATTCTGCTAGGAGAAGATCTTTCTTCTTGTCCTAAAAAACACCCAGTTAGTTCATCTTATAATGAAAACCATGATTAACTGGTCCCCTTCTAATGAAGACAGATTTCCATTTTTTTAAAAATAGGCTACTCAAATATGGGCAGAGAGCCTATTATACACAAACATTTAAGGTTATATAACATGAAAGGAGACCAAAATGAACAAATTGGGGAGGAGGGTGTAACTTGGAAGAAAGAAATATGGAGAGCAAAGTAAACTTTATTTAAAAAATAAAAAAGTTAGTATTAATATCCTCAATGAAATATGGAAAGATAACATCCACAGCATAAGATCAGATACTATAAAAACTTCAAAAAGAAAAAAAAATGCTTTAAAACATAAAAATAATAGGAATTATAAAGTGCCATAGAAGCTTGAAAGACAAAATTAATCTACCAGGAAACAGAGCAACAACAACAACAACAAACAACAATACAGGATGAGACATAAAAAAATATAGACTTCAAAAATAAGAGCCAATTTATCATTTAAAAAATAGCAGTTATTGAAATAAAGAACCGAGCAAATTGGATAAAATCAAATAAGCAATTCAATAAAAATTTCCAGAAATGAATGTACATATTGAAAGACCACTTTTATTTGGAAAGACCATGAAATAACAATACAATGGGTGAAAATAAACTCACACCAAGCATAGTCTCATTATATTTCTCAATACCAGAGATAGGAAGAAGATTAAATACATTTTAATGTATATTTCATATAAAAGATAAAGAATCAGAAGGGCTTTGGATTTCTCAACAATAAGACTGGAACCTTGAACATAGTGTGAAAGAAGTTTTCAGGGATGAAGTAGGCAGGTTTAAGAAATGTCAGGAATTAAGAGGTCCATGGAAAAAGCACAGGGCCTCAAAGCTGCAAAGGGTACATTTCCATAGAATAAGGGAGCTGCAGAAGGTCTACATTTACAGAATAAAGGGAAGGGAGCCCCTCATTCAGGGAGAGAAGAGGAAAGCCCAAAGGGAACAGGAGAACAGTAAGGGAGAAGAGGGAGGGAAACTCACATACCTCACTTGACATTTGAGCTCTTAAGTTGCTTTAGTGATTAAATAAAGAGGGGATAGTGGCCAATCAGAGGGGATATCAAGGCACAAAAACCTGCAGTCTTTATGAACTGTGGAGAAAAGTGACTTAGTGGGACTCTTCCCCTTTTCCACGTGGGAGTCTGTGCTTGTTTCTCAATAAATTTCCAACTTTTACTATACCGCCTTTCATCCATGGTCTCATTCTTCGACTCCACCAGACAGGAATCCAGGAACCATCCTGCCCAGAGTAATACCACATTCCAGTTCAATTTTCCCTTTTCAGTAGAGATGTCAGAACTTTGATAGAAGATAATTTCCAATGTTTGAAAATCTACTCAAATGATCAATTTAAATACATGGGTAGGAGATATACTTTTTCAGATATAGATATGCATGTGCCTTTTCCCTGCAGATAACTGGAAGATGAGCTCCATCAAAACCAAGGTTAAAGAAAGTGAGAGGGATACTCAGGATCCTGGAAAATGGGATCTGACACCAAGAAAGGCACCAAGAACAGCTAAAAGAAAACCTAAACACAACAGCTCTAAAGCAAGTCTAGAGAACTAGACCTATTTGAAACAAATCAAAATTCTTTTGGAAAACTTTCTTCAATGAAGAGAAAAATAATAGAATACCTACACTGAGTGGCCAGATTATTATGATCTCTGAACACATAATAATCTGTCCACTCAGTGTGTATGTATGTGTGTGTATATATATATATAATTTTGTGCGCCGGGTCCCTGCCCCCTGCCACCACTCACCCCTGGTTCCCCATTCACCATAAGGTAATCAGTGCCTGAGGGCCAGAGGAAGGGACCAAGAGGTTGTCAGTGCACCTTATAGTGACTGGTCCAGCGATCATTCTGGTTGTTCTGACATTAGGGTCAATTTGCATATTACCCTTTTATTATATAGGAGATATATATATATATAGTAAATTAGAGGCCCAGTGCATAAATTAGTGCATGGGTGGGGACTGGCCAGCTTGGCCAGGGTGAGGGGACATGGATGATTGGCTGACCTGTCTGCTGGTTGAACTCCTGGTCAAGGGGACAATTCGCATATTAAGCTTTTATTATATAGGATATACACTGAGTGGCCAGATTATTATGTGTTCAAGGGCATAATAATCTGGCCATTCAGTGTAATGTTTGAATTTCTGGGAGGAGATTTAACTGAGAAGTTTTTGGTTAAAATCAGTGATAAGTTTATTGGACACTAAGCAAAGAACAATAAAATATTATTAAGCAGCATTTTAAAGATGACTAATTTTAAAAGTATGCTCATGTATAACTTTAATAAAAATAAAATACAAATTTTAAGCTTATAAGTGCTTATCATACTTCCTGGCAAATAATTAGTACTCAAAGAATTTATACACTCTTACAGTGATGACTTTAGCCATACTGTACATACCTACACAGGCTTCACTCCTCACTCATTTCATTGAGTGGCCTCAGAAAAGTTACCCAAAACCACTGGCCACCTTGAAGATAGTTATCTCTTTCAGCCTTAAATTTTTTTCATGGAGAAAATGGACAAAATATTAATAACCATTTCACCAGATTATCGTGAACAGGTAGGCGTTTCGAAATAAACAATTATTAGTATGGCCTGAACCCCAACCCATCAGAACCCTCATTGCTATCAACAAGCAGTACAGTATATGCCTGTATTAGGGCATATTAATGTGAATATTAGTTCAATGCCTAATAAATGTTAGCTATTGTTATTAGTTTCTTATTTGTCATTTTTTGTCTTAGTTGTCATTTTTTCTTTCTATGGTGAATAATAAAGGGTTTTCATATCCAGAAAATTTTAATGTTTTAACATTTTAATGTTTTAAAATATTTGCTTTAATATAGCTACTTGGGAGATAAGAGTTATGGAGAATCAAGAAAATACTGGGAGAAGAAAAAAAAGAAAAGAAAACTTAATCTCTTGTTACTTGAGCCAAGGATTAGGCACAGCCAGGAATCTGCCTAACCACAGGCCCACTCTGGCTGCTTCCATCCAATATCTAAGAAAAAATCTTGATCCCATTTAGGACACTCCATTTGCAAACCCCTTCAAGAAGGCACTGTGCCATTCTTCCCGCTCACAGCAGCAATGACAGATGCTGTGATAAAAAGACTCAAGACACCAAGTTCTGGATCTAAGCTCGGCCACTAATGAGTTACGTGACCTCGGGCAAAGGAGCCTTCACATCCTTATTTATGAAATGGGGACAAGGGCACCTGTCCCAGCTGGATCAGTGTGGCTCCAATGAGAAACTGCACTTTGGAAAGCACAGTGCCGCGGAGAGCCAGGGCGGTATGATTTCAACGATGATGACCTTGGGGTGAGCCCCAGCAAACACGCCGGTGCCAAAGCTACCAGCTACCACGTAAGAAACCCTGGCCAAGCAAAGCAGGTCAGAGGGAGGCAAGAGCTTCCTGGGGTGGTAGAGAGGCACTCGGCAAGCAATAGACCGTTCATCCGCCAGAGAAGATCACTCTCCCTTCTATGAGACTCAGGACAACGCCTCAGCATCCTGAAAACCTAATTCTTAAGGCCTTCCAAAGCAGGATGGGGGCAGGAGAAAGGAGAAGAGAATGGAAGCATGCTCTTGCCTTGGCAAAATGGTAAAGTTGCCCAAGTTAATTTCCAGCATCTGTTTCACCTTTCCTTTTTGACATCAGCCCTACTTGCTGTTGGTTTCCTGAAACCCCGAACCCAGGCTGTAGGGTCAGATTTCCCTCATGATACCTGCTGGTTGGCCTATGCACCCACCCCCTGCTCCACTTGTAAGCACCCACCAAGGCCTCGTGTTCTGAAAATTATACCCTCCCCCAACATTTAAAAATTGGAGGTTCTGCCGAAACCGGTTTGGCTCAGTGGATAGAGCATAGGCCTGTGGACTGAAAGGTCCCAGGTTAGATTCTGGTCAAGGGCATGTGCCTTGCTTGAGGGCACATCCCCAGTAGGGGGTGTGCAAGAGGCAGCTGATCTATGTTTCTAACTCTCTATCCCTCTCTCCTCCTCTCTATAACAAAATCAATAAAATATGTAATAAATAAATAAATAAATAAAATAAAAATAAAAATTGGAGGTCCCCTTATTTCATCCCTGTCTCACCTTGATTCAGTTATTACAAAATAAATGAAAACACAAGAAATTGTAAAGGACCCACATGTTCTTATAGGTCATCCTTAAAAACTATTTGAGGTATAATTGATATAGGTCATCTTTATAATAGGTCATCTTTTAATAGTCTATTTTTTATTTTTTTAAAAAAATATATTTTATTGATATTTTATAGAGAGGAATGGAGAGGAATGGAGAGAAATAGAGAGCTAGAAACATCGATGAGAGAGAAACATCGACCAGCTGCCTCCTGCACACCCCCCACCGGGGATGTGCCCGCAACCAATGTACATGCCCTTGACCAGAATCGAACCTGAGACCTTTCAGTCCGCAGACCGACGCTCCACCACTGAGCCAAACAGGTTTCGGCTAATAGTCTTATTTTTAAAGAAAATTCTGAAGCTGATGTCTTACTCTAGTATTCCCCAAAGTTTCCTAACTAGGAAACTGGATGGACGCCTTTTATTTTTATCCAATTCAAACTCTGCCTCTTACTAGCTGATGATGACCACAGCCAAGTTCCTAACCTCACTGTGCCCCTTTTGTTATTTATAAGGCATGCTAATGGGCCTACCAGGTAGGATTGATGTTTAGAAGAATGAGCTAATAGATAAGCAGTAAGAACAGCACCGAGCACACAGTCCAGGCATTACTATTTTTAGTTATGTGGTTATGTTACAGTTAACAACACTTCTTATCTGCTCCACTTATCCCTTCCCAAGCACACACACACACACACACACACACACACACACACAGCACTTTCTCCAAGAGGTAATACGTCTAAACTCTTGATGGTCCTATTCTAACAGTCACCCCTTATATCCTTTGTGTCTTTAAAATCTCCCTCTCTACTGGATTAACTCACACAGTCGATAAGCACTCTCATATATTTCCTATATGAGCTTCTTTGAACTTATTTCCCATCTAAGCAAGGCCCTCTGTCTTCCTTCTTCCAATGTCTAGTTATGTATACAAAACTCTTTTAACCGTGATCTCTCTCTTCCTCCAACTATTTGTTTCTTCTTTCCACTTCTATCTAGTACCTTCTTTCCATTTCTATACATTCACTTCAAGAGTTACTAACCAGACCTAGGGGCATTTCCCAGCACACGCCCTACTGGCTGGCTGTGCACCCAGCGATGCTGGCACAGTCCATTCTGACACAGTCCCCCTATGACCCATGCTAAGAGCCTGGGCGTGATTTTTATTGGCAGTGGAGAGCTGCTGCAGAGTTGGGAGCAATTCTGTGTCTGCCATACCCTAGAATTTAAACCATCCCAAATCCTATATTTTACCTCCCTGTGAAGTGTTTCTCACATCTGCTTCTCCCTGTTCTTTTTCTTTCCTGTATTATCTCAGCGAGGGGGCCATTTCTGTGGGCCTGGCAACTCCCCGATGAAGCCCCTACACAGTCTACCCCACCGGAGTCCATACCTTTTTTTTCACTGGGATACATTTACAACCGGAGCCAGAATCTGACTCAACAGTAAGCCCCCTGAGGGGACGGTTCATAGCCTGAGATTCTTTTACATTTCCCCACACTGTTATCTTATCGCAGGTGCACAATGAAAACATATTACCATATAAATAGAAATGCACACTCACTTGTGCTGGGCAAACAATAGACAATGAATGTGGAAAACAGCATGGCACAACAGCAGCAACAAAACCCAAAGACCTGGGACTCCTGACAGAGAGAGAAGCTAAACTGTAGAGAACCAATATTGAGATCAACACCTTCTGAGAAATTTGATCCAAAACCCTAAAATAATTATCCCTATTGAGGAACGATGTTTTATTATAATTATTTTTTTCTTAAGTTACCAAAGTTTCCTAAAGACATAGTAAGCCAGAACCAAACTACCAAACTGGAACAAAACAAAAACCAGAAAGCAACACACAACAGTGAAAAGGCAAGGGCTCTGGAATATGGCCGAGTTGGCAACGAAGCCCAGCTGCACCACCAATTAGCTGTGTGGCCTTGGGGAAAGGTGAAAGGATCTCCCCCTCCCAAACTGGTGGGCGGAGTTTAACACATGACCCCTTGGGGCTCTCCCCCCCTCCCAGACTGGTGGGTGGAGCTGACAACGTGACTGGCACCTGCCACAGGGACATCTCCAAGACAGTGAACCACCAATTAACACGGGCCAAGGTGCTCTTGGAGCCATCCTTTCCTGTTCCACTCTGGGCCCAACCCCCTCCCTTTCTGTCCTTTAAGAGGGACTCCAGGCAAGACACATGCACTTTTTGGAGGCCACCTCCATTAGCCCGGTTGGGTCCGATTTCCTGTCCCCTCTCCCCCTAATTCTGATCTCTCTACCTCGGTGATGGGTCCTGCCCATTACTGGGGAATAAACTTTCTTTAAAACTCCCTGTTGTTCTGTTTCCTGTTTCCTTTCAAACCTAACAAAAGGTACCTTCTCTGCACTTAAAGTCTTTCAATGATGGTGGGGGGGGGGGGGACCACTTATCCACTGCCTTATGAAAACTCATGTTTACAGATTGGACAGCAAGAGGCTGGCTGAGGATAGGCACAAAATAAAGTTCATTCTCTTGTCTATTCAACCAACAGTTGAGGGCTTTCTGTGTTTCAGAGAGGTTACAGGCACTGGAGATGTTTGGGACAACAAAAAAGTCAAAGGCGTGTTCCCATGGAATTCATCTGATTCATCCTGAGCCTCCATCAGAAAAGAATGAAAGCCTAGGCCTTTCCCTCATAGAGAACACACAGAAGGCCCGTATACAAGTCGTGCATACAGTTGTAAAGGAGTCAAGGATCTCACAAAACCTTCAGGTTTTTTTTCTTGTAATCTTAGATTAACAGCCCTGCCCCTATTTTAGGGATTCCCTAAGATTTTATTAAGAATGACTTAAAGTGACAGATAAGAGAGGTACAGGCAAACCTCGGTTTCTTGTCCTTGGTTTCACTGTGCCTCACAGATACTGTGTTTTCATATATATATATATATGAAAGGTTTGTGGCAACTCTAAAACAGAAAAAGAGTGATTAAGGGGCACATGTTTCTTATTTACAAAACAACAAAACAACCAAGGGAAGGGAGCGGGGATGCAAATGTTATCTAGGGCTGGGGCAATCTCATCCTTAAGGAAATAAGATCTATGCAGAGCCTTCTCCACACCAGTTCTTCCCGAGCTGACCCACCCTATTGCAGGAGAGTAAATCAAACTGTATCTCTTTCCTGTATTATCTCAGCGAGAGATGTAAAAGAATCACAGCTTCTCAATAAATTATTTGTGAATGGAAAATGAAGAACATTCCACTTCCAAGCTACAGGAAGTAAATGCCATAGCCGAATGAGTTTCCTGGATGACTTTAACGTCAAATGTCAGCCCTACAGTTTTCCCAGGCAGAAATGTTTATTAAGCAACCACAACGTTAAAAAAGCTACGTGTTCCCAGAGAGCAGAAAAGAAACAGAAAGCAAGAGTCCGGCATCTGAAAATCCTGACACACACCTGCTGCTCCTCTCGGAGAGGGAAGGGGAGACAGGGCGGTGACTCAGCCACACCAGGAGCTGCACTCCCACTCCTGGGCTACTGTTTGCTCTCTCCACCTATAAACCACTGGTCATCAAGGAGGCAATAAGAAACTCCACATGAACTCACCTATAAAGTGCATCTAATGAAACCTGATTGATATCATAGTTTCACCTCCATATAATGTACAGGCGCCTCCTCAAAAAAAAAAAAAAAGCAAGCAACAAATCCTAAACTCAACATTTTACAGAGAAGGCAACCATGCATCTAGGAATTCTGTACCCATTCCAAATTCCAATGTTCTATCCCCTGGTTCTACAGACCATGGAAAATCCAGGAAATCCTGGTGCACCCAAATTGTATCTCCAACCAAGTCTGTCCTTTGAATGTAGAAGCAATAGCAGATTCTGTTGTCAGGCCCTATACCGGGTTTTGTGGCCAAAATGGGTCTTGCCTATGAACCAAACCCTTCTCCCACTGTTTATGGGGACGGCTAATGAAACACCAAATTCCAAGTCAGAATCGCTCAGGGCAGCAAACAAAAATGGCCCCTGCCATCCTCCAAATTTAAATCACACTCGCAAGGGAATCAACTAACCTTTCAGGCTTTGCCAAAGGAAGTCCCTAAATCCCCCGGGCAGGCAAGACCCATCCCTTTCAAGGGCAGTGTTTTAGTTATAGGAGTGTGATGTTTGATTTATGTTTTTAAGGATGTAAAACAGTGTGAGAATAATTATTTGTGTGATTTAAAATAGGAGTGAAAGCATTTATTTTTTATGAGTGATTCATAGTTTGTGTGAATTGTAGTTCTGATATTATTCTGATTTTATTTTAAGTAAAAGAAATGATTTGAAATGTGTTTAAAGGCTTAGTAGAAGTAACTCCATTTAGTGTGACTTGAATTCATTTTGTAAAACTTAAGTTTTAAAAGTGACTCTGAGCCCCGACTGTGTGAACGCCCACAGACATGTGCTTATCTGGAAAGTTGTAACTGTGTGGACGCCCTAACAAGTGTTTATCTGGAAAGTTGAAAAGCGAGGCAGAAAGTACCTGGAGACCCCCGATAAGACACACTGAAGACCCATTGGTTGCACCCAGAAGGAACAAGGGACTGCCCAGAATTGGCCATAAAAGAAGAGACCTAGAGGCACTGGTCAGAGACCACGAAGGGGCCCTCCACCCGATGTGATCTCTCCATTCCCTTCTCCCTGTTCAAAATACTGCATGAAACTTTGCTTGAGTGAGTGAGCTGTCACTCTGCCTGTGAGCCGAGCCTCTGAGGCCTCGTTCCTGACCGAGACGCTGCCACAGTGTGTTCCTGTCCAGTGTGTGTGTCTGTTGGTGCAGATCTCCAGGTGACCTACGTAGGCTTCTGGAAACCACCAGGACTCTGGTAAATAAACCGTGGGATTCCTACATCTTAATATTTGTCTCTGTGTTTAGTTTATGCTGGATAAATTTTAATTAAGTACTGTGGGCAAACCTGTATAAGTCCAGTTCTCTGGCTGAGGGACCCCAGTCACCTGTGCATACGTTCCCACCTGAGGGGGAAGTTGGAACAGGCAGGTTAAGGTCCTCGCCACTCCCCCCTCTAACTCACCATTTGTGGCCTCTCAGACATGGCCTCCCCTCTTCCTGCTTTCTCCCTCTCTCCTCCTTCTTGCCTAATTTTCTGCAAAGGTAAGCCCTTCCCTCACCTGGGTTGCTTTCCTTACCTGTTTTTCCACCACCACTACCACACACACACACACACACACACACACACACACACACACACATTAATATTCAGAACTTGCTGACAAATTCTGGTATTTTTTTAATTAGCAAAGAGAATGTAACAGCTTTCTTCTGGAGGCAAAACTAGTGGTATTTCAGGCTTATCTCCCAGCGTGAAGGCCTGACACCAGTGTGTGTGTTTGCTATAGCTACCCTCCCCGTCTATAATGCAACTCAAAGAACCCATTTCTGCAAAGAAGTTTTCTTCTAATCCCACCCAACTGCCTGCACAGTCCCCATTAATTTCATTCTCTCAGTTGTGTGAGGTCAGATGGTTAATACAGAGGGGGTAAAATCCACATTGAGGGAAATACGAGTGAGGCACAGTAACTCTAGAAGACTGGCCGGCCACTTCTTAGAAAGTTAAAAGCAAAGTATATGACTCAAGAACCCCACCCTAGCTATTTCTACAAGATAAACAGTTATGCAACTATTTATAGTGGTTTATTCACAGTTACCAAGAACTGGAAACAATCCAAATATACTTCATGAATGGATAAACTGTGGTACATCCATTCAATGCAATAAAACAGAGTAATTAAGAGAACTCAGCTACTCATACCTGCAAGGACGTGGATGAATCTTTTAAGCATTACACTAAAATAAAAGAAGCCAGCCTCAACTAGCAACATAGGATATGATATTTATGTGACAAAAGTATAGGGACAGAATGCAAAGCAGTGATTGTCAGGGAGTGTGGGTATAGTGAAATGGCACAAGGAAACTTTTTGGGGTGTAGGAATTTAACTTGTGTGGTGATTGTATATCTTTGTCAAAATGCAACCACACATGGTATGTATTATAGCATATAAATAATACCAAGAAAATGTTTTAAAGAAAAGGTTAAATACTAATACAGAATAGAGAGAGGATATTTGAAATAGGGATTCAAGTTTTAAAATTAACAGTAAAAGAGATTGAATATTTTATCTTGAGAAGAGAAACTGAATTTACATTATCTCCTATTTGACCAAATTTAGTTAATTGTGTGTTCATTCTTAACAAAAATTCATTTTTTTAGCCCTGCCGTTGTGGCTCAGTAGTTGAGCATCCACCCATGATCCAGGTTATAGTTCAATTCCCACTCAGGGCACATCCCTGGATTGGGGGCTTGATCCCCAGTAAGGAGGGGAGAGGGTAGGAGACAACTGATCAATGATTCTCTCTCATCACTGATGTTTCTACCTTGTTCTCCCTCTCCCTTCCTTTCTCTGAAATCAATAAAAATCAATTTTTAAAAATTATATAACTTCTATAATAAGATTTAGGTCAACAGAACAAGACACTTCACACTCAACTTTCCATAGCCCATTTAAAAAGATCATTTCTGTGCCCCCCCCCCCAAAAAAAAAATATTTCAGGGTATCACTTTTAACCAAAAACTTCTTTTAATTCTTAGTTGGTTTTAATATTTTTTCTTTGGTGCCTATCAAGTCAACATCTGATGTCAATTTTCTCTTCGCCAATGGTTTTCTAGTCTAACTCAGCCAGAGATCGAGTCACAGATGTATGATTCCACCTGTTTTCCAATGTCATGTCCATAGAGTTCATGGAATTTTTTTCTCTTTTGAAAGACCTAAACTTTCTCTGTGCAATCAATATACATACATACATACTGTATTGTGATTGTCAGGATTGTCAGACTATCAAAGAGAGCCCAGCCTACAAAATTGTGGGTGTTACGCGGCAAGTAAATTTTTGGAGGGTAAAAATTATTTAAATGATGAGTCCTTCATGAATATACTCAGAAATACTTTCACTTCCCTCTATTGCCTCATAACTGCCAGAATTAGACAATGTATAAATCAAGTAACACATTTAAACGTAAGGATGTCTTAACAGTTTACCAAGTACATTTTGTTGGTTTTATCCCAACTCTGAGAACCTACATTCCTTCATTGAGTATCTCCGATTATTATACCAGACGCTACATCATCAGGGGGCCATAAAAATGACTTAAATATTCTCTTAAGTATGGCAGGAAGACAAGGAGATAGCAGCATCACCATCATCTTGTCTAACATGCACTGAGTGTTTACTGAGCCACTACCAGAAGGGGTTGGTCCTAAGAGCTTTATTGACACTAATATAGACCTCTCCACATGCCTATGACTATGATTAACATTCCAATTTGATAGATGAGCAAAGGCGTCTCCCAGCTGTTGAGTGAATGGCCAAGGCTCACCCAGCAGGTCCTTACAGCAGAGTTGGGGTTCACACCCAGGCTGGCTGCAGAGCCTGTGAGTTTAAAGACAGCACTGTGAGTGGTGTGCACCCCCCAACAGTGCGACGTGAGCTGTCCTGAGCCCATTCTGGGCCTCGGCTCTCCAAGTCAGCCGCAGCTCTGAGGCTCAGACCCCCTGGCCAGTCCGGTAACATCTGTCAAATCGCTGAAGACCTGGGATTTTCCCAGGCAGAACATCACCAAACACCTTCCACAGCAGCAAGGGCAGCCGGGGAGCCAAGGACCTGAGCTTGCCAGCTGGCTCCTCCCAGCCACGGTGCCCTCGGAAAAGGGCTGCTGGAGGCAGTGAGGGGCCGCCCCTGACACCCAACAGCTGCCGCCCCTCGGTGCTCCTCACCCCGGGAAGGGAGCTGCGCAGGCAGCTAGCTACTTGCACCCACACTTTAGTGAAATCCGACTAAATATAGCCAAGTGTGCTCTCCTGAGCCAGCTCAGAGCTGGTAGAGCTGCTGCATGTCCTCTTCAGAAAGCTGGGGAGGAATCGGCCTGATTTACAAGAGAGAAGCTTCTTGGCTTGCTCCCCTGCTTCCCAGAGGGCTACAGGCAAGATCCAGAGGGGCCCCAAGCCGAAGGTTTGGCCCAGCAGACGATGGGGCCTGTGGGAAAAGGCAGGTACCAGACGCGACTTAGGAGCATCCTCATTCACTGTCCTGCCCACAAAGGGCTGAGCCACCGTAACACCGGGACTTGGGGGGAAAGGGGGATCCATCAGGCAGAACATATTCTATATACGTCACTCTGTGATGCCCTTTCCCATGTCCCTGTCCATCCGTCTCCTACCCACAGCTCACTCACTGCCTCGGTTAGGCTTCCCCGTCCCGCCCGGAACTCAATGCTCCACTTGTTCTCAGACCGCCCACGTCATGTCCCTTGGACTTTTATTTAGCACTTATATCATTCAGCCTGATCTGCTTCTCTGTCTCCTTCACCAAAAGCGGGTGGGGGTGGGGCAGAGTGGGCTAAGCTCCTTTATTTATTAGATCTGTCCTCACTCGACTAGAGTTTCTTGCACACAGGCAGCGCTCTTGCTGCTTGTCCACAGAAAATGCAAAGGCCGCCGCAAGGCCAGTGGCAGAGTTTGCAGTCCACCCCCCACCCCTTTCTCCTGGTTCCTTACATGCACACCCGACACTCCCTGGCGTTCAAGTACCAGCTTCAGATCCCCGCGGCCCCTCCTGTACCAGGTGCCCACCGCACCCACTGTGAGTCAGCATTCCGGACCACAGCGAGGCCCCAAAAGGTTCCACACAATCTCCCGTTATTAGCACCAGCCCTTGTTCCTTCTGGTGTATGAGTAAGGCATGAAGGATGAGAAAGAAAGAGTGGGTTGAAAGGAATTAGTAAGGGCTGGGCTGGGCTGAGCTGGGTTGGGCAATCCAACCATGAGGTTAGCCTGCAGCCCTGTCTGAACTGGCTGTGAGGTCCCCGGAAGAGAGGGGAGTGGCGGGAACCACCACAGCTCAGTCACTAGACAGGCCTTGTCAGCGATGGGCTTCTCTCCACCACCCTCATGTCCTTGAGAGTGGTTCAACAGATGCTGCTGGGAAGGGAAGGTCAGATCTTAGGGGCAAAGGAACAAAATAAAATTTAGGAAGAGGGTAAGAAGGACCTTGGTGATACGTGAAATGGGGCAGTAGTCAGTTGAACAATAACACCATACGCAGATAGGTACCCGCTGGGGACACTTGCCCACAGTCCCGTTGCTTTTACTTCTACTCCGCAGATGAACACTGTTGGGAGTTTACCGTAGGGCTGACAGGGGGCCTCGGTGGAAATCAGAAGCACCCATAACCTTACTCATTCATTCATCCATTCATTCATCATACTTCATGCAGGGTCTACCGTAGGCCAGGCCTAAGACACAGTGCTGCCCTCAGAATCCACCACCAAGTTGAAGAGATGCCAACAAAGAATGCCCAGCAAGGAAATGCAGGTAGAAAGACACAGGTATGCTAGCACTGAGACAGCCATCTTTCTCCTTCCTTCCTGGTCCTACAAGAGGAAATCTATGGCGATGACTAGTTGGTCTCTCTCCACTCCCTCGTGGGCTTTGCTCAAAAGAGGAGAAGACGATGATGGCCATGCAAGTCTGTGGAAGGGAACGAAGCACAGGAGACTGGGGCCTCCCTATTTCCTTTGCGGCACCCCTGCCTGCTGTGGGAGCCCCATTCTCTCTGCTGTCCAGCTGTATCACAGTCAGGCACTTCTGTGAGGGCAGTTTCGCTCTTGGGGTACAATATTAGTACCACTTTATCCTTCAACCCAAAGCCAGAAAAAAGTGACCCCTGTGGCCTTGCCATAAAACGTGACATTTTTATCTCCGATGGTCACTCTCTGCGACCCAGTGCTGAATTCAAGTAGGGTCCAGCACCATCATTTCCAACTGCTTCTCTTTGCTACAAGTGCCTCTCTCTCTCCTCTGCTCTTATTCCCAGCTGCTGTCATTACATACCTTAACAATATTTGATAATGGGCAGTTTTTTTCACTCTTTTTACAGGAGAAAAACTGTAGGACCTGAGCGCTGAATGACTCATCAAGAGACTATTTGAAAAGTCCATTTGTTCACTTACGATGGGAAATTCCAATTCCCTAACACAGGTGTCATTTAGAGCACATAGCCTTCTGATTGCAATCTTTGCCTAGTTGGGGGGTGGAGGAGGATGCTGAATATTATAAATCATCTTTCTGCCAGTCAGGGGGCTATCCTATTAGATCTGGAATAGAAACACTATGCACAGGTTCATCTGCTCCACTTTGCGTGACGCTCTGTGGATGAAGCAATGGGATTAAGTGGGGCCAGCGGCCCAGAAACCCCTCC
Organism: Vespertilio murinus; assembly: GCA_963924515.1. Lineage (NCBI taxonomy): Eukaryota > Metazoa > Chordata > Mammalia > Chiroptera > Vespertilionidae > Vespertilio > Vespertilio murinus. The sequence continues at coordinate 21,882,284 of OZ004717.1, forward strand.
TCTTGCTTAGGAGCGTGTATACTTCATTCACGAAACAACCAGGGTGGCCCTCTGAGTGCCAGGCACCAATCTTGGAGCAATGAGGTGACCACAACACAGTCCCTAATGAATCCACTCCTTTTCTCTCCCTGTAGAATACTTCCGTTATTCAACAGTGCCTCAATGGACACACCGTCTATCCATGGAGAGTGAATCGCCCTGTGACTTCTGCATGTACCTTCTTTCTAGGGGTCCTTGTTCTCCAGCTATTTTGGGTAATTTAATACAATACAATGTTGTTGTTGTTGTTGTTGTTTTTTAAAGAGACATTGGATGCCAGGATAACCCAAATCCGAATGCATACCATCACATGTTCTATGGCTGGAAAGCACAACTGCAAGGTGCCCAGATACCCAAAGGTGCAACAAGGCATTGATTGGCCAGGGCAGGGAACAGAGAAGTGGGCTGTTGTCATTAAGTTCAAGGAAGAAAACACAAATCCGGGTCTCTATCAAACGATAAACAAAGGGCACCTATTTTTCCTTACACTTAAGGTTCAACAAAATGAATGAGCTCCCTACTTGCTATTAACACTTTCACAATTCCAGCTTACTTTAAACAAAACAGGTTACACACCCCAAGAACCTTCTAATTTGTTAGTAATTAGGAAGACTGGCGTGAATAAGTGAAAATTTAGGATTAAAAAACATGTGCCAAATAGGTTTGTTGTTGTTGTTTTTTAAAGGAAGGATGGGAGGGAGTTCAGATAACATTTGTTGAGAATCTATGTTCCAGGCACCCTTTTTTTTTTTTAATATATTTTATTGATATTTTACAGAGAGGAAGGGAGAGAGATAGAGAGCTAGAAACGTCAATGAGAGAGAAACACCGACCAGCTGCCTCTTGCACACCCCCTACCGGGGATGTGCCCGCAACCAATGTACATGCCCTTGACAGGAATCGAACCTGGGACCTTTTAGTCCGCAGACCGACGCTCTACCACTGAGCCAAACCGGTTTCGGCCCAGGCACCCTTGATCAAGCCTTTTCCTCACAACTTTTCTGGAAAGTACATCATAATGTACTCATTATTTTTTTCCAGATGCAAAAATTAAAGTTCTGGTTGTCATTAGCATACATTACATTTCCAATTCCAAATGTTTCCGATTCCTCTGGCAACATTTCTTATTCTCTGAGTCCGTGTTTCCCAATGAGCTTGTGGACACTGATCACTAGTTGGTCTTGGGCTGGGAACTTTGTATGTGAGGACCCTGCCCTGAGGGAGTGTTAACACCCCCCGGCTCATGAACACAAAATACCAACAGTAGTCCCTCCATATCCCAACACACCCCTGAGCGGGGCAATGCCCCCTCAGATGAGAACCACTAGTCTAAAAGACTTTTTTGAGTATCAAGACACAAGACCAAAGAGAGGAGCGCTTCCTTTACAAGTGCCCCCTACCTTCAAATCTCTGGAATCCAAAGCAGGTCCCATGCTCTATGGAGTCATTTACAAAAGCTCTGAGCATTCAATCCCCATGCATTCCAAGAGCATTTATTGAGAGCCTATGATGGGTCAGGCACTGTGCTAGGAATATAAGGTCAGAGAGCATGGTTCTAACCCCCAAGGGGTTACAGTCTCCTAGTTGAGTGAGAGATTAAGTATGGTCAGAGTTAGGATACGGTAGAGGATTAAGTATGACAAGGATGCTTACTGCAGAAGGCACCCCCCCCCCTAAATAGGACAGAGAGCTGGGAGGTAGACAAGAAGGGGGGCTGGGACAGGTCCCCAGAAGAGCCTCAAAAAAAAACAAACGAAAGTAGCCGGGAATGGCCCAGTCTGGGCAGAGAAAACTGCCTTTGCAAAACCAGAGAGAAGAATCATAGTTGTAGCCAAAGTTTTAACTACTTCCTTCTTCAAGTGGAGACCTCATTGCGATTCAAACTCAGGATCTCTCCTGTTTACTAAACAGGGAGGTTAACCAGATAAGTCACTAGATTTATCTTCCTTATAAGTCATCCACAGTCCACGTGTATTTCCTTCCAAAGCCCTTGCTTTCGTGGTTATAATAACCCACCAGACAAGAAATACAACTAATTCTATATTTCTTCCAATGAGCAGGAAATTGCTTTCCAGTACATTGTGGACTGGCAATCAGTTGGAGTGTCCCTCATTGGGGATACACAAAAGTGGGGAACAGAAGAGGTAATACTGTCTCCTGAGAAGTGAGGTAGGAAGAGGGGTGTCCATAGGTCAATATACCCTTGACCCCAAGCTTAGGGTGAACTTTACCTTCTTGGGAATTTTTTTTTTTTTGTCAGTTTGTTTAATCTACAGCCATGCCTCACTTATCATCAACTCTAACACACAGAAAGCCAGATCCTGCCTGGCAGCATGATTCAGTGGCTGAATGTCAACCTATGAATCAGGAGGTCATGGTTCAATTCCTGGTCAGGGCACATGCCCAGGTTGGGGGCTCGATCCCCAGCGGGGGTCATGCAGGAGGCAGCTGATCGATGATTCTCTCTCATCGATGTTTCTATCTATCCCTCTCTCTTCCTCTCTGTAAAAAATCAATAAAATATATTTTTTAAAAATAAAAAAACAAACTATTTTAAATAAGAGCAAGAGTCAGATTAGCTTCATTTCTCTCACCTGGGGTGGGGAGCAGAGAGGGAAGCAAGCGAGCCCTTATGACTCTTTATTGCCTCCAGTCTACAAGGAACAGGCTCATTTACCCTTGGCAGGAAGCCTGATGCAGCCAGCAGGCATGCCCTCTTTTCCCTACCTCCCGCCCCAAACCCTACCCCTAGCCCTCTGACCTGAGCCACACTCAGGAACCACAATTCTTTAAGTGAACTAGGCTCCCTTTAGTCCCATGATTTTTTTTTCCTTTCATTTGACCAGTTTGACCTCTAATTGGACATCACAACCATGTCTGGTCCACATATTTCCCCCCAGAAACTGCCCCTCCACAAGAAACCCTGTGTTCCGAGCTAAGAGAACCTGAAATGAAAACGGGATCCCTCACAACCCGCCTTGTCCCTGCTTTCAAACCAGGAAGTTTCAAGGAGTTAGGACTGCTGAGCCCAAACTGCGAAGCCAAAGGCTTCAGGATCATCCTAGGAACCAGGCGGGTGGTCTTTGGGAGTGGAATTCACCCACATCGAATAGGTTGGTTCTCCTTTTTTTTTATCCCAGGCTGATTGCATTTCCTTTCTGTAAACTTGGAAATCCCGGGAGGGTTGTATAAACAGAGACAGGTGCAGGGGCACCTCCACTCCCTTGGTGCATCTGCGGCCGCCCCTGCCCGATGCATAAGGACGAGGGGCCCAGGATTCCTCGACCCAATCGCAGCGCATGCTTCCTGATGACGCACCTTGCCAGGGTCCTCTCCAAGGTGTGGGGGGAGCAAGCGAGCATCCCCTGCCCAGTGGCCACCCCGCTGATCACCCCGCTAGCCGGCCCCGGAGGGAGGGGGTCAGCGAAAGGGGCACCTCGGGGGCTCAGACCTCCTGCCTGTCTCGCAGGCTTTCCCCCCATTTCCATCCAGCACATCCTTGCACAGTAGGGACGCTTCGTCTCCAAACCGTAAAGTCCTGCGCACCTACGTGTCTTTCCAAAGCAACTGCATAAAGCGCCTACTAGCCTTCCGTGGCTCAGGTGAGCGCCGAGAGGTGGAGGAGGAAAGGGCCGGCTCGCCACCACCCTCGCTCCTCTCCTCCCCGCGTTCCCCCAAGATTCACCGGGGACGTGTGTATTGGGGGTGCGCGGGTGAAGACGGGGCTTAAAATGCCCAAGCGTCCCTTACCTTCCACAGCCATTCTCTCAGAGCTTCCCTAACGCATGCATAATTTTCTTGGCCGAGGTACTCCTCCTTCCCCGCGCAACCCCCCTCCTGGCGCTTTCGCCTAAATATTCTGCGCTCATCTGCTCCAGGACCAACCTGCCGCGGTCACGCAAAGACAGGCTGCCGGCTCCCAGCTCCTCGCAAGGCCGCTTGGGAAGTGTAGTTCCCCCCCCTTCGCCCCGACCCCGCTAAAACACTCCGAATCCTCGGTGGGGCGCGCCCTCCCCTCCACACTCGGACTGCCGCTATGGTTTCAGCGAATCCACGCGACTAAATCTTTCCGGGGGGGTCTGGTAAGCGGACAGGGGGAACCCCTGAAGGTGGTGGGGACTACATTTCCCAAGATGCTCTGCGCTGGATTTCGTTCCGCACTTAGAGACCTGATTGAGAGCTTCCCTTCAATTAGAAGAGAGTAAGCACCTGGCGGGGGTAGCGAGGGAGGCGGAAGGGGGCAGGGATTGTGGCATGATCGCCTGAGCCTGTTTTCTGGCCTCTTTGGCCACCCCATTTAATGAGGACAGCAGAGCCACCAACAGACTGGTTCATCGCCTGGGTTGGAGAGCCATTGCACAGGGTGCTGTTGGAACTTGTTCCTAGGCGCCCTGGGATTGGTGGGGTTTGGCTGAATCCTGGGGAGTGTGGTTCAGGGGGCTAACACTTAGCTAAGGGGTGGCGGATGCCCTAAAATTCCTAAGCAGGCATCATTCCTAAGGAGCAATACTTAGGAACCAGGGTTCCACATGAGGATGTCAAAGAGGGAAACCTGTCTGGCTTCCGAGGTAGGAAGCTTCCCAGTTGCCTGGCCTGGGACCTGTTGGTGGTCTGTGATGGGGGCCTAACTATTAACAGCGCCCCAGGATTGGTGTGCTTTCAACTTCCGGTTCCAGGTGCTGGGAGTACCTTGAACACACAGCAAAGAGAGGGTCACTTGGAGGGCAGTTCCAGAGTGGAAGTTGGCAAACTTCTTTCCCCTGCGTGTGGAAATACAGATGCGCTATGGCTTGGTAGAGAGGAGGAAGGGAATGGCCTTGGGAATAAAATGGACCCAGGACTGCAGTGAGCCTTTGAAAGGCCTTGAGTTTGGAACTGTACATGGTACCATTTCACTTCCACCCAGTCCCCAGCATTTCTCTCCCCACTCTTGAAGGAAGAAAGGAAGGAAGGAAGGAAGGAAGGAAGGAAGGAAGGAAGGAAGGAAGGAAGGAAGGAAGGAAGAAAAGGAAGGAAGGAAGGAAATAATAACTAAGGAAGTACAAAGATCTGATCCTTTCCATTATCGTGACAAATTTTCTTTTTCTGTCTTGGTAATAATTTAATTTTTTTCCTTTTTTCTTTCTCTCTCTCTCTTTTTTTACTTCTAAGTATCTGTGTGTTTAGCCCTCTTATTAGGTAACATAGCTTTGTCGGGGTCTTTTAAAAAGACCTGTGTGTATCCATTAAAGGCCCTTAATGATACTTTAACTCTGAGTCCAGATCTCTGTGGGCACATCAAACCCAAGGCTTCCAGCTTTGGTAAACAGAGACCTGTTCAGTGAGACAGAACCATTTTTCCAACCACATATGCAACCACACACTCCAAAAATCTGGGAGGAACTGAAAGCCAGGTGCTGTCTTTCCTCTCAAGTATACAAAATGACCAACACATTCATTTCCTTAGATTGAATGGATGGGAAAGAAAGTCATGGAAGGAGAGGTAAGATCAGTAGTTCTCAATGTTGTGTATCAGCCCTTTATAAACACACTTTCCTAAACCCACCTTAGTCTTACAGAATGGAGATGTTTTTGAGGTTTGGGTAGGGACACTTAAGTTTTAAAAACCCATAGGTGATTGTACTCTGTAGCAAGAGCAAAAACCATTGGTTTGCTCTCAAGCTTTTAAAAATCTGGGTGATACTAAAATGTGAAAATAACTGAAATACACTTTTAATTTAAAAACCTCATTTCATTGCTTCTCAGCTTTTAGGTGAAGGTCAGGTATGAAAACATCATTTCACCTGAAGTTTTAAAGAGCCTTCTCAACCGATATGCAGTTTGAATTTCATTTAGTGTAAGTGTAAGTAAGATGTGAAGGAAATGTTTGTTTAACCATATGAAATAGCTAATATTTAATTTTTAAAATATCTATAAACAGAGCAATTTTATGTGTTTTTACATTCTGAAGGATAAACAGCAGTTAAACAGGGGTTTTCAATTTGGCATAAATATTAGAAGCACATGGGAAGCTTTAAAAACAAACATTTCCAGTCGAATGGCCAAAAGGAAAAGACAGAAAATACCAACTCTTGGCAAGATTGTGGACCAGTAAGAACTCATGTATACTGTCCAAACTGATACAACCACTATGGAAAACCATTTGGCATGTTAAGCTGAATATGGGCTTATTCTGTGACCCAGCAGTTTCAACCAAACATATCTTCATACAATTTTCCAAAAGACATGTACAGAAATGTTCGTGGCTACATTATTTGAATAGCTACAAACTGGAAGCAACCCAAATGTTCATCAACAATAGATTGGATAAACAAACTGTGGTATAACCAAACCATCCTCTAAAGCAGGAGTCGGCAAACTATGGCCTAGGGGCCAAATATTGCTCACTGCTTATCTTTGTATGGCTCATAAGCTAAGGATGGTGTTTATATTTTAAATGATTACAAAAAAAATCAAAAGAAGAAGAATATTTTGTGACCCATAAAAATTATAAAGAAGTACCCACATAATATTCTTAATTTTGCTTTTTGGTATGCAAAACCTAACATATTTCCTATCTGGCCCTTTATAGAAAAAAAAAAAAAGGTTCTTCAAACCCTACATAGTCAAAACCGGTTTGGCTCAGTGGTAGAGCTTTGGTCTGTGGACTGCAAGGTCCCGGGTTCGATTCCGGTCAAGGGCATGTACATTGGTTGCAGGCACACCCCCGGTAGGGGGAGTGCAAGAGGCAGCTGGTCAATGTTTCTCTCTCATCGACGTTTCTAGCTCTCTATCTCTCTCCCTTCCTCTCTGTAAAATATCAATAAAATATATATTTTTTAAAAACCCTACATAAAATGAGAATGAATGAGTAAAACAACGTTGTTGAACCACATGCATTAGTTATCTATTGATGCTAACAAATTGCCCCCTAATACAGTGGTTTAAAATAATACCCATTTATTATCTCAATGTATATGAGATAGAAATCTGGGCAGCTCCTCTGGGCCCTCTGCCTCAGGGTCTTTTACAGACTACACTTAAGGCATTGGCTGGGCTGAAGTCATCTGAAGGCTCATCAGGACAAGATCTGTTTCCAAGACCCCATGGCTGTTGGCAGATTTCAGCTCCAAAATATACCTATAGAAACTAGGCTTTGCATAAGGTAAATTTATTTATCATTCTCAAGAAGGCTGGAGAAGTAGGACCCAGTCCCAATCGTGTGTGTGAATAAGTGATGAGAAGGGAATCACTCACAAGGGGCAGGTGCTAGAAGTAGAATGAGTTTTAATCAATTCACTGAGCACTAAGAATAGAATTCTAAGGTGTCTGGGTCCCACTTGCCTCATGGATCAGTGCAGTTGACAAAGTTGATCATTATTCTTATGCCTCAAAATCATCACAATGAATTTTCCCTCTCTGAAACATGGGAGAGGTCACCAGGCTGCCTTCCAAGTCTGTGGCATGAGCAAAAAAAAGGGTGGGAGGCGGGCGGGGATTGAAGAGAAAATGTAGGCAAGGTGCTTACACAGTGTTGAGGATATCTGTGGAAGTGATTATTCCCAAAGATCTAATGCTGACTCCACGGTGCTGTCTTCAAACATTTCTAGAAAAGAAAGACCCTGGTATGCACACTTTCTCCTCTCCTCCATCTAGGATGTTTGTGCAGAGTTAAGAAAGAAAACATGCCACAGTTAAATATAATATTTCAGGCCTGGGACATACAAAGTTCATTCGCTAGTGAAGTCATATCTAATACATAACTAGATTTAGTAAAGGGGAGTCTATGCTTAGATGGGGTTAGATTCTCAAGTAAAGGTATAGAATAAAAAATCAGAAATGGGCAACTTTGTGCTTGAAAATGCCTTATGTTGCCCTTTGAAATATAGGACATATAATTTTATGTATACAATCCTATAGAGCAATTTTCTAGCACATCAGAATTAGAGAACATACAGAAAGACTATAAGGCAAGACTTTATGCAGACGGCTACATATTCAAAACAGCCTGCCTTTAAAATAATCAAACTAGTGCCCAGCCAGTGTGGCTCAGTGGCTGAGCATCAACCTATAAACCAGGAGGTCACAGTTCAATTCCTGGTCAGCGCATATGCCTGGATTGTGGGCTCTATCCCTAGTGTGGGGGTGTGCAGGTGGCAGCCCACCAGTGATTCTCTCTCATCATTGATGTTTCTATCTCTCCCTCTTCCATCCTCTCTGAAATCAATATATATATATATATATATATATATATATATATATATATATATATAAAAGTATATATATATATATATATATATACAAACTAATCCTGAATGAGAGGAAGTTTAGACAGTTTCATGTTTTTCCTTTTGGACTTTCATAATACCTCAATATGCTGTGTGATTTTTGTGGGGGCTTCCATGGGGTCATTAAAGCTCCATCTGACAGTAGAGGTAGGTCTCTAAGGAAATGGAAGTGCTTTGAATAGATTTAACCTACCTATAGGCATCAAACACTTATGGAGTGGTCACCATTTGCCGGAAATTCTCTTAAGTGCTTTAAGAATGCCAGGCCTCCTGGCTCTGAGGGCCACGCGCTTAAACACCACACGGTACTGCCTTCCTCGTTTTCCACGTTACCCTGTTTCTGCCACAGGCAGTTCAGGAGAGTGGCAGACCAAAGTCAAAGCAAGAGGCTAGGTCAGCCGTGGGCAAACTACAGCCCACTGGCCAGATCGGGTCCATTGGGCTGTTCTATCCGGCCCGCGGAGCAGAAAGAGCGGAGGGGTTCTCTTGCTCTCCCCTCCGCTCCTTCACCAGCAGCCCAAGAGGAGAGTGCCAGCATGGTCAGGTTGCTTTTGTTCCAGCCCTCCGGTCTAGTGTAAGAACCTATGGTAGCCCTCCAGTCAAAAAGTTTGCCCACCCCTGGTCTAGATACATGGTTATCAGGTGTGATCCCCGAGGAGCCCCACCTTGTGCCTCTCATCTTCAAGGGTCGGAGAGTAATATGGATAACACCTCTGCGGCCTTTTCTCTTTGGGGAACTCTGTGCTTTGTTATTTTCCCAGAGCCAGAAAACAAACAAAAACCAAAACCAAAACACAAACAACCCCCCCCCCCCCCCCCCCCGCAGCATATTGTGTTGTCACAAAAGAAAAGGATGGAGCTGAGCCTTGGTGAGGAGAGGTGAGAAAGGCCCATTGCTTGTCAGCAAGGGAGAGTCGGGGGAATTCATGCCTTCGTAGCCTAAGAAAAGGCACTGCAGGTGCTGATGACGGATTACTGTCCTCATAAACCTGAAGGCATGATCTAGGGCTCAATCCTAATGTCTGCCAAACTCAAAGGACTGAGAGAAAAATGGAGACGGAGGACATGATTTAGATTGCACCTGGGAGAGAAGGAACGCAGCGCGCCCAAGAGGTGCCTTGTGAGATAAGGTAACCATTCGCAGGGAGCAGGCCCCGGTTTGCTTTCACGTTGCCTTTTCCAACCCCTGATAACTCTTTGAGAAAAATGTGCCATGTGAAAGGTGTGCCGGCTCCTGGATGGCTGGGAGTGAAGCCAGGGGAAGGAAGGCCTATTCTTGCACAAATATCATGCAAAGGACCTCTAATAATAATATAATGGTGGATACATGTCATTATATCCCAGTGAGTATATCTTCTAGACTTCTAGACTTCTCCACTGAAGTTCCCATTCTTGTTCTGGAAAACCTAGCTCCTACCCATTGACTCTTTCCAGGGCCCATTTGACCCCCCTCCTGAGGCCATTTCTCCAAGTCCAAGTCACTGAGTCCCACATAGCATCCTGGGGGTTTTATTTGGGCAGTTGCTGATTTCTTCTGATCACCCAACAAGCTGCAGAATGGTATAGGCGGAAAGAGGGGTCTTGGTGCTCCAGATCTTACAGCAGCATTCCAGAGGCCTAATAAGTTAGTTCTTTTTGCTGGTTTTCTGACTTTAAAAAGTCCTATTAGCACGTAGTTCATCCTAGAGTTATTTTAATTCACAGGGAGAACATAGTCCCTCTAAAGTTTAATGAAAAGCAAAGTATTTTCTAACTGCTATGTAATTTGCAATATAGCATTTTCTTCCTTTGAAAGCAGTACATTTCATTATTATGCAGAGTAATATTACATACAGTCCATGTTTTTAGCTTGTATCACTTTGAGCCTGTTAGGTAAAGAAAGAAGGCATTTGCCTCCAGAAGAACTGTTCCCTTATCAAGAGGACATTTGAAGAGCCATTTAAACAAGTAAGTAGTCAGGCCCAGTGCTGGACACTAGAAATGGTCACATAATACAGGTGTGGTTTTTTTGTTTGTTTGTATGTTTTGTTTTGTTTCTGCTCTTGAGAGTTGGCTTTAAAAGGCATTTGTCCATTCATTTGTTCATATATCAAGTACATTCTGAGCACCTACTATGTGCTAGGTATTGTATGAAAATTATTATATTGGGTGGTAGGGAGTGCTTTAGACTGGACTCCCCAGAAATAAACTCTAAGACAGAGAATCATTCATCGTATGCAGAGGTTCATTGGGGGAACATTCTTGGGAGATACACCTGAAAGAAAGTGAGGATGGCAGCAATGGGTGGGGAGAGAAGCAGTTACTGAATGTGGTTGTGGCTGAGGCCTAGTTTGTCCTACTCAAGGCTGTGGAGCCAAGATAACCCTTTAGAGGGGTCTCAAAGAGCCAAGGGGGCCAGGCCTTTGTAGGCTTGTGCCATGGGTATATGGTGGCCCAGAGTCTCTGAGAAGAACTTGAACCAGGAGCAAGGAAGGGGATTTTGTGTAGCCTAGAACACTACCCAACAAGAGACATGGTTTTGACCCATCAGCAATCATGAGTTTCCAGTGGGAAATGATGGTGACTTAATATTGAGACATGTCAGGTGGAATGGAGAGAAATGGGTGGATTTGAGAGATATTAAGAAGGCCAAATTCATAGGACTTGACAGATTGGATTTGAGTCTTTTGGGAAGAAGAGGAGTTCAGCTTCAGCTTTGTCTTTGAGCTGGAGCAGGGTGGCATGAAAGTGAAGGATGGGTTTAAGAGTGTCAGGCTGAAACAAGGGAGCCAATTAGAGTGTTGATAAACAATGTACTTTTGTACAAGGGACCCAGTCAGGAAAACAACAACACCATGTTTATGATCAGTCTCATTTCTTCCAAATGAAAATATTACGGAATCTATTAAAATAACATTCTTACTTCTTTCAATTACCTTTGTTACAAGACTGTCAGTGAGAAAATTGTCCTAGCTTTTAGCCAATTAAATATGAACATGTAGGTCAAGTTTAGACACAGCAACACAGGTGGCTTGTCATGTTTTGATTCCTATTTGTGTGGTACGTTGGGACTCAGGCAGAACATTCTAGAGCATGTTCTTTTTTTTTAATCCTTGATGCAGCCCTGCAGGTAGGAATTATTACATTTCTGTTACATAGAAAGGGAAACAGAGGCTTGAAGAAATGAAAGGACTTGCCAAGTGGCACAGTGAGTCTAGAACAGTGGTTGGCAAACTCATTAGTCAACAGAGACAAATATCAATACTACAAAGATTGAAATTTCTTTTGAGAGCCAAATTTTTTAAACTTAAACTTCTTCTAACCCCACTTCTTCAAAATAGACTTGCCCAGGCTGACGTATTTTGTGGAAGAACCACACTCAAGGGGCCAAAGAGCTGCATGTGGCTTGCGAGCTGCAGTTTGCTGACCATGGGTCTAGAATGTTAGTTGTATTCAGTGCATCATTTCCTGAGGCTGCAGTCAGGTTTGCCAGAGATCACAGGGCAATAGAATTAATGGATCCACTCCCTGCTTCCCTCAACAACCCGACCTTTCTCTCTGCTGGTGATAGGATTGTCGTCTGCTTAGAAACAGAGACGCCGAGATGGGCAGGGACCTCCTAGGTACCAGGGAGCTCCGTCACTCTGTTTCTCCGGATGGAGTGGCCGCCTGAGCATCCTTGCCCTCTGACGCCATTCAGGACTCTTCTGGGCGCCCTGCCCTGAGCCATCCTATCAGACAAGCTTTGGCTGGGGTTTCCGTGGAGCACAGGAGCTGTGCTCCGTAGTGTCTATAAAAACCTTCCAAGTAGGCTGAGCTTGGTTTCTGGCTGATACATGAATGAAATGCAGCTGAAGGAGCTCCTCTCCCCTCCTGGAGAGCGTTATGCTGAGCGAAATAAGCCAGTCAGAGAAAGGTAAGTATCATATGATCTCACTCATGTGTGGAATTTAATGAACCAAATAAACTGATGGACAAAAATAGACCCAGAGACAAAGAAGCATGGAACAGACTGGAATGTCAGAGGGAAGGTAGGGGGTGGGAAAGAGATCAACCAGTGAACTTGTATGCATATATGCATGACCTGTGGACACAGATAATGGGGTGGTGGAGGGGGATGGGAGTGTGCCTCTGTGATGAGCACCTGGCTTCCATAGCTTCACTGCTGTGAATGATGCGCAGTGGACATAGGAAAAGCTCTCTGTAAAAGCTCTTTGTCACCTTCCTTGCCACCTTCTCCTCTGAAGCCCACCTCTGTCCTGAGCTGCCTCCAAAGTCCCATGATATTGTCTCTGAAATGACCATCAAACCGAGCAGGGAACTGCCTTAGCATTATAAATATGGGCTGGAGAGAGTCACAGAATAACGCTCATTTCAGTTTAAAAATGAGTAGTACCCGAAACCAGTTTGGCTCAGTGGATAGAGCATCGGCCTGCAGACTGAAAGGTCCCAGGTTCGATTCAGGTCAAGGGCATGTACCTTGGTTGTGGGCACATCCCCGGTGGGGGTGTGCAGGAGGCAGCTGATTGACGTTTCTAACTTTCTGTCCCTCTCCCTTCCTCTCTGTAAAAAAAACAATAAAATATATTTAAAATAAATAAAACAAAATAAAAAGTAATCGTAATAATATAAACAGCTACCATTTATTGAGCACTTGCTATTAAGCAAACTAAGTTCATTGCACACACGAACTTAGTCATAGGTTGGGATTCAATTATGTTACAATGTAAGGATTTTGTGACTTCCACAGCAACACTTTAGCCATGACCACACCTTTTCTTTTTGTCACTGCCTTTCTCTAATTCTTGGAAATGTAAACTCTGTCCAGGACTCACAATGCTGCGCGGGCACTATTGTTTACCCTGCGTGGAGGAGGGAAGGGGCCTCATCTTACACTTTTCACACGGGTGCATCCAAGTGCACTGCTGTCTGCTCTGTTTTCTGCTATGCTGCTTCTGTGCTTCCCTGGAATCTTCTCCAAGGACGTCTCAGGCTGAGCAACACTTCAAATGCAGCAGTTCTCAGGGTTTTCCCCGTCTGACACATTCCTATTGGTTTAAGCACATTTTGATCAAACTCTGGACTAAGAAGCTGTCCCCATAGCTGTAGCAGAGATGAGATCGGCTCAGTGACATGGGGTTCCCAGCATGGCCCAGCGACACCTCCCCATTCTTCTCTGTAGACAGACACAGCACCATAATACCAATAATCTTGAGTGCATTCTAACTCGTTTAATTTAAAATTAGGTTGCTACGAATCTTATTCCACACATGCATATGAGTGCAAAATACGTCACCTGTGTATTTAGAAAATCCTAAGGAATCCACCAGAAAAAAAGGAAAAACTGCTGGATATAATAAATCAGTTTAGCAAGGCCCCAGGATACAAGATCAATTTACAAAAATCAATTGCAATTTTATATACTGACAAGGAGCAATCTGGAAATGAAATTTAGAAAATGATTCCATTTACAATGGCACTTAAAAGAATAAAATATTTAGGAAAAAATTAACAGAGGTATAAGACTTGTACACTGAAAATTCCGAAACATTGGAGACAAAATTGAAAGATCTAAATAAATGAAGAGATATCCCCATTACATACCGGAAGATGTCGATTCTGCTCAGTTACTATGAAAATCCTAGCAGGTATCCTCTCTGTTCTGCTCTCAAAAGAGAGGCCCATTAGCTAGAAACTGGACCAGAGTTCATTTCTCCAGATTCACATCTTTGTAATTTGTAAAGGTTGAAAATTACTTGGCTTCCCAGTCATATGTTACACATAAAATAACTTAGTGTAATGAAATCAGGCCCGTGTATATCCTGAGTGAGCAGATATAACCACCCATGGTCAGAGGGGTTGGAAAGATGCCATTAATAAGACAAGCCACATACTGGCTTGAGAAAAATGTTATAAATCATCTATCTTATAAAGGATATATATATATATATATATATAGATAGATAGATAGATAGATAGATAGATATAGATATAGATATAGATATAGATATAGATATAGATATATAGATATATATAGATATATCACTTGAATCATGGCCATGATGTCTGAAGAGACTTTTCACTTTAGAAGATACATGAAGGGCTAGCAAATGCATTCAAAGATGTTGAGCATCATTGGTTATTAGAGATATGTTAATTAAAACCACGAAGAGATACCACCCTCTATGTCAGGGTGGGCAAACTTTTTGACTCGAGGGCCACCATGGGTTCTTAAACTGGACCGGAGGGCCAGAACAAAAGCAACCTGACCATGCTGGCACTCTCATCTTGGGCTGCTGGTGAAGGAGCGGAGGGGAGAGCAAGAGGACCCTCTGTTCTTTTGACTCCACGGGCCGGATAGAACAGCTGAACAGGCCGGATGTGGCCCGCGGGCCGTAGTTTGCCCAAGGATGCTCTATGTGCTGGAATGGGTATAATAAAAAAGAGATAGAAGCAGATGTTGAGGAAGTTGTGGAGAAACTGGAACTCTTACACATTGGGGCGGGTGGGGGGATGAAAATGGTACAACCACTTGGGAAAGCAGGTTTTTAGTTTCTTAAAAAGCTACTAGTTGACCCAGTAATTCCAACCCATATATCTACCCTGCCCCCCGCCAAAAAAAAAATGTGTAAAATGTGTACATGAAAGGACTTTTAAATGAATGTTTATAGTTTTATTATAACATGAAACCCCCAAACCAGATTCAAATACCCATTAACTTGTGAATGATTAAACAAAATGTGGTATATCCATATATTGGAATATTCTTCAGTAATGAAAAGAATTGAACATATTATAGACACTACAACATGGATGAACGTCAAGAACATTATGCTAAATGAGGGAATTCAGAAACAAAGATTACATATTGGGTAGATATATATATGAAATGTCCAGAAGAGGCAAATCTATAGAGACATCAAACAGATTGATGGTTGTCCAGAGCCAGGCCTGGGAGCAGGAATCGACTATAAACAGGCAGGGGAGTGGGGGGTGGGGAGATAGGCTGGGGGGACTTGTGTGATAAACATGTATTGTGATATTTGCACATTTATTAAATATACAAAAAATAATGGGTGAAGTATCTTACAGTAAGCGAATTCTATAATTGTATACCTCAATACAGTTACTAAGTAAAAATAACTAACACAGAATGAAGAGTGGGAGGTATAGACGAAACAAGTTTGGCAATATGTTGATAATTCTTGGGGCTGGATGATGGATAACAAAAGGTCATTATTCTTTCCCTTTTAATTCTTTGTGTATATTTGAAGTTTTCATATTAAAAAAATTTAAAGGCAATGATTTAAGGAAAAAGAATGTCACACTTTTTATTGCTTTAAATGCAATGAAATCCGACTCACAGTCTTTATATCACAAGGCTGGGGGTAAATTCAATTTGTGCTTATGGAGGTCCCTTGTTAGGACCACTCAGTAGGCTGGAGACTCAGATCCTGCTCCAAAAAGTCTTAGGCCAGCAGTGGCATGGTGGGTGATATGGTGATTATCTGGTAGGAATGGGCTTTAGAAAGAAGTCAGCAATGTTGCATTTATGCCAGGGCTGAAGCGGGGATCTTTTCTGAGGTCTGCGGCACCCAAGTATATGACTAGCCTCCCTCGGACCCCTGAAGGCACAGGATCCTGGGCATCATTCCCCCCTGAGTCCAGGCCCATTTATTCCCAAGGAGGGTGTGACCTACATCCTCTTCTCAGGCATGAAAGTAGCATCTCCAAGCTCATCTCAGCTCTCTTTTCTTGATCTCCTCCTTAGATTTAGGCTTTTACAAAGGCCAGAAAGGAGTAAACTGAAAGGTTATCTCCCCCTCCCAAACTGGTGGGCGGAGTTTAACACATGACTGGCACCTGCCACAGAGACATCTCCAAGACACTGAACCACCAATCAACATGGGCCGGAGTGCCCTTGGGGCCCATCCCTTCCTGTTCCACCCTGGGCCCAACCCCCTCCCTTTCCATCCTTTAAAAAGGATCTCCAGGCAAGACACATGCTTGCTGTTGCTTCCTTCTGTTGGTTATGGCTGCATCAGCCCGACTGGGTCCAATTCCCTGTCCCCTCTCCCCCCAATTCTGATCTCTTTACCTCCGTGATGGCTCCCGCCCATTACCAGGGAATAAACTTTACTTTAAAATCCCCTGTTGTTCTGTTTCCTTTCAAACCTAACATAAACTTGCAGACACTTAAGTTGTGCTGATGAGCCTGGGGTATGAATTCAAAACATAGTCTTTGATTTAAGGGTGTGTGTGTGTGTGTGTGTGTGTGTGTAAAATACAGTGAATAATACACAAGAAACTTTCATTTTTTCCCCCAAATTTGCCTTTAATATGCCTTAGTAGATTCACTCAAGTAATCGTTCATACAACAGATATTTGTTCACCCGCTCATGTAGCGCTAGGTACTGTGCGAGGCAGAGGGAATACAACACAGAACATAGCTCACAAAGGCTCTGCTTCCATGCGGCCTAGACTCGAAGCCTTCTGCTTTCAAACTTGAATGAGCACTAGAGTCCCAGGGAGATATTGTCAGGATGTCCATTCCGAGTCCACGGGTGTGGGTGCTGCCTGAGGTCTGCAGCTCCCGCAGCCTCCCATGGCATGGCGGCGCTGCTGGGGCACAGGCCACCGAGTTGCACGGTGCTAGTGTGGAAAGTGGGAAAACCTTGAGAAACACAAAAGTTAATCATTCACAAGTGTCTGTGCTGAATTATTTGCAACCCGCTTCTTGTCTGCATGGAGGGGTGGTTATTGACACACTGTGCCCTGAGGGACCCCACACTTGTCACTTGTCTCCCAAGTAAATTATTTCTCCCTCTTGGCAGGGAGACGACGGCCCGGCAGCCTACGTGAATACGTGCGCTCTCTGTTCTCTCTCTCTCTCTCTCTCTCTCTCTCTCTCTCTCTCACACACACACACACACACACACACACACACACACACACACACTGGTTTCTCTGATGAGTTCACAGGTTGGGACTTGTGTCAGCCTTCCCTTAGGGGATCGGGTCCTATTCAGCACTTCAGAGGCCGTATCAAAGGTGTGTCTAGATCTTTGCAGCGAAAACTGCAGCTTTGTCTGGTATTACAGGTCAACCCCAGCCTGCGTACCCCTTCTAGGTTAGAGCGCTAATAAAGAAAGAATGCAGGCGGGGGAAGCACCCTTGTGTCTTCCTTATTTTCCATACACCTGGTTTCCCATGGAAAAGAATCTCTGTGTGTTTGTGTGATTATTGCACAAAGTGGGGTCATTGTATGCAAGCCCTGAGGCTGTGGTTCCCAAGGAGCAGACTCTTCTAAGCAGCCAGGCTGCTCAGGCCTCAGCCCAGTCACATGTGGAGAGGTGAGGTGGTGCAGGCTTCCAGGAACTCTGCTTCTCCGATCCATGGTGAAATCACGGGAAAGGCAGGCAGACCATCTGTAGAAGGAAGTTCACGCACCACGAGAAAAAGTCCTGAATATGTTAGTTTCCTTTGCTGCTGTCACAAATTCAAACAACCTTTTTTCAAAATATATTTTTACTGCTTTCAGAGCGGAAGGGAAAGGGAGAGAGAGATAGAAACATCAATGATGAGAGAGAATCATTGATCGGCTGTCCCCTTGGCCCTCCCCCAATCTCTGGGGATGGAGTCCGCAACCCAGACATATGTCCTGACTGGAATTAAACCATAACTGCCTGGTTCATAGGTCCATGTTCATACCGTCCAGGCTTAAATAACTTTAAACAACACAGAGGTGGTCTCTTGCAGTCCTGGAGGTCCGAAGTCCGAAATCAGTTCTGCCAGGGCTGGTTCGTCCGGGATCTTTGATGGAATAATTGCTCCTTTGCCCTTTTCATCTCAATGGAGCTCCTTCCTCCATCTCCAAAGAGTGTCATGTTGCATGTACTTCTGGCTCACCTTGTCTTCTGTCTTGCCTTGTCTTGCCTTTTTAAAGGACTGTTGTGATTACATCAGGTCCATGTAGATAATCCAGGGTAGATGGCCTAATTTTTTAAAAAAATATATTTTATTTATTTTACACAGAGAGGAATTGAGAGGGATAGAGAGTTAGAAACATCGATGAGAGAGAAACATTGACCAGCTGCCTCTTGCACATCCCCCACTGGGGATGTGCCCACAACTAAGGTACATGCCCTTGACCGGAATCGAACCTGGGACCTTTCAGTCCGCAGGCCGATGCTCTATCCAATGAGCCAAACTGGTTTCGGCAGATGGCCTAATTTTTAAATCCCAATCTCATAAAATGAAGATCCTCAAGTAATACAAAATAATATTGAATGTAAAATGTAATTGAAAAATATAATAAGAAGACCCTCAACTTAATCACATCTGCAAAGCCCCCTTTGCCCTCTAAGGTCACAGTCACAGGGATGAGGCTGTACAGGACCATCACTCATTTTACTACCAGGTCAAATCAGAGGAAGTGGTTGTGTTATATTAT
The DNA here is from genome assembly GCA_963924515.1 of Vespertilio murinus. Lineage (NCBI taxonomy): Eukaryota > Metazoa > Chordata > Mammalia > Chiroptera > Vespertilionidae > Vespertilio > Vespertilio murinus. The sequence goes on from OZ004717.1 coordinate 21,901,022, forward strand.
GCAACACTATGCTATGCAGCATTAAATCTCCTGAATAATATTTACTGAACACAGAAAATTATAATTCATTCAGCATTTGTTCGCCAGATCTAACACTTCGAATGTTCCAGGTCTTGTTCTGAGTACTGGGGAGATGGTCCAGGGCCAAGGCCCAGCTCCCTGGCATCTTATGTGCTGGTGAAGGAGAGAGTAATCAAGTGAGTGAATTAATAAATAGTCATTTCAACTAGTGATTAAGTGCTGTGAAGCAAATGAGGGGAGCAAAGGAAATCAAGGAAGGTGTTCTGAAGTGGTTGCATTTCCACTAAGACCCCATGAAGAGAGGGCTGAAACATGCAGACCAGAAGACCCAACCTTCCAGGCAGAACGTAACAGAAGGTAAGCAAGGGCCATCATTGTGTGTGTGTGTGTGTGTGTGTGTGTGTGTATACACACACACACACACACACACACACACACACATATATATATATATATATATATATATATATATATATACACACACACATACCGTATTTGCCAGTGTATAAGACGATTTTTTGGCCCTGAAAAATACCGTATTTGCCGGCGTATAAGAGACTGGGCGTATAAGACGACCCCCTAACATTTCCACTCAAAATACAGAGTTTGTTATATACTCGCCATATAAGACTACCTCCCACTTGGAGGCATATTTTTCAGGGCCAAAAAATCGTCTTATACGCCGGCAAATACGGTATATATCATCAATGATGAGAGAGATTCACTAATCAGCTGCATCCTGCACACCCCATACTGGGGACTAAGCCTGTAAATGGGACATGTGACCCAACCGGGAATGGAACCAGGACCTCCTGGTCCACAGGTCAACGCTCAACCACTGAGCCATGCTGGCTGGGCAGGCCATCACCCTTCTTGAGGCAGGCAGAACACTGCTGTTTGCTAAAGTCTCATGCCAGGGTGGCTGGGCATAGTGAGCAAGGAGGGACAGAGGGCAGTTAGGCACTTGGAAGAATGTTGCAGCCAGCGGGTGGTAAACACTGCTAGTTGCTTCCCCCTAATGTCCCATCTGTCTTCCTTCTTACAGAGGCAACCAGTTTAGTGTGCATCATTAAGATACTAGTTTTCCTTGATGTCTCTCACAGTTGTAATCAGGGTTAGGGGCATTGCAACACTCTCCACGCCAGAAAAGTTGTATGATGATATAGTGTGTGGAGGGAGGCATCTAGGAAGGCTCTTGCAAAGGAAACAGATTCTGCAGCTCACCTTCCTAGACTTTTGTCCCTCAGCATGTCTCTTCTCTTTCTCTCTGAAACATGGATAGATCCTGGGATAGAGGAATGCATTGCAACCAGGAGAGTGAGAGCTTTAGGCAAAGGGCTTGAGGGCAGGAAGATAAAAGTGCCTGGGATTTGAGGGCATCATGTGGCTATTACACTCATTCTGGAATACTGCCTTCCGATCCCGTGTGGTCTGACCTCTCTCACCAGGGTTCCTTGGCATGACTTGGAGCCCAACCCCTAAGTAATAAATCTGGGAAGACATTTACATTTTGTTCTGTGTAATTGGAAATCATCAGAGGGTTTTAAGCAGGAGACTATATGTCAGATTTATATTTGTAACAGATGGTCATATCTGCTACATGGAGCTAGAGGGGACATTTAGTAGATGATCATTGCAGTCATTCAATAGAGAGATGGTGCTGGCTTAGACTAGGGTTATGAAGGTGGGGAGACAGAGTTTGAGTATATTTTATAATGCTAAAAAAAGGAAACAAAACTGTATGGACATTAAGATAATAGTGGCCAGGATGTATTAAGTATCTGTTATGTGCCAGACAAGGCTGTAAGGATATTACATAAATAACTCATTTTATCCTTACACGACTTCCATGAAGTAGGCATTACTTTTATCTGAATTTTACAGATAAGAAAACTAAGGAGTGACCAAGTGAAGTAATTTTCCAGTAAGTGATGGAGGATGCCTGTGTGTGTGTGTGTGTCTGTGTGTCGGTGTGTGTGTGTGTGTGTGTGTGTGTGTGTTGGAGGTGGGGTTCTGTGTGTAGGTATGGATGTGTAGATATGGGGATACAGATAGAGACATCCTAGAAAAAAAAAAAGGCTGGAGGAAATATTCAACTATTTAGAAGTTTTAACTCAGAGTAATAGGATTACATGCAATTTTTCTTCTTTATACTTTTCTAATTTTCCAATATTTCTGTGAACATGTGGTACTTTTATATGCAGGCCAATAATTAAAATATAAAAGATATTGTGGATTAGCATCGTCATGCTTAGCAGTAGATTTACTACCACTTTCGTCATTCTGAAGCAAAGAAAGAGTCACAGTATAATTCTCATGGATAAGACAGAAATCATAGGAGGCTGAGCTGTGGAAATTAAGTCACCGAGGAGATTAAATTCCATGACCTCTAGCGTATAATTACAGCTTCCTCATCCTAGCCCAGTCACCTGTCCACTAATGACATCTTCTAGGAATAGTCTTACCCAATAGCCCAACTCCTCAGCTTTTCCAAACCTTGGCATAGAGAAGCAGCATTTTAGTACATGGTCTGCCTGTTTGGTTATATGTGCTCCCCATGTCTGGATTTTGTATGCCCCATTGGCTTTCTATGAAGAATGTCTCTTGCCAGACATGACATCATTTAGTTTATTGATGTTGGCAAACCCTCAGGGAGCTACTACACCTGTGTTATATATGCTTGTGTGTGTGTACATAAACTGCAGAACAACAAATCGTTAGAAGGGGAATTCACTTATCAAATTCTCAGTCCGTGGAGCTGTTCAAAGGTAAACCACATAAACTCTTCATACGCACCCTTTGCTGGAGTCAGCAAATAAGGAGATGGCAGTCAAAATCCAATCGGGGAATGGAGAACCCCAAAACAACTTTTTCACCTCCAAATTCTGAGAGTGTTAGGAGCCATTTTTTAAAATCTAGATTCAAACATCTCTGCAGGCAGTAAACATTTATTCCATTTCTTATAATAATCCAATCTCTCTATCCTTAAAACTTCTTCACATGTATACTGTTTGCTCAGTTCTTAGCACTGAACCTTGTACATCAATACCATGAATATATTAGAAGAAAAAGTGCAACCATAAATTTATGAAAAAATATAAAACAATAGGTAGTAAAATAATGGAATAAAACTCAGAGAGTGAACAAAATGCTTATACTATGCATTAATATTCATGTATCTTGAGAACATTGGTATATGTGCTTCTTGTTTTTACATAGAAAATTTGTAGGTCATAAAATTCATGATATATTAAAAACATTATAGTAAAAAACTGAGGATAAAAGTCTAAATAAAACACAATTTGTTCTTTAAAAATAGCTCTTTGTTTCATTACATTTTCTGCCATTTCTAAGATTTGACCAGTTCATAAGTGAAGGTAGCCAATTAGATCATGTTGTCAAATTACATGGAATGTCAGTGGGAAAGAAGACAACAAAGAAATAGTGTTCATTATACAATCAAGAAGCATGAAGATGAGAATAGAGAGACTTTAGGAGAACAACTGAGTGAGAGCCAGAGAGGGCTTGTGTGTGCGTGTGTGTGTGTGTGTGTGTGTGTGCGCGCGCGCGCGCGCGCGCGCGTGCGTGCCTATATTTTTACTTTAAAATAGATACAGGAGCTTAGGTTAAGCTACATAACAATACCAGTGTTGGATAAAACAAAAGAACAGATTTCAATTGAGCAAAACACTCCTTCCTAAATGGGCTAATTCTGATAAATCACCAAGACATGGGCTTACTAGATTGTAGACAATGAATTTATACAAAAGGAAACAAAGCCCTGTAGACATTTTTATTGTGGATGTTCTCACTATGTCAGTACAAAGCTATAAAACAAGCCAAGAGCTGAGCATAATTACAGCCTCTCAACAGAGCAAGGGAGAATTGGTTTGAGAAAATCTCCATTATAACTCATTGCACTGTGGGGAGGGAGGTACCATAAATCAGGTTCAAGGGCAGGAACCAGATTCATGCCATGCAAAGGCTTTGGTCTGACTTGTAGACATTAAGTTGGGTTAGCTCATGTAGGCAGTGTTGTATGATTCTAAGTCCTGAGACCAGGAGCTTGAGATTTGGTCTTAGCTCTCACATAATGCAGGGTTGCCTTGGGGAAGGCCATCAGCTTCTCTGCATTGGATTTTTCACCCATGAAATATGATACTGTGGTTATGTAAGCTACAGGGATCTTTCCAGTTTGAGCATTCGGATCCTTTCTTTCTCCTTCCTCTAGAATCTCAGGTTGTATTCTTTACTCCAACTGCAGGGAAGTATTGTAAGTTTAATTGCTGACAAATAAAAAGCCAATCCAAATGTCCACCTGCTGGTCTCTGGAATAGACTATAAATGACTGTTTGTCATATCTTACACTTCCTCCTTGAAGGACCCCTTCTTGTGGAAGGTTTATAGGCCTGCCCTGTGAACTCAGAACTGGCCATGTGAACTTGCTTTACTCAATGAAATACTCAATGTGTCACCTTCAACAGTAACATTTTTTAAAATCCTAACCTAAGAATATTTTCCCATTGCTTTTAGATAGAGTGGAAGGGAGGTGGGAGAGAGAGAGAGAGAGAGAGAGAGAGAGAGAGAGAGAGAGAGCGCAACATCGGTGTGAGAGAGGCACATGGATGATTGTTTGCCTCCCCCACCCAGCCCTATGTGGCTTGGGATTGAGACCACAACTAAGATGTATACCCTTGACTGGGGATCGAACCCATCACCCTTTGTTGTGTAGGCTGATGTTCTAACCACCGAGAAAAGCAGACAGGGCCAAGATGAACACTTTTTACTTATCATTTCTTATCTCTCTGTTGGGCATAGATAGAGCAGAGATAGAAGAGGTTCTGTTAGCATGAGGCTGGAGTGACCTATATTTGGAACAGTTAATGATGGTGTACTGGGAGCAAGACATAATAACACTTTGTTCTTTTGCCACTGCAATTTTGGGAACCATTTGATACCACAGCAAAACTACACTTCTCCTGACTAACATACCTATATTCTAGGAATGGCCAACTACGAAAAGCGGTTCTGATTTCTTAATGATGATTGCAACAGAAAATCAGAACTCCAAACTTTTATTTTAAGAAGTATTTTTTTTTCTCCTCTGATAGCACAAAATCATAGTGCTATCTATCTATCTATCTATCTATCTATCTATCTATCTATCTATCTATCTATAGCTATCTATATACATCTATATATCCATATCTATATGTATACATCTATATCATCTATATCTATATCTATATTTCTATATCTATCTAAATTCTTTGTTAATGCCCAAATAAAGTACCCCAGTTCAGGTACTAGGCTCTGGAATATGTGAACAATTTAGTTTCTTATGTTTTTAAATTTCTTCCATGTGCAAGTGTTGCCTCTATGCCTTTTAACTATTTATCCAACCAATGTTCTGAGCACTTAAGTAATTGGTAAGCACTAGAGATGGGAGAGCAAAAAGATAGGCCTAATCCCTTAACTTAGTTGTGTCATATCTCCACTAGCTTCAAGGAGACAGGTACAAGACCCTGATAAATGCTGTACTAGGTAATGCATGCAATGTTATGGGAGCACTTACAGCGAGCACTGTAAATCAGAGCTTTGGCATTGAGAAGGCTTTCCAGAGGCAGTGGTGTCTAATCCAACATCTGAAGAACAAATGCTAATTAACAGGAGGATGCTGTGTATGTATGTATAGCTAGGTTGGGGAATTAAGCGTGGTTGCAGTACACTGGTAAAGAATGTTTCAGGAAACCACACATGAAAGATTAGTGGTGAGTCCAAACAGCAGATATTAAATGGACCATTGTTTGGAGAGGAAGGAGAAGCCATATCATGTAGGATCTTCTAAATAATCTGGAGGCATTGAATTTGATCTTGAGAATTAATGGGGAATCACTGAAGGGCTTTAAAGAGGTTGTTTTCTGTGTCTTGAATGCCCTTCCCATCCCATCCAACCCCCAAGCTTCCCACCTAATCTACTCATCAACCTGTTCCTCTTTAAGAATCAGATTAAGCCCAAACTGGGTCAGTGGATGGAGCATTGGCCTGCGGACTGAGGGGTCCCAATTCTGGTCAGGGGCATATACATCGGTTGCGGGCACATCCCCGGTGCGGGGTGTGCAGGAGGCAGCTGGTTGATGTCTCTCATCGACGTTTCTGGCTTTCTCTTCTCCCTTCTTCTCTGTAAAAACTCAATAAAATACATTAAAAAAAAGAATCAGGTTGAACTTTATGAAACCTTTACAGGCACATATCTCCTTGTTCTCTAATTTTAGGTAGGTAGTAGATAGATAGCTATAGAGATATGGATATAGGTATATCTGCCTGAACACATTTAATTTATACTTTTGCACTTTCATTGCTTTCCTAATGTTTAAGACCTAAAAGTTGTGAGGTCAGGGCCTTGTCTCTGTGTCTGTGACTCCTGGGTGACTCTCAGAGTGCTTGGTTCATAGCAGGTACTCTATAAAAATGACAGCAATGATAAGCAGAAGGAAAGGAGCCTTGGGTACAGCCAACCGGTAAGGAAATTTAGCCACAGGATGCAGATTCCACCTGATGGTCTGGGGCCTTTACAACTGGAAACATTCAGCCGAAACCGGTTTGGCTCAGTGGTAGAGTGTTGGTCTGCGGACTGAAAGGTCCCGGGTTCGATTCCAGTCAAGGGCATGTACATTGGTTGTGGGCACATCCTTGGTAGGGGATGTGCAAGAGGCAGCTGGTTGGTGTTTCTCTCTCATTGATGTTTCTAGCTCTCTATCTCTCTCCCTTCCTCTCTGTAACATTAAGTTTTGAGGAATCTCAGAATGATCCCGTTCAGAGGTGACAGTTGGCAGGGAATTTTAAGAACTAGAATTTGCCACCACCCCTTCCTCTGAGCAATCTCTGGCGAGCTAAGACTTCACCCTTGTCTTTTGATTCTCTGAACAGCTGCCACTGTTGGGAACACCTGTCTAGACTCCCACTTCAACCTGAGCTGGCTCAGACACAAGGAGAGGACCCAGCTAACTCATAATTGCCCTCCCCATCTACAGGAGCTAGGAGATAGTACAATTGTGTTGCTTTAAGATGCTGAGATTACGGTAAGTTATTCTGCAGCGAGAACATAGCAATGGAAAACTAATACACCCCACGCTTGTGTTACTTTAGAAAAGTTACCTACCTTTTCTGAACCTCGTTTTCATCACCTGTAAAGTGAGTGTGATAATCATATCCCCTCATGGGTTGGTGTTAAAATCACTTGAGGGACTATGCAGGGTGCCTCATGGTCCCTCAACATGGAGTAATGACCCCCTCTATTGCCTCAGCCCCACTGAGGCACTACCATCTGTGCCTATGGCTTTCCTGGCACATTCTGCCCTGGTTGCCCCTGCAAGAGCCAGCACAGGGACTCGGGCAGCCACAGGTGTCATTTGCCCAACAGCCTGACCTAGAGCGAGCGCTCTGATGAAAATTCTTATTGTAATGCATAACCACGAAGAGTCCACAGTGAAATTGCTTTGGGAGCCTTTGTGTGATTAACATTTCAGCTGTTTATGGAGTCTTTGCCCTATCATTTCCTGTTTTAAAAATTAATGTGCTGGTTTCTTTATTATTAAAAACCAAGAAGGGGAACTTCAGCTGGAGCACAGATAAATAGTTCTCCATGATCCAAATAAAAGTTTCTGAGCATGGAGAATATCTGAGAGAGCCCTTCTGATAGTCAGATTCTTTTTAATCCCCATAGCTTTCTCTCGCCATGTCACTCCTCCCCGACCTCACCTCCTTGGCTGCTGCCCCTTCCACCCCTGAACTTAAATGGGATAAAAGGCATTTGAGTCAAGAGCATTGTGACTTTTTAAGGAGGCCGATGGTATTGTGTATGACAGTGTTTTGTAACCCACACAACCAGAGATTTAGAGTCAGAAGGGACTTTGCAGGCCTTATAGCTTGCCACTCTCTATTCACAGATGAAAAAAAACAAAAAACAAAAAACAAAAATGGAGCTTTGGACATTTAATTGCCCAAAGAGACACAGCTAATTGGTGACTAAGTTTTCTCTGAAGGCAATCAGATCTCCTGATGCACTTTCCTCAAGTAATCGGAACTCACTTCTTTACTTTAAATGTATATGAGTCTAAACCCTGCTCCTTGGACATGAGGGTCAAAATGCTTTCTTCTTTGTGATGTGCCTCAGCACAGACATCCCCATGGCCCTGTGCTCTGGGCTGCTGCCACCAACTCAGCTTCCACAGGGAACAGAGAAGGCTTTCTTTCTTTTTTATTAAATACATTTTATTGATATTTTACGGAGAGGAGAGAGATAGAGAGCCAGAAATGTCGATGAGAGAGAAACACCGACCAGCTGCCTCTTGCACACACCCCCACCGGGGATGTGCCCGCAACCAATGTACATGCCCTTGACCGGAATTGAACCTGGGACCTTTCAGTCCACAGACCGACACTCTACCACTGAGCCAAACCGGTTTCGGCCAGAGAAGGCTTTCTTAAGCCCAGTAGGAAGACCCTGTTCAACAAGAAGGAAAGATTTAAGTTAGACTGAAGGGGCAGGAATATCTCAGTCGCTGGTACTAACTAACACTCAAGTGACTGAGAAATAATGTTCTTTATGGGTCATCAATGAAACTATAGAGTTATGTATATATCAATAGATTTAGGTACTTGCTACCTGGTCTGACTCTTTCTCCTGAATTTACTCACCCAGTATATTTCTGACGACTGGTATTTGTATATTGGAACTCTTTGGGCTCTGTTTTCCTAAGAGGAAAAAAATAAATTCTGTCATAGAGCCTAATCAGCCAGTGAGGGTAATACAATTTTTGGCTTGATGCAATATTTACAGGGTGGAAGAAAAGTTAACCTAGCAGCCCTAATCAGTTTGTTCAGTGGTTAGAGCATTGGCCCAAGGATTGAAGGGGCCTGGGTTCAATTCTGGCACATGTCTCAGATCTGGTTGGGGTGTGAGCAGGAGGTAACTAGTCAACACGTCTCTCTCATATAGAGGTTTCTCTCTCTGTCTCTCCCCATCCATTCCACTCTTTCTAAATCCAATGGAAAAATGCCCTCAGGTGAGGATTAACAACAACAACAACAACAACAACAACAAAAAGTTAGAATAGCAGACCTGAGACTGCCTTGGCTGGCATCTAGGAGCTTGAATGGTGAATAGTTCCCTGTTCCGATGTAAAATTGCCTCCAGATGATAACATTGGCTTACTGTGCCTAAACTGTCTGTATAAATTATAAAATTCCTGCTGAACACCTGCTTTTCTCCTTGGATTCTGGGATTTTGCTGCACGCCAGGCAATGGTGCCCAGGTACCCAGCTTCCAATAAAAACACTGGTCGTGGAGTCTCCAGTGAGCTCCCATGGCAGGCGGTATTTCACACGTGTGGTAATAACCTGTTGCTGCAGGAATTAAGCACGTCCTGTGTGACTCCACTAGGACAGGTGTCTTGGAAGCTTGCACTCGGTTTCCTATGGACTTTGTCCTATGAGCCTTTCCCTTTGTTGGTTTTGCTTTATATTCGTTCGCTGTAATAAATCTAAGCTACTAGTAAAACTACACACTGAGTCATGTAATTCCTCCTAGCACATCATCAAACTTTGAGACGTTTCCTATTTCTTAGGGGAAATATGTTTGTTTTATTTTATTTTCTTAGAGGCATCCCTAGCACCACCAAAGCAGCAGACTACGGCCTCAGGGAGCTCAGGTTCCAGAGCCAATATGAAGAAAGACAATCCACTCTAAAATATTGAAATACAATAGCATGCCTCGTTTATACCCATCATTTCCCTCTGTTCCGCACATCTGCCTTTTTCCAGATCCCATATGTTTTCTCTTTTAATTTCCTAGCTTACTTTTTCCTTCTTGTTCTCCATTTTCTGTGGTTCTATTTACCAGGGATGCAGGCTCAGTCCTGCCTCTATCTTATCTGTCGGCCTTAGATCACATGCTGGGCTGTGGACTGCATGTAGCCAGAGACTATATAAATAGTAGGTTTAGTTCTGATGCTCAGAAATTGTATTATTTGTCTTGTAATGAAAGAAAATCACTCAATGTTATTGTTCCCCAGTTTTCTACTCCAATATATAGGGCTATATACATATTACCTATCTACATTGCAAAGTTACAGAGGGGATCAAGTGAGATATTCTTATGTAAGAATTTAAAAATTTGTGGCCACATAGAAATGCCGACACATATTATCCTCCTGGAAGTCTTCACAAGTAAATTGCGTTAAAAACACATGCTCCTGAGATATGGGCGTTTTCTCTCTTTGTTTATAAAATGACAGAGAAGAGAACATAAAGTTTCTCAGTAATGAAGGGCCATAGGCATAGTTAGCCCTGATTAGAAGAAGGCTTTGATTATTGACTTTAAGTATTTGAAGGATAGCCATGAAGAAGAAACTATAGAATACTTTTGTATGGCTTTTGTCCTGCAGAATAGTCAGGACAAATAGGGGGAAAAGGGGAGGGACAGAGGAATAAGACCTGTCTAAGGCATGGGAAAGGGGTAGCAGAAGAAACTGTTTATTGGAGGTTCAAGATTAAGCTGAAATGAATCTTGCTCATTGAAAAAGTAATTCAAGATTAAATTTATGAATAAATTTCTTTTGTGAACCACCTCCACATTTTTTTGCTTTAATGCTCTCTGTGTTTTTATTTATTGAATAATTTTCTTTACATGATTCATTATTCTTATTAGATATACTTATTTAGAAACTATATTTTTCACATTTGATGTTTTGGCTAGCTATTTTGTGAAATGTATATTAAAATAAAAAAAATGACTATCGAAACTCTTCTATTTGTCAGTAAATCCCAAACTAGACATCTTCCAAATTTGATATTCCATGGAAATTGTTAATCCGAATGGAAGGCAAGAACAAAAACAAAGCTATGGCCCTGGGGAACAGGCTAAGAGCCTTCCTTGTCTTATATGCACACTTGGCCTGCAGAAGTTATAATCCTGCCTCCATGATCACAGTTGATTAAAACAGACAAGGACCCCTGACCTAAGATGGACCAGTTTTCTTCTTGCTAGAATTTGCTATTTCAAACTAGAGACAAAATATAGTTTGCTAAGGCTGTTGTAACAAAGTACCAAAAACTGGGTGGGCACTCTGGAGGAGCAATAAATAGTTTATTTCAGGGTCTGAACAAAAATAATGTTGATACTATCTTTCTATATAAAACCCTAATATGCAAATAGACCGAACAGCAGAACAACCAAACAGCTGAACAACTGGTCACTATGACATGCGCTGACCACCAGGGGGTGCATGTGTAACATGGCAGGTGTCTGCTGGGGCAGAATGGTGGAGCAGGTGAAGGGGGGGGGTGAGAGGGGTGCGGGTACCAGACTAAGGAGGGCGACGGTTGCTGTCATTGAGGTGAGCCTCTGGTGGTTACTGAAAATTCTTTGCTCCATGTGCTATGGTCCTGGCTGGTGTTCACACCTGCTGCCAGCACCAGAGCCACCACTCACACCCACTGGTGCCTGGGGCTGGCCCTGATTGCTCAGCACCATCAGTGGGTATGATTGGCAGCTGCTGACCCTGGTCGTCCCTCAGGGCTTCTCCACCTCTCCCTGCTCCTGAGGGGTGATTGGGGCAGCAGCTGCTGCTTGTACCCTTTGCTGACACCAGCCCCAATTTCTCTAAGCCTTCAGTGGGTGCAGGCAGGGCTGGAACTGTTAGCACGTGGAAGTGGTGGTGGCAGGAGTGGGCTGCTGACAGACTGGGGACCAAAGGCCATTGAGGGAAGGGCTGGACATATCCCTCTGCCCACTGCAGCCTCACTGCCCACAGTTCCTTTCAAGGTGCATGAATTAGTGCACTGGACCCCTAGTATATTCAATAAAGAATTGCCCAGCTTGTGTGGCTCAGTGGTTGAACATCAACCCATGAACCAGGAGGTCATGGGTCATTTCCTGGTCAGGACATATATCTAGGTTGTGGGCTCTATTCCCAGTAGGGAACGTGCAGGAGGCAGCTGACCAGTGATTCTCAACAATGATGTTTCTCTCTTTCCCTCTTCCTTACTCCCTGAAATCAATAAAAACTTATTTAAAAAAAAAAGAAGAAACAGTGACTAAATTAGAGGAAAGAATATTGTGAACATCTCAAATAATATAGACCCCACAAGCAAATGTTTCAAGCAATTGATCTTTATTAATCAATGTAGAAATGTGATATCATAAGTGTACCTTAGGTATGTTATATAATACATGTTACTTAATGGAGAAATGAAAACCATGTTTAATGACCAGTGCTTAAAAACAGCTTGATCAGACTGAAGTACCTTAAACTTAGAGCCAGTTTAAGATTTTTTCATTTCTTAACCTTCCTTGTTTTTAGAAGCTTACTTAATATATAATTTACATATACCATATATAAATCATATATATATATCATTTATAATATCAGATAAAATATATATTAATAAAAGAAGTGGTACATTTATGCCTACATATAACCATCTTAAGATTTTACTATCATTGAATAGTTAACAAAATGATGCATTCTGTAGGTTTAATAGCATTTCTTAATTCCTATTTTACAATATTCTTTTCCAATGTTAGAGTCAATATATTTTTGATTCTTTTTTGTGGGTTTTGAAATTTTTATAGACCTAAGATATTGTGCATTTGGTGCCTAGTGGAAGAAATGGATGCTTGTATCTGAATCTTTTTTTTAATTAACCTTTCTACAATTACATTTTTCTTAACAACTATACAACATAATTAACATGTAGTATAGCATTAAACAGCTAAAATATTTGTTCTCAAGAAGCATCTAGAAATTAGCCCATGTTTCCACAAACACAGAGATTTTTATTTTAAATATATATATATATATATATATATATATATATATATATATATATAATTGATATTTTACAGAGAGGAAGGGATAGAATAGAGAGCTAGAAACGTCGATGAGAGAGAAACATCGACCAGCTGCCTCTTGCGCACCCTCCACTGGGGATGTGCCCGCAACCAATGTACATGCCCTTGACCAGAATTGAACCCGGGACCTTTCAGTCCGCAGACTGACGCTCTACCACTGAGCCAAACCGGCTTCGGCAAACAGAGATTTTAAAATCTACTGTTAATAACTTCTGCAGCAAAAAATGTCATTTTAAAGATCACTTTTTATTTTTATTTTATTTATTTTTAAATATGTTTTTATTAATGAGAGAGAGAGAGAGAGAGAGAGAGAGAGAGAGAGAGAGCGAGAGAGAGAGAGAGAGAGAGAGAGAGAGAGAAATTGGTTGCCTCTGACCAGGGACCAAACCCACAACCTGAGAACTGAGAACTGGTGACCTTTTGGTACCTGGGATGACACTCAACCAAATGAGCCACACAAGCCAGGGCTAAAGAGCACATTTTTAAAAAAATGCATCTGGAACAAGCCACATTTCATAATTGGCTAACTTACATGAGCATCGCTATATCTTAATCAAACTCAAAATGTCTTCAGAAGCACAGCATACAATCAGCCTATTTATATAGTTTCTACTACTTTTGAAATAAAATTAATTAAACCCAAATGAACCACTTTCATGATAGTGGATTTAGAAAACATTTATGTATAGTTGTAGATAGTCTGTTTCCTGCTTGAAAATAAAAGCCAATTAAAATTTTGCCATTTGCTTTTTTCCAGTTATAATTCACATATAATATTATATTAGTTTCAGATGTATACCATAGTGGTTAGACATTTATATATCTTATGAAGTGATCACCCTGATAAATCTAATACCCCCCTGGCACTGTTCATAGTTATCACAATATCATTGACTATATCCTTTATGTCTATTTTTATAATTGGCAATTTGTACTTCTTAATCCCTTCAACTTTTCTACTCATCTTCCCAACTTTACTCCCATCTGGCAACCATCAATTTGTTGTCTTATATCAATGAGTTTGTTTTTGTTTTATTTGTTCATTTATTTTATTTTTCAGCTGCCACATGTGAGTGAATTCATATAGTATTTGCTTTCCTCTGTCTGACTTATTTCACTTAGAATAAAAAAAAATTGCCCCCAGCTGGCATGGCTAAGTGGTTGAGCGTCAGCCTGCAGACTGAAGGGTCCCAAGTTCAATTTCCAATTCCAGTCAAGGACACATTGCCCCAGTGGGGGGCATGCAGGAGGTGGCTGATCAATGATTCTCTCTCATTGTTGATGTTTTTCTAACTTTCTCTCCCTCTCTCTACCTCTCTGTAATCAATAAAAATATAGAAAAATATTTCCATTTGCAAAAATTTTAATCCTCCTATATTACTAATATGTCTCATCCAAAAGAGTATGCTTATCATTGCTCAACCAATTCAGTATCATCACATAAGACAAATCTCACAGCTTTTGCCAGGTTCAGCTTAAGGTCTAGCCCTTTGAAAGTTTTCTCCCTTTTCAGACCTAATATAACATTGGATTTCATTTAGTTCATAACTGGGCACCATCTAACATTATTTTTTTTACTGCTTTCTGTCTGACCCTTTCAGAATGATAAGCTTATTGAAGGAGCATATGTCAGCTTGTGTCTGAGTTAAGAAATGAACCCTGCTGAATGGAAGCATGGATGTGGTGAGTTTTTCTGTATACACTATCAGACATCTGCTTTGTCTTTAACAGATCCAGTGGCCAATCTGTTCTTTCAAGCCTGCTATCCTATATTCAAGTAGTCTGAAACACTATTATTGATCTGCTTGAATTGTCTTTTCTCAATTCACTAATTAATTGATCTGCTAACAAATATTGGTTTAACTACAATTATGTCCAAAGTACTACTTTCTCAAAGAGAAAAAAATATCTATGCAATTCATAAAAAAGGAGATTGAATTAAATAAATGCAAATTTAAAATATAAAATTTTGAAATCTACATGAAAAGCTGTCTATTCTGTGCTGGTGAATGTAAGGTATTGCAAGATGAGGTACATGTAAGGTATTGCAAGATGAGGTACATATGCTCATATGTAGTTGCATAGTGTATGACCTTTATAAAAATTGACAGTATTTATGAAAAGTCTGGCAACTTTTCTTAGCAGACAGCTTGGAGCATTTACTTGAGTTCAAAGCCCCATTCTTCCACATACTCACAGTGTGACTTGGTGAAATTACTTAATCTCTCTGCCTCAGTTTTCTCATCCATAAAATAGGGGTAACAATAGCAGCGTTATAAGGATAAAATAAGCCAATGTTATTAAAGCTAAGAAGAAGTGGCCGAAGTGGCAAATCACACCCTGGCCAGAAGGTAAGGAAGCAAAAGCTGATGAGTTTTAGATAAACTCAGCAATAACTCACGTCAGGAGACCAGTAGGGACCGAAGCCAAGAGTCAGGGGAGGAAAGATACACCAACCAACTACAGACTGATGGTCTTGGGAGTTTAAAGTAATTTGCAAAGAGTAAATGTTATTGCAAATCTGACAGCTGGATGTAGCAAAACTCATTCCATCACCCGCCAGTTAAGGAACAGAACCCCTTGCAGGCCTGTGGGGTCCCTTCCCCCCCCCCCCCCCCGCAACATTCTCCCTATCCTGGAAGGGTGAGTTATGTTCTCAAATCCCCATGTCTCTTAATGAAAATGTACCTTCACACGCTTTGAAAATGTTTCTCCTCTCATCCCCTGATTTGCAGGAAGAAGTATGCCTTCATGGTGGGTGTCCAAGGAATATTTATGTCATAGGCAATTCCTATCTGGATTTTCTTGAAATAATAAGAAAGGGTTGGGGAGAGTGCTCTGAATACTTATAAATGTGCCCACTGAATCACAGAATGTGCAAAGCAGCTTGGTAGTGAACATAATACGTACTGATTATAATAGCTGAGGTGTGTTTCTTTCTCATTTTTATGGTAGCATTGTGCCTAAAATCCAGGGACCCCAGAGAAAGATACAGGGAAATGTTAAGGTTAAGGACTTATCTTTTAAATAGGAGATAGGCACAAGATACACGTTCAGGCACTTTCAGAAAGAAAGTGATCATTGTAATTCATTCGAAAGGAAACATTCTTAATTTATAACCTTTAAAAGAAACTGTCTTTATTATACGGCAGAGTCTCCTAAGTGTGTATCATGGCCACTGATATTTTATGCATACATTTTTTTCAGTGGAAGGCATTTGCCATAATTCAGCTTGAACAAACTCTGTTCATAGCTATAACTCAGAGGTATGGCGTATATCTGTTGTCCGGCTATAAATCTATGGTTGTTATTATACTTTTATGAATCTGATTCATGCAGAAAGCATTATTCCTGCAATTTTAATTAAGGGGTTAGGAATTTCCCCATTTGAATTCCTAGCATTCTTTACACTTTATTGCACCTTCCCCAGGAGGCCCAAACGAGATATTTTAGATTACAGATCCTTAGAAGAATGAAACCCATAAGCTCTAAATCAGGGATGGATAAGTGGATTTGATCCAACTTTAGAACTGACTTTGATGATTCAAATTGCAGTAAGTCTCTTAAGATTGGCTCAATCATTAGTATCTAACTCTTTCAAGCTCTAATTTTTGGTATTTGTTGATATCAGGATGTTAAGATGCAGTCTCTTGTTTGAATTGTAACTTCTGGGAAGCCCTCCAGTCTCTAACTTAGGTTCTGGTAAAGCCAAGATTCTGTGACTCATGACTAATAAGACAAAATCAGTTATGAAACAGAGAATTATATGTATAGCATATGACATTATTATTATCATTATTATTTATTTGAGAGAGAGAGGGAGACATAGATTTGTTGTTTCATTTATTTATGTATTCATTTGGTTGCTTCTTATATGTGCCCTGGCTGATGTCCTAATGATGGCTATGCACATGCATTTAAGAAATTTGAGAAAACAAAACTCTCCAGCAACACGGTAATGCTGACTATTAGGAGGATAATACCCAGAGACTTAGCCAGGGTCCCCATAAATCAAATCAATAGGTATCAAATAGCCGAGGTCGGTTTGGCTCAGTGGTAGAGCGTCGGTCTGCGGACTGAAGAGTCCCGGGTTTGATTCCGGTCAAGGGCATGTACATTGGTTGCGGCCACATCCCCGGTAGGGGGTGTGCAAGAGGCAGCTGGTCGATGTTTCTCTCTCATCGACATTTCTGGCTCTCTATCTCTCTCCCTTCCTCTCTGTAAAATATCAATAAAATATATTTTTTAAAAAAATTAAAAAAATAGGTATTAAATAAACTAAAGCATATGCCTGGAAGGGCATCAACCTGTTTTAGCCAAGTGGCTTGTTTGTTAATTTTCTATTTTTGCTACAGTATCAGAGACATGTGTTATAAGACACAGACGCCTTTTTGTTCAGCTAAAAAATAATGTAAAGCAATTGTATTGCTAAGGCCAACTTAGCAAGAAAGCCTGGGGCTTTTTTGTTTTTGTGTGTCTGAGCAATAGATTCAATGACAGAGGCCAGAGTTAAGGATCACTGTTTTCCAAGCCTGAACAGAGAGAAAAAAGCAAGTGAGAAGAAAGGAAAAGGAAGGAAGGTTTCATTCTGGAGATGAGGATCTGGGGAGCACTGTCCACTTAAAGATTCTAACACAGCTGTGGGCAAACTACGGCCCTCCAGCCGGATCCGGCCCATTCGGCTGTTCTATCTGGCCCGCGGAGCCGAAAGAGCGGAGGGTTCTCTTGCTCTCCCCTCCGCTCCTTCACCAGCAGCCCAAGATGAGAGTGCCAGCATGGTCAGGTTGCTTTTGTTCCGGCCCTCTGGTCCAGTGTAAGAACCCATTGTGGCCCTCGAGTCAAAAAGTTTGCTCACCCCTGGTCTAACAGCTTCAGGGGAGGAGCCTCCCCAGGCAATTTTAATTTTGCTTCTCCGGTTGGTATGCCGTGCCAAGAGCCTGGAGGAGCCCTTTCTGATTGGGGCATGTGGACCCAATGTTCAATTCCCTGAAGCCTGGGTGCTGTCTGGGTAGTGAGGGGACCTGGTTGGGTGGCCTCAAAGAGCTTTGACAGTCTTTTTTCTTGTTCTCTGGACCGGGCAGCACACAGAGAGATCTGGACAGCTGACTTTGGCAAGAATTCTTATCCTTTGCTGGCTTCTGCATGTTTGCCAAGGGTCCAGAATGAACCCCTACCCCTCTCTCCTTCCCCCAGACCAGTGGTCGGCAAACTGTGGCTTGCGAGCCACATGCCGTTCTTTGGCCCCTTGAGTGTGGCTCTTCCACAAAATACCACGGCCTGGGCGAGTCTATTTTGAAGAAGTGGCATTAGAAGAAGTTTAAATTTAAAAAGTTTGGCTCTGAAAAGAAATTTCCATCCTTGTGCTGTTGATATTTGGCTCTGTTGACTAATGAGTTTGCCGACCCCTACCCCAGACTGAAGCCTCGTGCTGCACCGGGTCCGGATTCTGGTCGGAACCACTCTATTCCTGGACGCGGCCCGGTTTCTAGTCGGAACTAGTCCGTTTCCGGACCGGCCAGTCTCTAAATTGGATCCCGTGGATTCCAGCCGCTTTCTGGACCCAGTTCAGAAAGAGAAAGGCTCCGAGTCTGAAGGCTCTGAACGCAAAGCTGCGGAGCTGGGACCCAGGACCCAGGGGACCTGCCACCACCTGCAGAGGCAGCGAGGAAACAGGGGCCTGAGGCCTCATCAGGTACCCGCCCTTGTTTGTGCCTTGCTCCTGGGCATCTTGGGGGGCAAAGGGGGGGGGAAGGGTCTCCTTCAGTTCCCTGTTCTGACACCAGAACTGTTAAAAGATAAACCGTAACGTATGAAAAATACTTAGAATTTATTTGAGCAACAATTGATTGGAGTCAGGCTGCCCATAGCAGTCCCTCATTTCCGAAAATGGAGAAGGTGTGTGTAAAACCCACTTGCTGAATTCCCCGCAGCAGTTTCTCCCCTCCGCTCTCCACTACCTCGGTGTCTCGGCCTCGTTTAGAAGGCATGGGGTAGTTTGACGACTTTCCCAGGTGTTAGAAGTTTTTTTGAATCTTGTATTTCTCCGCCAAGCCCGCAGTTAGAGTCTATGAGGCCAACTCCACGGAAGAGCTTTAAAAACAAATGCCCGGTGCCTGTGGCTCCCTCGGTCTCCTTTTAATGAGAAATGGACAGGTTAATGTGCGATTACACACAAGGTACATCCCGATCCTGGAAGCCATGGTCAGCTGTAGGGGGTACTGTATCTCCACACGGCATCAGCCTCTTTGTTCCCTAGATGCTATTATTTTTATTATTATTTTTTGAGTTTTATGAACAGCAATGGCTTCCTTAAGAGAACATGCTAATTGCTCAGTCTGGATTTTTCCAGCAGCCTTGGTTATAAGGGTGACAAAATGCCCACGGGGCAGTGCCAATTTGAAAAGGACGATTAACTCCAGATTTTCCATCTTTGGGACACTGGAAATGCCTGGATCAAGGTCTGATGTGTTCCAGATGATGGGCAGAGGGTTGCAAGCATGCAGGCTGCCATGATGAGGAAGCTTGGGAACAAAAGAGAACACTTAGTTCATTTCATCAACCATCCACAAGTTGAGAGCCTGCCCTGTGGCAGGCCCTGTGCGAGGAGCTGAGAATACAGAGTCCCTATCTACCTTCTGGGTGTTTGCATCCTCTGGGAGATGACATGCAATAAATAAATATATTACAACATTCTATCAGAAAAAATAAAGCAAGATAAGGAAACAAGGTGTGATATGGATATGGCATGCTATTTTATCTAGAATGAGAGGAAAAAGGCCTCCCTGAGTATAAACTCAGCAGAGACCTTAAGGAATTGACAGAGTTAGATTTTTTCAGATGTGATTAACTGTAAACCTCCTTCTGTCCCACCCTGTCTAGTTAGGAAAGCAGAGGCGTGAAAGGAAGAAAGCTGTGGGTGCTCCAGCTAGGGATAACGGCTGGCATCCCAATCTGGGGAAGGCAAAGAGGGGATGCAGGGTAAATCACACTTCTGAAAGGGAATGGCGGCTACATGCCCATTCCACTGTAGCTCTTATGCATGAAGAGAAGATGTTGCAGTGGTTGTGAGGAACATATAAACTATTTTTCTACCAAGACCCATAAGTGGAATCTACTGGGACATGGATGAGATTCAGAGTGGTTGATTCAGTAGATAGGGAGGTATAGATATAGCCACTGGGCTGGAGTAGGTCCATGCAGCACAGAGAGTTGCCAGAGTTGAAGAAGGTCTAGAAGGCACATCCATGTAACTCTCTCTCTCTCTCCCCCTCCCTTCCACTCCCTAAAAAACAATGGAAAAATATCCTTGGGTGAGGATTAATAAACACACACAAACACACACAGGCACATGCACACACACACATATGCAGTAATCCAGTTGAATCCTGAATCTGCTATTTAATACTCTTCTTTAATACTAGAGGCCCAGGGCATGAAAATTCATGCACTGGAGGGGGGTCCCTCAGCTGGGCCTGTCCCCTCTCAAAGTCCGGGAGCCCTCAGCTGCTGCTACTGCCGGCAGTGCAAGCCTCGGCCGGCCCTGGTTACCTGAGCCTCGGGTGACCCTGGGCGGCTGGGAAGCCACTATCTGAGGCCTGACCTGGGAGGCTGTGGGACTGAGGGGCCTGTGGCTGTGGGTGCCGCCATCTTTGAGGGCTGGGCAGTTAATTAACACATTCCCTCCTTACTGGCTGTGGCTGCTGAGATCTTTGTAATGGCATACTCCTTCTTTATTAGATAGGATTTCTGCTTGTGTTTATCAAGCCTGGACTTCATCGCTTTTATTAATAAAAGATTCACTTCCTTTTAGGGGTTTTCTTTTGTCTTGAAATAATTTAGACTTCTTGAAAATAGTTCCTGATGTTGATCTGTAATCTGTCTCTACACGACCTCTGGCCCTCAAGAGCATTGAGGTTGAGTCCCTGGTGTACATGACAGCAGCCCAACCACAAGATTAAACTCAGCCATAAAGTCCCCTACCTTCTCAGCTTCCTTCCCTGCCTTCCTCTTTTTAGCATAAGTGCTACACATTCCCTTAGGCCCTCCTTATGTTTCAGTTTCAAAACACCTGACAAACTGTGTTGGAAACAGCAGGTACCTTTAGTCCATTATTATAGATGCTATCAGCTTCATGAAGCAGTATGATTTAAATTAGATACAAATTTGCCATGAAAACTAATTATAATATTTATTTTTTTTCCTAGAGAGATAAAATTCAATGAATTGCTATGTTGAAATTGGGCGATGCAATTTGCAATATTTATCTTTCAGTGATGTTTTATTGGGATATTAAAACTCATACTTAATTCAATAAATTGGATTTTTAAAGGCCTACTTAGATTCACTTGATATATTTATGGGCCACCAGCCATTGACTCTGGGATAATTCTGAAATTCTTGGCTCCTTAACTACCCCAGCACATCCCTAATGCAATATGTAATTTCAAAAATTATCTAATACCACGTTCTGGCTCTTTGAATACACTGCTTTTAAAAGCAAAAAGCTCCAAATCTACATACTTAATTATACAGCATTATCATTTCTATCCTTAATTCTTTAATCAAAACAGTCATTAGCAAAGGAAAGGAAATTGGATTATGAAGGAAATAAAGACTGGTGACTCTAAAATCAGATAGCTTGTTGTAGAAGTCAGGTTTGAAATTGAGCTCTATCATATTATTCAAGTAAATACCATCACACCCTTGTCATAAACATTTTCATTTTGAAGGATGAAGCACTCAGTATTTTTGTTTTCTTTGATGCAAACTTTGCATGAAACCCATGGGTAGCGAGGGATTATCCTGTGTTATATAAGTTTATGGCCTATGTAACATATCGACTCACCCCAAACCAGAACAACGCTTTGTGGGGTGTCCTTTGTGAAACGGCTTGTTGGTGGATTCAGTGAAAGCCATTTTCTTCAGGTCCCAAGTTTTGAATGGTTTGTGGCTAATCTAGAGTCCAAGGATTTTTATTTTAATTACCCAACTGAAAGCATTGTTTTACAACCACATCAGGGTTCTAAGGAATTCACTGAGAAGAAGCAAGCTAGTACTTAGGAGAACTGTAAGTAAATTTAATTGAGGTTTCTACCAGGGCAGAGATTGGTATTAACCTACCAATCTGTCAGCTCCTACCTCTAAAATAGCCTAACTCTGTGCCCTGCAGGCTGGTTAGATTTTCTGAGCCTATGTCTGCATAATGCAAAATGCATTCCTGCCATTTAGGTTTCTAGATTGTACATATTAGGTATGTACATATTAATAAACATTTTCTGCCATTCAATATTACATGTCACAGTTAATATTCTGTACTGTCTGTCTAGATACGTGCTTTTCCATATCTGCTATCAGAACTTTATTAATAAATTTGAAGCTTGTTGTTTTCCCCTCCACCCTTCCCCCCTTCTCTCCCATGTTCAAATTTTATCTGGAACATTACATTCAAACTACGAAGGGAAAAAATATTGGCCATTCATTTACTGATGGAAGATAGGAATGTAGCTTGTGCCCTACAGTTTTAGCAATATAAGATATTACTTAGATAAGGGTTATCTTAGACACAATGCACTTCATCTTGTGTTTAACATAGCAGAGGAATGTGCCACTGTCTCATGAAGCCACAGAGGTTCCCCTCATGGATGAGCTAGGGCAAGATATCAAGGAGCCTGTGTTTGTGGGAGATTAGACGGCAGTGGCTCTTAATGCCGTTGTCTATTGTAAACACCCTTGGTTGTTTACAGAATACTGACACCTGGGTCCTAGTCCCAGGAATTTTGATTTCTTTAATCTGGAGTAAGGTTTTGGCACTGGGGATTCTAAATGTTTCTCAGGTGATTCTATTGCACAGACTTCATTGAGGACAGCTGTTATAAAATCACTTCTGAATGAGACTAGAGACTTCTAATATCTTAAATTTAAAAATGTGATCTGGTTCTATGATTTTTAAAGCTATGCTCCCTAAGAAAACCTGAGATCTGCAAAATAATGTCCAAAAAAGAGATTCTGTGGTCAAATAAACTTGAGAAATGTGACATCTCTTTCCGTCCTCTAGAGCAGCGTTTCCCAAACTTCTCTCACGATGAGAATCACCTGATGGAGCTGTTAAACTAAGATTCCTGAATCCCAACTAAGAAGTGCTAAACTAGAATTTCTGGGAATATATAGGTAAAATTGTATACTTAACTAGTGCTCTAAGCTTACCTATATCTTCCCAAAAATTCTAGTTTAGCACTTCTCAGTTGGGATTCAGGAATCTGTATTTTAACAACTCCACCAGGTGATTCTCATCATGAGAGAAGTGTGGGAAACACTGCTCTAGGGGAAATTCACTTCGCTAAAGACAATGGTTGAGGGAGCTTGTCTTATTTAGAGTTTCCTAGAATCTTTAACCATGATCCTCACTTTTTATAACAGTTATTATGACCTCATGAAACCCTTAGAGTTCTGCATTTTACACATTGTTTTTGCTGCTTTGTGCTTTGTTGATTTGTTTCTGCAATTTGTGTTTAAAGAAGGAAATGCTCATATTAGTGGCTTATCTCTACCCTTCATCACAAAGTGGACTAAGCTCTTCCTGGTCACAGGTTTTATATTGGTTGGTAATTGTTATATCTGCGTGGCTGTTGAATAAAGTACATGCTGGAGTGAAGCTTGCTGGAGATACCTTTCCTTTGGGCCCATTCCCTTTGGACATGGTGTTTATGAACACAAGGAGCCTGGAATGAAGGCCATTCATCTTTAGTGCCCTACCTGACAACCGGCAGGAAAGGGCTCCCTGTTTTGTTTGGAAGTTATCATTTTACCAGTTACTTCAATCTCCTTTGAATTGACTCTCTCTTTGGTTTAAATCTTGCATTCATCGTCTTAAAATGCTTTTCTTTTGTCTTAAAATGTCATAAACTCTTGAAAGTGTTATAGAATGTGTTTCTTCAGCAGGGAAGAGGGCTGGGAGATTTGGGAGGTGGCAGGAGTGGAGAATGGAGTGATCAGGGTGGTGGAGACATAACCAAGAAAGGGAGTCTTACTCACAAATGAGAGTCAGATGGAGGGGATGGTAATCGGCCTTGAGGTTGGAGAAGGCAGTAGACATGTCATTTATCATTTCTCCTTGGGTAGAAGTGAAGATGTGACTAGAATACACACCAAAAAGCAAGGCTTACATGCCGTTCTCACATCCCAGGTGTTGTCTTACTTAATTTTTTGGGCTGCGTGCCAACTTGGCCTCCTCCTAGGCTCATTCTTTCCTTGGCTTCTGCAATTGCATACACTCATAGCTTTTCTTTATGGCTTTAACTGCTCCTTCTGATCGCAGGTTCAAGAAGACACTCTTGCTCTTTGCTCCCATAGTGGCCTGTGCCAGTTATAATACTATCTCCAGGTAATGAGAAAGATTTCTTTAATGTTCTCTTAACCATAGTATCTTTGTATTAAATATGTAACTAGATAATATGACTTTATTTGCACTGTATTATTTTTAAGAGTAGGAAATGTACTGTTCATTCATGTCTCCCCAGATTATGGCAGATACTTAACAGGGTGTCAACAAATGTTTGTTAAAATAAACAAATTGAATGATCCCATAAACACTTGGAGCTCCACTAGAGAAATGGGGTCAAGTACAGCAAGAAACACAGCCAAAAGGAATAGTGACTTATGTTTCTAATGCACCTATGCCTTTGGTCACTAACAACATCTCTCTTTTTCATAGGACTCATGATATTTATTGTATAAAATTTTAAAAATTAAAGCACATAAAAACAATTCACAAATCTACCACCCAAACACAACAATTGTGAATAATTCTGATTTCCTTTCAGATTGTTTTCTATGCATTGATAGGGTTCTGTCTATCTTTCTACATTATGCTTACATGATAATTTGGATAATACTAAAAAATGATTTTGTACCCTCTTTTATTCAATGTTATATTATTTCACCTGACAAATATTCAGAGGGCTTAATAAGATGAACCAGGCACTATTTTTAAGGATACATTAGTAAACAGTATTTTGAATGTTTTCCTGAAAACCTGATTTTTAATGACTTACTAGTATTTCATATTTTAGGTTATTATAATTCACTTAGCAAATTCTTGACTGTAGTTGGTACCATTTCACATTATCATAAGCAATCTTGCCACAAGCACCCTTATTTATAAATCTTTGTGTTCTTTTCTGATCACTCAAGATAAAAGGGTAGTTATCAGATTTTTTACAAAGTTGTTTATGGGTGCTTCTGTGAAAGATTGTAATAATTTATAAACTCTGTCTCCCCCGGCAGAGTATGAGTGTACCCATCCTATTAACCTGTGCTTTCATGTATATTTTAAGTATAGCTGTTTGCCTATGTATTGCCTCGTATTTTATTTTAGTATGTCTAATCTTCACATTCTTATACAAATATGTAATCTTTGTTTTCCATTAATTTTTGTTGAGTTTTACTAAACGTGATCATGCAGGAAATGCAGACTTCAAAGAAAACCCCTGAAAACCTCTTTGAAGGGATTTTCTTTTGAGCTTCTCAGTTGTAGCGTACTGGCAGCAGGTCCTGGGGCTTTCAAACTGGCTTCTCGCTGGTTGTTTTCCTTGGTTAACATATTCAGTCCAGGTGCTCACACTTAGTAGAGCTACATTAAGCAAGGCAGATGTTCGGTGAAAGTCAAATGTCCTTCAAAGAGTAATAATAGCTTTCCTGGGGCTCCCTTTGAGTGTGAAACCTTCTGAGACTCAGCATAATAATTTGTGGGAAGAATCCTGACACAACATTTCCTTCATGAAAAAGCAAGTCCAACGTAACTAAGATCAACGTGTTTGACAATACTGCCCATTGTGGAATACTGTCTATTTTTACACGTATTCATGGAAAAGGTCCAGGTATTGTCACAAAGTGTAAAGCTCTATCACTAATAAAACGCTCAATTTCTGAAGGCAGGTGATCAGCTTGTGGAAAGAAACACACATCCAAGGACAAGAAAAGCCATCCATCAAGGATTTCCAAGTGTCAATATAATGTAATCTAAATGGATGCTATTTAATTAAGGGAACATAATTTCACCTTGTTGAAATTAAAGGAAGTTCAAAAGCATCTTTGTTTTTGGTACAAAAGGTGTTGGGAGTGACTTCATGTTTAGAATCACTCTGAGTCTAGCTTTACAGCTTCGTAAGCTTATTGGTTTGCTTCTTTGCTTCTCAGGAACACATGCTGCTTAGAATTTACATAGCTTGCTTTTTCCCCTGTTGCTTCTCTAACATGTAATCCACAAGCCAAAGAGCAGATCTGCATAGATAAATCAGGATTTACCAACCTTGGCACCATTGGGTGGATGGTTATTTGTTGAGCTGCTCTGTCCTGTGCATTCAAGAATGGTTAGCAGCATCCGTGCCCCTCCTAACTGGTTGCTAGTGGCACTCCTCTCTCCTAGCTGTGACGATCGGAAATGTTTCCAGATATTGCCAAGTGTCCTGTGGGAGGCAAAGTCACTCCTGAATGAGAACCATTAGAGTAAGTGCAGAGTAAATGTATCCCAGTCTTCCTAAAAGATCCCCGGATTCACCTCCTGGCAGGCACTGTCTCCCCAGCAGGCATAGTGGTCTTTCTGAAAAATAGGATCTTGTCACTTCACTATTTAAATCTTTCATTGGCTCCTCACAGCACTGCAATCAGATCTGAGGTCCTTGTAGCATTCTGTACATTAGCATCCTCTACAGTCTTGACCCAGCACATTTTGTGACCTCATCGGCTACCCCACGTCCTTCCCTCATTCTTCTGCATCGATCCAGTCAAAGTTACCACCTCAAAGCGGCCTTTCTTGCTTACCTATGAATGCAGCCCCTCCCTCCTCCTAATTATTCCGTCATTTGGGTTATTTTCTCTATAAGCGTTTATTTCAACCTGAGATTGCCTGGTATCTTTCTTTGTTTACTAGTTCATTGTCCTTTACAAAGCACAGTAGAATGTAAGCTCAGGGGGCCAAAGGGCATTTAAAAAATATATATTTTATTGATATTTTACAGAGAGGAAGGGAGAGAGATAGAGATCCAGAAACCTCAATGAGAGAAACATCGACCAGCTGCCTCCTGCACACCCCACATCGGGGATGTGCCCGCAACCAATGTACATGCCCCTGACCGGAATCAAACCCAGGACCCTTCAGTCCGCAGACCGACACTCTACCACTGAGCCAAACTGGTTTCAGCCCAAAGGGCATTTCTATGAACCTAGTATTTCATAGGTGCTCAAAACTATATACTATGAATGAATGGTTACAAATAGGCAGAGGTAGTGACCCAGTATGTGTACGTTCCTTTTTTTCATATTCATATTTAATAATTCGATAATACTTCAAATAGTCAAAACAGTACAGAGAACAATATAAGCATTCTTATGTGTCTACTATCCAGACAGTGCGATCTTGAATTATTTGAGAGAGTGTGCACATCTATACAATATTGCACAAACAGATCATTAAGACCTTCTCCATCTGTATAAATGAAGATGTATGAGGTAAATATTCAACAGGGTGGAATACCAAAAAGAGTAAGATGCATTCCATCCATCAAGGGGCTCACAGACAAGACGATTAAAGATGGTCTGATAAGCACTTCCGTGTGAATTGAAGCATCAGGGACCAGGGGGGCAGTTTAGAGAAACTCTGGAACAGAAAGGAGCTGGAGTGAATGCGCTGGGAATCAGGAAGCTGACTGGAGCTCTAACTCTCAAAGAGCCCTCTGATGCCTTTTGGTGGAGAAACTCTTCACTTTGTTAGTGAAAGGAGCATGTTTTTCTATCTCCCTGCCTTCCCCAGTGAGGAGTGGCTGTTGGCAATTGGCTGTGCTCCGTGGCTCCAGGAGCCTCCAGATTTGGAAAACCTTTGGTTTCCTCACTTCCTTTGACTTCCATTTCATGTTGTATGTGCAGCTCCTACAATTTCCCACTTCCCAAAAAACCTCTGAGCCAGAATGGGGAAAAAATTATTTTGGGGAACTTCCAAACATTTGCAGATTGCCATTGATTGCCTTTTCACTGCAACAGTAGGCAAAATCTGCACCATCTAGTAGTGACATAATATTGACATTCTGCCCTCAGTGATGGTTCCGGTATCAATATTGTGCTCCAGTGTGTCCTTACTTTTCTTTCTTTCTTTCTTTCTTTCTTTCTTTCTTTCTTTCTTTCTTTCTTTCTTTCTTTCTTTCTTTCTTTGAATGGCACTATTTAAGCGGGGGCACTAGTATTTTCAGGTATTTTACATTGCTCAAAAACAAACAAACAAACAAACAACAAACAAAAAAGTGACCAGGGTATTTAAAATATATATATATATATATATATATATATATATATATATATGTATATAACATTGATTTTTCACAGAGAGGAAGGTAGAGGGACAGAGAGTTAGAAACATCGATGAGAGAGAGACATCGACCAGCTGCCTCTTGCACACCCCCTACTGGGGATATGCCCGCAACCAATGTACATGCCCTTGACCAGAATTGAACCCGGGACCTTTCAGTCCGCAGACCGACACTCTATCCACTGAGCCAAACCGGTTTTGGCAGTGACCAGGGTGTTGAAGTTTGGGTAAAGTAATGGGTCTCCTGTGAGAGTATTTTTTAAAAACATTTTTGTGAGAGTTTATGACCTAGGAAGCCCAGCTCCTTGGTTCTTCAGTTGGGTAGCTGCTCAATGTGATTCAGTCGATCCGGCTCTTCATGGAACAGCAACCAGAACAGTGAAGATTCATATAATTATTGCATTTCAGTATGACATGAGAACTCAAAAGGCACATGCCTCTCAGGTTAATTTAATATGTAGGGGTAATTCATGCTGTCCTTGATTTGGAGGCGGGTGGGCAGAAGCTACATACACTTTCCCCAGTCGTATTTTCCATGTGACTTCAAAGTCAAAATCATTCACATATTGTTCATTTGGGAGGCCAGACACAGGGCGGAACTCAGAAGTAGCTGATGAGAGGTTTCGACTCATCTGAGGATAAGTGGCTAATCATCTTGAGAATAAAACTCTTTCCTCTGATTCTGCCTAAAATTTTAACTACCCAAAGTAGAATGGAATGGTGATTTGGCTCATTACTCTCTGGTTCCTTCTTCTCTAACCCATTTTATTTATTTATTTTGCAAATCTTGTGCTTCTACTGATGTACTGAGATGGCTTTTGTGAACTCTGCTTTTGTTACTGTTAGTTGATGCAGGGTTTTCTTTAACTGCCGTTATAACATCATGCCTCCCCCACAAGCAAAATAGTCACACACTCTCTGCAAGGCAATAAAAAAAAAAACCCACATAAAAACTTCTCTTCTTTTCCAAGGATTAAAGATATCCACTTTCTAGTTTGTTTCTGCCCCTGTGGACATAAATGTCAAAATCCATATTGCTGGTGATATTTGAAATGGTATATGCACAGTTCAGGGAGCATAACTATTTACCCATTAATCACTCTGGGCCACTAGTCAAAATATTTTCTCTGCAAAGATGCCTTTTCCATTTTGTACCAATTAATATTGGATGGAACTTGAGTCACAGTTAATCTGTGGCAAAGCTTTTATTTGCTGTCAGGCACGCAGACATGAAAAATGCTCAATGCAATGTTTTAATTAATAAAAATATGCTGAGAAGTGTATTTTTCTGAAGTAGATTTTTTATTACACTTCATTACATTTCCAAATTTAATGGACACATATATTATGTCCTGTCACCATGGGAACCGCATCAAGACAGGCTTTTTATAGGCTGTTGGGTGTAGTTATAAAACTCTCACAAAGACAAAATTGTTTCTTGTAAGTTTAAAAGAAGCTGTGTTCATTTACAGTATGTATAATTTACTACAGAACTTGAGGGAGTAGAGAAGGTCTTTATTTGATTTAGAGACTAACACTTCTTTTTATGAAGCTCTTGAATTTTAATTATTTCAGATCTCTGTTCAAGAATATATAACTTGGCTTTTTATTAAAGTAAATTTAAAAATGTAATTTTTGTATAACATGAAAAGATGAAATTATTTTTATAACTGTTTAAAGTACAACACTTTTGAAAACAAAAATTCCAAATAGATGTAAATAAACTCCAATATCTAGCTTTAATAGCCATCCACAATATGTGTACTTATTCTATCTATTCCTCTACTACTGCCACGTTTTATGGTTGATGCATTTTAAAGTAAACCCAGACATTATATTATTTTACTGTCAAATACTTTACAGTCTGGATCTTAAAAAAAATGGAGGAGGCAAGAAAAGGACCACTATTTGTATTCAATAAAAATATCATAAAACAATATGACAGAACAAAGACCAACATGTAGATCAGATTAGCAAATATAACAGGGTTGCCTCATTTATTATATAGGGGGAAAAAAGGATTTCAGTTTGCCCCAAAAGGCAAAACTTTGTTTTCCACTGTTTAAAAAAAAATTCACATGATTTCAAAGGTTAAACATAAAATGATAGACAAATACAATAAAAATAAACAGTGGTCTTGATATAGACAAGATAGAATTAAGGCCAAAAATATTAAAGTTAATAAAGGAGAATATTGTATAATGCTAATATTGTAAATGATAAAGATGGTACAAACATTATTATAATTTATTCACCCAATAACACAGCAACAACTTTCAAAGAGCAAAAACTACTAGAGATGAGAAATAGACACACTAAAAGGATTTTAATGCACTTGTCTCAATCCTGGGAACGCCAGAGGACAAACCACCGATAATGTGTAGCTAATAACTGTATTGAAATGTGAACCCTGATAAGAGAGGTTATGTTTTCTTTTCAGGTGAAAGTCTTTGGAATGGAAATTAGTGAAAACTGATGGGGGAAGGGGGGAATAGTCACAGAGTTTGAACCTTGGTTTATTGACATCCCATAGGATTTTGAAAGTTGGGGAATGTTCTTTTTTTTTTCCTACTCAGAATTATTTATGCATTTTTCCACGTTCCGTTCACATGGCCTGCCCCATTCCAAACAGATTTATTCTAGCAATTTATGACTTTCCATATTAAAAGCTAGCGTTGGTGCTGATTTTTACATCAGACCGAGCTTGAAATATTTTTTTCCTCAAAGGTTTCCAACTTTAACCTGCAAGCGGCTATCCGGTGTCGACTCATATTAGCTTTCTGCCTTTTAAAAAATGCCAAGAGAGCAGTGTGAAATTTTAAAAGCAGGGAAATAGCTTTTCCATCAGTGACAACCCATGCCTGACAAGTGCATGGTGCTTTTTAGTTAGACAGGTAAACACAGGTCTTTTTAAACAAAATGAAGGATTAAGCTATTTCCTTGGGTCACTACTTCTCTTTGTTCAGACTCTCCCTCCCCAGGAGGGAAATGACATTTAGGATGGAGCTCTTCTGGCCTAATTTTCCGAGGAATGTAGCATTTCCTTTAAGCGCTGCACTTGTTAAAAATCCTTTAGAGTACTTCAGGTCCCTAAAGTATAGCATTTCCCTCCTCTCCCTTTTTATAAAATGAATTGAATATGAGTGAGTGATAAGCAGTATGGTTTACATCACAGCAGCCAATATAGGTTGCAGCCCATAAAATGGGAAATGCATTGGAGTTCAAAGCCACTCAAGTGGCAGGCTGCCCTGCTGGCTTAGCATTTATTCATTTGTTTACTCCTGCGTGCGTTTGTTTATTTATTTTGTGTGTGTGTGAGTTTCATTATTATTTATTTTGTTCCAGTATCTGGGGCTGGGGGGCAGGGGTGTGTAGGTTGAACTGTTTCAAGTGAAATTTGCAATTATAGCAAAGTAGCTGTGAACGTGGATTTTTGTAGTCAAGTTTCTCTGCAAATTAGAACCCCTTGCTAGCAATGTGACCACTGCAATTTACTTAAATTTTCTGACTTTCATGTTCATGTTCATCAGCTGTATCATGGGAAACAGAATACTAAGACCCTAATGGAGTTGCAAGGATGATTCATTTGAAGAATTATTGTGAAATGCTTTTCACAGCCCTTAAGTACATTAAGCATTCTATCAATGCTAGAGGCTACACTAGTAATAACTATAATATTGTAACAATTAATATTGGATATTAAGATGATGGAAGAGAAACTCTTGACTATATAGCTAAAAGTGGAAATGAGGCTTTTTACATTTTTTAAATTATGATAAAAATTCCATAACATAAAAATTAACCTTCTTAGCCATTTTAAATGTACAAGACAGCAATATGAAGTATATTTGCATTGTTGTATACCAGAACTCCAGAACCTTTTCACGTTGAAAAGCTGTAACTTCATACCCTTTATTCAAGGCTTTTTAAAAACAAACTTTTTAAAACAATTTTATATTTACACATAGAGTGCAGAGAATTTCTGCCTTGGATTTTCTGCCTTGCTCTTTTCTAGAAGTTGTATAGTTTTGCAGTTTACCTGTAGGTACATAATCCATTTCTAGTTAATTTTCTGTATATCCACATCCAATTTCCCCTGTTATTAACATGGAACACTAATATGGTACATTTGTGACAATTAATGATATTGATACATTATTAACTAAAGTTTATACTTCATTCAAATTTCCATAGTTTTTACCTCATATTCCTTTTTCTGATCCAAGATCCCATTGAAGGTCAACATTACATTTAGTTGTGACGTCTCTTTAGGTTCCTTGTGGCTATAACAGTTTCTCAGATTTTCCTCTTTTTTCATGACTTGGACAGTTTTGAGGAGAACTGGTTGAGTATTTTGTAGAATTCTCTTTATTTGGATTTGTCCGAAGTTTTTCTAATGATAAGACTCAGAGTTCTGTACACACTAACAATAGACATTCCTGTGGATGTTGACCTAGATCACTTGGCTAAGTGTGATTGACAGGGCTCTAAACTAGAAAGTTATTGATGTCTTAATTCCCTAATGACAAGTGATATTGAGAAGCTTTTCATATGCACATTTATTTCTATATATATCTATTCTAGTGTATGCTCAGATCTTCTGTCCATTTTTAAATGTTGGGTTGTTTGTTTTCTTATTGTTGAGTTTTAAGAAGTTTGTGTATATTTTAGATACAAGTTCCTCCTCAAATAGGTGTTTTCTAAATATTTTTCTGTAGGCTGTAATTTGCTGTTTTCTTCTTCTAACAGTGTCTTACACAGGGCAAAACTTTTTAATAAAGCCCAATTTACCAGGTTTGTCTTTCAATGGATCCTGCTTTTAGTGATGTATCTAAAAGCTCACCATTGCATAACTTCATATGGATTTTCTGCCTTGTTCTTTTCTAGAAGTTGTATAGTTTTGCAGTTTACCTGTAGGTACATAATCCATTTCTAGTTAATTTTTGTGAAAGGTATAAGGTCAGATATGTGTTTATGTATATTCTTTTTTATGCATATGGGCATCCAATGATTCCAGCACCATTTTTAAAATATATATTTTTTAATTGATTTCAGAGAGGAAGGGAGGAGAGAAACATCACTGATGAGAAAGAATGATGGATCAGCTATCTCCCATGATGGGGACAGAGCCTGTGGCCCAGGCACGTGCCCTTGACCGGAATCAACTCAGAACTCTTCTGTCCACAGGCTGACGCTCTATCCACTGAACCAAACCAGTCAGGGCCAGCACCATTTTTTGAAAACGGTGTCTTTGCTCCATTGCATTGCTTTCGCTCTTTTTTTCAAAGATCAGTTTGCTATATTTGTATAAGTCTATTTTTGAGCTATTTTGTTCTATAGATTGAATTCTTTAGTCAATATTATGTTGTCTTGATTACTGTGACTTTATCATAGGTCTGAAAGTCAGGTAGTGACTATTTTTCAACGTTGTTCTTCCGTATTGTGCTGGCTAGTCAATGCCTTTTGCATTTCCATATAAACTTTAGAATCAGTTTGTAAATATCTACAAATAGGTGGCTTGGATTTTAACTAGGATCATATTGAATATATAAATCAATTTTTGAAGTATTGTCACTTTAATAATACTGAGTTTTCCAATCAATGAAAATGGAATATCTCTCCATTTATTTAGATCTTCCTTTATTTCATCAGAATTTTAAAATTTTTTCTCATATAGACCCTGGGCATGTGTTAAATTGATATCTTTATGGATTTATTCTTTGGTGCTATTGTAAATGGTATTATTGTTTTTTAATTCCAATTGTGCAGTACTACTATCCAGGGAAGCAATTGATTTTTGCATATCAACTTTGCATCCTGTTACCTAGCTAAACTTCTTTATTATTCCAGAAGTCCTTTCTCTTATTCTTTGATATTCTCTACATAGCAGGAGACAATACAATCTTGTCACTTGAGAATTAAAACTGTTTATTTCTTCCTTTCAAATCTATATATTATTTGTCTCCTTTTCTTGAGTTATCACACTATCTAGGACTTCTAATATGATGTTAAGTAGAATTGGTAAGAGAGGATATCATTGCTTTGTTCCCCATCTTAGGGAAAAGAGTTTAATTTCTTACCATTGAATATGATGTACTTTACCTATAGGTATTTTGTACATTTTCATCATCAAGATAAGAAAGTTCCCTTCTAGTCCTAATTTGCTGAGGGTTTGCATTCTGAATGGTGGTTGGATTTTACCAGTTCTTTGTCTGTATATATTAATAGGATCATATATATATATATATTTTTACTCTTACCTGTTGTTTTGGTGCATTAAATTTATTTTAAAAAAAATTATTGAATAACCGAAACTATTTTGGCTCAGTGGATAGAGGGTCGGCCTGCAGACTGAAAGGTCCCAGGTTGGATTCCAGTTAAGGGCATGTACATTGGTTGCGGGCACATCCCCAGTAGGGGTGTGCAAGAGGCAGCCGAAGAATGTTTCTAACTCTCCCTCCCTCTCTCTTCTTCTCTGTAAGAAATCAATAAAATATATTTAATAAAAAATATTGAACAAGCTCTTCATATTTGGAATAAATCCCAATTGTTCAGGCATAGTTAATATTACACATCATTATATTTTATTTGCTAATATTTTGTTGAGAATTTTTGCATCTATATTCATGAGAAAGATTGGTTTGTAGTTTTCCTGACTTTTAATGTCATCTGGTTTTGGTATTAGGGTTACAGTGCTGATTTCAGAGAATGTATTGGAAAGTTTTCCATTCACATTTATTTCCGAAAGAGATTGTGGAGAACTGGTGTCATATCCTCATTACATTTTTGCTAGTGTTCACTGGTGAAATTGTCTGGACCTGATGTCTTCTCTTTTTGGAAAGATATTAATTATTCATTCAATATATTTAATAGATATAGGCCTATTACCTATTTCTCCTTTGTAATCTTGAGAAGTTTTTTTTTATCATTTAAGGGATTTGTCCACTTCATCTAAATTGTCAAATTTGTTGACATAAAAAGTTGATCATAATATTTCTATATTGGCCTTTTAATATCCATAGTATCAATAGTGAGGAATCTTTTGTTTATTTGTTTCTGATGTTTGTACATTTGTGTCTTCTCTCTTTTCCCCCCCTGGTTAATCTGGCTAGAGGCTTAT
The DNA here is from genome assembly GCA_963924515.1 of Vespertilio murinus. NCBI lineage: Eukaryota > Metazoa > Chordata > Mammalia > Chiroptera > Vespertilionidae > Vespertilio > Vespertilio murinus. Next base: position 21,936,434 of record OZ004717.1, read on the forward strand.
CACTTTTATTGATCTTTTCAAAGAGCCAACATTTGGTTTTATTGAGTTTTCTCTATTGTTTTTCTGTTTTTAATTTTATTGATTTTTGCTTTTATTTTTCCCCTGGTTGCATTAGACATAAATTCTTTTTTCTCTAGTTTCTTAGGGTGAAAAGCTAAGTTATTCATATTAGACATTTCTTCAATTCTAATGTATGCATTCAATACTATAAATTTCCCCCTAGGCATTGTTTTCAGAGGATCCCACAGTTTTTTTTTTTTGTTTTTTTTTTTATTAAGTTGAGTTTTCACTTTTCATTTAGTTCAAAATACTTTTTTATTTTTCTTGTAACATTTTCTTTGATCTACATTATTTGGAAGTGAGTTGTTCAAACTAAATATTTGGAAGTTTTCCAGCTCTCTTTCTATTATTTACTTATAGCTTAGTTCTATTGTGAGATAAGAACATACTTTATATGAGTTTTGTTCTTTTAAATTTCTTAAGGTACAGGAGTTGAAGAGGGTAAAGAAGGATAAATGGATGGAAGGAGAGTTGATTTGGCATGAATAAAATATACAGTTGATATATTATAGAATTGAACACCCGAAACCCATATAATTTTATTAATGAATGTCACCCCAATACATTCAATAAAAATTTTAAAAAAGTTGTTATATTTTATGACACAGAATGTGGTATATCTAGGTGAATATTAAATATTTAAATGATTTTATTTAACTAGTTTATTATTTTTATCTCCCAATTAAAAAAAATGTACTCATAGAACACTTTCACTATTGAAAGACACATTGAAAAACAATCTCTTTGTCCGAAACCCTCTGGACATTATAATTTTTCTTTGGTTGAAACAACTGCTTTTGTCAAATGAGTCTTGATAGTGGTATTAATAATTTTAGTAGTGGAAGCAGCAGCATTTATTGAGTACCTTCTGTGTCCCAAGTACTGTGCTTTACCTATATAATCTCAATTCTCACAAACCCTCTAGGATGGATGCCATTAATATCTTCATGCTGCAGAGATGAGGAGAGCAAGATGTAGAAGTTTTCCTGATCACCATGTGACTTACCTGGTCACCTCTCAGACAAGTGGCAGAGGCAGAATGTGAACCCTGGTCAGTCTGACACTTGGGTGTACTTGCTTTACAGTTCTTGCTTTACCCCTGCTTAAAATATATTTATGATTGTTAGGTTTTGCTTTCTTAACATCATCTCTTGAAACTTTCTTAATTTATTGAATAATATTTGATCACTTAATAACTGTCAGGTCTTAAAGCTAAAATAATGAGCAAACCAGGCATAGCCCTGCCATAAAGAAGCTTACAATAAAAAAAGGAAAAAGGAATCCATCAAAGTACACAAAAATAAACTTGGAATGATGTAATGTATAGAACTGGTTAGATTTTCTGTGGTATAAGTAGAAAATTATCTCTTTCTGCTTTTGCCTTTAAACATGCTCTGATAGATTTCCTTCCTTATGCAAAGAGGTACTGTATTTTTCCATGTATAAGACACTATTTTTTTTCTAAAATCGTTAGACTAAAAATTGAGGGGCATCTTATACATGGGGGCATATTACACATGGAAAAATATGGTGTCTTTGTCATGTCACATACGTTAATAATAAAAAATTTTGTATATATAATTTAGAGTTACTTCTATAATAATAAAAGCATAATATGCTAATTATACCAGCCATCCTTTCAGACAAAGCTGGGGCTGCGAGGGAAGCTGGTGCCAGCAGTGGGGGGAAGGAAGGCCTACTCTTGCACGGATTTTGTTTATTGGGCCTCTAGTATAGTTACAAGAAATAATAGAGAGAGAACCCATGCACTCTTTACTTAGTTTATCCCAGTGGTGACAAAATATAAAACTAGGTATCACAAATAGCATTTTGACTGATAAAATTCACTGACCTTATTCAAAATTTCCCACTATTTTTGTGTTCATTTATGTTTTCACATGTGTGTGTATGTGTATTTAATTTTATATAATTTTACCACATATATAGATTCATGTATCCGCTATTATAGTCAAGATGCTGAGTAAAATTTCAGCACTACAAAGGTACCATATGCCACACTTTTATAACAACATCCACCTTCCTCACTGCTTTCCCCCTCCCTCTATCTCTAACTCTTGGAAACCACTAATCTGTTCGCCATTTATAAAATTTTGACATTGAAAAATGTTATATGAATGGAATCATACAATATGTAACCTTTGGGGATTGGCTCTTTTTCACCCATGGTAATTTCCTTGGGATTCCTCCAAGTGGTTGCATGGCAAAATATTTAGCTATGTGAGCAGGGCTCTTATCTTAGTTGTTACTCAAAGTACCTCTTTGAAAGATTCCTGATGACAACTCATTTTCAATGGGATTGATAAGAAAGATTTTCAGGTGGGAGGGTAGGAAGCTATATAATTGGACAGTAACAGAAGGGAATCATTCAAGGGTTAATTCAAGTGCATAGACTCCAGCAATTTTTACTCCAGAATGTTTAGAGATGATTACTCAACCTAAGTAAAGCAAAGAGCCCAAACAAACCCCATCTGCATATATATATATATATATATATATATATAATAAATTAAATATATATATATATGATAATATATATATATTATCAGAAACAGCCAATATTTTGTACTTTATGTCTTTACCAGAAATATTTCATTTTACTCTATTCCTTGATTTACTTCTACATCTGCATTCTTCAAATGGGTGCACTATTGTTGAGTTGGCAAAAGCTATGAAATTTAATGTCTGTATGTGGGTCATACCCGAATCTATAACTATACCCTAATTTTCATCAAGACCTTGAAAGGAAGAAGGGAGATTTAGGAGCATTGAAAAATATAAAGCCTCATCCTTGTCAGAGCCTTCTAGGCATATTCCTTCAAGAGGCAACCAATTTTCAGTCCAGGTGACTATATCAATCTCCGAGCCAATTCAAACCAATCTAACAAATAGAATTTTATGAGGTTTTTGTCTCTAGCTTCAGCAAAGGCCAATTATGAAACATCTATTTCATTTCCTTCAGTCATTGATTTTCTAATTTGTTGGCAAAAATCTATGACTTCAGCCTCATGCGAGGTTTTCTTTATAAGCTCATCTTATCTTTTGCTTAGGCTCCCATTCTCTTCTAACTGTTTAAAGATTTTTTTCATCTTATTATATTTGCTTCATGATATTGCTAAGGTAGAGTTTCTGAATTATAATAGCTGCCTCAGCCATTCTTACCTGCTCCATGGAATGATCCCACATTTGTTTGTACCTAATCTTACGGTGTGTCTTGAGTGCTTTGTGTTTCAAGACAATTAAAAGCAATTCAATAGATGTTTGCTAATTTTCTTATTATGTTGGGATGCATATTATCCAGACCAAATGTTTATGTTCCCATTTACTCTAAATACTCCCCACCTGGTCTTTGCCAATACTTATTTTGCAGTATATCCATTATTCTTATTGTGCTAGATTATTTTTCTAATTTGACTTGGTAAGCAGGAGTTGAAAAATAGCTACAATCATTCAGCTAAGTTTAGAGTCATAATAATTTAGCAGTCTATATTTTTTATTAGCCTACCTGTCTTCTGTAGAGTTTATATTTCTCCCCTGGTGTATTTGTTTAATGCTTTTTAAATTCTACTTCCTTTTCTCTGTCTCTTAGTAGCATTAATTTTATTCTAGATTTTCACTCACATGATCAATTCTGGCCACACTCTCTAATAGAACAGGTATTTTCTATCTTTCTTTTGCTGGTCCCTCTCTATGGAACCATAAAGCAAATTATAGACATTAATTTTTATGACATGGAGACCAAAGTTAAAGAAAACTGTCAGCAAGAATTACACAAATGACTATAATTATTCACCTTGATAAGAACTTAAGCTTTTAAATGTTGGCACTTTTAAGTCCTGTCTGAAAATATGAAAAATCTTCACTTGGCACAAATTGGGCATTGTAGAAAATTGCTATGGTAATATGTTACATAAAGGAAGTGAAAGAAAAACAAAAGGGAGGAAATTAATCCACATATTGATATTGTGACAGACCCTGGGATCAAAAAGTTAGCAAGTACTCTGCATCATGAGTATCTTGAGAATTAGTTTCTAACAAAAATGGTGATTAAGACAGTCTCAGTGTATAGAGTCTTTCATTTAAAAAACAATCTCACCAGTTGGAAACCCAACCTCATGCTTTTCAAAATGAGGCTCATAAAAGTTATGGATTACCCAAGGGGACCACACACGCTACCATATAAATAAGGTAGTCATGACTGACAGGGTCTGATTGGCCAATATCCCTCATGTGGTAATGGCTGGGCTTGGCCTTCCTCCCAGGCCATTGCATTTTGGGTATGTGACTATGGATCTCTCATCATTTTGGCTACAATACAGGGTATAAATTAGGCCCCGGAGTCTTAAATGCCTAGATTCTTTATTAGGGGCCCATTGAGAATCATTAAATATATTGAATAGGCATATCTTATGGTCAGAGATGCTAAACCTGTCTGGAACCATATTCCCATCTCCCAAACAAGTAGGATTTTAGTTCCCTGTATCAGTCAGAGTTTAAGTAGGAATGCAGAATCCACTAGTGTGTGCACATGTATTTCTCCCACTTGTTCATATGCAATGGGATTGGGGAGCTGCTTAAGAATTGTTTTAAGGCTGTTGTTTTGCACCTGATACTATGGCTTGAAGACAGGCAATCCTGATGGAATTGAGGATGTAGTGTGGGGTCAAGCAAGATCAAGCTGGAGCCCACAAGGAAGAATAAAACCTGTGTTTGTTCTTAGTGCCTCTGATCTTAGTGGTGTGAGTGCTCTACAGAAGCCATAGCTCTTGGTCATGGGGTAAAAGACACACCTGACCCAGGAGTCAGCCACACTTCTGATAAAGAGATTTACTCCATTTTTGTTATTATGCTGACAGCTTTCAGTGTCCCCCACCCCCAACTCCCTACTCTTCTGTCTCCTCTGCCACGCAGCTGGACAAGCAGATAAGAGAGCCTAGATGGCACTTGTGGGAAGTTGGAACCACATAAACCCCAGCCCAGGTGTGGGAGTTATCACCCTAGCCCCACCCTCTAATCACCATAAACCATAAGTGAATTTCTCTCAAGCCATTTTCCAACCCGCGTGAAAGCCTGCCTTGCTCTATCCAGAAAATTCTCATTATGTGGCTAATGGACCTCTCATGGTGCATGTGTAATCTCAATGTCTGAACCAAATTGATGTGTAGGCAGATCCATCCCACAACAAAGTTGGAGGATCCAGGGAAAGGTGGAGCAGTTGAAGGCCCAGCCACTGTCTCATGCCAACAAGATGATCAGCTGCAATGTATATGAGTTATGAAAGGACTGACCTCCTTAGGAATCTCTCCTAAGAACCTCCTGTGGCTTAAGCTAACATGAAACATACAGGAAAAGGAAGTTGGGGAGATATTGCTCTGTCAAGCCAACTTAACACATTGCAGAGCTACTATACCTCCCCTTTGATTTCTTTCTTGGTACCGACAGTCATTTAATCAATGACACAATCCAACACATGATTTACAGTTTTCAGCAGCTCCTCTTTTTTTTTTTTCCTTAAAAGAGATATTATTAAAGCAAGTAACGCAGTGCCTTGTACATGCATAACATTTCAAATTTAGCTATTATTCTGTTGTCACAGAATGTGATAAGTTTGCCTTATCCTTTTATAGGGCTAACCATTCCCATCAACCACTAAAGAAAGGCCCTTGACCTCACTGGCCTTGATGCCCTTTTGGGGGTGGAGCTCAGAAAGTGTGGAGGAAATTTGCATGCTCCTGTGGTGTTGCCACAGAAAAAAAAGGGTTTCTGATTCTAAACAGAAGTAGATCTTCAGTGCAAGAAGTCCATGGGGCCAGACACCCACTTTCCATTTTAAGTGTGTTTTTCATTAGATGTGTAAGTCTGTGAATTTATTACACTCTCTCCTTTCCCCCAAAAGTTTAAAACATACTTTATTGTATGTCTAGCTCTTCTACTAGATATTCTTAAGTCTTTCATCTCTTTTTAACATGGCCCTTGGTTCTCCTTTTTGCCCTCTACTCTGGTGTTCTGGTAAAAGACTGCACGCGCTTTGGGTTTTATTTGAAAAGATCCAGGTCTATTCGTTTTCTCAAGTACAATTCAAGAGCAAAACTAGGAACTTGGAAAAGGGAAACTAATGTGCAGAGAGTTTAATGAAATACTGGCAGGAAAATAATTCCTTTGTTTAGTTGTGTAACAACAGAGGGCACATTAAGCAACATAGAGAAATACACTGTTTATTTGTTCCCACACAATTGCTCCATGATGCTGATTGGGTCCCAGAAAAGCAGACTGTGAGATGGGGATTCGCTTGTAGGGCTTTTATTAGGGAGTATTCTTGAGATCAACCTATGGAAGGGAAATGGAAGAAGCCGGAATATGTAGAGGGAGAAGTCAGGCTAAGACAAACTCAGTGGAAGGCTCAGCAGTTCCAAGGGGAGGTCGGAAGATGGCACTGCCCTTTAGAACTTCCCTAGTTGAGGTGAGTGGTCTGGCCCTGTATAGGTCTGTCTTAATCAGTCTTTGGATGTGCACCATTCTGGGATTGGGAATAGGTGAATGACCTTGGGTGAAAGTCTTTCTTCAAACTAAGGCAGTCCTGGAGGGCACTGATGGTTGAGAGCCATTGGCCAAGACCATTTCCAGCATCTGGGGGGCTAAGATCTTTTCCCTGCTGAGGAATCTGGATGATCCTTTACTGTGTTCTACATACTCTAAAAGGAGCACTCATGGAGAACCAATTTTTCAGAAATACAGTTTTGCTATCCTATTATGGAATATTCTCTACTAATCCAATATCCAATACCTATGCCATTAGTGGTTAAGGGAATAAGACCATAATGAAAGGTACTTTTAATACTTTTTATGCATCTCATGATCACACATTTCTTCCTATAAGTCTTTATAGCATAATTGTATAGCCATGTTAGTATGTTACCTTAATAATTGTAGCAGAAACATGACTTCTATAGACTCTGCCGATGGGGTAGTAACCATTTTCTACTCTCTGCTAGCCATATTTCTGATCCCAGTCAGGTTCAAATGACTAAGTGGATCTTCAGAGCCAGAATAAAGGAGAGAAAAAGAACTAAATGAATCATCCCTCTGCCCATCCTCTTTGATCCCCTCTCTACTCTGTGCCCTGCAAGGCTGACTGCATTTCCCTGTCCTCTTCTGGCTGGCTCTCATTGGGTTCAGCTCATGGGAGATAAGAAGGGAGTGAGCCTGTGAAAGGTGAAAGAGATTGGCCAAGTCATCCCCTGCCGCCTCCCAGTGTCTGTCAGTGCCACTTCTGTGCAGTGGCAGTATTTTGTGATTACATCCCAGCACCATACTCCCTCCTCCGGGTTCAAATCTCTCACTGGTTCCACTCTAAACATGGACCATGAGAGGGCCCGGTCATGTGGCAACTTTATTTTCCAATTAAAATGCATAGCTCTGTTACATATTTCCCAGGAGATCTGCACCCTAAGACCTGGTCAATTCAACATCTGTGAGTTTTTATATTATACCAGACATTCATATTTTGGAGGCTAAAAGTGATGAAACCCTATGGCATATGGGCCTTTGCAATGTGAAGTGTAGGCTGCGGGTCCTGAGGCAGCAGTTTATCATCATTAGCAGAGCTGAGAAGCTAAATACCAAGAAAACTTGGAAGGTCTCCTGCAAAATTAGCGAGATGCCTGCCAAGCTCAGGCACTCTCACTCCAGGACACCTTTCTCTAGGCTGCCTGCAGCCAGTTCTCTGGTAGTTTGTACAGGTTATACCCTTTCTCCCCCCCCGCCCCCCCCCCCCCAAGGCAACTTTCTTCACCACTGCTTGTCTCCTGGAAACAGCTGTTGTCATTTAGTGAAAATGAAGGATTAGGAAGAACAGAGTCTAAGGCAGTGGTGGGCAAACTGGCTCATGAGCCACCCGAGGCTCTTTGGCCCTTTGAGTATGGCTCTTCCACAAAATACCACATACCCTAATTAAGTTAATAACAATGTACCTACCTATATAGTTTAAGTTTAAAAAATTTGGCTCTCAAAAGAAATTTAAATCGTTGTACTGTTGATATTTGGTTCTGTTGACTAATGAGTTTGTTGACCACTGGTCTAAGGGATGTGAATGACTCTCCCCTCCTAGCTCAGGACAGAAGTCAGCACCATGCTTCTACATGTCTGAGTTCTCTTGAAGTAGAAGGGGGAAAAGTTAGGAGCTTTTGAGGATTGGGTCTGTTCAGAAGGAATAAGGTAGGTTTCTCCATAGAGAAGGAGGCCAGTGCTCAGCTGGGCAGAGAGAGAAAGACCTCTGAGGCTAAGAACATGACCCTGCTGTGTCTCAGTGGGAGGAGGAGGAGGCTGTGGAATCAGAGTCTGGGGGAGAAGGGTGGGCCTCCTATGCCATGCACCCCTCAGCTTGTCCAGGGCACTTGTACTTGGGAGGATGCACTGAAAAACCGAGAAAACCAAAAATGCCTGAACAGTGGTAACAGTGTGGGATGGATGCTGTCAGGCGATATTTATTTAATTATTTAATGCATGTAGGAAATACTTATACCTTGCACATTAAAACTGTTATTTTTGTGTTCGTTACCTTTTTTTAGATGAAATATATTGATTTGAAGATCAGATCAAGGAAATAATAGTATAGGTCGTTCCTAGATATGTGAATACCCTACAATAGGGAAGACTGACTTGGCCAAGGAACAAAATTAACAGTGGCAGCAGCCACCAGGACCCAGACCCTCTCCCAATCTTTCTGCCACAGATTCCTAGGATTCCTCTGTAATCTCATGGAGGAAGTGACCGGAGGACAAGCACTTACTGAAATTAAACTTCTCTCCCACCAAGTAGATAGAAACTTAGAGCAGGTATCACGTAATAGAGAAGAAAAAAAATGAGGTGTGCACCGTATTCCACATGTCCTTCTGTGAATTTGCTCTGTCTCCTCTCAGCCTGCCCACATGGCCACAGCCAAAGGCTGTCTTGCTCTCTGGTTTCACGGGGTTTAATCAGGGTCAGATTAAGGAGCAAGGTCCCCAGATCCTCCTTACATTTTGTGCTTATTGCAGGCCCTGTACTCACCAATAACAGAATGGGGAGAGTGAGGCTGGGGTATGCACTCTCCGGGCCTCCCTGCTGGTGACTGAGAGTTTGTTGCATTCCTTCACTGAGACCAGGGTTCCTATGGGTCAGGCCTCTCCATACAATTCTTCCCGGTTCCCCTAAGCATGGTTTTATTTCTCCTTTAATTGTGTGGGTGGGATGAGGGAGGGGGCCAGAGAGAAGGACTTGGGGGTAATAGCTAGCTCCCTGATGTTACTAGGATACTTAACCATTTCTTATTATTACCCTGAAGGATGCCATGGTTTCTTGCAGGGGACTAAATGCTGCCCACACCTTTATAAATAGTGCGTTTATTAAAGTCTCTCATTTACTTATCTAAGTGCTATTTCTTGCTGAGACCCAAAGTGATACAGCATGTAACTTGTTTTGATCCCTAGAGCTATGACCTACATTCAGTTCTTTTACTTTTAATAAGTGAAATAACTTCCTTAATATGCGTCTTCCCCACTAGTTTTCTGGCTCCCTTAGTAGGCAGGCCATTATCCGTGTGTCACCAGTGTGTCTGCAGAACCCAGCAATGTGCTCAGCATATAATAGATGCCCAATAAGTACTTGCTGACTGACTTACTATCTTGGCAAAATCTAGGTCACAATTTCCTCATATAGGAAAAATATCAAGGGTTATTGGATACCTGTCTGTTAGAATAAAAATCTTGCAACAGAGGAATAGACTGAGAAAAGAGAGGTGACTTTGTCCTCTGTCCCTGCCTCTCTGATATATCATGGGTTTCCCCCAGCCCTTTAATTTTATCTCTGCAAATACCCCTGGCTGATGGATATGGGAAAACAGCCAGCAGTAAGCAAACTTCAGGGGGAAAAGCACACAATAAGTATAGCACATGTTCATTTCTCCTTTATTGCTTCATCTTCCATCTGTTGGTCTGGGATAATATTGGTAAAGGAATTAAAGACACCACACCATCTCCCGAATCAAATGAGAACAGTCATTTTCAAATTACAGAGTATGACATTTTATGTTTTGCAACATGAAGAAGGAAGAACATTTAATTTATTTTAATGTGGTTAATTTGAAGCTAGATTAGATCATCGAGTTAACGCACAGGTTCTTGACTTTTAAGACCAAACGTTGTGTGGCATCTCATTTTCACAGTGGCAGTCACTGCTGTTAATATTGGCTTACGAATAATCAACTAAGAAGTTAACCTTGAATACCAAACACAAAATCTATAAACTAAAAGCTAGAGCTAACATGATTTCGGGAAGAGAGTCGCTCTTCAATAAGAGACAGCTTCAAGTTGCTTCAAAGTGAACATAGCTTTAATGCTGGAATATTTTTATTTATTTTCATATGTGGAAAGTATCTGTTATTTTAAAACCTAAGTTACTTTCTCATGGTAAAGAGTAAATAGGATGAAGGAAAATTTCAAAATAGCTGAACAGGTATGGCTCAGTGGTTGAGTGTTGACCTATGAACCAAAAGGTCACGGTTCAATTCCGGGTCAGGGAACATGCCTGAGTTGCAGGCTTGATCCCCAGCTGAGGGGGCATGCAAGAAGCAGCCAATCAATTCTCTTTCTACATTGATGTTTTTATTCCTCTGCCTCTCTCACCTTTTCTCTCTGAATTCAATAAAGATATATTTTAAAAAAAGAAAATTTCAAAATAAATAAAAGCAACACTGGTTGTCAGCACTTGAGATCATTTCTGTTGTGCCTAGTGAAATGGAATAATTACACATGATCTGGAGACAAGTTGACATTTTCAGTGGGCTTGGGTGTGTTCTCAGGTAGACGTTCTTCTCCAGGGAGGGGGTTCTTTGAGCCACTAAACCAGATGCAGAATTGGTAATAAGCCATAACACACAATTGCAAATTTCTGCCATAGTTTAGACTGTGTACTTGGGAATGAAATTGGGCAAATAAAATCTTTCAGTGGCTTAGAAATTTTGAGACTCCGGAAGAAATTTTGAGACTTCAGTATTTGAAGAAGAGGATTGTAAGAAGTGCTGTTCAGTTTCCTTTTCAAATTATTTTGGGAGCTTTTTAGAAAAGCTTAAGCTCTATGCCAACTAGATTTTAAATTTTCCCACAATCTCACTTCTGTTTATCAAGTTCCAATTTCAGTCGAAGCTCAAATATTGGCAGATGGTTTTCAGAAGGTCACCAGTTCTCAATTTTCACCCCCTTTACCCTCCACTCCCCACCACTGCCTTTACTCTCATTCTGGAGTTATCCATTTTCTTCTGACAAGAATTGAAGAGCTTTATTTACCATAACTGAGTCCAGACTAATTATGGAATGAGTATGTAGTACATTTGCCTACCTTCTAGGTATCCTCAGATGATTGTTGTAGATTATTTATGTTCCCTGTAGGCTAGTTTTCCTACAGGCTACATCGGATGATACTTTGATTATTGTCTATTATCTCTGTAGGCTTAAAAAATGCCATGAAATATGTCTCTCTTTATCTCATCTCTAATTCTTTGTGATTAAAAAACAAACAAAAACAAAAACTGTTTATTTAGCCCACTATTCAAGCTCAATCGTGTGAAGTTCTTTGTGGCCTACCTGTTATAGATAGAAGCAGTGAGACTTTTCAGTTGTACCTCTTGCCATCTGTATTAGGACAGGCAAGGATTTAAGGGTGAAAAGACTTTTCAGCTGAATAGCAGGAATCTGAGTGGGAGCATCAGCATTTTTGCTTTCAGTATGGCAGGTTGTATCGATAGGTATCTGGGAGCAGGGGGGAGGTTTTGAAAAAGCAAATAAGACAAGACCCTACAGGAAGACTTTAATTCTGTATGTGTCTCTATTACACTTTGCCCCAAAGCTCTTATTTTTTAACTAAAAACAGTGGAGTCAAAATCAATTGCCCCTTCCAGTGTGCTCTCAGAAGAGATAGAATGTCAGAGACATCTTAAGATGAGGACAGACCGATGCCATCTCTGAGTCCCAAGAGTCACACCACATTGATAACGTGGTGATCAGGATTGAAGTATGTTGAATGGTGTCTTGTGGAAGTCAGTGTGGCTATTCATCAAAGATTCCCACAGTGGCCGAAACCAGTTTGGCTCAGTGGATAGAGCGTCGGCCCGGGGACTGAAAGGTCCCAGGTTCGATTCCGGTCAAGGGCATGTACCTTGGTTGTGGGCACATCCCCAGTAGGGGTGTACAAGAGGCAGCTGATTGATGATTCTCTCTCATCGATGTTTCTAACTCTCTATCCCTCTCTCTTCCTCTCTGTAAAAAATCAATAAAATATATATTTTTTAAAAAGATTCCCACAGTGGATGAACATGCCCACCTAGAAGGAAGGAACCGGTGAGCCTCTGGGCTGGTGGGTGTGTAGTCAAGGGCACAGTTCCTAGGAGAAACATGAAACCTTAAAATGATTCTCAAGGAAAAATGGCCAAGGAGAAAACCCAGGCTTCAAATATAGACAGGATTGATTGACACAAAAGGACACTCACATTAAAGCAGAATCAAAGAAACTCAGCTTCACTGAGATCGATGTATTTCAAAGATTAGATTTAAAAGGACATTTCAGTGGTTTGAGTTACAAAGAGAAAAGGTGGCCTTCCCTTGGCAAAAACACAAAACGGCAGTTATTTATAAAAGGTAAGTGCACCAGGCAGAGATTGTGTGTGTGTTTTTTTCCAACTAGAGAAACCAGGGGAAGGCAGACAATTAGTAGCAAACTCAGTCTTAGAGATAACCCTCCCAGCGGGAGAAGTGGACAGAAATGGGGGAGACAAGGATGCAGGTTTATAGGCTACAGGGCAGGGAGAGCTAAACGAGAAAATTGTGTGGGTGAAGGGCATGGTGACATGTGTACCTAATACAGAGGGCGGAAGCTGGCAGCCTAATGGTCAGTATCTGGACTGCAGGCAGCTTGTATTTGTCCTGCTCGTAACACTTTCAAACCAAAACATTTCACATCAGTCAAGATTTCTGGCTCCTGAAAAAATGGGAAGATCTGGAAAATCTGCAGTCAGATCGCTGCAGAGCAACCATCATGCAGAGCCCAGAAGCAGTGCCCTCCGCCCCTCCCCCCATTTACCGAAATGCCCACTGCAGACCCACCTTCCTCACTCTCTCCAGCTGCTTGGCCTCTTCTGGTAGACGTTTGAGTTGGTGAAGGAAACCCTGGCTTAGGGTGTGTATGACAGAGGCTGTACGTACTTTGTTTGGAGTGGTCTGTGTGCATTTATTTTTACACATCTCATAAAATTTACCAAGCATCTGCTATGCACCAAGCTAAGTACAATGGGAGACCTGAAGACAGCAGACGTAGACTTTGTTTTAAGAGGGTATTGCTTCAGCAGACTATACCACATGCACACATGATTATGTGCAAGCTGTAGCCTGACGTGAGCTAGGACACTGATCAATGCAGGGTCATGGGAACAGAGCAGGGCGAGACCACTCCAATCTAAGTGGCATTAAGGAAAACTTCAATAAAGAGGAAATGTGTGTGTGTGCGTGTGTGTGTGTGTGTGTGTAGTGTGTTAGTGGCTTTAGCCCTGGCCAAGTGGCTCAGTTGGTTGGAGCATTATCTGAAACACAAAAAAGGTTGTGGGTTCCATTCTTGGTCACAGCACATGCTTAGGTTGTGGGTTCGATTCAGGATCTGGGCAAGTACAGAAGGCAACTGATCAATGTTTCTCTCTCTGTGTCTCAAATGAATAAAAAACAAACAAATATATCTTCAGGTGAGAATTTAACACAAATTAGTAGCTTTATTTTTGAATGCCTCGGGTATTTAAGAAGTTCATAGAGGTGGTTGTTAATATGATTCTGGATAAACTCCCTTGATATAATTATGATAGCTACACAAAACTATTCTGGATTGTATAGGTCAGAATTCTAGTTGCAAAGTGGTTCATTGGCATCCTCATCTTCACAAACAAAATTGATGTGCTTGGGGTTGCTGAGTGCCTCTTAGTTTTCTACCTCCTCTTAATGAGCTGTTTTTTAAATTTTTGTTTAAGTCCATTTGCAACCCTATGAGAGAATCAATCTCACTTTGAGTGGAAGAACTCATTTCCTTTCCTGATCCAATCTTAGGACATGTTCTTTAACAATGATAGCAATGGCCAATGAAATGCTAAACTGGTGGCTTTGTTGATGACAGTTGGGGAAACAAAACCAAGTGACCACACTAGGTTTGATTCAAAGCCAGGCTGAAATCACTGTCTACTCCCATTTAGGCTCATCTCTTACTTAACTCAGCATTTTTTTTTTTTTTTGCTTTCCTATATTTTCATCATCAAGCCTGGCTTTGAGAAATATGTGGGTTATAGTAGGAAAGGTGTCTATAAGCCAAAATTGCAGATAGTCCTACATCCTATAACTATATTTAAAAATCATTTCATAGTAACAGGACTGTTTTCCTGTTTTATTTGCATTGGGGCAATTTTAAAATAAGCTTACACATTTGAGGATACCTGGGTTTGGGAAGAACAAACAACTATTCCACTTCCTTCTCCAATGCCTATAGTGGTTTAGTCACGCTGGGCCTAGACCAGGAGTGGGCAAACTTTTTGAATCGAGGGCCACAATGGGTTCTTAAATTGGACCCGAGGGCCGGAACAAAAGCATGGATGGAGTGTTTGTGTGAACTAATATAAATTCAAAGTAAACATCATTACATAAAAGGGTATGGTCTTTTTTTTTTAATTCAATAGTTTTATTCACCGGATCCGGCCAGAGGGCCGTAGTTTGCCTAGCCCTGGCCAAGACTCAGCATCAGAGCCCTCTGAACATGGCACTTCAGCGACAATCCAAGTGAGGGCTCGGGTCCAGATAGAGCTGTTCGTCTTCCCTGCAGAGCTGGTGGAGGAGAAGGCCGTTGAAGATGGGAAGGCACTCTGGGTGGAGTCACTCCTTGAGATGCACCGTGTGTCATGCCCTGGCTGGGCATTTCATCCAAACTCTCCCTAATTCCTACCCGTGATCACTCTTACTTTAGAGATTATAAATTGGTTGCTAAATCAAACTAAATAACCAGAGTCTGAGGAATTTATCTCATTCCTAGTAGGCATTTACAGGAAAACCAGTGAAGTGAGGAGAAGCCCTTCCTCCCCTTTCACCTTCTCACTAGGGGTGGGGAGCTCCCTGCTGCATTTCAGCAGCAGCCGCACAGTTTAGTTTATTGAGAGTCAGGTGCTCGGATCATGCCCTGTCCCCCCAGGGTCCACGGTAGTGCCTGGCACGCAGCGGGTCCTCCATCGACATTTGTGCCATGGCTTAGCTATGTAAGGCTTCCAGTAGTTGCTTCCCTCCTTTACATGGTGAGGGAATATTTTATTCTCACATCTTTCCTTCTGTGTGTGTGTGTGTATTTTTTAAGTTGAATCCAACTATACAAAGATTATCATTTTGACTATTTTCTCTTATTAAATAACTTGAGTGCTTTTGCATATCATGAAATATTTCTTTGAAACATTATTTTTAATTATTTAGTGTTTCATCACTTGAGTTTCTCCTTATATTCCTCGGTATAAAACATTGAGATTATTTCCAGGTTTTCTCAGTAATAGAAAGCACGCCCATCAATACCCTGGGTGGGACTTCATCTCCGTGTCATCAGATCAGTTTTCCAGAAGTGGAATTACTGGGTCTGCTCATGTGAGGGCTGGTGATAGACATTGCTGTGGACCTTCGTGGCCGGGCATCCTAAGCATAGTGGCCCCAGATTTTGTAGCATAGAAAAAAAAGTTTACCTTGGCTCTCGTAGGGTCCCTGGCTGGGTCTGAAAATTCAATGGACAAAGACAAATTAGCAGAAGAGCATACACATTATATTCATGTTTAATATGTGTGTGGTAGCCCTGACAAGAGAATGAAGACCCTAAGAGACCAAAGCAAGGAGCTTTTATACCTCTTAGACAATACTTTTGTGAGGAATTGACAAGACAAGGGGGTTTGGCCTAGGTATAGGAAGTAAGTAGGAAGATAGGCTTAGTTTGGACTGATTTCTTGCGCTTCCCCCCCCCCCCCCCCCCCCCCCCGCCGCCCCTGGTCTCTGGTGATTGGAATGTCTTTCCTCCTCCTGGGGCATGGAGGTAACCTTTCATGTGGGAGATTTAGCTCCTGTTTTCAGAAGGACAGAAGAGGGTCAGAGTGTCCTTGTACCAGCTATTCCTTAAGTGCCTTTAATTCAGAATATGCCAAGTGTCATATTTTAGGGTGACATTCTCCTGCACTTCCATAGATACATGAGACTGGCTATCATGATATACTTCCCATAGGATGGGGTGTATGTAAATTCCAGCCATTGCTACATGACTCAGGCAGTGATGCCATACCAGTGATGAAGGGAAAACTCACATCCCAAGCCTGGAAGTGAGTCCCTAGGAGCATCGTGATCCTGTGCTGGAGGTATACTGGCACAAAGTTTCTACTTTGCTCTTCTTGTGACTTGGCAAGACCCATTTTTCCTAATTCCCTAATTTGTCTTCTATTACACAATAAATTCTTCAGTTTTTTTAAAAAGCTTTCTAACCATTTTCTATGACCTGTTCTTCAAAAATTTCATCAGTATGGAGTTTATCATTGCAAAACAAATTTTGCCAGTTGGTGAGAATATTATTTATTATTCGATACTTCTTGGATTATACATGAGATTGAAGTTTTTGTTCATATGCTTATTGATAATTTGGATTTCTGAAAGCTGAATATTTAGTGCCTCTGCCTGCTTTTCCCCCTAGAGGTTTCTTGTATTGATTTATAAGAACTAATTATATATCATAAATATGTATCTTTATCTATCTTAAGCATTCCAATATTTTCTGTGTTGGTTATTTGCCTATTGATTTTATTTACAATATTTCATGATATGTGGACATTTAAAATTTGATGTAACAAATCCTATTAAACTATTCCTTTGTGCTTTTGTGCTTAAAATTGTTATCAATATTAACTACATAATCTATTTTCTCTGGGTCTTGCTAATTTTTTTTTGCATCTCACTTTTGCTCAGGGAGTTGGATCATAAAGGTAGACAACCCACTGAAAAGGAAGGCATAATTTCCCGGCTGCAGCCACTCCATAGTAGTTGAGTGTTGACCTATGAACCTGGATGTCACGGTTCCATCCCAGGTTGGGGCACATGCTCAGATTGCAGGCTAAATCCCCAGGAAGGGAAATGTAGGAGGCAGTTGGTTAATGAGTCTCTCTCATCATTGAGGTTTCTATCTCTTCTCCCTTCCTCTCTGGGAAAAAAAAAATTATATATATATATATATATATATATATATATATATATATACATATATATACATACATATATATTCTTTATTTTTATTTAAAATATTTTTATTGTTTAAAGTATTACATGTAATAGTACATATATCTCCTTTTCACCCCTTGACCTTCCCCCAGCCTCCCCTACCCTCTGTCACATAAAAATATATTTTTAAAAAGGAAGATGACATAATCCAGGAAGACCACCTCTCCTTGTGTCTTCCTGGATGGTGCTCACCATGCCAGAGAAGGGGTGCCTACCTTGCTTAGGTCATTCAGAGCGTCACTGAACATCCCATTGAGTTCTCTTAAAGAAGCTCCATAGGCTTCCCTACGTCCTCATTAATTCCAGACATCATAGTGGTACCTGTCTCCTTTGTGCTGCTGAATCTTACTTTTCCTGGTGTAAGGTATGATTTTTTTTTCATTCCCTTGGTCACCCATGATACTCTTTTCAAAGGAGGTGAATACATGGATAACATTGACTCCCAGCTTCCCCTATGCCTTGGGATAGAAGCCAGGCTTTCATGATAAATTGCATCGAGAAAAAGGCAGCAGAAGCTGCTTGTTCCGAAATGAGAGTGGCTTCTGGCTCTGCTTCAGTGGCGCCGCTCCACACTTCTTCCTGAACTCTCACAAAAGTGATAATGGGAGTCTAATCGCTAGACTCGCGCTATCAGCTGTTTATTTCCCTTAGACTATTTCAATGCCTACATGGCCTCAGTTTCAGCCACTAGAAGCTGCATTTTCATGGCAGTTCTTCCCTGGGGTGGAAATAATCAGAGGGTGAAGATCCAAGGCTTGCCATATTTTTCAGTGTATTTTCACCATTTTAAAGAAGACCAAAGGTGCAAACAAAGCTTGATAGGAATGAGATGAAGAGAAACAAAGATATTCTTCAATTTAATGGAACCCAGCTACTTTTTTTCACATTAAAATTTTAATAAATTACAGTTTATGTTCAATATTATTTTGTATTAGTTTCAGATGTACAGCAGAGTGGTTAGACAATAATGAAACTCAGCTATCCCGAAGGTATAGCATTCAGTATCCTTGTGGATGCTGCTACTCTGATTCTTCCATGTCTCAGCATTTTCCTCTCCACCTCACTGCAGGGGCCAGAAATGTGCCTTGTGGTTCCTGCTGTTAGACTTTGGCAGAGTTGTGTGTGTGTCACCCACAGATGTGGAACCCACAAGAACTAAGGATTTCTTCAATGGAATCCTTCCTTGAAGCAGATAGTGTGTCATGTGGTCAGAGGAAGTGGCAAGGTCCAACAAGAGTGCTGGTCTAACATTTTGTTAAAGGATTAAAACCAATTTTCCCAGGCCTTATGAAAATAATACTTCTAATTACTCCACAATGCTTGGGATACAGATGATGCCATATTTACATATTCATTTAAGCCAATTCAAATATGGCTCCCATCTTCTTATTGCCAATACTGATGGAAATCCTACCCTTTATCCTGCTTTCTCTGGCTCTTATCTATAAATCAGAGGCCTGGTGCATGAAAATTCATGCACTGGGAAGGGGGGTCCCTCAGCCTGGCTTGTCCCCTCCCACAGTCCAGGAGTCCTCAGTGACAGGGGGCTACCTGTGATCAGAGGAAGGGAATGCCCCCATCACAACTATGCTGCTGCTATTGCCAACAGTGCAAACCTCAGCCGGCTCTGGTTACCTGAGCCTTGGGCAGCCCTGGGAAGCTGAGCAGCCACCGTCTGAGGCTTGCCTGTGTCTTGGGCCAGCCCTGGGCAGCTGTACAGCTGAGGGGACTGGGGGACTCTGGAGGCAGGTGCGTGGAGCAGCCAGACCCGCCTGGGGGCGGCCCAGCTGTGCTGTGCTCCTGCCAACCAGCAGGGCTGAGGGGACTGGGTGCTGCCATCTTTGAGGGCATGGCAGTTAATTAGCATATTCCCTCCTTATTGGCTGTAGGTGCCACCATCTTCATGAGGGCATGATGGTCAATTAGCATATTCCCTCTTTATTAGATAGGGTATAAAAGGCTAGTATGCAGACTATTCCCTCAAGAGTTCAACCAGGAGACCAGGAGTTTGATCACCTGCTATGACCACCAGGGGGTGGTGCAGAATGAAGGAAGGCTTCCGCTGGCAGCCAGAAGGCCCAATCAGCCCTGATCACCATGAATTTCATGCATTGAAATTTGATAAGGCTTTGGGGTGGCTATGGCCCTGGTCACCTCTCCATGTGAGTACTGCTTCCCTGGTCTTTCTTGTGATTCATCTGGGGAGAGCTGTTTCTTCCTGCTCCACTTTGGTCTTCTCCATGTCAACCAGAGCTGCTGAGGTTCCTGAGGCCACGTGCTCACCACCATGTCCTGATAAACACACACAGGGCCAGCCCTGGTGAAGACTGGCTGGCCTCAGAAGGGCCAGGCCTTGAGAAGGGCCTCTGCACCATCTTTTTATTCAAGCCAGGGATTGAATATCTCACAGGAGCCTGGGAGCTTCCCCTGCCAATCTTTAAGACACAAAGATGCCATCTCTTTCCTTTTTAGGAGATTCCACTTAGTTTCCACATTTGCCTAGAGCTTTGACCTTCACATGGGGCCATCATGAGGGCATTTTCTTGCTCTGTGAGCTGCTCTGGAGGGCATCGAGCTTGCATTTTGGGGGTCATGCAACTGAGCAAATGTGGCCCTTGACTGAGATGGAGAAACGGGGTTGGGATAAATCATATTTGTATAGGTATAAAATACAATGTTTATCATATGCCTTTAGTTTTATAAAATTTGAAAGTTGTTTTGGTTCCCATGGCCTTTCCTGAAGAAGTTTATGTTGGTTCATAGCAGACAGTGCCTTCAGTGTTGAATGCGTTGCTCCTACCATGAATAAGATCCTTTCAAGAAGTTTAGATTTATTCCACCATCAGGGTATTCTCTATGGGAAATTCTTCCCTGTGGTCGACTATTCACAATCATACAAGGTCCCATTCTTTGACATGGCAACAAGGGGCAACGCCCACTGAGGTCAGCAGTAGGAACTTGGCTTCCCTGGTCTTGGATCGTGCAGTTCTACAAGTCCCGAAGATAAGAGTTGGGAAAAGAGTCAGGACTGAGAAAAAGGGCCGGGCTCTGATTTTAAGGGTGAGCCTGTGTAAACATTTCTAAAGCATGATTCTGGTTCTTAAACACTGGGAAACGGCCTTTATAATGAAAAAACAATTCCCTTGTCGCCCACACACCGATGCTTACGTTTCAATCATTTGGGTTCTAAGAAACAAAATCTTTTCATTTAAAGGGAACTTGGTCATCGTAACTGTCATTATCTGAAGGAGGGTACTCACCCTGCAACTGGTTTTAATGTCAGCCCGGAGCAGGCTTCTCAAGATAGGGGCTTGCTGCCTTATTGAATCAGGTTTGCCTCTGGGTTTACGGTAATGGTTTCTGCCTCTTGAGGCTAGGATAACCTTGTTGTCTCGATGTTTTTAGCACTTGGAGGTCTGCCATAAATGAAGTTTCTACTCCTCTTTAGATTTTCCAATGGAACAAAAAAATTTGTGCTGAAAATAGACAATGTTTATGGAGAAATGTTTTTTTTTTAAATATATATTTTTCTTGATATTTTACAGAGAGGAAGGGAGAGAGCTAGAGAGCTAGAAACGTCAATGAGAGAAACATCAACCAGCTGCCTCTTGCACACCCCCTATCAGGGATGTGCCCACAACCAGTGTACATGCCCTTGACCGGAATCGAACCCGGGACCTTTCAGTCTGCAGACTGACACTCTACCACTGAGCCAAACCAGTTTCCGCAAGAAATGGTTTTCATTTCTTCAGAGAAAGCTTTTGTTCTTGCAACACATGCCCACTTGATTATTTTGCCACAGAATGCATGGTGGTCCATCCTGTAATGTCAGCCCCTCGCCAGCAGATGGCAGACACACCACACTGTGCTTTGGCATTCAGGTGAAGCTTTGAACAGGGAGAATTTGTCCTGTCCACAAAGGGAGGGTCTAATGGACTCTGCCTTGGAAGAAGAGCTAACTTGTATAAAGACTAATACCAGGGAATCCACTACATAAATATGTGAAGTTGGCTTTGAATTTGGAGATATACTTAGTAGGAAAAGGAAACAAAAATTAAGTAAAACAGCAGCAACAACAGAAACTCCTTAAATAAATCTGTCAAAATGAGCCATGAGGTGAACATCCCAAGGTCTTGGGCCTAGTCTGGGCTTTGTTTCAGTTATTCGTGGGTCAATATAATCACAGTCAAGGAGTTGGCGTGAAAACCTAATGGACAAGAGAATAGGCTGGAAACGACTGCAAAAGTATTTTATTTTCAGGAGGATTAACTGCTCTCTGGGCAGCTGAACAGGGTCGGGGAGAAATAAAAGAAACTCAAAGATGAAACTAGAAATCTTGGAAGAACTTTTCACTCTTCCATAGGGATGATCTTCCCAAAGGAATTCTTTATAGGGTGAATAGAAGTTTTCTCCAGCTGGAAGGGAGAGGTTGCATGCCTTGCTATCATCATAGCTTCTACTTCATCATGCTTCCCAGAATTTCTGCCACCACACCCAGCTGATCTTAGTCACTCTTCCTTTCCCACCTGTTAAGTGGCTGCTTGGCTCTCGGTAGAAGGTGTGCCAACTTTGGGATAGGTACAGGGGTTACCTGGCATTCAAAGGTGATTTCCTATTTCTCCACCCACAGTGTGTTTTCTTTGAGCGAAAGGCACCGTGTGTCTCTATGTATGTTTAGTTTGGTTCTCGGAATGAGTCTCACCAGGAATGGTGTGGGGATGAGGCTCCGTTTAAGGAAAATGGCCGCAGTCCATTGTTAGGGAGAAGACTTGGCTCTCGTGGAAAAGGACTACCTGGATCAGGAATCTCTGCAAATGTTTTCTCTCCCAGAGAACTAACCAAACTAGGAGTTTTGTTTCTGACTCAATGTTTTAGGGAGATCCTGGAATACACAGTAACAGGGCTATCCACAAAAATGTGCTCAAAACCTTTACATATTTAAGCATACAGGCATCATTAGAGGTGTTAACAGATTCCTGGTTCCATTGCCCTTCTCATGTCTGTTCACATTTTCCATTCCAGTAAGTGGATAGTTACATAATCATCCATCCGTATTTGGGCAGGGGTTGGATGCATGATCCACCTGGGGTACAATTAGGGGGTGCATTACCCATGGAGAATTTAAAACACACTGAAACTAAAAGTTTGTCTGCTTTTAAGTTACCGCCATGCTCAGCAATTCTTAAGCACTGTCAGTGAAAAAAAAATTCTTTTTTTTTGTGGTTTACTTTTGAAACATTTGCCACAGTTTCAACTGAGTTTCTATAACATATATTTATGCTTCAAATTAGCACATTAAATGACCTCTTTATAAAAGCACTGGATTCTATATGAAAGTTAATTTAGACAACTCCCAGCTGTGTAATTTGGCCTCCAACACATGTGGACTCAGCCACCAAGTTCATTTCCAGAGGAAACCGTAATGATTCAGAATCCTTGGAGCTTGCTTCCGGTACAGTTTACTACCCTGTTTCCCCCAAAATAAGACAGCGTCTTATATTAATTTTTGCTCCCAAAGATGCACTAGGTTTTATTTTCAGGGGATGTATTATGTTTCCATGAAGTAGGTCTTATTTTTGGAGGATGTCTTATTTTCCGGGAAACATGGTAGTATACTCCCAACTCCCGTGGCACTATATATTTCTGCATTCAAACAGTACGTTTGAAATAAACAAAGATAACTGTACTTGATTTTTCTTTTCTGAATTACCCCTTTTTAGCCCTGGTGTGAAGAAATCAGGCATGAAAATATTTGCAAACAGCCAGAATCAGTTTAATATTAGATTGAAAACAGTGAGCTTCAAACTTGTTCCTTGCAGACTGGTGCACAGGCATAGTGGGAAAGGCTGTTTATTAACTATGCAAAATGTAGAAATGGGACATTTACAGTGAAAAATGAATCAAGTTAGAAGAAAAAATACTCAGAGAAGTAACAAAAGATGCTAAGCTTATATTGTTGGAGAAATAAAACAACAACACCTGATCATTCCACCAAGATACAAACACAAGTTCGAAAGCAAAAAAAAAAGAAAACCAAATTTACATTTACAATTTACTGAATGTAATAGAAGTTTAAGATGGATTTCTGGTGAAAGTATTTTAGTGGGACATTTATGACTATAACAAAATGGAAGTAACTAGAATTGATACCAAAGAAACAAAGACATGGACAATATGCAAATTCTGAAATTTATTAAGAAATGGCATTTTTATGAAAGTTGGCCAGGCTTATAGTGTTTAAGAGACTTCTTAGCTGTTTGTATCTGTTGCTTCACATGAAAGAAACTTTATGACATTAAAATGAATAAAAATGTATTTTTTACATCAACTATGAGTGAGCACAGATGGACAAAATGTATATATTAACAGAAATAGATGAAGAAAATTAATTCTGACAAAATCATTGACAAATTTGTAGAACATTAAAACTAGAAAAATGGAGGCTATTATTAGACTAGATCAATTGTAGGTGTATACTTTTGCCATTTAAAAATACAATAATGCAATTAAAATGATTTTTTATGTTCTCTTATTTTGTGTTAAATTTAAGACATAATATATAGAGTTATATGAAAGAAAAATTCACTCTCCTCTATTTTCTGTTTTTATTTTTCATGTTGTAAGTCAAAACAATTTTCTCATGTTGTGAAAGAGGGTAGTATAAATGATCCTGTGGATATCAACTATGCTAGGTAGAACACTGGCCTTTTACCATATTTTTTCATCACAGTGTGCTATGCTATAGTAACAAAGAAACTCCTAATCTCAATGATTTACCCCAGTTATCATCTGCATCTTGTTAGCAGAAAGTCAATATGGACATTCCTGGTTGGAAATCAATCCTTGGAGTTTTTCTACAAGTGTAGACTAAGGGCACAGCATCTTGAGTCTCTATAACATTGTCACTTCACAGTTGCCTTGGTACCATCTAGCTAGCACATGGGGAAGGAGATATGGGCATGAGAGAATATTGAATATGGAGCAAAATATCTGATGGACAGGCCTGAAAATAACCTACACCACTCCAAGTTCATTGAATTGGCCAAATCCAGCCACCTGGTACCAACCTAACTGCAAAGCAGTCTGGGAAATAGTCTTTCTGTGTGACAAGGAAGAGGGAACAGGCCTAATTAGCAACTAGTCAGCTCTCTCCTTCCATCTGTTCAAGTTGTTATTCCTGCAACTTTCTACTGTTACAATAGCTGTTGAATATTGTTTCTGCAGTCTCTTCCTGTTCCTGACCATGCAGAGTACAGTTCAACAGTCAATGATTTTCAAATCAAGCAAGTAAACTAACTGCTTTTTCTCCCCCAAAAAATATTCTATGCAAACTAATATAGTAAAAATAGATACATACATACCTGTTCCTGTTGAAGCAGGCATGGGCAGTCAGAAACATTATTTAATTGCTCTTTTCATGAACTCAGCTTCCACTCCAAGCCCACCCCAGACATTCCTGGGACCCTAAGTCACCTTTGCGTAATTATTTTCTGGACTCTGATGAACAGAAGTCCAAAAGCATCGCAAGAAACAAAGTGAAGTCGTTAGTGCTTTAAGACAGGGAGTGTTGTTTAGAGAGATTAAAGTTCAAACTCTGGTATGTAAGGTTGCCACACCCTACCCAATACATTTTAACTTTATCTTATTCAGCTCTACTTCATGCTTCATAGAAGTTTCCTACTCACTTCAGCCTGTATGTTCATATATTCTGCCTTTTAACATTGTTTTCAAAGGTCAGCTTGTTTTTATTTATTCAGCATCGCATACTAGGCATCAGGAAAACTATAACAGTGGCTCAGTCAAGCGAAAGAATTCTCATAAAATGAAAAAGAAAAACTCTAAGTACATAGTTAAACATGCAATGCAATATTAATAATGTGAAAGAACCTTTTTCTCTATACCTAAAGATATAGGTTGAGCCTCATGTTTATTTTTCTAGCCCCTTTGGTGGCCTCAAGGCCCACCAGAAATAATCAAGCCCAAAGGCTGCCTTACTTTCCAGGAAACAAAGCCAACCCCCCAAAGCCCCCATACCGGGGGAAGGAGCTTATTCCCAGTTCCAGGATTTCCTCCCTTGCATGGAAGGCCATTGAGAATGGCTGGCATCACAACATGGATGTGCGAAGGTTTAATTTACTTGTCCTGACTGTCCGAGGCAGACATCTCTACTGTAGGGTTTTGGGTCTAGACCAAAGGAGTCTGTCTTACTTACAACCCAAGACTAAACCTCTGTGATCTTATATTTGTGACTCCCTTTACCTTTCTCCCAAACCTCCCCACCACTGCCCTTAGGCAGAACCAACTGAAGCATCCAACTTACTGTTAGCTTCCTTTGCACTGGGCTTCTCTTCCATGATATCACTGATGAGGGCATACATTCGTGACCACCCTACCAGTTGCAGAACAGACAGAGATAGTGTCACTTTTTATAAAATTGGTTTTTAGAGAGCAAAGGAGAGGGAGAAAGAGAGAAATATGGATGTGTTCAGGCATGCTCCCTTACTGGGAATCAATCCCAAAACCTGGGCACGTGCAACAACCTTTTAGTACATGGAACAATGCTCAACCAACTGAGTCACATCAGCCAGGGCAATACTGTCATTTTGTTGTTGTTGTTGTTGTTGTTAATCCTCACCTGAGGACATTTTTCCTTTGATTTTTAGAGAGAGACAGAGAGAGAAATATTGATGGGAGAGAGACACATTGATTGGTACCTCCTGCATGCACCCCGACCAGGACTGGGGAACCTACAACCAAGGCATGTGCCCTTGACCAGAATTGAACCAGGGACACTCCAGTACAGCCAGGCACAGTGTCATCTTTTTAGAAACTTTTGACTCCTTTGGTCTAGACCCAAAACCCTGCTGTCTTATCGCATTCTTATGATTTCAGGAATGTAAACACAGCTCCCCAAAGAGTTCACATATCTCACAGTTAAACTATTTCCAACTTGGCTTTTTTACTGTCTTGATTTTTTTCCTCCTGGAACAAACCTGACATTGTTAATTTAATTAGTACGTATACTTCTGACCACTTTTCACACACTAGATAACAATGTCCACAGTGTTGTCAGAACAGTATAGTTTGGGCAAACCAACCTTGAGAGGAACTCACATAAGGAGTAGTAGGATTATTGAACTTTCTGTGATGATTTCACTATAACTGATTTGAGCTTTCAGTATAGTGAAAGCACAATTTAAAAAATATATATTTTTATTGATATTTTACAGAGAGGAAGAAAGAGGGATAGAGTTAGAAACATCAATGAGAGAGAATCATCGATCAGCTATCTCTTGCACACCCCCTACTGGGAATGTGCCCGCAACCAAGGTACATGCCCTTGACCTGAATTGAACCTGGGACCTTTCAGTCCACAGGCCGATGCTCTCTTTACTGAGCCAAACCGGTTTTAGTTGATAGCACAATTTTTATTAATTCTTCTGTCCATGGGTGGCTGGGGATGAAATCTGAGAGATTTGTTCATGAATAAGCTATCCTGATGATGGGAGAGGATATACAATTGTCTATTCATCTAAAATATATTGATGTTTCTAGGCTGACATGGCTCAGTGGTTGAAAGTTGACCTATGACCAGGAGGTCATGGTTCGATTCCAGGTCAGGGCACATGCCTGGGTTTCAAGCTCAGTCCCCAGTGTGGGATGTGCAGGAGACAACAAATCAATCATTCTCTCTCATCATTGATGTTCTCTTTCTCCCTCTCACTTCCTTTCTGAAATCAATAATAAAAATATATATTTAAAATTTTTTATTTTAATGTTTGGATAGGCAAAGACATGAATAGAATGAAATATCCGCCTTTACATAGCCCCATTAAAAGTAAATAGTTGGGAACTAATGTAAT
Source organism: Vespertilio murinus (assembly GCA_963924515.1). NCBI lineage: Eukaryota > Metazoa > Chordata > Mammalia > Chiroptera > Vespertilionidae > Vespertilio > Vespertilio murinus. The sequence continues at coordinate 21,963,717 of OZ004717.1, forward strand.
ATTTGCTGATAATAGAACTATGTATGGGATGTAGTGAGTTCAATGGGAATAGAAAGGGAGGGGGCAAATAGCACAGGGTAGACCATAAAAGGATCTAGACCAGGAAAGAGCAGGACATAAAGGAATGGCATTCATGTAACTAAGTGTTGATCAGGTGGTCATCATGGAAAAGTGGTATTGGAAAGATCCCAGAATTTCAGCACTGCCCTGTAAAATCGTTTTATAGGGATTGGGTTGAAGGAAGTATTGGAAAGTTACAGATGCTCTCAGAATATAGAAAGGGAGACAGGAGAAAACATGGAAAAGAATGATAGAGGCCCTCAAAACCTTGAAGATCATTCAGCTGAAGGAATGAAAGTGTGGAGGAGATGAAGAGCAGGATAATGGAGAAGGGAAGGAGGGAAGTTCATATAAGGTGTGCTTGGGTAGCCAAGCCAGTGAGAAGCTTCGGGCATGTGACAGATGAGTAGGAAAGAAGATGAATGCAGAAGGTAAAGAGGGTAACCGGACACCCACAGCATAGATGCCTACTTGGAAGCTTGCCTAGCATTGGTCTTCCTGGAAGTCTCATCCAGCAGCCAAGTGGATTCCTGTGGGTAACTTATAAAATGAGGAAATATAAATGAACATCTTCATTTACAACCATCATGTCTTAAGCCTCCGAAAGGTTTCATGTATCCATTGTGGTGCATCGTGGCTCCAAATGACCTATTTGGATCTCTCCCTCTGAGATGTCGCATTCTCCTTTGCCAAACAGAGCTTCTTGAGGGAAGGAAAAGAAAATCATAGTAAAAAGTGGGGGCGGGGGAAGGGCACAAGAAGTCCATGTTGTAACATGGATAAAAGACCCGCAGGACAAGAAAACCTAGTTTTGATTTGAGATCGCATGAAGTTCTTTTGACATCATTTACATTCTGTAGGTCTTTGTTACCTCACCTATAATGTGAAGAAACCTATGATTTCTGGGCTCTTGTGTGATACACAATTCTGTTATGCAAGGGGTTCTTTTGAAACTGGTTAACATGGCCAGAATTGGAAGGAGCGATAGGGAAGGAAAATACAGACCTCAGAATCATAGAGATTAGTAGCTGAGTTAAATTTGAGAGTGTTTCCGACCTGAGTTCCAATTCTGACTCTACCATATGTAAGCAAATGACTGTGGGAAAGTTATCTTATCTCCCCATAAGTAAAACTGAGGATAACAATAGGTATTTATCTATCAACGAGGTGAGTATTAAATGAGGTAATATATATTAAGTGCTTATGATACCTGATAACCTGAGTGCTCAGGATGTGTGTAGAAAATAAAGTAAAACATTTTTGTTCATGTAAGAACCACATTTTTCTTTCTTTTTTTTTTAAAAAAAATTTATGGTTTTTTCCTTCCAGATGGGGAAAAAATGTTGTGAGCATCTTGGCAATAAAAATACAAGTAAATATGGTAGTGATTTAGCAGAACATAGTAAACATACCACTTCACAGCAGGAAGGAAGGAAGGAAGAATTAAGATCGACCAAACAAGAGAGGAATATTACTCAGACAGGGAACCAGCCAGCTCAATTGCTAAAAATACTGTGGGATCATCAGAGAACCTGAGTTGCTCTTTGGGTCAGGAACCCTGTGATTTATAAAACACCAGCACATTTCCGTCCCTGACTGTTCGGTAGTGACTCTGTGGTATCTCCACTTCCAGAACTAGTCTGCTCTCCCAGCCTCATTGGAGCTCATTGAGCTCTGTGGAAGTTTTGCTGTGAGACTTTTGAGTGAGATTTGATTCTAGACCACACCATCACACCATTCATCCAATGCCTCAAAATTAAAAATCCTGTTAAATGTTAACAACATCTGCACCCTCACAGCCCTCTCATCTGCTGACTCCAGGAAATGATGAAATCTTTCCACCTGTAGTATTTAACTTTTAAGAAAATATATTTTTATTGATTCCAGAGAGGATGGGAGAGGGAGAGAGAGATAGAAACACCAATGATGAGAGACAATCATTGATTGGCTGGCTCCTGCCCGCCCCCTACTAGGGAACGAGCTCACAACCTGGGAATGGGCCCTGACCAGGAATTGAACCGTGACCTTCCGGTTCATAGGTCTGAACTACGCCAGCAGGGCTTCAGTGTTTAACTTAATCTGATAAAATGAAGATTTCAGAAAGGGGCAACAGTGGATTTGCAACCAGTACCTATGCATTATCTCCTAAGTGCTGAAATCAGCCATGATCCCAACCCATGAAAGGTGATAGTCAACAGTCATACATAGGAAGGAGTGTTTGGAAGAGAAGTGAGATCTAATGATGAGAAATTAAGATAACTGAGATAAATTTCTATCTTCCAGAAATTCACAAGATGTTGAGATGAATGAAGTGGAAGGGGAATGGTTCTGTGCTCTAAGGGTAATAAGTACTGGTACTGTCAGGCAGGATGGAGAAAGTGGTTTTACAGAGGAGACCTACTGAAAAGTTATATTGTGTTTCCATTGCAAGCAAATAGAAAACATCAGGAGAATTTGGAAATATATTTTTTGGATATTGGGAGAAAAGATTGGGTACTAAAATGGAGTCAAATTCCCATTTTAATAACTACTTTTTATTTCCACTTGGTAGGATAGGCCATGTGATTTTTCAGATTTTTGCTAGTTCTCTTGGTAAGGTGTGGATTAAATTTATTTAGCATACGTGAAAATATGAAGCTATGCCACAAAATATATATGAGCGCAGAGTATATCACAGAAACAGTCTATTCACATTGGTGGTTTTTATAGTCACATTATTCTATCATTATTTACTGTCTTGGATAGCAGGTCTGGCCTTCCCCCTTTCACTCTACATAAAAGGTCATAGACACAGGGTGGAGGAGGCTCCATGTAGGAGGCCACATGAGAGTCCCTGCATGATCCGTCACATGTGGGTACACACGAAGGAGCAGGGAGGAGAGGAAATCTCTACCCTTCTGGTAAAAGGCACATTTGATCTTTCCTGACCACAGTAGGACAAGGCAAGTTTCCTGGAAGAAGCTTAGGGGAGGGTAAAGGAAAATTAGAAGGCTTCATTTGAGAGGTTGGGGCTAAGCTTGAATTCCTAATTGCCACAGGTCTTTTCCAAGAAGCATGTCTGTCTGTGGTGTACCAGCCTTCTGCTGGGTGGCTCCTGGATCATGTCTCCTTAGTCAACCAGGCTGATGGCACCAACACCATCAGCTTCCTTCCAGGAATCCAATGCCCATCCTCTCTGGTTTTCTGTTGCGTTGGTCTGGCCCTACTTAAGAGGAAAATAATTGGTATTCTTGACTCCTGTGTTGGGCAGTAATTTCCCTTAGTGCCACCCTTCACACCAGGGCCAGCCCTCTGCAAAATTATGCAGTAGGCAGTTTGTTTTTAAGCATTCCTTTTTCTCCCTCTTGTGCCCATCATTTACTCTATCCTTATCCCTGATGGCCCAAATTTTCAGGACCCTCGTCACTGTGGTACCTGCAAATACTGCTGCTTCCTTTGGGAATTGTCAACTCTCTTTAAAAGTTTCCAGTCCTTTGTCTCATTCTATCCTGTGTCAGACCCTGTGTCAGGTGTCATGAACTATATAGTAAACAAGACATGGTCCCCTTGCTTATGGAGCAGTTTCATGAGACAGACCAGTAAGACTATCCAGGATGACAACAAAGATGCAAAGGCATGAGGCAGCATAAAACACTGGGGATAATGTCACTATGGCAGAGAATCAAAGACCCCTAAACACATGCTTGGAGTTGTTTTGGAAAAGCCACTAAATAAGAGTACTTGAGGATACAGAGATGGGTGTGAGCTTTATCCTGAGGACTGTGGGAGACCACAGGGAAGTTAATCAAGGTGACAAGATCAGATTTGCAGTTTAGAAAAGTCTCACATTGAAGAAGGGCCAGGGAGTAAGACCACTTAGCTTATATCAGAAATCCAGGGAGAGGCGGGGATGCCTCCATAGATTGAAGTGGTGGCAGTGTGGATAGAGCGACGGAGGCAGATTTGAGAGATATTTTAGGAAGTATAAATTGCACATTTTGGTGGTTCTGAATGCCCTTTGGGGGAGATAGTGAGGGAGGTGGAGGATTCTGAGGAAGAGTAGGGCAGGCTAGTGCCTTCCCAGTGACATGGAATGCATGAAGTGGAGTTGATTAAAGATTCATATTTTGATAGTGGTGGGTGTAGATGAGGCTTAACCAAAGCTCAAAACTTCATTAATCAGCTCATGTGTTCCTTTCTTACCAAATTGGCACCAGATTGGTTTCACTAAGTTGAAATATGCATCTCTCTTATTACAACCTTGAAGAATTTTGATAATGCTGCCAGTTTCAGAGACCATGTAAAATCAACTGCAGAAATGTTCTTTTGGTTGAATGGTGGGGTGGAACTGTACAGAGCTACTCAGAACCGATTTGCATCATCTGACCTCTGGTCATGGTTTAGCATGGGATCCTGCCCTCTCTGCATGCCTAATTTGTCTCTCACTTAAAAACAAAACAAAACAACAAACCCTATAATTTCTTTACACTTTAGCTTTTAATTCATTCTTTTATGCCTTCCTGTTCCAGCACAACCCAAATCATCCCCCTCTGTGGAATTGCACTGGCTATGTCGCGAGAGATGCCCCAACTCTGTGCATTTGTTCTCTTAAAGGAGAGGGATGAAGATTTCTTACCCATGGACTCAGGATTTTGAGAATTGCTAATGCAACCAACAAAGACATTTTGGGAGAGAGGTGATTACTGAACCAAGTAAACATTCCCAAATCCTTGCTACTTCCCAGACAGATAAGCTCATTACTATTGATAGAGCTTAGGGAAATAAGATACTTGAGAAATGTGAAAAATGTTTTAATGTTAAAAAGCTGAAAGTCTTTGGTTCTTGTTTTTCCCTCTGTCAGCGTGCCTTTTACATAATCATTCTCTTTCTCCCCTATTTCTCGATCTGTAGGTATTCAGTGAAAGCGTTAAATTCCCCATTGTTCTACTCCCCACAATTATATTTTTGCTAGGATGTGAGGAAAGAGAGAGAGCAACAGACTCTTCCCAAGAGTCAAAGACAGAATAGCAATGAATATGGATAGAAAAATGTTTAATAAACAACATGGAATCTTATAGCTTATAGTTTTCATAGCTTAAACATAACAAACACTTTCACCATTCCTATGACCTGACAACTAGTTACCTAGTGCCCTTGACCATGATGTGGGAAAGAACATATCCACTTGTTATGCAATGTGAACCTAGGAAGTGGTTTTGAATTGGTTTTGGCTTCTTTGAGATGGTTTTGGATAAGAATTTTGTTATGAAAGCTGAACACAAGTTATGATTGCATGCTATAAGAATGCCCCATACTCATTGGCTGTTCAGTCACCTAAACCCACACTGAAATCCTGTTGGGCAATTGATGTCAGGGGCAATTTAGAAAGAAAAGGATAAGAGTTAGCTACTGAAAAATATGGCAATGGCTTTGGGTCTTGTTGCTGTCTGTAGATGAGCAATGCAGTTGTTATGGCAATGCACATCAGCTCAGTTCTGCTTGGCAGAGGCACATGCCTTGAGTGACTTTAATCCAAGTGGCATGCCAGGACCCCAACCAATTAAATGACATAATAGGGAATAAGCATAGGAAGCAGAGGCCAGAAAGCATTCCTGTGGAGTTAAAGGTGGGGGAGAGATTTCACATTTGCTATAATTCCCGTTTTCTATCCTTGAATAGAAAACAGAGAACCACTTGCCTGCACATAGAAATATGAAATTCAATAACCAATAGTAGTTGAAAACTGAGTGCAAGAGGGGGGGATATTTATTTGAAGTGGAATTCTGTAGAAATCCTATGCTCTTCTTAAATTCTACTAGAATTACTATGGTAGTAAAATAGACTGATTTTCTTGAGAGCAATTACCATTTATGTTCAATTTTATATGACCAACAACCAAGACAGTTTCTATTATATAGTATATACTCAATAAATGTCTATTGGCTGAATGGCTGTATAATTGTCCACATACACAGATGTTCACATATCACAATCACAATATGTTTTTAATTATGATACCTACAGTAAAATAAACTTTGTCTACCCATCATCTGTAACCAAAAATCATCAAAATGTTTATATAAAGGGCCAGATAGCAAAGCCTTTCCCCTTGTCAGGCTAAGAGATAAAATTAAGAATATCGGGTAGTTGCTTATATAACATGAGGGAAAACAAATTTCCACTATATTTTACTGATGAGATTAAAAATATAATAATAACAGAGTATTTAACTAAAAATGAGAATTTTGTTTAATTGGGTCTCTATCATAAGAATATTTTGGAAATACTTTATTTGTTAATGCTGATATTACCAAGATTTTAATTATTTTATTTAGAGTTTGAATTGCATATAATTTTTGCATGTCACTCAATATTATTTGTCTTTTAACTTTTTTCTACCACTTAAAACTGTACAAGGCATTCTTAGCTCTGAGGCCCTAGAAACACAGGTGATGGACAGGGTTTGGTGATTGGGCTTACACCTGGCTGATCCCTAATCTACACCTACATCTTTGAAAAGTGTTAAATCCATTTATTTGTTTGTTTTCAAATCTGTTATGGGAGGTGAATTTGAAAATGTGGACCTAATCACATTATTTGCAACATCTCACATGGCAGAAAAGTCCCAAGCTTGAGAGTTTTTCATGTGTGTGTGTGTGTGTGTGTGTTTAATACTTTTATGTAGGTATTAGTCTGAGATCTATAAAAATAAAAGTTGCCTAGGTATCCTCTTGGTTAACTTGATAGCTTCACTCCTAAACTGAGTATGATTCTTAGCAAGATGGGACCAGAGGACAAGAACTTCCTTTCCCTGGGATAAAAATACAGTGATGGGGACAGCACCCTCAGGAACTGCCAAGTCCTCTGGATGCCCATATTTGAAGTTATTTTTTCTTGTTGTCCTTTCGGTCGGAAATACTTGAAATGCTTCAATGCCTTGTAAGCCTTACTCCTCACTGTCCCTCTCAGGCTGTCTCCTTCTCCTCTCAAAACCCCAGATCCTTTGAAGTGCACAACATTGACTTCATTGCCCACAACCCTTCTGTATAGCTCTCATGTCTCTACCTCCAATGGCTTCTCCTCTTTCATTGTGTCCTTGCCTCCTGGCCTTTTCTATTTCCCTGTAATTCACCACATAGAATGGTGGCAAAGGGCAGAGTATCTGGAATAACATAACTTGGTTCAAAACCTGCCTCTACCATTCCCAGCTGTTCTCTGTCTCTGAAACTATGAAATGGGCATTCAAATAGTACCTACTTTGTAAAGACATTGTGAACATTAAATGAGATTTTATTTTTAATTAAAAAATATATTTTTTTTAATTGATTTTTTACAGAGAGGAAGAGGGAGGGATAGAGAGTTGGAAACATCGATGAGAGAGGATCACCGATCAGCTGCCTGCTGCACACCCCCCACTGGGGATGTGCCCACAACCAAGACACATGCCCTTGACTGGAATCGAACCCGGGACCCCCCCCCCCCCCAGTCCGCAGGCTGACGCCCTATCCATTGAGCCAAACTGGTTCCGGCAGCCAAACTGGTTCTGGCTAAATGAGATTTTAAAAAAGGTTAGTGCTTAGAACAGCACCTGTCATAGAGTGAATACACAATATATTCAGAATTATCTTCTCTTCCCAAATTTTGACCATCCCCTCTTCATCTTCATACTTTTTAAAAAATAATATTGAAACTCACTTTATAGAGAAATTAGATACAATTGGATATAAACAACATTATCTTCTAAAAATTCCATGAGCCTGTCAACATTTGTACTCAATTACTGACTTATTTATCCTATTATAAGAACAGGCTTATTTTTGTTACTAACACCAAACTAGTATTAACATCTCAGATTTTTTCCATCTCATTTTCTGGAGGAATTGGCTCCTGCAGTTGTCACATTGCTTACATAAATTCTTTCCCATTTTAGGGTAATTCATACCAACATACAAAAATGCCACTAAATCACCTACCCTAAAAATATAACTAAAACCAACCCCACATTTCTTTGACTCTATATCCTTCCTTGGAAGCTGTTAGGTTGATCTTCCCTTTATATCAGAACTTTTTAAAATATTGTTTATGTTTACTGTCTTCTTCACTTCCCCTTCTTTAATAGTTATCTATCCCAAATATATTTACATCCCACCTCTTTTTTCTTCTTCTCTTTCCTCACCTGTTCCTTCCCACCCTCCTCCATTTTTTCAACCTTCTTTTTAATCCTCATCTTCTACTTACTTTAGTTAAGACTTTTATGATATTTGGACTTTCCCCCCCCTCATGAGATAAGGGAAGATGACCAAACACTTTTCCATTCCTTGAAATGTGAGTTGTAATTGATATAAGCAAAATATAAAAGGGGTAGGGGTAATTTTTCTTTCTAATAACTTGTTTAGACTTTGGTTTAAGACGAAACTAAGCCTATAGGTTTTGAGTAAAGGTCTGAAGGGGCATATATGGGCACTTCCTATTAAATAGAGAAACATAAAAGAAAAAAAGCCTTCTTTCTTGGATGTGGTCATAACTATATGGGATTTTGAAGATGTATAGTAATCTTGCTAGCACATAAAAATACATTGTTCATACTCTGAGGATAGCAGGAAAAAAAGATGAAAGTATCTGTTTCTTGGTAGTGTTATTGATCCTTTGAATAAAAGAAATCTAGATAACTCATGGTTTAGACATATTGATATGTGAAATAACTAACCCCATGCTGTTTAAGATAATCTTGGTTGGATTTCTGTAGCTTGCAGCTGAAAGAATCTGTTCCAAACTTTTCTATTCTTATTTGTTTGATCTCTTGCATTTGGTAGAATTGTTATTGTTGCTTCTTTCTCCATTCTGAAATACTTTTTTTCTTCAGGGTTCTTTGACTTTGAAGCCTTTTATTTTTCTGCCACCAAACACACTATACCTTGAGTGACTTGCTGTCTGCTCCTTCTCCACCAGCCCTCTAAATTTTGGTGTGTCACAAGCATCTACCCTTATCTCTCTTGGTTTCTTTATCTACAGTATCTTTTTAGGGAATTCATTCATTCCACAGAAATCTATAAGCTGAAGACTATGGCTTTTTATATCTCCATTTCTAGCCCCTTTGCCTAACTACCTCTAGGACATCTCTTGGATGTCTAATAGGCTTATGAGCCATAACACTGGTAAAACAGAGGTATCCACTCCCACCCACTCATCCACTGTGTCTGCTCTACCATAAAATTTTGTTATCTCAACAAATGTCCTTATCAAATAACCTGTTGTATAGCCAAATATCTAGGATTTAGGAGAGAGCTGGTTTCTTTATCTTCTTCATACTCTTTGCAGTCTTATAAGCTTATAAGCTTTTTCTCCAAAATGTGTCTGGAATCCATCTACTGGTCATAAATCTCACTGCTAAGTTACTTCCCTATAAAACTGTTCAATGACTTCCCATTAAATATGTAAAGCTCTTGGCTTTGGCCTACTAACCCCTGCAGGATCCAGATCATGCTCACCTGTCCAACCTCTTCTGTATTTCTCAACGCAGCTGCTGAGATATAGTCACACTTGCTTTAGTTTAGCCCTTGTGAACAGGTCAGGTTTGTTTCCTTCTGGAAAGGTCTTTGCACTTGAACTTCTCTTTGGAATGGTCCCATTCTTCACTTCCTACCCACCCAGAATTCTGCATGGCTGTCTTTGTCTTGTAATTCAGGATAAATACACACAGCATGGATGTCAGAGAGACTGGGCTTTCATCCAACATGTGGACTTCAAGTTCCACTGGCATCAGCTAGTCCTGTGAAGTGCTGTGCATCACCCCTCTAGCAATAGCTTTCTCTGAACCGTTTTCTCTTCTTAGGATTGGAAACAGATAGAGACAAAAACACAGAAAACTGTGTGAGGTCCACCTACTTATTAATTGTTGTTTTGGGCACACTTTTAAATTTCTTTTAATTACTTAGCTTTTATTTTCCTCATCTGCATGATGAGAGTAATACTTGTAGGCCCTACATCATTGTTTTTATAGTGAAGCATCTCTGAGGGGTAGGTAGGATAAAATATCTTTTTTTTTTTTTTTGCCAGATGTTTTTGAACTGATAAGTGCAAAGAGAGTTAGTATCTCTCCAGGGCCAGACAATTGAGATATAAATTTTTGGACCTGTCAATAGCTCAGTTTCTTGCCAAAAAAGAAAATTTGTCTGGAATGAGGGAATAAAGGCACATGCAGAGCAGTCCAGACAAGAGCGAGACAAAGTCTTGGAAAGCTTCGAGTTCCTGGCTTTATGCATTCCCGGGGTCCTGCTGATCTGTGACCTTCTTTCAGTCTGTTTGTTTAAACTTCTTTGGAATTTTTAGTCCAACTTTACTCCTTTTTACCTGAATTAATTGCAATCCTATTTCTGACACTTGCAAACAGAGGATCCAGAAAACAACCCAATTTTAAGGCCTTTTGAGAAGTTAAAACATTTGAGAGATAAAAACATCAGTGATTAGAGAAAATCATCAATCAGCTGTCTCCTGCATGCCCCCACCTGGAATTGAACCATGACCTCCTAGTTCATAGGTTGGTACTCAACCACTGAGCGACACGAACCACAAAGGTTGACAGCAATTTTGAGCAGAAAGTACAGAGCTTCCATAATCCTTCTTCTCAAACCCCCGCCCCTAACATTTGATTTTCCCAATTTCACACCAGAGTGGTATATTTGTTTCAATCTTCCTTCATCTAATAATATGCATTTAAGTTTCCTCGTGTCTTTTCATAGTTTGGTAGATCTTTTTTTTTTTTTTTTATCACCAAATATATCCGTTGTCTGGATAAAACCCAGTTGATCCACTTGCTTACTGAAGGACATCTTGGTTGCTTTCAAATTTTAGCAATTATGAATAAAGCTGCTGTAAACATCCATGTGCATTTTTTGTGGACATATGTTTAGGTTCATTTGGGTGAATATCAAGAAGTATGATTGCTGGATTATATGAGAAGAGTATGTTTAGTTTTGTAAGAAACTGCCAAAATATTTCCCTAAATGACTATAACATTTTTCACTCCCATCAGCAATGAGTGTGAGTTGCTGTTGATCCATATCCTCACCAGCATTTGGTGTTGTCAATGTTCTGGGTTTGGCCATTCTAATAAGTATGCAGTGGTATCTTATTGTTGTTTTAATTTGCATTGCCCTAATGACAAATGATATGGAACATCTTTTCATGTATTTATTGGCCATTGGGATATATTTTTTGGTTAGGAATTTGTCTATGTCTTTGGTCCATGTTTAAATCAGGTTGTTTGTTTCCTTATTGTTGAGTTTTAAAAGATATTTGTATATTTTGGGTACTAATCCTTTATCACATGTGTCTGGCTCATATTTTCTCCTAGATTGTGGCCGTGTCCTCTCATTTTCTTGAGATTGTCTTTCTACTCCATGTTTTTGAAATTGAAAATATTATTGTTTATTTAAATTTACTTGCACTGATATGCCTCAAATTTAAGACCCTCTTAAGGCTTAAATTTGGATACTTAAGATTGAATGTCTGCTCCATTAGGTTTTCAATTATAGTTGAATATAGGAAACCTCAACACTGTTCTATAATCCACCTCTGATTCCATGGACAGTAATTGTCTGTGGGTCAATTCATATAACCCAGACAGTCCACCTTAGCTATTACTATCTCTTTCATTCATTATATTTTCCAAATTTGGATTAGGCAGAAATATTCTCATGATGAAATGCAATCTAGTCTGAGGCAATGTCACATAGGATGAAGTTCTAGAACGTGTTTTCAATCTTTTTCAATATAGTACAGGTATAAAATGAATTGACTTTATCTTTTCCTGTTGTAATCGAGAGTTACAAATGTCCTCCTTTATGTGTTGACCTTGTCCTATTCACTCAGAGTGAACTTAAGAAGCAGTATGGGTCTATTGACATCTTATTTTCATAAGGAGCAACTCAGCATAAAATTTTGCAAAACAAAAAATCATTATATGTGGTAGACATTCAATTTTAAAAATACTCAGGCAACAAGTCAATTCTGTCTTTTGTAAGGATTTAGTCACTTTTAGTGTACAAGTAGATTTATTCTCTTAGTCAAGCATGCATTTTTCTCCTAATTCATCCTGGTGGGTCTTTAGGATCTTAGTTTTTAAAATGAGATCTTTGCTAGTTTATGTATTGATGTTCTTTTATACTTGAGGCCAATTGTTAGACACACACACACACACACATACACACACACACACAGTTCTATGAGATAAACTTTAAGCAAGACTAAATCTTATTTCATGTTGCCTGGTTCTAAACTCTAGGCTTTCAAACAAATACACATACTGAAAAAATCAAACCTCTGCTCTGAAAAAAAATTTACTTTGTTTTTAAACCTCCCTGCTGCTCTCTCTAGACTGTTATAATTAAATTTGAATGCATGGGAAATTTCCATTTTGACTCAGCTGCCAGGAAACAGAATGTAGTCACTACCTGGGATACAAATTGATTATTCTACTTGAGCCTACCCTGTTGAAAAGCCTCACTTGCTTCTGTATCCTTTGGATAATTTTTTAAAAGTTCTGTTTATGACATTCAACAGTGTGTTTAACTTTGTAAGCATTAAAATAACTTTTGAAGACATTCCAGTTGCTTCTTTCAACAGACATTTACTGAGAACTGTGCAGTTATTAAGTGATTGTTTCTCAGTTTCAAGCCCACGTTTCTACACTCAGCTTTGTGATGCTGTCTGAGCTGGGACTGTGCAAATATTTTGGCTTGCCCAGGTGGCTCCATGGTAGGTAGGCTCCACTATAAGGGGCAACAGAGGGAGACAGCAAGGCCTGAAGAGGAAGAGGGGATTGTCTTTTTCCCAGCTTCCAGGAGAATCACCCAAACAATACTTCTTCATCCCATACCAGTTTTTCCTTATCATTCCAACAGCTGGATCCAACATGCAGTTAATTCTTCCAGATCAAACAAAACCCATTTCATCACACTTGCTATCTTGCTAGGTTCCCAGCCTGCAGAGACCATTCCTTAAAGATCCTGGTCCCATGTTGTTCCTTGGAGCTCAGAGACACTACTCATGGAGAGACCCCCTCCTCAGAGCCCCGAGGTCCAGCTCTGCAAGCATCTTCCTACAGGTTTCTAAGATTTAATAACTCTGATATCTTCCCTTTCCCCAGACTGAGTGGTGGTAGTTGTTTTCTGCTGTTTTTACTTCTGGGACACTTGAGAGTTCTCTTTCTATCCTTTCTGGTAACAATCTTACAATAGTTCACACTTCTTTTTAAAAATATATATATTTTTATTGATTTCAGAGAGGAAGGGAGAGGGAGTGAGATAGAAACATCAATGATGAGAGAGAATCATTGGTTGGCTGCCTCCTGCACACCCCACACTGGGGATCGAGCCTGCAACCTTGGCATATGCCCTGTCCAGGAATTAAACTTCCAACCACCGAGTCATGCCATCTGGGCAACACTTCTTTATATTAAACTCCCTCTCCTCACATAACCAATGTTTCCTGATTTCCCATTGGCTCCTCACTAATGCAGTTACTTAACATGGATCAGGCATAGTTCTAAGTGCCAGCAAACAGTCATGACCTAAATGAATTCACTGCCTTCAAAGAATTGATCTTCTTGTAGAGAGAGGCAGACAATACACATAAATATGCATTACGATAATTTTTCATTGCTATGAAAAATAATAAAGCTAGGTAAGGAGAGAGAGAAGAGCAGGTGGCAGGAAGGGGTTGCTATTGTATGGGGGTGGTAGAGAAAGGCCTCTCTGGGCAGGTGATATTTGAGCATATCTGAAGGAAGAGTAGGATCAAATTACACAATTCTGTGGAACAAGAGGGAACAGGAAATGCAAAGGCCCTGGCGGGGGTGGGGGGGGGGCGGGGTGGAGCCAGCTTGCTATATAGTCAGGGAATAGAAAGCTCAGGGCATCTCTGGAGCTAGTGGGAAAGTGGGAGGAGCAGAAGGCTGAGAGGAGGTGGGAGGATCAGATTCTGTAGGGCCCTGGGAGCCACTGTGACATTTTAACTTCTCTTAAATGTGAAACGGTGAGCCACCGCAGCAGTTCTGAATATAAGGAACATAGGCATAAACTCGATTATCAAAGTTTTTGTGAGCACCTACTTTGTGCCAGTTACTGCTCTAAAAGCAAGAAATATGGCATTGACAAAAACCAGTTTATTCCTGCCCTCTGGAAGCAGAAACAGATGAGGAATTTCGGAGTCAGTATAGGACATGGCAGATGGTGTTTTGGAGAAAAGTCCAGCAGGTTGGAAGTGTAGGGAGTACTCGGAGGAGAAGAGCCTGAACGGAGCCCGGAAGCCAGGGAGGCCAGTTAGAAGGCAACTGTAAGACTCCGGGCAGGAGCTGAAGTGGCTTGGACCATGATCTGGATGAAGATGTGTAAAAAGTATGGTCAATTCTGAATACATTTTATATGTAGGGATGGTAGGATTTTCTGATGACTTATAACTCCCCATTGCTCTTAGAATAAAGTACAGATCCTGATCATAGCCTACACGATTTTGCATGATATTGTCTCTGCTTACATTTCTAACATCCTCTCTCCCCAAGCTTCCCCATTATGTACTTTGCTCTTTCTCTCTACTAAACACTTACCAGTTCCCCCGGAAAGCCATGTCTGCCCTGGCTAATGCTTATTTGCACATGGCTGTGCCTTCTTGTTTATCTGAATATCTCCTTGTCTTCTTCCTTCAGGCTGTGGCTTACATTTCCCCTGTTCAAAGCAGCCTCCCCGTTTTCTGGGGACCAGGTTAGGTGTCTCTCCTGTGAGCCATACTCCAAGGCTGACTTGATTTTCTGGAGCGAGTCAGACTCCAGAAAGCGGTCCACACTCTTCTTATAACAACAACAAAAAAAATCTGTTTGTTGAGCCACATCGTTAACTCTGTTTTGGCTTCCAAGCTCCTTGGTTGGGAAAAGTGTTGAAGAATGGTCCCTTTACTGTAGACTGCAGACACAAAGATAGAGGACCCATGGCAACAGGGATGCTTTGCAGGCATCACAGCTTCCAGTAGATGCTTGGTGGAGACACTGAGTCCTCAGTGTGTTCATATTTACAAGTCTATACCAATAAAATATAATTGGATGAATCACTGAATTTTTATTTTGTTTTGGAACCTAATGTGATGCCATTATGACCTTTAAATGCCCCACCATCCAGATATCATCGCCGACATGTACACATAAGGAACTGTTTAACATTGAAACCGGGACTCAGAACTGTTGGACATTGAAATTGGGACTCAAACATGTTTTATTCTGTTTATTTCTAGTCTGCAGAGGCAAGCTTTTTTAAAGGAAAGAAATGGGGGAAAAATAGATACAGAGGCAAAAAAGCATTGAAGAGACTGTCAAGCTACAGGGGGAAAGTCAGTGGAGGTTGGCGAGGAGGGGCCGTAAGAGATCAACCTAAGGACTTGTACGCATGCATATAAATATAACCAATGGATACAAGACACTGGGGTGGTGGGGGGCAGGTGAGGGCATGTACTGGGAGGAGGGGAGGCCAGGGCAGGTCAATGGAAGGAAAAAGGAGACATATGCACTACTATTTGTAATACTTCAAACAATAAAAAAATGCCCTCGTTTACTCAAGATTTTAATTTATTATATTCATTTATTTTAATGCTTTGTTTTTGCTTCTTGATTGTGAACCTGCCACAGTTTATAATCAGCAACTCATAACATCCCGTGGGAAGAGCTATTGCTTCTGCTAACACAACATGCAAAATGCATCACATGTTCATTTCCCGAAATATGGAGTGAAATTCTTCAAACTTTGAAAACACTTCATTTCCATGAAATAAATCTCTCAGACTGGTAAATTCCCCGAGATTATCATAACAGACATAAGTCAAACCGAGAAGAGGTTTTTATTTTGAGAGAATACTTCTTCTGGCAGCCAGCAGAGCCTCTGGTAGACATCTTTTTGAGAATGGGATAACTTATCTGAATTCTTCATGGCCAGAAATAAAGATTTTTTTGGTGCCTGATGTAGGTGCATTACCGGAAGGATGATAAGTCTGGCTTAGTATCGCTTGGAAAAATTATTTATGATTGGCACCCCCAATGTGTTTACAAAACCTCTTTTCACATTTGGTTAGATATCCTGTCTTGCTTTTCATTATTTATTTGAAGTCTCCCTTCAAAATGCTAAAAATAAGGTTGTTTTTGGACAGACCTCTATCTGAAATCCAGGAAATAGTTTTCATTTTGGCCCCAGTTAGAACCCACATCATGTATATTAATGAAATTTTCTCATTTGAAACTACTTTCTGCTTCTCAGATGCAGCCAGCCTTTTATTAACATGCTTAAACCAATAACTCCTCATCTTTACTGGAAGGAGCTAATTGTGTTCTATAATGAAGAGGTCTGAACATCATTTGTAAAATTTATGTCTGCACACAAGCTACCTCCTTGAGAGCAGACCAGCGTAAGATAGAGGAGCATCTTTTCAAAGAACTATGCTGAATGAGTACCTCGAAAATATCTTTCTTTGCTAATGATGTTTTATACAACCTAATCCTGCAACTATTATTTTTGCCGTAGATATGCACACCCTTCCTACTAATATTTACAAATTTAGGTTATGATATGTCATTTCCTATTAGTTAGAATGCTTATCTTACCCACAGCATTCTTTCTTTTATGAAAAATATATAGTCACTAGCTTGTTTTATTTTTTCACCTTAGCATGACCTTTCTGTTCTTTGCTGGGCTCAGTCTTCTGCTCCCTCTAGTCCATCTAAAGTCTCACCCTGGCAGCCTCACCTAATTTTGGCAGAATATTGTATAGATCATGGAGATTTCACTACTAAGTGAGTGCGCTGTGTGCTCACAAGTGTCAATACAGGCAAATATTTCCTGGATGTCAAATATTCTCCTATAAGAATTACTTTATTATTATCTTAATGGCAATGATAGGTCCTGGGAGAAGTTTTGCTTGCTGTTACAACTCTGGGCTGCATTGTAGGGAACAATGGTTGCTTTGGTCTTTCTGTAAGCCATTTACCTTCATCCGGCTGATAGCAGTCACCTTGGGATTCTTTTCCTGTGTGGATATATAGCTGATCAGAAAAATGTTGAATTCTTAAACTGCTGGCAGGGCGAGTTTTCATTGAACTGGTCTTGGGCTGGGAAGATATTATTCTTGAGTTCTGGGTACAGTCATTATGGAAAATCTTACTTAAAAATTCAGCCATTTCACCAGAAAGAAGGTAATAGGAAAGGTCACTTCCTGACAGTATTGAGCACATGAATCTGGAGATTTTGAGCCAGAAACTGGAGATTTATAGGCCTTTCTATTACATAGTTAATACATTACTTTCATTTTTACTTTTTTCTTGCTTAAGCAAGTTTGGGTGAAGTTTCTAATATTTGCAATTGAAAAGAGCTCTGAATAAATATATTAATTCCAATTCTATAGATGAGAAAATTAAGCTGAGAGAGGATTAGAAAACATAAAACTTATAAACAATTAAAATTGGCAGTCAGGTATACCTGCCTCCATGGTTCATTCTCTCTCTGCTCTGTCATATTGCATTGCAACTTTCTGGCATGCTTTTTGCTAGTATATTTTGATTCCTTTAAAACTTGCCCTTTATTTATTTTTGGTGGATAAAGGCCATGAGTTGCAGCTGTATCATTTTCTACTAGGTATTTCTGAGGAAGAAAATATGAAGGACACAGAAATATTTGTGTTCTAAGTATTTATAATAGAAACCCCATTAATACTTAATGAGTTTTCAGCAACTCGCATTCATCAGATGTGGTCTTTCTCTGGGTGTAAGTCATTCTTGTTCACGGAGAGGCCTGCTAGTCTTTGAGTCTGTGTTGGTCTAGTGTCTCATGTCCGTGATCCCTATCTCCATCAATTTGCATTATTTTCAGAAACACAAACAAGGGTTGAGTTGGACCATTACAAGAACACTTATGGTAAGGATACTGGGAAAATTATGACTACTCCTAGGCGGGGTCACAGACAAAGGCTGCAAAAAAACCCAAAAACCCAAAAAACACATCTGAATTCCATTCCTGGAATTGTCACTGCATTTCAGAGTGGCCTTGTAAAAATTACTGTTTTAGGTTTCTCCAAAAGGAATATAATAGGGGAGGGAGAAGAATGATCAAACAGTCCCAAATGAATAGATGTATTCTTTGCCGTATTAAGGACCATATTCCCATTTTCCTGAAATTACTGTGAACTCACAGGCTAGATCTCAGAGAGCACCCTTTGAAATTCCAAAAATAGAAGAACAAAAACAAAAACAAGTAGAACACAGTCTTGGTGCACACACAAAGCTCCAGGCAGGTGGGCCATTCCGGTCAGTGAGTGTCGTTTACTAAAACCTAATTAGCGAGGCTGCCTTGGTGGCATTTTCAGAAAGGAAACTGGGCTCCTCAGACTGTAAATGTCTCCATTAGCTCAGTGTGTGTGTTTTTATTGGCCTTTGGAGAAGACTCCAGGTCTATTATGGTTTTGTTGATGGCTAACAAAGTTCTTGGCGCCGAGTGAGATATAGAAGAAGGCCCAGGATCCGCCCAAGGCGCTTGCAACCTAAGTTAGTAAGACAAATAACACGCTATTAGTCTTGACCTTGCTGGAAATTAGGCTTAAATATCACTGGTGCTTAGTTCCAAAATACTTCTACTTTTGCCCCTTTTGGATGGGCAAGAATGACATTGTGGAGCGAACGTATTGCCTGGTATGCTCTCCTGTTTCTATTTTTAGTGTGTCTGTCTTTCATACTCCAGGGCTTTTTCCGTGGCTGAGTGAACCGCATACATGGTCTCTGAGCATCCATTTGTTTTGAGGTAATATTTGCCCTGACTTTAGTTCATTATAGTCAAATCTAATTTATCTTCACCTACTACAGATGGTAGAAAAAGGAATGGTGCAGATAAACCCCAGATAATTTTTATGTGGTAACACATGCTTCTCCTATATAATCATGTGGTCCTCCATGGCACCTCAGGTAAAATAGTGAATCTTGAGCGTGAAGATGCAGTTAGCCAGTGGTTGAAAAAGTGTCCAACATTCTCTGCCCATGTATTTTTTTTTTTTGGTATTTTTCTGTACACATTTTAACTTAATTAAAGAAAGATTACTTAAACATTGTTTATGTCTATAAGAGAAATGCTCGCATGCATGTATATTATTATGGACCCATAAAAACTTTTAACCAATTGTTTTTGCTTGTTTTTCCTATTAGTAGCTGCCTCATATGAATTCTGGGGGATATTTGTTAAGTAAATAATTTCCAGTTAGAAGAAAGAGCCAGTATGTCTTGGACAGCAGCTGGACAGATCCCTACGTATTATGGGCTGATGTGCACCCTCTTCATGATCAAAGGCGGTTAAGCCAAGAACCAAGTGCTCTTAGTGCACTGCTAATGAGTTCAGGAGGAGAGTGGTAGGGGTACGTTACTTCTCTCTCTCTCTCTCTCTCTGTCTCTCTCTCTCTCTGTCTTTCTCTCTCTCTCTCATTTTATCTCTCTCTCTTACAGGAGGGGAGTAGGCATTTGAATGACTATGGTTGTCTTGGCATATAAGAGATCAGAGAGAGAAGAAATAAAATAAAGAAATGAGAAGGAGAGAAAAAAAGAGAAAAATGGAGTAAGTTAAGAGAGGTGTGTCAAGGTCACCTGGCGGTTATAAACTTCAAAGTAAGACCAGCTAATAATGACAAAGTGGTGAGGTCTTTAGACTATCCTATTTTTAAAGAAGTTTAACATACTGCTGACATGCTATCTGTCCTATAGAATTCTATTTAATTTTAATTTTATAGATGATAAAATTGAGGGATCAGGAGGATTTTTGGATACAGTGTGTCAGACTCTATTCTAAACCCTCTTGTTCACAAAGATAAAACCTCTTGTCAGAACCCTCTCCACTGAGTAAGAATAATAATGCAATGTGTTGAGAGCCTATAATGTCCCAAGTACTTTTGCTTCAACTTTTAAACATTATTTTTACTGTGGTGAGAACACTTAACATGAGAGCTAACCTCTTAAATTTTGAAGTGTGCATTGTTATTGTCTATGGGAACAATGTTGTGCACCAGGTCTCTAGAGCTTTTTCATTTTGCTTAACTGAAATTTTATATCCATTGACCAGTAGTTCCCCATTTCTCCCTCTCCCCGGTAACTGGAAGTGACCATTCCACTCTTTGATCCTATGAATTTGACTATTTTAGATATATCATATTAATGAAATCATGCAGCATGTATTGTTCTGTGATTAGCTTATATCATTTAGCATAAGGTCCTCAGGATTCATTTATGTTGTCACATATGGCAGAATTTTACGACTTGAAAGGCTGGCTATTATTTCATTGTATGTGTATGTGCACCATATTTTCCTTATCTATTCATCTGTCAATGGACAATTAGGTTGCTTCCACATCTTGGCTAATGAGAATGATGCTACAATGAACATAGATGTGTTACTGTTTCTTTGAGATCCCAATTTCAATTCTTCTAGATACATAACCAGAAACGAGGTTGCTGGATCATATAGTAGTTCTATTTTTAATTTTTTGAAGAGCCCCGATCTGTTTCCTCTAGTGGCTATACCAGTTTGCATCCCCACAACAATTGTAAAAGGGATCCGATTTCTCCACCTATTTATTTGTCCTCGCCAACATAGTTATTTCATCTTAAATAATTTGTCTTTATTCCCTCTGATCAACACGTGCATATGACTAAGGCTGGTTACCTGTGCCCATTTGTATCTTCTACTTGTTGTTGGCTGTGACCTTATTGTTTGGGGTTCCAGCCAAGGATGGTCTGAAGCTGGGCTGGACTGCATGGAGCTATTCCAGGCCACATGGACCCTCTGGCCACTCTGGTCTGGACTCCTTCTTCCTCCCCACTGGGGTTTATCTGGAACTGAACCAACTCCCAAGGGTAAAGATAGGTCACTAGGCAGATGGACATGTGCCTTTAACTGCTGACCCTGACTGTGTACACTGGCTTTGAGGGAGGATTTTGGGGGCTTCTTTTTACTCTGGGTCTATATTTAAGTGAAGATTAGACTTGCTGCAGTCCTCTCACTGGCACATGAAAGGTTGGGTATGCATCATTGGATAGTACCCTACAAAAACCAAAGGCATTAGAAGGTGATTGTACCACATATAAGTGATCAGCTTGGACCTTTACATTTGATTGACTAAAATGACTAAGTATTTTGTGAAGATCAGTTACAGGATCATTGCAAGTGATTGAGTATCCCTGGCTTGCAGGGATTTTTCTAGGTCCTTTTGAGGTGTGATGTCAAAGTCTGGGATGACAAAACTATTGGGAGCAGGCTGTAAAATACTGCGCTGAAAACCAAATCTGTTTGTACTTTCATACTTGAATGAGATCATTAGGAAAAAAGAGTTGCAAATGAGCACATGTTACAATGAGTGAGATGGTCATTTCACAGTGCAAGGAGAATGACATTTCCATTCATCTGTACAAGTCACCACTTCTATATATTTACAGATCATATAAGTGATAATTGGTATTTGTGTAGAGTATGTCTTCATTGGCCAAATAAGTTAGGAAATGCTAGTTTAAAAATATATTTCTAAGCTTTTTAAAAAAATATATTTTTTATTGATTTCAGAGAGGAGGAAAGAGGGAGAGAGAAATAGAAACATCAGAGAATCATTGATCAGCTGCCTACTACATGCCCCCTACTGGAGATCAAGCCTGCAAGCCTGCAACCCCCAACCGGCATGTGCTCTTGGACTGGAATGGAACCCCAGACCCTTGAGTCCACAGGTAAATGCTCTATGCACTGAGCCAAACCAGCTAGGGCCTTACTGAGCTTTTTAAAGGCTAATGTTGAAGCTCCAAATAGAGATGATTTTTTTTGGTTTTCCTCATTTTGCAACTTGAAACATTTGCACGTGCAACATCTCCTGGAGCTAGTCTTTGAAACCTGAAAACAATGGTTTGATGGTTTCCAGATCATCTGCTTTTCATTCCATGACCTCTTCTCCTTTAAGTTCTGGAGGAGAATATCTAGGCAGAATATTATGGTGGGAGAGTGACCAGAGAGTAACCCAAGACCTGGGCTCATCACTTGAGGCTGTTTTGGTTCCATCTTCTATGAAAATAAGTCCACTCCTACTGTTCTCGATGGAGTGAGCCTTTTTGAGATGAACTGACCCAGAGAATGAGTTGGCCAAAGGATTCCTGGTTTCCTAAAACAGAAACAAATCCAGCCATAAACACTTTGGATTTTCAATATGCATACCCCTTTTTATTTTCTCAAAATGCTAAATGCTAAGCCCTTACCTTGTGGCTCATGTTGTGTTTTCTCAGTGCAACTCAAAGAAATGGAGTACTAGATTAGTGCTAGAAAGGTCCTAAGGAAACACTTCAGTTTAGGTCTCATTTACAGAGGAAGACTAAACTGTCTTTGAGGTTTGCCTTTCCTTTGGGTCATAGTACTAGTTAGTGGGGAGGGAGAGCAGAGAATTAAAGTCACCTGGTTCAAAGTCTGTGACACTTCCTCTGGTGGCATACAGAGATCCCAGGAGCACCCTGAGGGCTGATTCCCTGTACAAGAGGCTAAACTATGGGAAATCCCCAGGGGAAGTTCCCCTTTCTCACCTAGATCCCCTTACTTTTTTCAGAAATATAATTCTCAACCTAAATATAGCTGCTCTTACCTCTTGGGGGAAAACATTCAACAGAAGCAGTTAGGGTTTAAAAACTCCAGTGGTCTTTTAGGGATTTACCTAACTCTGTGCCAGAACTACAACTCCACCCCCCCAAAAAACAGACAAACAAAAACCATCTATTAGCAGCTTCTAGATGCTATTGTATCAAGGATCTCAGGAAATGATTGCGTTTAACACTTGAGAGTTTCAGAATAAGACCTAGGGAAAGAGCATGGTGTCTCTGAACCTCAAGCAAATTTAACTGTGGCTGCTAAGGCATCCACACAAAGAGCGTTTCAATTGGTATATTTATACTTTCTTTACTTAGTATTGATTCTAAATAAGGATAAAACCCGTCCTTGATGGGAAGCCTATGAGTAAGAACAGATGAACTAACGTTTGTTTTATCTTCCCACTTTCCTTTCTCTGTAGCCAAAAAAAGCCTTCCCTTTAGAGGCAAATGGGTGTTTTCTAGAGGTAGGAGTCACTGCTCTCAGAACCACTAAACGATGAAGAACAGGAGTGTTCAATTCCTGTGTAGATCCAGAGCTTCCTAAACCTTTCATCTATAAAACTGGGGAAAATAGACCATCTTGGAGGAGCACAGTTCTACCTAGGGGCCCTGCCCCCTGCTGCATATCCATGCACATGCCCATCATTTCCTAAACCCTGTCTGCTGCTTAAAACAGCTGCTCTGGGCCACCAATAAAGCTAGCTCTCTCTTTCTCCGCCACTCTCTCTCTTTTAGGTCTTACAACAGATTGACTTCCCATGCATATTTGCTCATTGATTATTTCTAGAATTGAGAATAATCTCTGGGTAATTTGCCTGATGGCATAATATGAATGGAGAATGAATGACCAATGTCTGATAATTTAAATATCAGTGTGAGTGTGCCTGTACGTGTGTGTGTATAATGTGTACAAACTTTTTAAAATCAGATCTGCTGAAATAGGAATTACAATGGTTCTCCAAAATTAACACAGGGCTCAAATTCATCTTTGCTTCAATTATACAACAAGCTTTGCAAATACAGGAAGACTTTATACTTTTAAGAATAGTGTTTTCCAACACTGAAAATTTCACCTCTCTCTATATCTAATGTGCCCCTACTTTCAGCCAATTTTCTATGTCCCAGTGTTGTATTAGAAATCAGCGAGCTGGACAAGATGCCTAATGAGCCAATTAGTTAGGAGCCATCTTTATTGCACACAGGTTTAGAGCAGATTACCTCTGTCAAATTCTGAACTAACACGGGAGGGAGTATTTCCTTTTTATATCCTCTAGTTCTTTGTGTAAGACAGCTTATAACCTTGAATACATATTACCATATTTGCCGGCGTATAAGACGATTTTTTGGCCCTGAAAAATACGTATTTGCCGGCGTATAAGAGACTGGACGTATAAGACGACCCCCTAACATTTCCACTAAAAAATACAGAGTTTGTTATATACTCGCCGTATAAGACTACCCCCCACTTGGAGGCATATTTTTCAGGGCCAAAAAGTCGTCTTATACGCCGGCAAATACGGTATATCTAATCAAACACCTATATCTATACAGACAACTTGTCACTTTGAGTACATGTTAGATCTAATCAAACACCTGTAACCTTGGATGAACAAACACTTGGCAGAATGTGTGATTTAATATAGTGTATCAGCCCCTTTAGATGGCTAGCTTGCAAGGTCAGACAGCAAAGTTTATCTTTTGTATTATTCAAGCTAAAAAGCAAAGTTATATTTTATAGAATAAGAGACTATCTAAAAATAAAAAAAGTATCATATTTGCCGGCGTATAAGACGATTTTTTGGCCCTGAAAAATATGCCTCCAAGTGGGGGGTAGTCTTATACGGCGAGTATATAACAAACTCTGTATTTTGAGTGGAAATGTTAGGGTGTCGTCTTATACGCCCAGTGGTCTTATATGCCGGCAAATATGGTAGTTTAAACAGCAGTTTTAAACAGCAGTTTTCCAAAAGAGGGGCCACATCTACTCTCCCTGGAGTTTGACATGCTGGGCCTTTGCTGGTATAGTTTTACTTCCTAGAGTCCTCTTCCTCTTCTCCTTTCTCCTCTGTAATCTCACTTACCAGGTTACTTCAAATGCCCCAATAAAGAATTTCTTTACCCCCACCACCCAAATCCATTATTACCTCCCTGGGTTCCACATTTACTTATTTCATTCTGCCTGAAATTATGGCGAGATGTTGAAAGGGGAATAGTAAAAGAGTAGAAAAAGAATAGGCTTTGGAAATACAGAGGAGGTTTTAGTGAGGGAAAATTCTAGCTGAAAAATGTCGAATAAGTTACTGAATCTTTTTCAGTCTTCATTTTCCTCTCTTCAATTATCCCCTTGCTGGTTTCTGTCAGCATACTAATGAGCAAATATAGGTAAAGAGCCTAACACACTGCCTGTTTTATGTTGAGTAATAAATGTAAGATGTTATTAAGTAAAATTATATCTTTTTCTCATTTCTTAGTGTTTTCACAGTTTCTGGAAAACTGTATCTGTTTTAAATATGTTTGTTGCACAAGCAAGTTACTCCCTTGACATATTCTAAGTTTCTATTTTCCATATGCAGTTGCCACAAGATTTAATACAATGTCACTGAGTGAATAAAAGATCTAATTGTTTAATAAAGTAAGCAGAGATATGATATAACGACATAATTGTCTAGACCAGTAGTCGGCAAACTCATTAGTCAACAGAGCCAAATATCAACAGTACAAAGATTGAAATTTCTTTTGAGAGTCAAATTTTTTAAACTTAAACTTCTTCTAACACCACTTCAAAATAGACTGGCCCAGGCTGTGGTATTTTGTGGAAGAGCCACACTCAAGGGGCCAAAGAGCCACATGTGGCTCGAGAGCCATGGTTTGCCAACCACTGGTCTAGACTAATTTATTCACCAAAGTAGCAGGTCCATGAACAACTCTTGGGATTTATTTTTTTAAATCATATCTAACTTGATAACTTTTTGTACACTGGGTTCTGTAGTCAAAGGACAGAAATGGTCACAGTTGGTAAAGATTGAGTGATAATATGTACCTGAGCCTAGACTTGGAGTTTTAGATGGATGATTTAGTACATAAACACCAACAATAATCTGTTGTGGTAAATAGTATTATTGTCCGTATTTTTAAAAAAAAAATGAAAATGAAGCCTGGAGAGATGGAATAACTAGACAGAATTTATAGACAGAGAAGTAGCAGATAATGTGCTCAAACCCAGACACTGCGACTCACCAAATCCACTGTTATTGCTATGCCATGGAAGATTTATCCTCAGAGAGTGTGTACTCTCATCAAATAGAGTAATCGTTACAGTGTAATTCATACTCCAACTCCTAGGCGATTGGAGGTACATAGGCAATGCCACAGGAAAAGCAATTGACTTGTTATGCTTTCTGCCTTTCCTCCAAGTTATTTCTTCAGTTATACTTGAATGTTCCTTGACCAGTTAGTTATTGGTGGGTTTTCCCCTCATTTTCTCACAGAACTTCTGTGATTCATTTAGCTGGGAGTTTCAACTGAGAGGGAAAGTACCGGCCTTTGGTCATGTTTACTCACGGGCTGCCTCCAGGGGTTACATGTGGTCATCCAAAGAAATCAAAACCTTGATTGTGTTTAGAACAGTGCTGCTGCTGGCCTCTGGGGAGGAACTAGATAACCCTTCTGCTATCTCTAGTTTCTCTGAAACCATTCTTCAAACAGTGCCTTCTGCATGAACTGAGATTCTTTCAAGGGTGACTCTGGAAAAAAACCAAGAGAAAAGATAGAGTTAGTATAGCAGCAGCCACCTAGACTTACTCAGATCCTCCATACACAGCAGCATTTCTCAGAGCCCTTCTAGGGGATACCAAAGGGGAAGGGATGATCAAATAGATGTCTTGCTCTCACCTGTCTGATATAGAACTAGGCATTGTCCCATTATAATGACTCATATTAGGCTTTCCTCAGATGACATTTTTATTTTTGTTTTCTGTTACCTTGATTTATTAGTACTTTGATTAATACTTTGTTTAGGGCTGCTTACCTGGTTGATTAATGCATTCACACCAGATTGCCATATTAGGGGCTGAGGGGGGAGGGGAGATGAGGAGAGAAAGGGAGGAAGTCAGAGAGGTGTTTGTGATACAGAAAGATGGGGGGAAGAAGTCCAAAGCCTGGGTGTAGACAAGCTGAGGTATTCTGAAAATCAGTGACACCCAAGGGGAGGAACATCTCTCACATTTTGAAACAAAGAGTTGGGAAATAAAGAGGCAAATTCCCTTTGACCTTAGGCTGGTCCCGTTGTTTTGCTTACAAATGTTACTACTATTCATTCATTCTTTTAAAAAAATTATTGATATTTTACAGAGAGGAAGGGAGAGAGATAGAGAGCTAGAAACGTCTATGAGAGAGAAACATCGACCAGCTGCCTCTTGCACCCCCCACCCCCACCGGGGATGTGCCCGCAGCCAAGGTATATGCCCTTGACCGGAATCAAACCTGGGGCCTTTCAGTCCGCAGACCAACGCTCAATCCACTGAGCCAAACCGGTTTTGGCATCATTCATTCTTTACTTAGCCTTAACTCTTCCCCAGTCACAGTGTAAGACAAGTCACTGAAAGAAATACAAAGAAGAAAGCTTTGTTTCCTCCTTCAAGTTCATGGTCTACCAAGGGAAACATATCTGCACAATGAAGACTGCAGAGGGCATGGTTTTAGAAGGAAGGGGCATACGCAGTGGCATAGGGCCATGGAACTTCCGCCCTTTTTACCTGAGTCCTGAGAAAATGAAATAGAACCTGGAGGGAAGGAGGACGAGGTGCAGGCATGGCTGGTTCTCTGGGGGGGAACTTGTCCAGCTCTCCTCTCTCTTGGTAGAGTTGCTTTCAGTGTGGTACTTGACCATGGCCAAAGGGAAACCTGCAAGCAGTACCTTGGCCTTGTGGGGATGTGTGTAATGCCTTCTACTGAGTAAGCCTGGCTGAGGCAGGGGTGTGCAGGTAGATAATGAGAATGCTATAATGATAATGACATTTTTTGGTACTTTTTATGTACCAGATACTACTAGTCTATTTAATAATCTTGCTGACCCTGCAAATGATAGGGGCAGAAATAGAATATCGGAGACCATCTATAATTGTAAGAAATGTTAATCATACTCTGTTAACTGTGATTCTTTTATTCTGATTAAAGAAAGCACATTCTAGCCTGGCTGGGAGTTAGACATGGGATCTGGGAGCAGCCCATCCTCCCCATCAGGGAGCTACCTATTATCAAGGAAAGATGAACAACTTTGTTGCAGAAACCAGAGCTGCCAACCCTTTGAAAACCCCCAGCCCTTTGCATACCCGCAGGCCTTTGCAAATCTCCAGCCCGCATTACCTGTTAACTGCCCCTTTGGTATAACCGGTTGTCTACTTCCCCATATAATCTTTGTCTTTCTACCCAATATAAGCAGCTGGTTTATGGGGGGGGGGAGGGGTAGAACAGATTTTTGTGGATTACTGCCGGTAATATTAGAATAAACACTCATATATGATTCACCCATGTCTCTGCTTAATTGGCTCAGGTAGCAACAGGCAGCACAGACTCGTTGATTTTCCGATTACATAGTACTTTTTTCATTCCCATTTTACAGGTAAAGACACTGATGCTGAGGGAGGTTGAGTCTATGTTCCAGGACATGCACGTTAAGTGGAAGAGTTGGGATTTCCTTCGGTAGTCCAACTTAACATGGCAATCCTTAATCACTACGCTCCTGGATATCCAGTCTTCCTCACACTGGTAAGTGGAGATCCTCTTTGCAAGCTATTCTAGGAGTATACTATGCCGGGGATCCAGAAGCTCTGTGGGAGTGCTAACTGTGAGAAAGGGAAGCTACTGTGCCATCCTGGGGTAATAGTGTTCCTTGGGTTTGGGGAGAAAGGATGAGTCAAATGAGACAGACTTTAGTGTGAGTCATGGTTGGGAGCAGGTGTGTGATTAGAAGGCCTGAGAATGGTGTCTTCCCATTGACCTAAGGCAGTGTTTCAGTTTTACCTATATGTTCCCAAAAATTCTAGTTTCGCACTTCTTAGTTGGGATTCAGGAATCTGTATTTTAACAACTCCACCAGGTGATTCTCATCATGAGAGAAGTTTGGGAAACACTGACCTAAGAAACTGACTTTCATATCCTCCTGACGAACTCATTTGGAAGAGGGAATGTGGTGATATTTCTAAGCCTAAGATCTCTTATTCTCTGCTCCGCCAGACAGGCATGACTATCATCATATCAGTATTTAAATCCAGTATCAGTATCAATTGAATAGGAAAACAGGAGTCGTTTTTTAGTTCAATGGATAAGTTTAAACCAAGGTTTTTGTTTTGTCCGTGGGGAACTATAATAAAACAAAACTAGCTTTCCAAACACAGGTTGCACTATATAATTAGGTAGATAAACATGGCTGTAGACGTTACAACGCATGGACCTTTAACAAACAGCAGAGAAAAGATTATTATAGTCATCTATCGGTGAGGATATAATTCTGCCCATGGCCAAAAGAACATCGTTTCCTTGATGATAGCTCTACCCTCAAGTTTAGCGGATATGTGACTTTGTATTCTGCTCCAAAAGAGTGTGTTTTCAGCTGAAGATGTGTAGCCAGTATTCAGTGTGTATTTTTCAGTGTGCAGTCAGTATTCATTTTGGCTTTTGACATCAGTACTAGAAAGCACTGATATGATAGCTTTTTCTTTTAAGTTTTCTAAAGTATTGTCTTGATTTGAATGGAAAAGAAGCACAAATTAAGGTACAACATAGAAGAATGACTCTGAATGTTCAGGATACAGAATTTGGATCTTTCTTGGCAATGAGGCGTGTCTGGCAAAATGTTGTCCCTTCTCATACCCATCCTCCAGCCTTTTTAGTAGTAAATTGAATAGTAGAACATCCACTCAAGCAAGGTTTCTCCTGGGTATTTTTGCCCTCCCGAGCCCTCTGGTTATCTTACCGCCCATTTTATGTGTTTAGGTAGTTGCCATGTGTCACACAGGCAATGATGAAAATAATGCTCCTGTAACACCCATGCAAAAGTATCTGTAAGCAGAAGTGAGTAGTCTATGGGAGAGAAACTGTAAGGTGAGACTGCTGGGCCAAAGTATAAACGCACTTGAATTTGATGCACATTATGAAATTACACTGCCATAAGGCTCTATTTGCTCTCCTACATAGAATGTATGAAAGTGTTCATTTTCCTGCACCTGCACTTTTACCAATGGTAGAATTTGTATAAATCTGATGGGTATCTTAGTTGTTTTAATTATTGTTGTTTTAATTATTACAAATTCTTCAATTACTACAAATTGAGTATCTTTTCAAGTGGTGATTTTTTTTCTTGTATTTTTGAACTGTCCAAATCTTCTGTGCATTTTTCTAGTGGTTTATTACTCTATTCTTAAAAATTTGAAAGAACTTTTAATATCAAGTATTGACTTTTCAAATAAAGATTTTTCTCCCACTGTTCCTTGTTTTCTAAAAATTTTAACGATATCTTTCAAAATATCCAGATTGAATGACTTAGGTAGTAAATTCTACCAATTACTGTATTTATGTCCTTTGAGTTTTGTGTGTTGCTTAGACTTTCTCATATGTATGGGAAATATATGTATATCCTATAGTTTTTTTTCTAGTGCTTTATGTTCATAATTTAGTCATAATTTTTCTTATTATAAACTGTTTCCTCCTAATAATTTCAAAGTTTTTTATACATTTGATTCTTTTATTTGAGTATAAAGTAAAATATATCACTTATTCTCTCCAAGTAGATATCTAATTTTTCCAACTGCATTTTGAGTAGCACATAATTTTACCTCCAAGTTGAAGTGTCACTTTTATCACTTAATAAATTCTTACATATGTTCACAATCACCACAATGTTTTAATAACTATATCTTTATGTTTTGATTTGGTACATTTTTAATAGAATTTGAAACTTGGGACTAAATTCATTAGATTTAATTCATCACATTTTTAATGAATACCAATTTTATTGGATTGTGTAGCTTTTTTCTGAAGTTATGCAAACTTCAAGAGTGCCACCAAATTCAGTGAATTCTCACCCAGGAAAATTACATACAAAATTAAACATAATGTTTTTCAAAAATAATATTTGACATTATATACACCAAATTATTAGATAAGTTGACAAACTTTTAACTTTTTCTTTCCTTACTTTTTTTTTCCTTCCTTCCAACAATGCCTTAACTTATTTTCAAAACACTGGAGAAAATAGGTATCATTCTCCAAAGTGTAGTTTTTTATATGTTGTGGTTTACCATTGTGATTCTTACAAATTGCAAGCAATCTAAATGTTTAAACAGCCTAGGTAAATAGTTGTGGTTTTTCCTTTTTCTAATTTCCTTTCAATGTGCACAAATCCATGCACTGGAATGCTAGTGATGGTAATAAAAACCTTACCTATTGGCCCAGACAGTGTGGCTCAAGGGTTGAGCATTGAACTATGAACCAGGAGGTCATGGTTCAATTCCCAGTCAGGGTGCATGCATGCCCAGGTTTTGGGCTCAATCCCCTGTAGGGGTATGCAGAGCACAGTCAGTCAGATTCTCTCTCATCATTGATGTTTCTATCTCTTACTCCCTCTCCCTTCCTCTCTGAAATCAATACAAATATATTTAAAACAACAATAAAAAAAAACCTTACCCTTTGGCCATTTTCTTTATTTATAAAACAATTTCAACTGAACAAGTAAAGTAACTTATCAAGCTTAGTGGATTCAGAACTTGAATGGTGGAAAAGCAGAAATAAAACTTTCATTAGCATTATCACATAGGCACATTCAATGATGCCTAGAGTATGTTCTGCAACATTTTATTTGTAGGCTCAGGTACATAGTCCAGGCTCAGGTACATATTATCACTCAATCTTTACCAACTGTGACCATTTCTGTCCTTCGACTACAGAACCCAGTGCACAAAAAATTATCAAGTTCGATATGATTTAAGGCTATAGGCTGAAATCAAATGGAGAAGTAGAGGAACCTAAAATAACTATTATAATAGTCAGTGGATTTTACAGACATATTGTGTATACATGTAAACATGTAGCTCTTTCATTTAAGAATAGCATATTGTGACCTAGTGGTGGTTCTTAACCTGGTATTTGGGCTATACTCTTCTAAAGTGACCCTGCTAGCAGTTCTCAACCTGTGGGTAGCAGCCCACAGGTTGAGAACTGCTGTTGTAAATCCTAGGACCATTGGAAAACACAGATTCAATAACAGTAGCAAAATTACAGTTATGAAGTAGCAAGGAAAATAATTTTATGGTTGGGGAACATGAGGAACTATATTAAAGGTTTGCGGCATTAGAAAGATTGAGAATCACTGCACTAAAGCATTAATGAGAAATGCACCCTGACTGGGAATTGAACCCCAACTTCTCTTTCTGGTAATTGTCAGCAACAGAGCAGTAAATATCAACATGAAGCAGATTATTATTGTAGATCATGCAGGTAGAACAAAGGGTAAAATATTTAATTATAGAAGTTTTTTATTATATTCTGCAAATTGAGAAAAATCTGAAGTCATTTTCAAGGTCCACCATTTCTTACTTCTTTTCAGCTGGGTCAAATTTCTAAACTTTCTAAATCTCTGTTTTCCAGCCCATAAAAAGAAAATATGATTCTACTGATTTTCCTCTCTACCTATTCCAGGACTTCTGTGAGGATCAAATAAGATGAGGCACATGAAAATGCTTCACAAACATTTGGTTAAATTGTAAAATGTTTGCACCTGGCTATAAAGCAAGTCAGGTTTCTGGGCTGAAGAGACTCCAAGGAGGCTAGTCACTAGGGAGAGGAAGTGGGTATTGCTATGTGATGTCATTACCTGAAGCCCACAGTGACTGTTTCTGGGTGGGGCTGGGCTGTGGGCCACATTTTATGCCATAGGGTCTTGGCAGCATTGGCTGAAATTTGGTGGGGTGTTGCTCTGGGATGGTGGGAGGTCTGTGTCCCACTTGGGGGAAGCCAAGTATTGTTTTTTTGGCATCAGGTCTATGGTGCCATTTATTTTTAAATGGCCAGTGCCCATCATGGCAGCTCCTGCGTTAAGCATTTGCCCCTTGGTGGTCAGTGTTCATCATAGCTACCGATTACCTAAGATGGACACTTAGCCATAAATACACACACACACACACATACACACACACACACACACACACACACACACACACACACTAGAAAATTCATGCACTGGATTGGGGGGGGGGGGGGTTCCTCAGCTTGGCCTGCCCCCTCTCACAGTCCAGCAGCCCTCAGGGGCAGGAGGTGACCTGATGATCAGGGAAAGTGATGCCCCATCACACCTCTGCTGCTGCCACTGCTGGCAATGCAACCTCAGCTGTCCCTAGTTATCTGAGTTTCTGGTGGCCCTGGGCAGCTGGGCAACCACCATCTAAGGCTTGCCTGCACCTTGGGCCGGCCCTGGGCAGCTGCAGGGCTGAGAGGACTGGGCACCACCAACTTGTGTCTGTGGCCACTGCCATCTTTGAGGGCATGGCAGTCAATTAGTATATTCCCTCCTATTGGCTCTGGGCACTGTCATTTTTGAGGGTGGGATAGTCAATTAGCATATTCCCTCCTTATTGCCTGTGAGGATCAATTAGTATTTTCCCTCTTTATTAGATGGATATATGAACTTTCTAAATTATGGGAGAGTCAGAAAAAATGTAATAACATTGCAAAATTGACTATTAGACTATGTTTATTCGTCTTTGAATAAACAATCCTTGTAGATATGAATTTAGTGGTCAACTTTTTTGACATGAACTATAAGTGACTGGTACATCCCTGGACCTTTTAATCAGAAAGATAAGGATAGAACCAAGGTCTTGTGTATCCTGGGCTAGTGTTACATCCTTTCATCTTCATTCAAATAATCAAAACCTTGCATTGTTAAAACACCATTTTATTTACTGACAAAAAGTACTTCAAGATCATGGACATCCCTGATGAGAAGCCAGATATTAAATTTAGACATTTATGGAAATAAAAGTTCAAGAATGGGACTATATTTCAGTAGTTTGTGGCTTAGAAATGAGAGCATTTTTATGTTGAGTTCTTTATATTAACTGGATTTTCATAACTCTGTCCCCTTGGATTGCAGTAGTAATTATGTAGCAGTTAACATCTTCTCTGGGCCCAGCACATGCCATAATTAGCTGTGTTCTCTCCACAGCATATGACTCAACTCCATGTGGTTCTTCTATATCAAAGGCAGGATAGCCAGATTTTTTTAACCGCAGTACGTGAGCATGTAGTGGCAGATGGCTGCACAACCCAAGTGCATCGGGTTCTTTTGAAGAGCAACCTCACCAAGAATAAGCAAACAAACAAACAAAACCAGACTCTGAGATTTATTTTTGAAAAAAGGAAAGAACTTTTATGAGGATGTTTCCAAACACTGCATCATTTTAAAATAACAGCATGTCTCCCCACCCCCCCCCCATTTTTTTTAAGAACTAAAAAGGAATAAATGACTTCAAAGTTTGAGGTCAACCTTGAACAGGAAGGAAGGCACTTCCTGGTCTGTAATCAAGAGTTCTACTGAGGTTTGGTTGATCTAGGGCATTGGGTATAATGTAATCTACGTATAGTGGGAGGAAAACTTGGGGTCAGACAACCCCATTTCTTGTCTTTGCCATTAATTAGGTATCTGAAGTTGTCAGAGCTTAGGTGAATCCAGCTTTTTCTATCTGAGATCATTTACACAAGACCCCTCTTACAAAGGCAAGATCTTACATTATTAGACCTGCTGGGAAATAGAGCATCTCAAGTTCCCTTCTGCACATACACATTAATATATATCAACTGGTGAAGAACCCTAGAGAAGGGGAAAATCTCAGTAGCTGCCCTGGCAAGCCTATTATAGGCTTAGTGAAACTCACCATCAGGGAGTTCCTTATTATGTTGTAATAACATATAATAATGGGGAGAATGTTTTATTCACCAGGATCCCATAGAGGAACACAGCTATATTTGTTGGGAAAAGCACTTAGAATGGAAGGCGTGACCCAACAGACCTAAATATGAGCTCTACTGCTCTGTACTATGTAAGGGAACAGATTTTCTTGCCATTTTTTTTCAGAGAGAGGGTAGAGGAAAATAAGAAAAAGGAAGAGAGGGGATGGGACTAAATGATGGCAGGGGAAGCTACATGGTATGCAAGGTGACACCCCTCATAACCCTCAAATACTGAATTTTCTCAAATATACATAAATGCTAGTGTATGTGTGTGAGAAGACAGGAAGAGGTAGTTAATGAGAGAAGTTGTGAAAGGACTCTCTTTTATACTATATTAATTTTGGTAGCAAGCTTGGGTGTAGGAATGAGGAGGCAGAGCTAAAAGGAAACCATTGTTGGGGACTGGCAGGAATGTTATGAGAGCTCTTTATTTCCAATCTATGGAACTGGACTTCAGATCATAATCAATATATCTTTATAAATATTTGTAACAAACATACCAGCAACATCTATGATTTGTGCACTTTTCACATTCCAGGTACTGTTCCAAATGCTTTATGTGCATTACATACATACATACATACATACATACATACATACATTCAAAGATTATCCTTTTTCATCTTTACACCAGCTCTGTGCAGTAGATATTATCATTTCAATTTCACACTTGGAGAAACTAAGATTCAGAGAAGACACATAGGTGTGAAGTGCAATCTAGATTCCAAATATACTCGAATATTATCTTATTTGTCAATATAAAATGTCTCAAGCACTTTATCTGCTAGACATCAAATGGTCTACTAAGATAATTCTAAAGTAAATCTTGCCACAGTGCATTTATTTTTATCACCCAACAGAAGCTATACAATGAGGACAGACCATGTGATCAAGACAGTATAAGGTATGGGCCATGTGAGACTAAGCACTAACCATTTCAGAGGAATAAAAAATCTAATTAGACCCACCCCACGTATAGTCTAAATCCTTTGCTCTTGTGGTACTGGAAGATAGCTACCTGTGACTCAAAGTCGATGTTCTCTTGGCCAGTGTCATCAGTTGTGACAAGGATCCACCTCTTCATTAGGTTCAATACTTTTGTCAGTTTCTACCGAAAAGCCTTGAGATAATGGCCTGTGATCACCTCAGAAAGCACATGCTATCTCATTCTGTACATTCTCCATCCAACATTGTTCCTGTCTTTAAGCTTCATTTGTGGGTTCTTGTTTTTCTCCCATTGGCCACATTCTTGCTTCTTATCCCTTAGGGCAGCATCTTCCCCTCCTTTGGCTTTCACCTCTACACATTCCCTTCCCAATCCTGCCCTGAAGGGATTTTAAGGAAATATTTCCCAGCAAAGCAGATCTCCTGAAGTGAGGGATTTATTGTTTTTTTGCTAATAGAATGAATTTTCTTTATGTAGCAATTTCTTTCATGAATGTATAGACTACTGGAGTCATCCATTCCTCAATTGTCCCTTACTTCTGAATCTTCTCCAAAATCTCCACTCTCCAGCCATCCTCCTTGATTTCAAGCACCTTGATATTCTATTGCTCATTAGTTCACCATTTTCTCTATGCATTGAATAAGTATATGTGAATAGTATGTGACACTAAGTCAAATGTTTTATTTGCAAAATTTATGAAAGATCTGAAATGAGAAGCTATCATTGTGATTAGAGCTGGCTTGGAAGTTGACATTTATTTGATTTCTTTTCCCCATTTCACCAATTCCAAAGTTCACTTTTGAGTTGAAAAGGGGATCTCTCTCAATACATTGGTGTTATAATATATAAACAATTTTATATGTTGGGGTTAGTACTGGTCCTGAAGTCAGAAAGACTCTATAAATCCCAGCTCTACCACTTTATAGTTCTCTGATGTGGGCAAATTATACTTAGCCACTCCCAGTCTCGGTTTCCTCATCTGTAAATTGGGGTGATAAAACTGTATTTACTTCATGTTATTTTAAGGGTCAACGTAAGATAAGTATGTATGTAGAGCTCCGTAGGTTCTCAATAAATGAAGGCAATTGGCTATACTAGGAATCTAAATCACACCCATTAAGAAAAGCAACTATTACAGAAACATAAATATCCTCACATTCCCACATTCTCTTTGACCTTTTCATACCAATATTAGAAAGTGATGCATGGGCTAGCTATCTTTTGGTTTAATCCAGTTACAAGACTGTAGATATTTAATACGAGTGTTCATAATTGAATTACAAACTCTGCTAACCTAGAGAAGTCCAAGATTGGCATTCATAGATGAAAATAATATCCCATCCCTGATCCTAGGTTTCACATCTCTGCAATTCATTTCCTGAGAAGCCTTCCAACTTGTGAGTTTTTCATTAGCTTTAGGACCTCTTGGGCACCTCACCAGTTCTGGCAGCTGCTGGCACAGGTTAGGGGTGGGGACAGAATGTAGGTGGGGGCTTTCCAATTCTGGGAGCAAAGATTCTTTGTAACAACAAAGTGGGTTTATAGTTTAGCTGGAATATAAGATCTCTGTGAGGAAGTAGGGGGTCCACAATGAGAGTGTGCTGATAAGCAAAAGAATTGGCTTTAATAAAAAGTTCCAGGTCAATAAAGCTCCACATTCATCTCTGTGTTTTACATGGGAGACTGCAAAGTAAAACTCCCTGAACCAATTTTTCTAACTTTTGTTGCCTCGAGGTACCTGCTACCTTAAATGAGAAGGGTAAGAAAAGTGACCAAGGAATAACAAGTAATTGCCATCATTTGTTGGACAATTATTATGTTCCTCCTAAATTATATAAAGTAGATATACTTCATTTTACTGTACAGATGAGGGCTCAGAAGGTTACTGATGTTAAATGAGCTGTCCAAGGTTCAAGAACTAAGAAGTTACTTCCAAGAATCCATTAGTTCATCATCTTTCCATTAAGAAATATACACTAAGAATTGTTTAGTGATAAAAATTTGCCTTTATTTTGTCCTATTGGTTTCAAAAGGTGTTTTATCAGTGACTTACATTTGGGACTGCTTAAAGGGGGAAGAGTCCAGTTTGAAAGGCATGAAAATTACTTCACCTTTTCTATACAACAGAGTAGCTGTCCAAGGCAGCTTTGGTAATGTCTTTCTGTGGGGGAAAAATTGATCCTACAAACCTAATACCTCTTAAAAACACAGGAACAATACTAATAAAATATATTCACTCCCAGAATCCTGGGGAGTCTTAAACAGATTAAAGAGGAAGATAACACCATCCAAACATAGTCCAATCTTATCCGTTCTAGAATTTAGATTCCTTCAGGGTGTGAAATCTTGTCTTGGGTATACTTCAAAGCACTTATCACAGGTTTTAAGCAAAGAATGTGCTGTCACTGAAATATTTTATCAAATGGATAGCATTTAAACATCTCAGATATCTCAGAAAGTCTTGTCTCCATGTTTGTTTATGATTAAAGCATTTTGTCACAAAATAAACAAACATGAAACAGAATAAGAATAAACTCCTTTCCAGACATATGATGTCAGACAGTTAATTAGGAAAAGTGATATTATGGTTATTTGAAATTTTACTATATTAAAAATGGAACTCACATTATTGACTAACAACCATTTAGCAAGATTTTCTATTGATTAAATCATTTTCCACCATGCTTATTGCCATTTTATTGCCAAAAAAATGGAGGCTGAATAATATGTGCCTAAAAACATACAACACATTGATGAATGGGCATAATTTGAGTCCCCTGCTTAACCAGTTAGTTTGACTTTGAACTTTTTTTTTCTACTAGTCTATATTCTCTCTTATTACTTAACATCATTTCTAAGGTTTAGAATAAATTCATTTCATAGTGATTCCTTGTAGATAAAGAATAATCCTCTGGAGGTAGCTGGACCAGCGGCACCAGCCACACACAGGAAATTCACAGTCTTTGAACTCCTTTTCCCCCCACTGCATCAGAATCTTCTGTAGTCCTTTATCTGAGGATTTGCTTTCCACTTTTTCAGTTATCTGTGGTCAACTGCGGTCCAAAAATATAAAATGGAAATTTCCAGTTTTAAATTCATAAGTTTTAAATTGCGCTTTCTTCTGAATAGCATGATAAAATCTGTAGCTCTCCTGCCCCCCACGCCCTCCCTTTCCTGCCCAGAATGGGAATCATCCCTTGGTCCAGTATATCCGTGATGTAAACATTACCTACCCATCAGTCCCTGAGTAAGCCATCCCAGTTATCAGATGGACTGTCCTAGTATCATAGGGTTTGCATTCAAATAACCCATATTTTACTTATTATTACCACACTATATTGTTATAATAGTTCTATATTATCATTAAGTATTGTTGTGAATCTCTTTTTGTGCCTAATTTATAAACTAAACTTTATCATAGGTATATATTTATAGGAAAAAAAACTAGTATATAGAGGGTTCTGTACTATTTGCAGTGTCAGGTGTCCACTGAGGGTCTGGAAACACCCCCCCCCCAAAAAAAAAATAAGGTGGGGGAGCTGTTCGTTTAACATGACATCTTGATGATCTGCATGTAGATTAGTGCTTTCTGCATGTAGATAACTGCCTAAGAAGTTATGTCCCTCAGCATCTCAGGAAAAAACAGGATTGTACCTTTTCAAATAGGCCTCTTTCCTTTCTTGGTGGTGAAAAATATTTTGACTGTTATGATTTCTGTCAGGAATATGGCAGAAGATCAAAAACGTGTGTTTTGAAATCATCCGCTCATTTATTCTGCCAGATCGCTTTTACGTTATCAGTGCTGAGGAAATTAAGCCTCCACAGGACAGTTTCTCACTGGAGGCGCCCACACTCGCGCTCTCTCCCGCAGAAGGATGCAGATGGGCCTGGATAGAGACATTATGCATTCTGATGGCGAAGCAGCCATCTTTCATGAGCTGCCCTGGAGCAAAGTGGGAAGAGTCCTGTTTTAAGTTTTTAATGTCTTTTTAATTAAAAGTGTCAAGCCGGAGCTCCTGAGTTTCACTGAGAGAACCGAATTCTTCTCTGTTCTCTTTGAAACGAAAGCCAATTCACGGAGCCATTTATATTTCTCAGCCTTTGTTTCTGTTTTCCTTGTTTCTAGTTTTCCTATTTTTGGCAGATTTCAAGGTGAAACTCGGTTGTTATTTGCTAACTTTCAGGTTTGCAACTGAAGTTATCTTGGAACAAAAACAGATAGACACCTGTGTCCATCAGTGGGGGTCATGGTAATGCTGCATACTAGCATCAAACTCCCCTGGTGATCAGCCAGAAGCATTTACTTCTCACACCATGTCTGTGGACGTGGGTGCTTGCTCACTTAGAAGAATCTTGATTAGGCAGCGACCTGCTGTAGCTCTGGTCCTTGGGACTCCCATCTTCCTGGTACCTGTGGTCTGGGCATGCTCTTCTTACAGAGATGGCAGAAATCGAGAGAGCAAACTGAACTGTACAAGGCCTCTCTCTTATTGCCTAGTCCCAGAACTGAAGACTACTGTCACCATTGCTTTGCTCCATTGACCAAAGCAAGCCTCTTAGCCAAACACAAAGTCAGAGGGCAAGGAAATGTACTGTAATTGTTACATGGAGCAAACTACAGAATTACATAACAAAGGGTATGGATAGAGGGAGAGGTGAAGAATGGGGCTTACACACTACAACCTATACAATCTCCCACGCTGCTTGCTTTGTATTCCTGGGATTTCTATAATTCAAAGGTACCTAGCTTCACATTTCTGATACCAATAGGCATTCTGATACATGTAACATCATGGGTAGTGCATAGTTCATCTCACACATGCTGAAAAGGAATCTACTTAACACCTGGAGCTCAATGTATTTCCATTTTTTCATAGTTATAAATAATGAGACATTATAGAAATTCATGTCATGCTAATTACAGAATCATTTCAGATGCTCAATATTATGGATTTTTCCTTGCTTGGTAATAAAGCCTTTCAGAGATGGTCAGATCACATTGGAGAGAATTGCTGAATGTAAATAGGGGTGAATAATTCAAACACCAGTCATGAACCTATTGAGAAATAAGTTCAAAATAGGCCATCCAAAGAATTATTTTGTGTTCTCACAGTATTAAAATCCACTACTTTTCAACAACACTTCCGGGTTATAAAACAAAAATTAATTGAAGTAC
The DNA here is from genome assembly GCA_963924515.1 of Vespertilio murinus. NCBI lineage: Eukaryota > Metazoa > Chordata > Mammalia > Chiroptera > Vespertilionidae > Vespertilio > Vespertilio murinus. Next base: position 22,004,559 of record OZ004717.1, read on the forward strand.
CACATGGGAAAAAAATTTATATATTTTTGAAAAAGAGCAGGAAGATAACATTAAAGGTAAAGCACGTTGATTGTCTTACCCCAATACCTCCCTTCCTATTCCCAGTGTCTAAAGTTTTACCCTTAGAGTTACCCTTTGGGCAAAGAGTTCATTGACTTTTAAAACATTAACCATATATCAGTTTATTCTATCTTCCCAATTTATGCATCGAAGATTAAAAAAACAAACAAACAGTAATCAAAACATCAGTCTCCAAAAAGACCAACCTTTTTCATTATCTTTCACTTTAGTTACCTTTGTTTTATCCTCCTTATCCCAGACTGGGCTATGGTCTTGCCTTGTACAACCAAAGATCTCATTAAAAATAACACTACACAAAAGAGATATTTTCCCTTAATAAAGTGCTCCTTTCTTAGACTTGTACCTCATGGGATTTCCGTGAGGACTGAGTGAACTGACACATGCGCACCACTGAGGAGAGTGCCAGACACAAAGAAATTATTCCTAATAATATTTTGTTATAACATCTGCACTTCTGAATTGCATTTATTTTATGGTTGTCTGTCTTTTGCTGTTAGATAGAAACTTTTTATATGCCTAGAAATAAATATTTATGGCAAATACCATATGCTGCATATTTACTAATGAAAAGAGTTTGTTTAGTATTCATTATGTGTCTGAATCATGTAAGGCATTGAGTATGCACAAATAACAATTAGTTAACATCTGCCCTAGAGAGGAGCATAGTTTACGAGCAAAGGCACTTTCTAGGAATTGTAAACTATAATATGAAAATGGGTAGAATAGAGGAATATAAGAGTAATATGGGGCAACCAGAAGCAAGAAAGATAATGAAATGATCCCACAGCTTTGGCTTGGATGGCAGGAACATTGTTAAGCAATTAAGAAAATGAGTTAGAGCAGTGTGTTTCTCCAATTTATCGTGAATCAGAATTACCTGGAAGGGATTTTAAAACACACATTGCTGGGCCCTTTGCCCAGAGATTCCTAATTTAATTGGTCTGGGATGAGCCTGAGAATTTGTACTTCTGGCGGGTTTCCAGATAATGCTGCTGATGGTCTAGGGAACACACTTTGAGAGTCAGGAAGGAATGGGGAGAGAACACTATACATGAAATCAGTTCTTGGAACCCTGTCATCATACAGGGAATAAAGAAATGCGTATACTGAAAAAGGTGTAGAAGGGCCCTATCCTACAATGTGCTTCACATTCATTTTCATGTGTTCATCTCCAGCAAAGTTGTGCCATAGGTTTATTAGGCAGGGTAGTGTCTAGGCAATAAAATTAACTATGAACTCTCAGTGTTGAAGATACATACACACACACGCACACACACACACACACACACACACGTGATTTATTTTCATTTATGCACATATCCTGTATTAGTAGATGGGGCTCTGCTCTGCTTTGCATAGTACTTAGGGACTGGGGTAGATGCTCTGGATCATCACTCATAGTGCTTAGACTCAGGGGTGGGCAAACTTTTTGACTCGAGGGCCACAATGGGTTCTTAAACTGGACCGGAAGGCCGGAACAAAAGCAACCTGACCATGCTGGCACTCTCATCCTGGGCTTCTGGTGAAGGAGCGGAGGGGAGAGCAAGAGAACCCTCCGCTCTTTCTGCTCCGAGGGCCGGATAGAACAGCCAAACGTAGCTTGCCCACAGCTGGCTTAGATACTTGCCCCCCTTGGTGGTTGGGACTTTTGTGTTGTTAGATAGAAATGTTGTGATATGCCTAGAAATATTCAGAGATGATTAGATCACATTGGGGAGAATAGCTGAATGTAAATAGGGGTCAATAATTCAAACACCAGTCATGAACCTATTGAGAATAAATATAAGATAGGAAATCCATGGTCTGTGAGCAATCCATGATCTGCTAACAGTTAAATTTAGCCGAAACCGGTTTGTCTCAGTTGTAGAGCATCGGTCTACGGACTGAAAGGTCCCGGGTTCGATTCTGGTCAAGGGCAAGTACATTGGTTGCAGGCACATCCCTGGAAGGGGGTGTGCAAGAGGCAGCTGGTCGATGTTTCTCTCTCATCGACGTTTCTAGCTCTCTATCTCTCTCCCTTCCTCTCTGTAAAATATCAATAAAATATATTTAAAAAACAACAACAGTTAAATGGAGCTGGCATGCAAAGATTGAGCAAAGCTGGGATTGTAAGCCTGGCCTACTTGCAGGAGCATGGGACTACACTGAAGAGCCATTTTAGCTCTAGAAGTTGGTTGGATTGAATTTACTTAAATTAAACCTGGACCTTCATGGGCCCCTGTCTTAGGCTAGATTCCCAGGAAATAAACTCTGAAATGTTTTGTTCAGAAAGTTTATTGGAGAGTATTCTCAGTATCAATATGTGGAGTGACTGACAACAGTGGGACTAGGAAGAGGGTGTGGTTATGAGTCTGGAGCTGAGATGAAAGCCTACATCTAGCTGGGCTGCTTGGCTCAGAAGCGGGTGGGAGAGCTCAGTAGTTCATCACCATCATGTAAAACAGTAGTGCCTGTGGGAGAGAATGTGGGCTGTGCTTTGACTGGCTGAGTATTTGGACAGAGACACATTGGCATTTGTCATGGATCTTACTGATAAAAAAGTAATTGAGTATTAGTATCATCTGGAGGAAGCTTTTGAAGTTTCAATTGAGGCTCTGTTCCATAAATCAATCTTATGTTTCAGATTTGAGTTTTGTGTTTCATTCTGAGCAACACTTTGTTCAGATGGCCATTGAGAAACAGAATCCCACATAGAAGAGGCTGACTGGGATAATGAAGGGGTCTGTAAAACACTGCCAATGAAGCCGTAGAGCCCAGAAATAGACACAACTTGAGGAAACCTGATCAAAACCTCAAATGTTGAGACTGTCCTGTGAGAGAGGATATTGACTCAGTCTGGCTCACTTTCATAAAAGTTCGTAGCTAAATGTATAATCTCCAGTAGCTTAGGGAGAGTATCTATCACAATTGCCTTGTATTACCAGAGTCCAGCATAGTACTAGTCACAAAGTAGGTGCTCAATAAATATTTGATTAAATAACAAACTGAATGTTAAGTGGGTTCAGATTTTACCTCTAAAACAATGAGGCTGCCTTACAAACTAAATCAAGACCTCCTTATTAAGGGGGCCCAGATGTAGGTAGGATGACTTTCTCTCAGCAAGAGATATTATATTATATGATCAAATTCCTGCTTTGGGTAGGAAGTTGGATTTTTATGGCTTCTTTCAATTTTGAGATACTAATATTTTAAGGATAGAAAATGACTATTCTTTGGGGAAAGAGCTGTCACAGGGTATGGTGGCCACTGAATACAGGAAGCTTTATACTTCCTTTTTTTTTTTTTTTTTACCGAATTCCCACAGAGATTCCAAAAACAATTTGAAGAAGTCACATTTACTCTGTGGCATTTGATTTACAACATCAACTATTAATATACCAATTCTTTCCTATACTCAAAGACAATTTCTTGGTGAAGTCCAAGGGATCTTTCAAATCTCTGGACATGTAGTGATGGAGAGTTATAACTCCAAGGATGCTTCCTGTCCTCACATACATAGAATTACAAAGTCAAATCCTTTGTACTGTAATTCAGGTTCATTGTGTAGGAGCAGAAATTATGGAGCAAGCTCTGAAGGGAAGGATATCTAAAATCAGGAATCCTTTGAGGATTTCAAGAAAACTTGTATAAATTATAAGAAAAATACATGTATAAAAATTTATAAACATGAACCTCCTAAAAACCATTTATGACTTAGAACCAGGAGATAAAGGTAGAGATTTTTAGAGGCTCCTATGCCTTCTAGGAATTCCTCTTTGAACACAGAAAGCTACTCTCATCCCTGATACCCCATATAAGGAAATAATTTATGGAGATATGATTCATTGCATTTATAAGTCCAAGGAGAAACAAATGGACCTGACTCAGAGTCAAATAGGTTGGGTAGGAACCGATGTCTCATTTATGCTACTGGATATAGTAAAGCAAGTCATGATCACAATACTTCATCATTAATGGTAGTGATTGGCACTGGGTCTTAGGAATACTTGTCTTCTTAAGTTATATTTGAAAGTCCTTCTAGGACTCACACTCTGCATAGTTGGTTGAACATTATGCCTACTTGACTTGATTAATGGGTAATGATGGACCTGCTCATTGGAAGATATGTCAAGCCAAATAAATGTATGCCTGAAACTGCTACCAAATGGTGAGTCCTTCAGGAATTTCTAGGTGCATACACCTGTTAACAGAATGAAGACTGGGAAACTATGTGAAACAGAGTGAAAAGAGCATGACTTTGGGGACAGAAAGATCTGGGTTTGAATTCATCTTCACTACCCTGTTTTCCCGAAAAAGGAGTTGTTAACTATATGATCTTAAGTCATTTCCTTACTTAAACTGAACCTCAGCTACTTCATCCATAGAATGAGGCTGAGAGTCCCTCCAAATACATAACATAATTATCTTATTTATACTGCCTAGAGCAGGGGTGGGCAAACTTTTTGACTCGAGGGCCACAATGGGTTCTTAAACTGGACCCGAGGGCCGGAACAAAGCAACCTGACCATGCTGGCACTCTCATCTTGGGCTGCTGGTGAAGGAGCGGAGGGGAGAGCAAGAGAACTCTCTGCTCTTTGGGCTCTGCGAGCCCGATAGAACTGCTGAACGGGCCGGATCCGGCCTGCGGGCCGTAGTTTGCCCATGGCTGGCCTAGAGTACTCTCTGAAGAGGAAAATTAAATAACTATGGGCCTAAGTAGATGATTGATGAGTAAGAGCTACAAAATGTAAAATTTCTAACAACAACACAGGTCCCTAAATAGGTTGAGATGGGAGATGAATGGTGTGGATGGTTACAAAGGCTTCTAGGTAAGATTAACAGGCTGAAATCGAAAATAAAACAATTTTGTCCCTTATGAAAAATATTGGGACATTCAGATTAATGATATACTGAATACTTTTATAGAGAACTGTATACTCTGCAGTCTTAGAGGGCCTAAAAACAAAATATGACAACATACAATATATTCAGAGGCAAGGAGACTGGAAGGTGGTGAAATACAATAATAAATGCTTTGGGAACCTTCAGAGATGAGGTCATTGACTGCTAAGGTTAATGGCAAAAACAGTTTCTGTGACTGTACTGCTCAGACTTAGAATATACCAAAACATACATTAAGCATTAGCATGCCTCTTTCAGATCATCTATGATTTATAGACTTCGCATGTTAGCAATATATAATCTCAGACAGATGGAATAAAATATTTCTATAATACAAACTCTGATAAGTGCTGGACAGTTCATACAAGTGATCAGAGAAAGTATATGCTGTGTAATTATCTTCAAGGAAATAATACTAGACAGAAAATACCAGACTGAAAGTTTTGGGCTGGGTTATATTATAGCAGGTAAACAAAGTACCTAATGTCTTGGATAGTATTTCCACCCTATATGTGGTTTTATACCAAAATTTACAGAGAATTATGAGTTTAGTAAAAAAGTGAGTATTGAATTTGGAAGAGGTAGTTTGTCATTGTGGCAAGGTGAAAAGGATGACCATAAAATAAATAAAAACATGTATCAGCTCTTTTAAGATAAGATCTAAGATGGTTTATTTTATTACAACAACTATCTACTGAGAAGTGACTCTGTGAACATTATTATTCTAGGAACTGAGAGGGGTGACTGTCATCTGGATGCTCACAGTATATGGAAAAATGCACAAATGAACATTAAAAATGATTCTTGAATAAAAGGCAGGCTAGAGCAGGGATATAAAGAGGAGGTAACAATAGGAGGAGGGGATAAAAAGAAATCCATATGAAATGAGATAATTTAGGATTATCCTTCGACTCCCTAAATTGGTGAGGGATAGCAAACAAAAAATAGTTTGTGATAAAAATATTACCCAGATTAAATTGCAACAACACCATCTTCCTGGTATATATCTTAAAATGATGGATAGAATGAGGTTCTGGTAGGTATTAAACATGGAAGCAGAAGTATAGGGTAGAACGAGGGATAATCCCATTTGTTATCATTCTCAGTGTCCCACTAGAACAGTCTGAGCCTCAGTCCTTAGCAACTCTGGGCTCTGTGGGCTTCAAGAGAGCACAGCAAGGTCTCCACTAAGCACAAAGCTGTGGTTGCCACTGGTTACTTTAGGATTTATATGCCAACAGGCCAGTAGTCAAGTAAGGAGCCACCATAAAAGCCAGGCCATTAACCCTGATTATTTGGGGGAAGTGGGCTGCTCCATAGAGCAGGGCAGGAAAGAATACCTTCAGCACTCAGATGACTGAATGAGGCATCACTAATTTTAAGGGGAATAACTTTGTCCTAATAAAGGCATCCCAAGCAGTGGCCAGGCTTTGTGGGAACAGGTTAGACCACAAGGCATGTCACCTGCTGCCAGAAGTGTCAGAGGAAGAGGAAAGTCTAATACCGATGACAGATGAGGGAGATGATGAGCACCAGTTATGGTCTTGGAATCTATAGCAACAAAGGAGCATGTAGTTCCAATGGGCATACTTTTGTGACCAATAAGAGTTCTGGAGAAGCTGTGCCTGGATGGACTAAACTTAGACTGAGAAAGCAAAAGGTTCTGAGCAGTGGAAAGTATAGATTACAGAGACTGTTGTTGGTATTCCATTCTGACGTCCTCCAGTTCCCAGAAGTGTTGGATCCTCATAGCTTGCAGCTGCTCCTCTCGCCAGTGAAATGCCCTCAACCTATAGGAGCAGCCTTACCCAGGAGGCTACACCCACTCTTCTGAGTGGCTTGCAACCAAGAGCTGACTATCTGGTGTACAAGGGGCTGGTCCCTGACATGGGGATAGGTCTTACTCTGTGCTGCTATTCATGTTTCAGAGCTCCCTGTTGGATGAAGCTTAAGCTGGAACCTTTCTACTCTGATGCTTTCTTCCATGTTTTTTCAAGAGCTCTGGTTCAATAAAGCATTTACACAAGAATCCCTACTTCTAGGAAGCTCAAAACAAGGTACATGCTCATACAAACATTGCAATGCTACAGAACACTGCAAGTCATCCATAGTCCTATCTTACAGTGTTTACCCCTGATGATTGTATAGTCTTCCATGTTTATTTAAATATATATAAAATGGGATCACATATGTGGCATGTGTTTATGTGTATGTGTGTACATATGCATGTAGCATATGTTTCTGTGTGTGTACATAAACAGACCCAAACGGTTGTGGTGAATATCTTTTTAAGTCACAAATACAACTACATCATCCTTCTATACATATCCTCTATAAATACACATGTCATGTACAAATACACAATTACTTATCCTATAAGCGGTGTAAGTGCTATGATAAAAGTACTTATACATACATCTTTGCACACTGATCTAATTATTTTCCTGGAATAAATTTTTAGATATGTAACTGTTAGATTAAAGCGCACATAATTTAAGGATTTTATTTTCTCCTGGAAAATTGCCTTTCAGTGAGCTATGCATATGAGACCAACAGTTTCTGAACAGCTTTGCCAACACCTGGTCAATGACAGTTTAGTGCTGAATCAATTTATACTGTATATTATTAGAAATAACAATTTATAGCAGAATTTTAGAACGGCCAATTGAATTGAATATTAAAGATTATTGACTAATTTAGCATTTCTAATTAATGCTTAAAATAAAAACTGTTGTCAAGTGCCTATATGGTTAGTACTTAAGATAACTTCACCAAAGTTTTATAATATCAAGAGATTAGTTTAATTATTATCTAGTGTAATAATGAACAAAATAGTTGTGAGACAGACTAACTTGCTTATAAAATGTGTCCCTCAAAAATGTACACACACTTTAACAGCTGGTAACTCACTTAATTTTCACTCTTTTTCAGGATTAACTGACTTAAAATAATGGATGAAGCCAGACTAAGCTTTGAACAAAGAAAATTTGTCCTAAAGTGCCACTAGACTTTTTTATGGGGCTATATAAAAGATAAAGTTTACAGTACAAAACCATCAAGAGTTGCTGAATTGAGGGTGCACAAATACTGAATAAAGTTATTCTTGATGTTTCCAATTCCATTGCTTTGCCTATCAGCAGTGCCTGGACCAGACCAGTCATCTGATTGAAAACAGACATTGGCCAAAAAGTTATTCATTTCTGTAAATTATTTTACATTTTGAAAGTGAACACTAACACTATACTAGTATGTTAATAAACACTAACTTTATAATCATTCAAAGTGTGTATACATTTTTAGGGACACCTGTATTTATAGATCTAGTTGAAGACAACATGATCTGCCTGACTTTTAAGGTCTGACTTTATGATATAGCTCACTGTCTCCCACAGGTATCGTAAATCTGAAAGTATTATAGTATGCAAATAAAGTCAACACAGAAAAAGATTAGGTGATTATTAATGAGGAGGCTGATGACATCTGAAGTACTAGCTGAAAACATTCCTATGCATTACTTCTGTGACCGGCTAAGCCTTTCCCTATCTTATCTGTTAAATATTTTTCCAAAGGTAAGCATTGCTTTGGTTGATGTTCACTGTCAAGAACAAAAATGCCACACCCTAAATAGACAAAGCCAAAAGGATAGCACTCCTAATGTGACATTAGACTAGCATGAAGAGGTAAAGAGATTTCCTTCCTTCCTTCCTTCCTTCCTTCCTTCCTTCCTTCCTTCCTTCCTTCCTTCCTTCATTCCTTCCTTCCTTCCTTCCCCATCCCAGTGGAGATTAAAGAGTTCTTTTCTTGACTGGTCATTCCAAGAAGGGGATTTGAGGAATAGAAGGTTATGTTTTTCTGTTAGTCGGCTGAGCTGCAGTCCTCATGGTTGTGTCTGCTGTGATGGGGGTGAATGACAGGGGAGTGGCATGTGGTCTCCAGGAGAGGCTGTCCTCTGTTCCTGTGGCCTGCACATGCCATAGACAAAATCCAGATGAGGGAGCTGAAATGGATAGCTGGATTGATTATGGAATATGACCAAAGAACAGAATTGGCACTAAGATGTTAAATCCAATGATCTCCTACTCCATTGGAGAAGGGGGTCAGTCTACATGACAACCAAAGAAAACAGAAATCAGTATCAGTACTCTTCAAATATATAATTAATTTCAGAAGTAAGGGGGAGACAGAGATAGAAGCATAAAATAATGAGAATCATTGAATGGCTCCCTCCTGGATGTCCGCTACTGGGGATCGAGCTCGCAACCTGGGCATGTGTCCTGACTAGGAATTGAACTACAGCTTCTTGGTTCATAGGTCGATGCTCAACCATTGAGCCACATCAGTCAGGTAGTATCGGTACTTTGGTGATATTCACCTAAGTTGCGTTTTCTATCCCTTCTTGCTCCAGCCAAACAAGAGGAGGGGATGAAAAATGGCTTTGTGAACAGACTTAAAGCGTGGCAGCTTCTCTGAACTGACTGATGAATCACCGGGTTTGCTGATAACTCAGCACTGGGTTTTCTGAAAGCCACACAGTTGCAGTTGCTGTTGTACATGAGTGGGTGCAGTGAAGTGGAGTGGACTAGGGAACAAATTATTTCACTTAAAGAAATAGCTTCACCTCTGTATGTTAGGACTTGCCTACTACCCTAATTTTAAAATATCTGATCAGTGATGGGTGCAATGTAACATCTCAACACTAAATTTTGTAAAAGTGAAGCAATCCCATGTTACTTCATGCAGAACATTGAAGTAGGTGACTGGGGAGTGATTCAAGATCTGAGTCAAATCTTCATTATGCTATGTGAATTTCCTTTTACAATTAGCTTTAAGATCCAAATGCTAGCTTTCAGGTTTTTGTTGTTTTTCTTTGATTTTTGCAATAGTTTCATTAGTGTAACAATTGTTCTATTGTGTTGTATGCTTTCTGTAACCACAGGGGCTCTAAATCTTAAAGCAGTGATTGGGACAGAACTTTATTTGATAAGCATCAGCTAAAACCATTCTTTACCCAGAATACAATATTTGAACAAAGACAAGAAGTTTCATAACCTTCCACTTCACAGCATATATATTTGACACTATTTATAGATAAGGTTGAAAAATAGAACTTCTGTCTAAAGAGAGGGAGTTTGGCTTATCAAATTTACAGACTAGTGTTGATAAATAACATTCCCAGGTCACCTAACACTTGTGAGAAAAGGCATTGATGTCCATGAGTTTTTACAAGTCTGAATTCATTGTAAAATTTGGATGTGAGAGATATCCAAGCCCAAAATAGTATTCATCAGGGGGGAAAAAAATAAATCCCTTGTTTTGGCAAAGAGGAATAACGGGTGAAAAGTGGATGGTTAGATGGTATTCTCTATGTTTGCATGATATAATAATCCAAAAGAAATAAATAAATAGCTATAGTAATAGTACAAAGGCTTGGTCTTTATTTTGCATTGCCTGGTATAAGGGGAAATCATCATTGTTGTCAACTTCTATGCATAAGCAAGAATGGAGCAAACACTCTTCTCTTGGCTTTTATGGGCTTAATGTCCCAATGAGGAAAATGAAGACTCAAAAACATGTGACTATATCATGCCAGAGTAATTGATTGAATTTTCAAACTAAGAGTACAAAGGTAACTGCTCTGGATTGGACAAGACAGGCTGTAGCATGAGGAAGAGGTTAGTGTTCATTCTGAGGTGGCTTTTGATGCGTTACATTATTTGTTCTCCTTAAGTGAGTGAGAAGCACTTTTTTCCTTTCCCTAGTCTAAGTATGCAGACAGATTTTCCGAATCAAACAGGGATAGGCGTCTTTGCCTCAGAAGATCTTTTGCAGCTTTGGTCTCAAGCCAAGACATACTTTCCAGGCCTTCAGAAGCAATTAATTCCTCCTTCCCAATTCTTTTGTAAGGATGTGAACACTCATTGAAGGAGAGAAGAGAGAGGCTGGAACAGGAAAATATCAGGGTTTTGCTTTGAAGATCTGGGCCTTGCTTGCATGCAGTGATTGAATGGAGGTACCTGTGGATGCTGCAGAGCTGGCTCTGTGCTAAGTTCTTAAAGGGCCAGTAATCTGTTGGGAAGCACACTTCTGATCTTGGCCTTCTTCCTCAGTCCATCCGTGACTTGGAGGATATAAAAAAACACATATCTGGGGTAGTTTGCAAAATGGCAAGAACAAAACCCATCATCTTATACGCCCTTCCTGGAAGACTCTACTGTGGGAGTGGATTATTATTGCTGACAAGCAAGGAGAAAGTCCTGCCCATATCTCACTTAATTAAAATTTTACCACTTTTTTAAGGCAATTTCAGAAAACCCCAGAGACGTTGGGGCTCAGATCATGAGTTCTATATGGCCAACAGCTGAATGGGAATGGCCAAAGCAGGTAGAAAAAAAGATAGAAAAAAAAGATACAGAAGTTATCAGAACACTAAAGCAAGAATCCATTTTGTATGAAGCCTCACAGGGTTACTCATAAAAGGCTTCAGAAATCTAGAGGATTTTAGACATAAATGGAGATTTAGAGGTCATATGGACTATCCCCTTTCCATTTCTTCAATCACTTCTTCCATTCATAACTGGAAACTGTAAAGAGGCAGATGTCAGCGAGATTCAGGCAATAACTAATTTATTCACAATTGCAAGGCTCCAGAAAGAATTGCTAAAACCCAAGCCATTCCTTCAGTCAGGTAGAAAGGTTTCAGAATGAAATGGAAAATCAAAGCTCTGTTTGAAGAAATTAGCTCTGAGGATTGAAAGTAAGGATGGCTTACCGTTAGTATGCGGTGATGGAGGCCAGGGAACCAGAGAGGACTTGATCTGATGTCCACAGCCCCAAGGTGGGAAATTGCACCTTATGTTTTATACATACCAGCCTCATTGGGCTCTCAACTTGTATTTTACACATTCCAACCTCGTTGGGTTCTCAACTGAGAGAAAGCTCCAGGCTGGATGAAGGAACCACTTTAACTGTGCCTGATCTTCCCCATGTTGGCTGAATGTGGTCATCTCCTTGATCCTAAATTTTGACACACTTGGAATCATCTGAGTGACTTGCTTTTGCCTTCCAGACCAATTGATCCCTGACATTGGGGCCCAGGTGCCAGGGCTGGGGGAGTCCAATATGAGGCCATATTTGAACCCAAATACTAACTTGTGACCCTTCTCCAAAAACATTACTTGAACCTATTCAACTCCCATAGGATCCAAGCCTAGAATAAATACCAACTTTTCAAATGATCATTTTGGGCTGGTGCAAATATCATTCTTAAAAATAAGAGAGAAAAGACCGATAAAAATACACAACATATTGGGAGTGGGTACTTTCTGCTCTAAAACTGAAAGTGCTCTAAAATTTAAACTCTACTAATAATTTTTAAAAATCTGGTAGTCAATTTGTGCAGCTATAATAGAACTACCATAGACTAGGTAGCTTGTAAAAAACAGAAATGTATTTTTCATAGTCCTGAGAAGTCCAAGATCAAGGCATGACAGATTTGATATCTACTGAGGCCCTTCTTCCTAGGCAGTGATCTTTTTTGGTAACCTCACAGAGCAAGGGGTGAGGGAGCTCTCTGTGGAATCTCTCTTATAAAGGAACTAACCCCATTCATAAGGGCTACACCATCATGACTTGTTCATCTCCAATAGACCCCACATCCTAATACCATCCCCTTGGAGATTAGGGGGAGTAGAAAACGGAATGGGGCATAGCCCTGAAACTTCATGATACCCAGTAGCCCCCACAATGATGAGAGTCCCTATACACTGGGGAAAGATGATAGGGTTCATGAATAAATCCCTTCATCTGTATCTTACCAAATTGTGATGCAGCTGAAATGGTCCCTGAGCTGAGCTGATGATCTATGATACAATTTGGCATTTTGTGTTTATCAGTTATTTTGGTAAAGAATACTTTGATGAATGGAAGTAAGTGGAGGCCCCCCACTTCTTTGCTATCCATGGTCATCTCATAGTGAAGTTAAGACTGAATAATAAGGCACAAAGCAACCACTTTGCATGATAAATAGAATCCAAGATGGACAAACAAGATCCTGATGCTGAAACAAACCCATCTTTTTGTTCAGATTTGCCTACAGGACTTTACAGAGGTCAATTAAGTTAAAACGAGGCTCTTACGGTGGTCCCTAATCTAATCTGACTGGTATCCTTATAAGAAGAGGGGGTGAGGATGTATGAAGAGACAGGAACATTGCACAGAGAAAAGGCCATGTGAGGACAGTGCCACAAGAAGCCAAGGAGAGAGGCCTCCAGAGAAAGGAAACCTGCCAATACCTTCATCTTAGACTTCCAGCCTCCAGGATTTTGAGAAAATCAATTTCTGTTTTTTAAGCTATCCCATCTGTGGTATTTTGTTATAGCAGCCCTAGAAAACAAATATAATTTCCAAATTCTACAGGCAGTTTTTTCAGCTTCCAATGAGCTCGTTCTCTTGAAGTGCATATATCCAAGCAGGTCTTGTGGCAGGTACATTATTCAAACCACCGCTTCTCTTAACACCTCCTAACTCCTCTTAATTGGCTAGCTACATCTTACTGGGTCAGAATCCTTTTTCTTTGTGGCATCAGGGACTCTTGATGGGGGAATATGTCTTCTCTACCCATTCCTTCCCATGAGAGGGAATGTTATGCTAAAATTTCCTTAGGTTTCCTTAGGTTTCTTCATTCCTTTTACTTCTCCCCCAAAAGTTTAGTGAGCTATTTCATTGATGATATTGGGAGGGGAACTGGATATGAGTACCTTGGCCTCTCCCTTTCCTCATTGTCATGGAGGGCAGTCTGGCCCAGTGTGTCCTCCATTATATTGGGGTGCCCTGCTTGGAGAGGCTTTGATTATCTAGTGCTGTGTGACAAACTGTCTCAAAACCTATTGCTGGGTGACAAACTGTCTCACAACCTAGTGATCTTTGAAATAACAATGATTTTATTAAGTTGATAATTCTGTGGGTCAGAAATTTGGGCAGGACACAGCAAAGAGAACCTGTATCCTCTTTTCTATAATGATTAGAGCCATTGGTTAGGTTGACTCAACTAGCTAGATTTGGCTGGGTTGGCTTGACTGGAGACACATATCTTGGTCCTTAATTCTAACCATCAATTGAGTTCCTCCATTTTTCTCCACATCCTATCTACCAAGGCCAGAATGATCAAGCTTTTTGTTGACATAGCTCTCCCTGGGCTGGGATGCCTGAACCAACAGCGCTAGCTGGATATTTCTAACTGTCCACATGGCCACTCTACAAGGTTATCTTGGACTTTCTCACACTGTGGTGGTGTCAGTAGTTGGGTTTCTAACATGGTAGTTGGCTTTCCCACAGTGAGCATTTTAAGAGACCATGGTGAAAGCTGCAAGTCTTCTTCTGACTGAATCTCTAACTGCATCACTTCTGATGTATTCTCTTGATTAAAAGTGAGTCACAGGGCCAGCCAAGATTTAACAGGTGAGGGTTGACCACACAAGGATGTTAATACCAGAAGATGATTCAAAGGTTGGGGTATCTTTTTTAGAAACTAGCTACCACCATGCTTAAGTCTTGTCCTTAAGTTGGTAATTAAGGTGCTACTGTATCTTCATTTGCCTTACCGTTTTGTTTTGTTTTAGTTTCCATTTTTTATAAAGCAGAAGCCAGGAAATGTGAGATTTTTTAATAATTGATATTCTCATACATCAGTAACAGCTATCATCTGTTCTTACAATATGGTTTATATCAGAAATATCCTAATTACAGACAACATCTAAAATTGCTCTATTTGCATGCAAATAAGAGAAAGCTTGGGGATTGGGATGTTGAGTAAACCATGCATTAGACACAAATTACCATCACATTTTAGTTAGAAATAAATTCTAAAGACAGGAAGGAGTTATGAAAACATGCTGGCAAAAAACGTCCTGGTTCCCTGCCATTCCCAAATTCAACTTTGGTCCTTTCTGTTCATGAGCCAAATGGCTGTTTGGATAAGAAGGTGTCCAGAACCTGGAGGACGTGAACCATGAGGGCTCTTGCAGGACTTACCATGCTTTGGACGTGATGAGTGTCTAGGGCCAGTACAGATGACCACTGGGGTGAATATTTGCACTAGGACCAGATCCTGAGATAGGTCATCATTGGTCTGTCATAGATGACCATCTGAAGAGAAACTGAGCAGATGAGCTGAGTCTACTCCACTAGAAAGCTTGGAGGGACCAAGGAGTGGGTAAATTTCCTCAGATGATCTGACAGGAGGCACCCAAATTTGCTGGCTACATCAATATAAGTAAACATGGCAAAAGATACCAAAATCAATGGATAGATGATAGGTTTATAAAATGTATTTGCAACACAAATGTAGGGAACAGTTTAAGATCTATAGAATAGAAAGAATATGTAGGGTTTAAAACGGACACAAAAGCATAACTCAAAAGAATGTGAACAAAGGGTGGAAATAGAAAACTTTCAGAAACAAGAAATCATCTGGTAAAATTCTTAATCTTACAATCAATATAATGAATCTGAAGGCATAAAAGCAGAAGGGAGGTATAGGAAAATTAAAAACAAAAACAAAACACATAAGAGTAAAATAAAAACTGAACAAAAATTCCCAGAATGTTAGATATAAACCTGTATTTTTAAAAATTTTAATGTATGAGTTTTTAGAAACAGATTAAATTAGATCTATTAGAGGGATCATTGGGGGAAAAGGACACAAACAAAGGGGACATCTTTAATACTTTCAACAATAAAAATAAGAAAAAAATAAAACACCTATGAATATGATTGCTTGTATAAATTTGAAAGTATATACTCCAAACTGGCTACTCTGTGAGTGAGTATGAGTGTGTGTGAGTGTATTTGTGTATGAGTATATGTGTAGGGGTATTGTTGAAAGTGCTGACATCCAGTGAATTTCCTTCTCTGTTCTTTTGTAGTGTTGTTTTTACATATTATAAGAATATATTACTCTGGCCCTGGACAGTTTGGCTCAGTGGATAGAGTGTTGGCCTGTGGACTAAAAGGTCCCAAGTTCCATTCTGGGCAAGGACATGTACCTTTGTTGCAGGTCAGTTGCAAGCTCAATCCCCAGCCCTTGTTGGGGTATGTATAGGAGGCAACCAATCAATGGGTCTCTCTCACATTGATGTTTCTATCTCTCTGAAGACTTTAAAATTACTCTAAAAGTGATATGATCTTGATGGTTTTAAATGATTACATTAAATGAGAGCTCTAACCTAGCTGACAATAAAAATAAATCTGCCTACATATAAGGTTGTTGGATTAAAATCTCCATTTTACAAGACAGAAAGTAGTTCATAGGCTTTAAAGTCACCTATGTAAGGACCCATCCTATATAATAAAGAGATAATATGCAAACTGATCATCACACCCTCACAAGATGGCTGCCTACAACCAGGTTAGCAGGAGGGTTTATGAGGGACAACCAAATGATTCAACAAGCAGGCTGTGAGGGGCAACCAGGTGGGCAAGGGAGGGTGGGGGCAGTTGGGAGCAACCAGGCAGGCAGGGGAGATGATTGGGGATGATCAGGCTAGAAGAGGAGCAGTTAGGGGTGACTAGGCTGGCAGCAGGGAGGGACAGTGAGGGGCAACTAGGCTAGTGTAAGGGGGGTAATTGAGGGAGACCAGGTCAGCAAGGTGTAGCAATTTGGGGTGACCAGGCTGGCAGAGAGTGACAGTAGGGGTGACTATGCTGCCAAGAGGAGCATTAAGGGGTTATCAGGCTGGCACAGGGGGAGGGGGCAGTTAGGAGTGACCAGGCTGGCAGGGAGAAGGCAGTTAGGGTGACCAGGCAGGCAGGTAGGTAAGCGATTAGGAGCCAGCAGTCCAGGATTCTGAGAGGGATGTCCAACTGCTGGGGATTGGGTCTAAACCAGCAGTCAGACACCCCCTCGAGGGGTCCCAAATTGGAGAGGGTACAGTCTGGGCTGAGGGAACCCCCCACCTCCATCCACAAATTTTGTGCACCTGGCCTCTAGTAGATAATAAGGAGCCCAGGGGAATTTGAGTCCATACCTGCTGGAATTCTAGGCCCAGCCTGCACAGTTCTCCACATGCACCAACCTTCAGTGGAAAACCAAGAGAAAACTGGCAAAGCAACTCATAAATCCACCAACCCAGCAGGTCAAAGAACAGAAGACTGAGAGGCAAGGAAGGCCGAGGGCTTACATTTGTGTTTTGGGGGTGCATGTGGATTGGGGGTGAGGTTTTCATGTCGGATAAGTATATGGAAGAGACAAGAGGAAATTGACTTGGGGAAATCTAATTGGCTTGGGAGTGAGAACTGTGGGTGACTTAAAAACTGCGGTGGCTTCCAACTAGCAATTTGCACTTCGTCCTACCTTTATTTCTTGTCCAAGGGGAGGAAAAAAAAAACCCTTGAAGAACAGGAGTAGGAGGGAGAAGAAAGGAAGAGCTGGTGGGAGGTTGAGCCAAGGTTGGTTTCCTTCCTGACTTCACCCACGTTCTCCCACTCTTCCTGTCTGCACCCAGCTGCTGCCCAGGCAGAGGATGTTAGGGAGAGCTGGTTTCAAGAAGGAAACTGTTAGGGAGAGCTGGTTTCAGGAGGCTTAAGATGGAGCACAAGCTAGGAGGTCACTCTTAGGTAATGTGTGATAAGCTTTCCTGGAGAGCATGTGCCCCTTCCTTGCTATCTCATTGAGTTATATCTCATTGGGCAACAAGAGCCTCCTATGTGGTAGATATTCCTTAAAGGGTAAGTGAATGAATGACAATATAATCATATTTGCCTTGCAGGATATGGATGTTAGTAACCGTAGTTCTCTTACTCACCAAACACCAACTGGGTGTGTCCAACAATTCAAATATATTCTGACACTAACTACCTGGGGTCAACATTAGACTCCACAAACTCAAGGGCTCATTTCCAAAGACTTCCCACTTCTGGTGCTAGTTTCAAGGATTGGATACTAGGTTACCTGTACTAATATCTGACTTGGCTATAGATTCAGGGGTTTCCACATCCTTACATTTAATACTTCCCTACAAGGACTTACAGAATGCTGGGAAGCACTTTATTCATTTAAAAACATATATTTTAATTTATTTAAAAGAGAAAGGGAGAGAGATAGAGAGATAGAAACATTAATGATGAGAGAGAATCATTGATTGGCTGCCTCCTTCACACCCCCTACTGGAGAGGGCCATATAGCCTGCAAATTGAGCTTGTGTCCTTGCCTGGAATCAAACCTGGGATGCTTTAGTCAGCAGGCTGACACTCTGGCTAGGACAACACTTTATATATTGCTATAGTGGTCCAGTGTATGAAATTCATGCATGTGGGAGTTGTCCCTCAGCCTGGTCTGCACCCTCTCCAATCTGGGACCCCTCAAGGGATGTCCAACTGCCGATTTAAGTCCAATCCTGTGACAGTTGGAGATCCCTCTTGCAATCCAGGACTGCTGACTCCTAACCACTCACTTGCCTGCCTGCCTGATTACCCCTAACGACTGCCTGCCATCCTCCTCACCCCCAACTTCCCCTCCTTGCCAGCTTGATTGCCCCCAACTGCCCCCTGACTGGCCTGATCACCACCAACTACCCTCCCCTCCTGGCCTGATCACCCCTAACCACCTCTGCCTCAGCCTTGCCACCATGGCTTTGCCCAGAAGGACTTCTGGAAGGTCTCCCAGTCTAATTAGCATATTACCCTTTTATTAGTATAGATTATCCATATATGATAAAGGATAGAACTCAGGAAGAGATATAAAGGGCATAGAATGAGTGGAGGGGTGCAGATCTTCTATGCCCATTAACCTGGATGCTCTCTGAATCTCACTGTTGGAAGAGTTTATATAGAGGTTTCATTAAGTAGACTTGGTTGATCAAATCACTAGCCATTGGTGATTGAGCTCAATCTCCAGCCCCTTTAAACTCCCCAGAGATCATGGGATGGGGCTGAAATTTCCAACCTTCTAATCATCCTTGGTCTTTTGGAGGCTCATCCCCCATCTCTGAGGTCTCTAGGGTCACTGAAGAGTCCCCTTTTGAACATAACTCAGGTATGGGTGAGAGAGGGTTGTTATTAATATCTAAACACACTTTCCTCAGGAAATGTCATGGGTTTTAAGAACTCTGTGCCAGGAACTGGGGACAAAGAGAAAATAAAGATTTCCCATTATATCATATGTTGATATTAAAAATTGAACTTTTTTGGAGGGGGTCTTTTCTTTGTTACATTGGAATAAGTCATTTGTTTCATTCTAGGGGTAATCTGATATATCCCCCCCCAAAAAAAACCCCAGGAATTATTGTTCTGAATAAATCTCTCTAATTTAAAGGAAAAGGCCAATATCCCCTCTATTAGTTTCCTAGGGCTGATAGAACTAAGTACCACAATTGGGCAGCTTTAACAATAAACATTTATTGTTTCAAAGTTCTAAAGGCCAAAAGTCCAAAATCCAGGGTTGGTTCCTCTGGGAGCTGGGGAGTGTGTGTGGGGGGATCTTTTCCAGGCCTTTCTTCACCTCTTCCATGGCCCTGTTCTTTGTCTCTTCCCATTGTCCTTGTCTTCCCTCCCTGTGTATTGCTGTGTCTAAGTTTCCTCTTTTTATATGGATGCTAAGCATACTGGAGAGCCCACATTAATGAGCTCACTTTTACTCTATTAGTTCTATTAGGAAAAAAAGACTATCTCCAAATTGAATGATATTGGGTGTTACAGCTTTAACATATAAAATTTGGGGGGACATAATTCAACTGATAATAGCCTGTTTGCTCATGGTTTGGCTTTTAAGGAGAGATCAACACTTCTGAATTAGTCACTAAGGGCTATTATGAGAGATGTTGTGTGGAGCCATAAATAGGGCTTGTTATAGACTAAATGTTATATCAATGTAGAGTGTGGATAGTGTAAGAAGAAAACACCATAAATTATCTCTTTCACTGCCAAATTCCCAGTAGGACTGCCTTGTTATCCTATTCTTGGCTCTGCACCCCTTTTATCTGACTACACAATTTGAGAATTCATCCTATACATCTCTATTATTCATAGAGTTCGATGCTCATGTTTTCCATCAATTTTCAGGATGTGTTGAAACAATGTAATCTTCAATGATGTATTTCCCAAATTCAGATATTTTCCAATCTGAAACGGAGATTTGTTTGGTTCTATTTCCCTGTTGTGTTTAGAAACAATGGTCTATTCTAGCCAATGCCCAGATCAGCCAAATAAGAATTCCTGAGGTTCCAACCCTGATTTTTTAAGCTCCCATGTGATTTATACAACAGTTAAAAACCACCAATTTAGAAACGCAACATGAAAAATAGCAAGATGAATACTGGCTTGGATATTCCAAGTACAAAATGCATATGCCTTTTCCAGAAGCAAACATTATATCCCCAACAGTGTAGTCTAAATGCATACAATGACAAGGAAATATTTTTCTTATTGCAAAGTAATGTAAAAAAATTATCCCTGCCCACCATGGGTATAACATCTTACCTCATTATGATAAAATTCCACATTCAGTTTGTCGATTGGATTCCTAACTACAGACTGTCCATTGCTGGCTTTGGGTACCAAGTTCAGAAGTAGCTATGCTGAGTTCTACATTTAGGTACACAAAAGGTTTTCTGGGGTTATAAAATTAAAAATATTTTCATTACTCTTTTCAGCTTTTCAAAATTTACTTTTGAATCAAGTTACACATTTACATAATTTACAGGGCTAAATTGCTACAGAAGTATTTACTTAAAAAATATCTCCTTAATACACCTCATCTCATTTTTTTGTCCCATAGAAAAACATTTTTTAATGTCATTTTAAATTTTATTTTGTTAATCCTCACCCAAGAACATTCTTTCATTCACGTTTTGAGAGAGTGGGAAGGAGGAGAGACAGAGAGAGAAATATAGAAATGAGAGAGACACATTGATTGGTTGCCTCAGGCCTTTGAATGGACTCAAACCCTGGAACTTTCAGTCTGTAGGCCAATCACTCTGTTCACCAAGCCAAACAGGCTAGGGCCAGAAAATTTTTTTTTAACATTTGCTGCTGAGTGCCACTTTGTAAACGTCAGCTCCTTTTGTTGTCTTGCCCTTTCTTAAATGATCCCTGGTGTCCGTATGAGATGATGGGTTCATCATGTTAAGTAAATTATACCAAATTTTGATCATAGTTTTTATTCATTGGGATGCATTGATGTTATTGTGGATGTTCTTATATAAACTTTAGTTTTCCTTTTATCTTCCCATTTTCCTTTTAACTTGTGCTTTCTTTAAAAAATTATTGAGGTAAAATTAACCATTTTTAAGTTTACAGTTCAATGGCATATAGTACATTCGCAGGGTTGTGTAGCCATTACCACTATCTAGTTCCAAAACATTTTCATCATCCTAAAAGGAAACCTCTTACCCACTAAGCAGTCTCATTGCTCTTTGGTAAGACCAAATACTTACTGTATTGATGTCTATGTCTATGTAACAAATGACTGAAACATAGCAGCTTAAATCAGTAATCATTATTATCTCATAGCTCCTGGGGGTCAGAATCCCGGATACAACTTAGACTTCAGCTCAGGGCTTCTCACAGGTTAATCATAGTGTCAGGGGCTAAAGTCATGTCAGTTTCCAAGCTCACTCACATGGCTGTTGGGAAGACTCAATTCCCTGCAGGCTGTTGGTATGAGGGCCCTCAATTCCTTGCTGGTTTTTGGCTTGAGGGCAGCCTCAGTTCCTCACCATGTGAGGCTCTCCAGAGAGAAGCTCACATCAGAACAGGTGGCAAGCAAGTGAAAAAATAATGTAAGGCTCTGAGAAAGCGAGAGAGAGATTGTGATGGAGAAATAGAGATAGAGAGAGGGGATGGGAAGAGAGAGAGAGAGAAACAGGGAAGCAGAAATAGGGAGACGCAGAGAGATCCAGCAAGATGAAAGTCAGAGTCTTTTGTAAACAATCTTGGGAGTGACATCCCATCACTTTTTCTGTATTCTATTTGTTAGAAGCAATTATTATGCCCAGCCCACACTCAAAGGGAGAGGCGTATTCAAGGCCGTGAATGACCACATGTCAAGAGTTAGGGATAATTGAGGATCATCTCAGAGGTGGACTGCCATGCTTTGGCATAGGTTTCTCAAAAAAATTTTCTGTTTAAAAATGGTGGCAATTTAAGGACCTGTTATCCAATTTCAAGCAATCTTTGGTAATTAGAGGGTGATTTTGCTTGTCCCACTGCACATCTAAAATAATTTACATTAATTTAGAGGAGAAAAATTTATACAGGCAAAACTCATAACAATTAAGATGGAACAAAACAATTTTTTGAATATATGAGCCTTACATATGAAAAAGGAAGGCAGGGTTAAATAATTATTATCATCCTATATATATGTATGTATATATATATATATATATATATATATTCATAAATTTATATCCTATATATTAGGTATGAAGCAAAATTATATTGTTAAGTAAGTAAGAAAGCAAAAGATTAATGTTAGCTTTCACTATTAAGAGGCAGGTAGAAAACTTTTTAAAGACCTTACTTAAAGGAGAATTACCACCACAGTGAGTTAAAACCATGTTATTTGAGCAATAGGAATCAGTTGATGTTTAACATGAAGAAGCTAGTATTTTGTGAGTTTCCATAGCTGTTTCAATAACTGCCAAGAAGGGGATTCTGTGCTTTTGTGTATTCCTGGAGGCAGATGTAGAACCTCAAAGTGGAAAGACCTTCTTTGAATCTTGGGTTTTCCCTATAACTACCTGGGAAACTTAAAGCAAATTAATACTGTCAGGTTTTCATTTCCCCATGTATAAACTGGTTAATCATAGTATAGATCCCACAGAGTTGACAGAATGATAAACCAAGTAGAAGTTCAAAGATATATTTTACTAGAGGCTCAGTGAATGAAAATTGTGCATGGGTAAGGGCCCTAGCGATTGTCAGCTGCCAGCTGCTGACCTGAGCCTCCCTTTGCACCGGCCTTGGGATGGCACCACCTGCTCACCTGCTCTACCATCCTGCCATTATCCTGCTCTTGTTGAGGGCCATCAGGGCTAGCAGCGCTTCCACTGCTGCCCACTGCCAGCACTGCATCACCGACACCTGCCATCTTCCACACCATCCCCTGGTGGTCACTGCACATCAAACTCCTGGTTGGTTGAACTCCCACCCATAGGGACAATTTGCATATTAGCTTTTTATTATATAGGATTATATTTACTTGTATTTAAGTAGAGCTAAGGAATGAAAACATTGTGATGAGGGAAGGCTTTGCTTAACCCTGGGAAGAGTCATTTCAATGTAGAGAAGGAGTTGGCAAACTATGACAAGTGGGATTTCGCCCATGGGCTATTTTTATATGGACTATATCTTACTCAGTTTGGCGATTTTAACTGAATACCATAGACTGGATGGCTTAAACAAACATTTTTTGGGTCACAGTTATGGAATCCAGAAAGTTCAAGATTAAGGTGCTGCAGACCTGGTGTCTGGTGAGGGCCTGCTTCCAGGTTTGTAGATGGCCATCTTATCCTTGTTTCCTCACATGGATAAGAGACAGAAGATATAAGATTTCTTGTGTCTCTTATTATTCAGGAGGACTTCACCTTCATGACCAAATTACTTTTCAAAGGTCATATCGCCAAATACCATTGCATTGGAGGGTAGGATTTTGACGTATGGATTTTGGGCAGACACAAGCATTCAATCTATAACAGATCGTGAGTGAAGAAACCAGAGGAGGAGAATAAAGAGGAGGAGGAGAAATGGATACTCTGTGTGGCTCACAAAGTAAAAAAATATTTAATATTAAATTAAAATATTTAATATTTGTCCAAAAAAAACCATTTTCAAACTTCTGAAAATCTTTCTCAAAACGGGATGTATCCTAGGAGAGTGAGTTTCTGTCCTTAATAATTTCTCATAGATAGTTAAGATAGAACTAGAGTGCTTCTTCAATGAAGTTATAGAAATGATTCAAACTCAAGAGGATAATAAATACCTCTGAAGTCTCTCTTAGCCATAAGATTCTATCAATTTTTGGCTGCTTATTCCATATTTTGACAGCTCTGGTTTTTGGAGAATTCTTTTTTATATTGAACAAAGTGTTTCTTTTTGAAGTTTACCCATGGCTACTCTCCTTCCTGCCCTTTGTTCTTTATTGCTCTGTGTCTTAGAGTGGTTGTCAGTATTTGGAGAATTGAGGCCTAGGCCATTGCTGAAAACTTGACACTAGATTAGTTCATATTTTATTGCAAAGTGTTGGAGATCCATAGTAGTGATAATAGTGAAGGGACAGTGAAGATAAGAAGACACTCTTCCTGTTCATAGCAAGAAAAGTAAATTAAGAAAGGCAATAAAAATAACTTTAGAAAGGCAGTTTAGATTTTCTGCCTGACCGATGGCATCAAGACAAATTATAATAACACAGTTATTATTTATCTATTTGAACTATATATATATATATATATATATATATATATATAATGATAAAAATGTATGTATCTCATTTAATCATCACAAACACTCTATGAGGTACCAATTATCATCACAACAGTAACTAAATATAACAATAAATCCTCATAAAATCTGATTGATATTATTATCCCCATTTTACAAATAGAAAAATGAAGCTTAGAAACATTAAGAAACTTGTCTGAAGTCAAGTGAGAAAGTAAGAAGCAGGCTCCAGACTCAAGTCTAGATTTGCCCAACTTCAAAGCTTGTTATCCTACCCACCATACTACCCAACATATGGCACCTTTTATTGGTAGTAGTTACATGTAATGTGAATATCACTGCTATAAAACCTCAACCTTCCTCCACCTAAAAAAATAATCATAAAATAATAATAATAAAATAATAATAATAATAATAATAATAATATAGCCTAGCCAGCATAGCTCAGTGGTTGAACTTCAACCTATGAACTAGAAGGTCACAGTTAGATTTCTGATCAGAGCACATGCCTGAATTGCAGGCTTGATCCCTTACAGGGGGTGTGCAGGTGGTGGCCAATCAATGGTTCTCTCTCATCATTGATGTTTCCATCTCTTCTTTTTCCCTCTCCCTTCCTTTCTGAAATCAATAAAAAATATTTTTGAAAAGTTTTAAAAAATAATAATATAAAATCCAATTGTGTAATTTTACATATTCCCCCCATTTGCATTATAGGAAGAAGCAGTGTCCCTTACACGTTATCTTCTCTGTGTGCCAGAAGTACAATGGGTATTTTTAAATATTTATTTTGGTTATCCAGCACCACATGTAGAGCAAAATGAGTTGATATACAACCCGGAATTCTTCCCCTGCTTTGTTTGGCCAAAAAACAATGGTTTTCTGGTCTCCAGACAAGTGCAATGAATATTTTTAAAAGAAAATATTATTCTGGAGCTACCTGAATCTATTATATGTGGTAAGTTTCCACATTCCTTTCTGTATGTTTTTCTACTTCTCCAAGAATTTGGTGCCTCTGCATTTGTTTTGTTTCTCGGAAGGAAGTCTCTCTGCCTTTTTTTCATTTATTTTAAAAAGCAACAAGATTTAAAGATGTTGGTAATCATGTGGACTGGGGATGATCGTTAGTTCATCCAAAAAGATGAATCTTCCAGGATTCTCATGTGTACAACCAGGAAAATGACTAATATAAAGTGTGCACACAGCAGTAACTCCTCCTCCTCTCCCCTCTTTTCCCCTTTTATAACCAAGAGATTTGAGTTTGGCCAGAGAGAAAGAGAAATTCCTGTTTCTTGGTTTGGGCTTAGGGTCATGGAGAGAGGTTGAGATAGAGGTGATTTTTAACTTTCCAAGGGTTGGTGTGCAGATACAAAGGATAGAAGCTCAGTGGGAGCATTTCTCCAGCAATGAATGCATCATTGGATGTTCGCTGTAGTCCTGAGATAAACTAGGGTCTGAGCAGTCAGGGGGGATTAGCTACTTAACACTGGCTTTCCCCAAAGCTTGATTCCTAAGGTGACTCTAATGATGCTGAGTTCCAAAGGTGGCCCTGAGAAGATGCTGCCTTCAGTTCCAGGAAGTTCTGGGCTCTGGGTGGCAGAGCCAACTGGGCTCACGTCTGCATACTTTGGCTTGAGGATGGGGAAAGGCTTGATGGACAGAACAAAAAAAGCCATGGGAACTGATGGAAGTGTAAGCAGATTGAAGTTACCAAAGAAAAAGGGTGTCCCACACAGGCAAGCAACCACAGAAACACCAAAGAAAATTTTGATCACCATTGTTTAATTTAGTTACTAATCCTCATGCTAAGCTGGGCTAGGGCATATCGTATTATTTATTTATTTTTAAAAATAAAACAGAAGATTTATAACACACCATCTTTCTGATGGACTCATTTTTACATGCCTATAAGTGACAATGGCACTCCTTTATGATTCAATGCATATCTTGTATGTACCTCTGCCTTGGAGGAACTAATATTATTTAATGACATGTGGGGCCCCTAGCAAATGAGCCCTGAAACATTGCTGGAGGCAAACGTGACAAAACTGAAGCTGTTCTACTTTGGGTACATCAGGAGAAGGCAGGGTTCTTTAGAAAAGACAAAAATGCTGAGAGAATAGAAGGCAGCTGGGAAAGAAGAAGACTAAATTAGATGCTGGAGTGACTGACTCCATAAACAAAGCCATATGGTATGAGTCTCAAGGAGCTGACCAGGACTGTGGAGGATAGGACATTGTAGACATCCTTCATTTTTAAGGTCACCAGGAGTTGGAACAGACTCAAAGGTTCATACCACACATGAAGAAGATCACAAGGCAATATGCTCTCAAGTATCAAAATGTGAATTGTGACAAAGATTTTGATAAATAGGAGAGCTCATGTGAGTGAAACATTGGCCCCCAACATGGGGATAAAATTGAGGTTTGCCATGACCAGTTCTTCCAATGTCACCACCCTTCTTTCTAATCCCACATGTCCCAGGGCTTTGCCTCTGAGTTATAATTCAGTTAGGAGATTATTGAGCTGCCAATTGCTTCAGCCTCTCAAGGTATCCTGTTCAATCTATTTTCTCTTTCTCACAAAGCCTTCGTTTTCTTCCCCAGACCACTTTGCTTTGTTAACATTTTAAAAAGATATTTTTATTGATATTTTTCTTTTCTTTCTTTCTTCTTCTTCTTTTTTGAGAGAGAGAGAGAGAGAGAGAGAGAGAGAGAGAGAGAGAGAGAGAGAGAGGAGAGAAACACTGATTTGTTGTTCCACTTATTTATGCATTCATTTGTTCCTTCTTGTATGTCCCTGACTGGGGATGAAACCCAAAACCTTGGCATATCAGGATGGCCCTCTGACCAACTAAACTACCCAGCCAGGGAACATTTCTTAATCTATTAATGTAATATCCTGTTATCACCTCTATCAAACCCCTCTTAGCCTGTTCGGTTTGGAATAGTTGTGATCCGCTCAAGCACTCCATACAAATATCTGTCACTACATTTATGATATGCTACTACAATTTCCTATTTATATGTGTAAATAAACACCTCTTCCAATTATTCTGGGCCTTATTTTTCTTTGTGCATAGAAAAAAATAAATGGTTTAAAAAGGCCACACAATGAAATAAGTCCGTTTTCTGAACAGGGCTGGCTTCAGATAAACTAGCACATGATCACATAACTGACTTACGTTAAATCATCTAAGAAGCCAGGCACAAAAGGCCACATATTATATGATTGCATATATTTAAAATATCCAGAACAAGCAAATCCATAGAGACAGAAAACAGATTAGTGGTTGTGGAAGGCTGAGGGAAGAGGGAAATGGGAATGATTGCTTAATGAGTATGGGGTTTCCATTTGGGGTGATGAAAAATTCTGTAATTGTATCGTAGTGAGGGCTACACAGATTGCCAGTGTTCTTAATGCCACTGAATTGTACACTTTAAAATAGTCACAGTGATATTTTACCACAATAAAAAATGTAAAAAGAAATGTAAACAAACTGCCCCCCGAAAAAAACCCACAAAAAACCACAAGCAGTAAACGCAATTTCCATATTTCCATGTGTGTTCCTAAGACTTCTGATTAGAATGTCCTAACTTCCTTTGTCTCCAAAAATACCGAAATTTTGATGTTTTAAGATGCTCTGAGATGAATTCATAACCTACAGACTCTTCACTATAATATTCTTCTATATCAAAGTCCCTATGATGGGGAAAAAAAAGAAGAGAGAAGATTTTCACATAAGAAAATGGGATTAAAGTAGTCAGAACCAGGTAAAAGCATGCCTAAGGATTGTTTTTCCTCTCCTTTACATGCATAACATTTAATTTACAAAGTAATAAGAGTTGTTTGCAAAAAAAATTGGACAAGCATATAAAGTAAAAAATAAAAACTATCTTTTAAAATCTCCTTTAATGGAGACAACGCTATTTATAACCAAACTGGGATTTTGTTTTCTTTTTCTGGGCATACAAATTACATTCCCAGTCTCTCTTACAGTTAGGGCAGGACTGTGTAAGTGTGTTCTGGGCAATGGGGTGTTAGCAGAGGTAATGTAACCCACTTCCGAAGCTGGCTTGAAAATCCTGTGCAGTCATCATGCTCTCTTTCCCTTCTGCAATTACTTGGGGGTGACGGATGTGTTTGAGATTAAGTAGAGCCACAAGTAAGGAGAAACTTGGGTCCTTATGTCACTGCTTGGAAGGTGAGCTGCCCAGGAGAACCAGGCAACTTGCACAGAACGAAGTTGAATGAATGAAAATCTATGTTGTCATCCCATTAGCCTCTGAGATTTAAGGCCTGTTTGTTATTGTAGCATAACCTCTCCTATTCTGATTAGTTTACCTCCCAGTCTTACTTAACGGAGGAAACTATCCAGTTTTTAAATCAAAACATAGAATATTTCCATGCTATAGCTTCTTCTTATTTCTTTCAGATCTTGATATAGTTTGGGTAACCCACTTACTGTCAGGAAGCCATATTCTTCCTTAACAAAGAAAGGGAATTCTAGGCACTTGCTTAGGAATGAATATGTGATCTGATTATGGCAAAGGGTGATGAGAGGAAGTCTAACAGAAGGTTTCTTGGAAAGATGTTTCCTTAGGTTAAAAAATGATGGCTGTTCATCATTTGCTCAGCATTGTTAAAGTCTGGATTTGTGGTACCTCAAGTTGGTGAGTGGAATTATTGTTCAAAGTTTACATTCGCAGCCGAGGAAGAAGATGATTGTAACTATTGTTCTTTCTGACATAATTGAGCTAATACATTAGCCAACAGTAGAGACTTTCCCCCCATTAAATATTTGCCACATGAGATAATAAAACTTCCTTATTTTTTAGCTACGTTGTAATTTTTATTACTTGCAGCAGAAAGCATCCTATGACATAGTGATATTTAAGTTGTTTTCAGTGATTTTATTGCTTTAAATAGTATTGCAGCAAATATGCTTTTATATTTATCATTGATTATATCTACAATTTATTCTGTAGTTGTACTTGTAGATCAAAGGATATAAGCATCTAATTTTTGTAAATATTACCATATTTTTCTTTAAAAATATTGCCTTTTCTTGGTCTTTTAAGTTTGCCATTTTGAATATTATCAATCTACTAGAGACCCAGTGCATGAGATTTGTGCACTTGAGGGTGTGGGAGTGTCCCTCAGCCTGGCCTGTGCCCTTTTGCAGTCTGTAGCCCTTGGGGGATGTCAATCAGACATCCTTATAGCTGCCAACCTAATAGGCAAAATAATATTGGTTTGCTTTGTATTTTTTTCTTTTTTTGTTACTGTGTTAAACATGATTTCATGTGCTTAGCAACTATTTGTAGGGCTTTTATAAGTTGCCTGTCCAAATCTTTTGACCTTTTTTCATTGACATTTGTATTTTTCTTATGAATTAATAGCTACTGTGAATAAAAATAGGGCTGTTAACCATTGCATTGTAAACATGTCCTTCGAGTTTGCTATTTATCTTTGACTTTGCTTATGACATCTGTTTCTACATAAGGATTTAACATTTTTATCTCATCACTTTCATCACCCTTAAATTGAATGCCTCCCAGTTTTCATATCTTAAAATCCCAGATGTTGTTCCTCTCAGTGGTATTTTCAAGGACCAAGAAATCTTTAAAGTGCAAGTAATCCCAATTTTAAATGACTGAGAAGATATTTAGAGAGCTAGGGTATACAGGCAAATATTTCATAAGTTATTTCCTATAGATAACTGATTTTCCTGTGAGGGCATCGGAACGAGAGTACTAATTCTCAAAGGGGGAACATATTTGAATAGGCAAATTTACAAAAGCCCTACAGTCACTAAGCACACAAAAACATGTTAAACTCAATAACAAAAGAAATATAAAGTAAAACAATACTATTTTGTCTATCAGGTTAACAAAATTAATTTTTTTTGTCCATTGCTTACTTTGTGCTTGGTATTATGCTAGATATCATACATGTGATTTTTCCCCCCAATTTTAATTCTCATGACAATTCTGTTAACTGGTTTTTGTTGTTACTATTTTAAGAGAAGCAATGTTAATCGCTTGCCCATGGTCACATAGCCAGCAAAGAGTAAGTCTGTGTTATGACTCCGGGTTTTCTTCTTCTTAGTTTTTCAACACTGCCCTTAATCAAGACACTATACTGTCTCTAAAAGACACACATTCTGGATAAATATGCAAAATAAATAATATTTGAATTTTCCTCTTTTATACTTCTCTTTTTGATATTCTTTTATCCTGGAACCAAGAAAACAAACAAGCAAACACACAATACCAGGCCAGTGTTGCTCAGTGGTTGAGCATTGACCCATGAACCAAGAGGTCCCTGGTTTGATTCTCAGTCAGGGCACATGCCCACCTTGCAGACTCTGTCCTCAGTAAGGGATGTGTTAGAGGCAGCTAATCAGTGATTTTCCTTTCTTATCAGTGTTTTTCTCTCCTTATCCCTCTCCCTTCCTCTCTCTCTAAAATCAATAAAAATCAATAAAAAATTTTTTAAAAAAACAATGACAAAACAGTTCTATGGGATTCAACACTAGTCTTATTTTTTAATTTACCATGATGTCTTTCCTTGAAGTTAAAAAAAATGGGACTTTTTAATTTTTTTAGCTATTTGTATCAAGCACAGTGTTTTAGACAAAACCAAATTGATCACCAACATTTCCCAGAAAACATTTCATGATGTTTGTGGGTTAGATCCATATGTTTCTGGAGACTTTGATAAATTTGATGATGACTTTGTCCCATTTATCAGCAGAGCTTGTTAGGGACTTACCTTGCTGAATCCCTCCCTGTTTGAACAGTCACTTCCTCCTGTCTCAGCGGCTGACTTTGATGTCTGGTACTGTCTGGTATTATTTTTAAGATGAGAGTGTGGGAAGAAAAGAGGAAATGTGTCTGTGTATTGCTGAACTCTCTGATCCAGGAGGACTTTTCTGCTTCTGAATGTCGAGATGCACTCTTTCAGGGCTTTTCATTTCTGCGGATGCTAATCCCAATCTGAGCCCTGTGTAATAGCCTTTTCTTGAATAAACATTCAGGAGAGACAAAAGAAAAGAACCTTTAATTCAAAGACTGAAAACCTTTGAAAAGAGGATCTGGAAAAACCCTACTAACTGAAGATCCTAATCTTAAGAACTGCCAACTTTTTTTTTTTTAATTTAGCAAAGCAGGTGGAGAGTCAGAAGTCTAGATTTCTAATCTTCTATCACTCACTCTCTGAGTAGATGTGAGCAAGCCACTTGTATGTCCCAGACATTGTTTTCTCTGCACATAAAGTGAAGAAATTGAAGAGGGTGTCTCCAAGGTGATTTCTGTTGTTCAGTCTCATTCTAAAACCCAAGAGCAGCCCTACACAAAATTGGAAAGTTTTCTGAGATTGTCTCTTTTTTTTAATTGACTGAGATAGAGACAGAGAGAGATGAAGAGAGAGAGCAACATCAATTTGTTGTTTCATTTATTTATGCATTGATCGGTTGATTCTTGTATGTGCCCTGACAGATGATTGAACCTACAACATTGGCATATCAGGACGATGCTCTAACTAACTGAGCTACCTGGCTAGGGCTCTGAGTTTGTCTTAGGTGCTCTTACCTTCTCTTTACATTCTCTGTTCTCTTCAGAGCATTCCACCCAATAAATAGCATTTTTATTTTGACCCATAAAAGTCTTAGGTCTCTGATTCTGGCTTCCTTTGTTATAGTTTTCTCAAGCATTACCTATTACCCTAAAATATTTCATATTTGTAGTCTCCTAAGGCCCTTTTCCTTGGTATGAAAATGATACATTAATCTATGCTAATCAGTTAATGGGTTACTTTTTCTTACTAACTTGCTTATAGTCTAACAAGGACTTTCAATAAATATATTTATTCCAAAGGAGTGACCCCCCAAATAAAAATTACAAGCACGTTAGTTGGACCAGTGAGAAAGGTTGAGGGTGGGGGTGGGTACTGAGTTCTTCTCAGAAATCTTCAGCAACAGCCACTTGTCTGCCCTGTAGAAGAGAACATAAATGCATTAGGTTCCTGACCTCCTTGAAGAGGCTAACTGAGCTTGACGTCCTAAATTCTGTTTGTAAAACCTGATATATTTTTTTTATTTTAACCAAGAGTTTAATATACATTGAAGGGGGAAATGAGGGCCAATGCTTCTTATGAATTCAGAGAAGCCTAAAGTCTGGTCAGATGTCAGCTGCTTTCTAAGGACCCATTAGGGAGCAGGCATAAGGGACCTGACTGAATCACCAAGGCCTCTCTCTTAAGTGTCCGATCCTTAAACTCTAGTTGTTGCTTATGGAGACACATTATTTTCCTGAAGGGAATTTCGAGTTCTCTGTGGTCATGGTTTGGGAATTTTACTTCAAGCACAGGCTTGGAATATAGAGTTGCTTAAATGAATACTTACTGATATATAATCTTTCTGGAAAAAGATACCAAAACAGTTTTCTAGTTATGCAGCTATGCAGTTATTACCTCATTATTCTGAGATATAGCAACCTTTAAAATATCAATGACATCAGTATCTTTATTTTGCAGAGAGAGAGAAACAAAGACATTTGAATGACTTATGGCACAACTTGAGTGTGGCAGAGCTCGGGTTAGAACTACATTTTAAACAATAACTAAAGCAGAAAATGCGGAAAGGACCATCCCTTTGAGGATCCCTCTTTCAACCCTTGTGACCTCACAAGCAGGTTTTGAGTGAAAGGAGAGGAAGAAGGGATGCCTGAGGATGGGGACTGGGTACAAAGGAGAGCTGGACCCAGGCAGAAGGCTGCTTTATTATATGCAAAGCAAGAATAATAACACTAACAACTCTCCTATCCTTGAAGAGTTATATGTGAAAGACCTTGGTAAACTTTAAAGTACTATGCAAAATTAGAGTTTTTGTTATTTTTATAATTCTGAGAGAATTGTAAGAAATTTACTAAGGGCTTTGAATTTATTTTTTATTTATTTTTTGTTTCTTTGCTTATAGCTTCTCAGAATCAACACTTAAATCGTCGGGCTAGTGTTCCACATAAGTCCTTTGAATATATTTTTATTGATTTCAGAGAGGAAGGGAGAGGGAGAGATGGACAGATGGGAGAGAATCATTGATTGGCTGCCTCCTGCATGCACCTTACTAGGGATTGAACACGTAACCCAGGCATGTATCCTGGACCCTTCAATCTGCAAGCTGATAATCTATCCACAGAGCCAAACCTGCCGGGGCTGAATTTAAATATTGATGAACTTTTGCCCTAATTTGAATTGACCTTTTGAAAAACTTCTTATTGATATTTTCTTCACATTTTATAAATTATAGTCATTATATATACTATATATAGTATATATAATACAGACACGTATATATAGTATATAATATAGACAGTATATATAATATAGACATTATATAATATAGACATTATATAGTCATTATATATAATGACTATATATAATGACTATATATAATGACTATATATATATATATAATACCAAAGATCAGATTATATATATATATATATATATATATATATATATATATATATATATATATATCTGGAGAAGAACAAAGGCCTGTTCAGTGCTCCAATATTTTTAGTCTTTAATTGAATCAATTCAAATTCATGACTTTACTTCTCTTTAAGAGCAAGGGAATCTTTCCAGTTTAACAATAGTTGATAAATCAGGAGAAGGAAGTCTTTTTGGGTGGAAGGTGTTAAACTTGACTTTAGATACAGAGACTATGCTGTAGTGATGTAGCTTCCACATGAAGATCCCTAATGGACTCTTGGATATTAGCAGGAGGAAGTTAGCAAGTGCTATTTATTGGGTTTTCTCTGAATGGAGATATGTGAAAACTGGCCAGTCTCCAGGACAAATTTAATATTAAAGCATTTAGTTTGGCCCTAACTGGTTTGGCTCAGTGGATAGAGCATGGACCTGCAGACTGAGGGTCCCAGATTCAATTCCCATCAAGGGCATGTACCTTGGTTGCAGGCACATCCCCAGTAGGGGGTGTGCAGGAGGCAGCTGATTGATGTTTCTATCTCACCGATGTGTTTTTAAAAAAATATATTTTATTGATTTTTTACAGAGAGGAAGGGAGAAAGATAGAGAGTTAGAGACATTGATGAGAGAGAGACATCGACCAGCTGCCTCCTGCACATCCCCCACTAGGGATGTCCCTGCAGCCAAGGTACATGCCCTTGACCAGAATCAAACCTGGGACCCTTGAGCCTGCAGGCTGACGCTCTATCCACTGAGCCAAACTGGTTTCGGCTCACCGATGTGTTTTTACTCTCCCTCTCCCTTCCTCTCTGTAAAAAATCAATTAAATATATTTTTTAAAAATCTACTGTGAATGACCCAGTTGTGCTAAGTGCTTACTATGTGCTACAACCATGCTTTGTGTTTTCTTACATTATTTCATTTCATTCTTACAATAACCTTAAGAATTTGTGCTGTTTCCCAATTTTTAGTTGAGGTGACCATGGTTTAATGAAATAAATTAATTTGCAAAATCCCGCAGACCTAGTGAGATTAGGAGTTGTAATTCAAACTCAGGTTTGTCTAAGTTGAAAACCAAAGCTTTTAATCTCTATATTATATTGCATACTGTATAATTTATGCAATAAAAATTAAAAGCATTCTCAGCAGGAAGGCTGTCCCCTTGTAATGTGTTACATGAGAAGCCCGGGGAGTCCCTGAAATGACTCCAATTTTTCAGTTACTCTGCTCTCTGGGTAGAGTTCAATATGACATCCAAAGGGAGATCTCACATTTCCTACTTATATGTTGGGTATTCATAACCTGTTCTTTAGGAAAACTCACTCTCTCTCTCTTTCTCTCTGTCTCTGTCTCTCTCTCTCAAAGAGCTAGTGTAATTGCACATGACACAGGCTTTTGTGTAGTGTTCACTTTTATCTTTCTAAGTATTGGTATATGTATTATATGAGTTTGTGTATCTCCTTGAAATAAATATAATGCTCATATTATAACTAAATGGAAATAGTTTTTGCCATGAAAGCAAAGAATGACGAATGAGACCTAGTGTGATTTGTCTATAATTGTTCTCCTCTGTGTCTGTCTTATGTCCTTTCCTTTGTTTCATTCCAAGCAAGTATAACACAGAACAAATAGTGATACTAAACCATACTAAATAATTCACCACAGTGCTTGCAGATGTTTGTGGGGTATGTATATTAAAGGTGACAATATTCTTGGTAGAATGAGAAAGACCGGGAACTTCCACATAGTTGGGAAATATGTTTTTTATTTCTTGCTTTGTTTCTCTTAAAGATTTAGCTTCTTGCCAAAACTGGCTCAGTGGATAGAGCCTCGGCTTGCGGACTGAAAGGTCCCAGGTTCGGTTCCAGTCCAGGGCATGTACCTTGGTTGCAGACACATCCCCAGTAGGGGGTGTGCAAGAGGCAGCTGGTCAATGATTCTCTCTCATCGATGTTTCTAACTCTCTGTCTCTTTCTCTTCCTCTCTGTAAAAAATCAATAATATATATTTTAAAAAAAGATTTAGCTTCTTTCCAGCTTCTGTAAGTGTATTATGGGAGGAGTCAGCATATGACTTTTCTTTTTCTTTTTTCTATTAGATATTTAGGGGTCAGATATCAAACCAAGGAGTGTAGTAGTAGGGGAGGTAGTGTGGGAAGACAATGACACTGGGGGTTCAAACCACATGTACACGCTCACACACGTGCGTGTGTGTACACACACATACACACACACACACACACACACACACACAGCCAATCACCCCCAGGAGGTAGCTGGAGGAGGGAGATTCAAAGAGTGGTAGTGTCTAGCACCACTCACTGGCCAGCAGCAATGGGCAAGTCAATCAGCTACTCACCAGCCGCCTTTGCACTTGGCTAGGATTTACAGTCAAGTCTCCTGCTCTTGGAAGCTGGGAATGCCAAGAACAAAGCAACTTGGGGTCACTAGCTAGATTATCACATTGGAGATGGAGAACCAGAATGAAGTGCAGTTTCAGAACCAAGCCAGAGGGCAGAGCTATATAGCCCACAGGTCCCACTTTCCCAGGAGCTCCTATCCTCTGTCACAATGAGTGCAAAAGATCCAAGAAACTACTTCTGACGTTGGGGTCAAATAGTTCTAGGCCCAAAGCACAGACTTTTACTCCGTGGTCTGCCTTTGGCTGCACCCTCCGTGAACAAACCTTATGAGGATATTGACTTGGACTAGCAATATCATTGATTAATGCTGGGCAACGCAGCAATGCTGTGAGAGTTGTTGAGCATGTAATACTAGTAAGTATATACAAATGAACAAACATTTATCCAACACACAATTATCTTATCAGTGAGGGTCCCAGGAAGAAACAGATGGCACGTGCTAATGGGGTAATTGAAAAAGTTGAATAGCTTACCAACAAAGGTGCAGGCAGGGGAGGAAACCCCACTACAGAAGGATGAAACACCCCATGGCTTGTAACAGTGGAACCACTGCCACCCCAAGAAAGGATGGGAGCTGAGAACAAAGCATCTACACCCACATAGCTTACATTCTACCTTAACACGACTTTCCTATTTCAGGCAACTCAGGCCCAGGAACATGAAGTTTCAGATTACCTTATTGCTTGTTTTATAAACTTCCTGAAAGATCATTCATCTCAATACCATACCACTTAGCTTTTCCTCACTTGAGTGAATGTCCCTTTCTCAGGATAACAGATAGCTCAACCATGCTTATGAAACAATTATTTATTCTTTAACTCGCCTAGAAAGGACTCATCTTGCTATATCCACCAATCCTAAACTGTGACACCATGAGCTTTGCCCAATCCTAACCAAGCCCTCACGATGAAAAAATGCACCTTACACCAGACCTTCAAAACCTCACATGTGACCTGACTTTGCTCTTCATTCTCTTGAGAGTCCTTGCTAAGAATCTGTCAAGGTGGGGATCTGTCTTATCTCCATGAATGAAAACTCAGCTTTGCTTATCAACAGATTATCTTGGTAATATTTTCACCAGCTAACTTTGACAGAGCTCCCACAGGAAGCTGGTACAAATGCTGTCAGTATAGGCAATGGCCACCCAATGGGAGCTGAGGCCTCCATAGTAGAGGAATGCAGCCTTTATTGTCCAGGTCTGGGTAGGCCTAGGACTAAACACCCAGTATTGCCCAGCACTTAGCCTCTGGCCTCCTGCAGGTGTCTCCCTGTGTGCACATCCAACTGGGAAATAGAGGCATGGGAATTCTGGGTACAGCCCTAGTTTCAGAGTAGGGTAGCAAAAGGTGAAACACAAATCTGGGGAGAAAAAGGACACTGTCCAGCACACTGACCAGAAATAAAAAATCAACACAGACTTTTAGCTGCATCCTTAAAAATGTAGGTCTGCAAAAACTGACCTAGAAAAACTGGACTTGCTACAAATACACTGAAGTAGCATTTTAAAAACTGGTTTTAAGTTCTAAAATAAGTTGAAAATCATGTGTAGTAGAATTACCCTGGAAAACCCCTAAATTACCCATAAATATAGAGTACAAAGATTCTGGGAGATAGTGCTGTACAGTAGTAATATGTATGTATAACGATAACATATGCAATATGCAATTCCACAGAAGGGCCATACTCAGCAAGTAAAGGATTCAAGTATTTTGCAACAATTTCATAATTTTGCAAAAAGTCCATATTGCCAGCACTGGCATTATTATTTTCTGCATCATATTTTAATTTTTTTTCAGTTTTGGTCAGTGTTTCTCTAAAACCTCCAAGTAATAATTAAAAAATTATCTTGAAGTAATTTCCAATTTGAAGATAAGTTTCCTGAAACCACAAAGAATAAGTGTATACCCTTTACTCAGATTCACTGATTTGGAATATTTTGCCACCTTTGCTTTTTATTTTTTCACTATGCATACAGGCACAGACACACACATACACACACACACAGTTTTACTGAATCATTTAAGAATAGATTTCATACATCGTAACTTTTTATCACCTAATATTTCAGTATACGTTTCCTAAGAACATGGGGTATTTTCTTGCATAGCCACAGTCTAGTTATCAAATTCAGGACATTTAGTATTGCTACACTGATTTAATATAATTTGTAGTCCATTCCCAGTTTCATCAATTATCCCAATAATATTCACAGTGACTTTTCTTCCAGTGCAGGATTTACTCCAGGATCACATACCTATTGCACTTAGTCATCTTGTTCCTTTAGTCTTATTTAATTTGGGATGGCTTCTTAGCTGTTTGTCTTTCCTGACCTTGATATTTTTGAAGATTATAGACCAGTGATTTTACAGAATGCCCTCTCTATAGTTTACTTAGTCCTCCCTCACAATCTGATTTTGATTATGTATTTTTGGCATATATGCTAAATAAGTGATGTCATATGCTTTTTAGGCTATCACACCTGTAGGCATATCATATCTGATTGCCCTTTATTCATGGTGTTAATTTATATCACTTGGTTAAGGGATTATTATGGTTTTTCCACTGTATAGTTTTTGTCAATTATAATTTGTAGAGGGATATTTTGGGATTAAGAACCTGTTTCTCATCAACACCATTCTTCTCCCTCAATTAATTCCTTAATTTCTTTATGGAGGAATCAGTACCAGATTCTATTCACACCATGCATAAACTCTTTCAATCTTTGGAAATTCCTTGGGGGTAGATTTGGAAAATCACTGAAACTCTTAGATTTATTTTAATTTTTGGCAAAGCTGATTAAATTCATGTAAATCAGATGTGGATCTGTCAAAGCTCTATTATAATAACCATAAAAGAGTAGTCCTAAGGGTAGATGCTACAATCAGTCACATTTGATATAGACAAAATGATTGACCAATAAATCAGATGTTCAGTGTACAGTTTACAGAAAAATGATCCTGCTGAATATAGTTTCAATAAAGTACACATAAAAATGTTTTAACTGTGCCGGATAGAAAATTCAATAATAAATTAAACTGGCCTAATGATATTTGCTCTATAAGGTGCTTGCTTGACAAAAATGTTTCAGTAGTCTTATGATTTTAAATAAAATGTTTGCTTTTATAAAGATGGAACCCAGATATTCATGGCATCAAAAAAAAAGCAAAAAGTATAGGGGGAGGCAGTAGAGTTGGTTATTTATCACATGGGCCTTGGAGTCTGGAGTCCAGGCCTTGAACTTTATTTCTGTCAGTTACTAGATGTGACCATGAGCAAGTTATTTAACCTTTGCCTCTGTTTCTCTATCTATAAAATGAGAAAATAATAATATATAATATTATATAATTGTGATGAAAATTGAAATATTTAATACATGTGAAATGCTTACAGTAGTGCTGACACATAGTTAATTTCTGTGCATTATCACCATCATCACCATCTTCATCATTTTCATCTCCATGGGAAAAAGGAAATATTTAAAGACTGAAACCTCATCTGACCTGAGACTAAATGAAAAAAAAGGAGATAATTCAGGATATTACTTATTATTCTTTGATAATGATCATAATGCCATGGCCTTTTGTAAACTGAGTGAAGTAGCACTACTAATGTTCCTTAGCATTGGTCACTAAAAAACCATCTGTAAAATGTTTAGATTATTTTACCTCAGTTAAGGTTTCATTCCTAGAAACATTATTTTTTAAAAAAATAATCACCCAAGGATATTTTCCATTGATTTCTTAGAGAGAGTGGAAGAGAGAAGGAAAGACAGAGAGAAACATCGGTGGTCAATGTGAGAAAAACACATTGATTGGTTGCTTCCTGCATGCACACTGACCAGGGCCTGGGCTAGGGGGGATCCTGCAATCAAGGTAGATGGCCTTTACCAGAATCGAACCTGGAACTCTTCTGTCTGGAGGCTGATGCTCTATATACTGAGCCAAACTGGTTAGGGCTGGAAACATCATTTTAATGCCATTACTACAATTATAGCTATCAGGCCATAAATTTTATTGTTGGCATGCCATGAGCTCAAACCAAACAATGTTTGTGTAATCCCAGAAACATTTTATGAGATATTATTATCTTCATCTTATTAAGGAAGAAACAGTTTTTGAGAGGCTACAAGATATGCTCAAGTTCATGGAGCTAAGAGGCAGAATGAGAATTTGAGCCCTGATATGAAAAACTAAGTACTGACGCACTCACTACACCATATTACTTTCTGGAAATATATTCTTTGTCTGTGGGATTGTTATCACTGCATTTTGCATTGACTTTTCTTGTAATAGATATGTGGTTCTTTAGATTTGGTGTTACAGTAAATGGTGTTCCTCTGCCAACTTCAGTAATCAGAGTTCTAGAAGGAAATATGTTGTACATGTAAGAATAATTGAACAAAATATAATAAGGAGGTTTTATACCAAAGTATGGCAGGGTTAAGGGATACAAAATAAATTTTCAAAGCTCTCTGAGATTAGGAATGACAGGAAGCTGTCCCCACCATGAGGGCAGCATGAGCAAGGGGAGGAGGCTACCAATGGAATGTAGAGAGAGCTGTTGTCACATGATGCGGGCCCTCTAATAGGTCCACTCCAGAGACCATGGCCCCTGTTAACCTGCAATCCAGTTGGAAGAGAGTAAGGGTAATAATACCCCAATCTTTCTCTCCTCTTGGCCAAACCCAACTGGACAACAGAGGGCAAAGGAGTCCAGGTGGTATAGTTAATCATTCTTCCTGGGGACAGCTTAAGGTTGAGAAGAGTGGAAGGTAAATCTAGAGGGAGAAATTGAGTCTTTTTGTCACCCTAGCATACCTTATATATTATTTTAAATTATTATCCCATAGTACAATACCAATAAAGAAATTTGAGCAATTCAAAAAGAAAAATGATGCAATTATGCAAATGACATATACTAGTAACATACTCTTCCAAGTGTGAGAAGAAAAAATAACTTCATTAAAAGAGAGCATCCTGGAGGTAATGCTATTGTGCAGGTAGATAGGATATAAAATGTTCAAATAAGATCAGGAGTCTTATCAAAGTTCCTTATATGTTAAAGCTGTCCTTTGATCAGTGGATATAATTACATTTTAAAATAATTTTTTGTTTTTCAATTACAGTTTATACAATATTATAATAGTTTCAGGTATATAACCACTGATTAGACATGATATAAGTTACTAAGGAATTATCCTGATAAATCTCAAAAACATCTGACACCATATATAGTTATTATAATATTCCTGGCTATATTCCCTAGGCTGTTCTTTATATCCCTGTGACTATTATATAACTACCAATTTGTACTTCTTAATTCCTTCTCTGTTTTTACCTAACCCCCCAAACCCCTCCCATCTGTCAACTATCAAAAGGTTCTCTGTTATCTATGAGTCTGTTTCTGTTCTGCTTGTTTATTTATTTTGGGTGTGTGTTTTAGATTCAGTTGTGGATAAATATGTATTGTTTATGTGTTTTATAGCTTATATTTTATTGTTAATATTTTAATTTTCTTCTTAAAGAAGAAACTTTACATTTCACAGAATAACAAATTAGTAGTGATGAAATACTTTAGCATTTTCTTGTCTGGAAGCTCTTTATATATCCTTTGATTCTAAATGATAGCTTTACTGGGTAGAGGGATCTTGGTTGCAGGTCCTTACTTTTCATCACTATGAACATTTCTTGCCAATCTCTTCCAGCCTGCAAAGTATCTGTTGAGAAATCAGCTGACAGTCTTATGGGATCTCCCTTGTAGGTAACTAACTGCTCTTCTCTTACTGCTTTTAATATTCTCTCTTTGTCTTTAACCTTTTGCATTTTAATTACAATGTGTTTTGGTGTGGGCCTCTTTAGGTTAAAGTTTCTGGCAAATTTGGCATGTTTTCCACTTTGATTTCAAATTTGCTGTCCATCTTGGGGTCAATACCAGTTTTCCAAGGTGGTTTGAGCTCAGATGTGGTTTTTGAATGGTTCACAGAGCTCTGGGCCCCTCATGGTGTTTCTTTGGAAACACTGTTAACTGTTTCTCTACTGTAAGTCATCTTCTAAGAAATCACATTGACATCTATTTTCATCCTGTGTCTTGTCTTGTGCTTCTGTTCAAGGAACTCCATGCCATGCACCTACTTGGCTAGGTTTGATTTGTGAAATGTAATATGAGTATTACAAAATTTTGTTCTTTCACTCATTTAGAAAATAATTCAGATGCCTTCATGCACTGTTTGCTACTCTTCATTTTAGGTTTCTACTTTCATATTCCCAGAGTCCACTTGTGAATTGGGATTTTTTCTGCTCTTGCCTAGCAGAGCATAGAGAAACAAATGCAGCCTTGGTCATGCACTAATAGGCCACTGTGAGCCTAGCCCAAAGCCTCACTGGTAGGAGAGGGCTGAAAACTGAAATCCATGAATTATTTCCAAAGCTCAATTTTTTCCCATCCCAAGCAAAATGTTATTGTTTAGTCACTATGTAAATCCTTTCCAGCAGTGCCTCCAACCCATGTCTCATAGCCAAATGGGGATGAATTAGTAGAACTCATTCCAAATAATGGAAGTTGATGAATTTAACAATTAAAACAAAATTAAAAGTTGTGAAAGCTGAGTTGGGGGGGGGAAGACAAGGTTTTATTTCTAGTCTAATATGTTTTGTCAAAGTTCACCATTTTCAATTCCTCTCATTTTATGTTTTCCAGTGATTGAAGCACTTTGTTTAGGGCAAAGAAATATAAATCAATAGAGAATTACTTAACTAGGAAATGCAAATCAATAGAAACTTACTTACAAGGGAACTTTTGGATCTGAAATGTCTAGCAGTATACTTCTTGTTCTTAATGTGTGGCTTTAATACATGATAACTTAGAGTGATGCTATTTACATATCAAAGCACTGTTCAATAATCTTTCATTTATCGGAGGACAACTAGTGCTTTTTAGTATAATATATATCTATCATAAAGACAAAATAAGAAAAACAAATCAAATCAGAACAGCAATAAAAATGGAAGTTTCTAGTGTGAGTTAATATAAAATGTATGCTTAACTCAAATGTCCTATATTTTCTATTAATAAATCTCTAAAGAGAATTATTGAGCATAATGATCACTGAGAGAACTTTAAGTGGCTTTTGAATGAAACCTCCCCTCCCCCCCCCCCCCACACACACAGAGTAAGATTACTTTGTGTTTAGTCTTCTTTTTCTTTTGGTATTCTGATCATTTTCTAAGATAAGAAAATAGAAATGCTGAATGAGAAAGTTAATTTTTTTTAGTGTCTGCTGTAACTACTAGAGAAAAAAACAACAGTGTCCTAGAAATATACCTTTAGTTCATGATTCTGAGTCTACCACTTATTAGCTGCTCAACATTAAACAAATCACTTATGTAGTAATTGTTTTGTATTTCAAGATTCTTCTTGGTACAGGTCCTTTTCTTTGCTGGTCAATGGTTGCCTCTTTGTTTGTTTTTGTTTGTTTTTTACAAGACTCTGCTGTGACAACAGCTGCCCAATTGGACCAATTAAGGTCCTC
Source organism: Vespertilio murinus (assembly GCA_963924515.1). Taxonomy (NCBI): domain Eukaryota; kingdom Metazoa; phylum Chordata; class Mammalia; order Chiroptera; family Vespertilionidae; genus Vespertilio; species Vespertilio murinus. The sequence goes on from OZ004717.1 coordinate 22,048,397, forward strand.
CCTTGGGATTTGGCTTGGCCCAGAGATACCATCTCTGCAGTGGTGGACGTTCTACTATGTATACCTCATGCACTGATAGAGGCCATGTTTTCCCACTTCTGAGGAATGCTGGCCTACCACAAGAGAGAATAAAGCCAATGTGCAGTGAGAGACAAAGACACAAAGAATTCTGGTGAGGTTCCTGTCTCTGATTCCACTTGGTTCTGATATCCCTCTGGTTCCCTACACTTCTGGGTGTTTTTTGCTTTTGCTTTTTCAAGTTGGGTTTTATCTCATTCGGTTCTGGTTAGAATATTAACCTCTCACTTTAATGAGCCACTCCCAAAGTCTGGTGCATAATTTTATATTTATAATTCTGTGTGTGTGTTTTTAAAGATGGCTCTCAAAAATTGTGTAAATTTAACACTGCCATCAACCTCAACTCATTTTTGACCCTAATTAATACAATTTAACTCCTCTGATTTTCATCTGTTTGTAAAAGATAGGAAATCAATTTTAAATGTCCCTAAAATTCTGTGCCTCTACTACTTATAAAGTATAACTTCCCTTCATGTTCCATTGATTTTTACAACCATTGGAAAATAGCTCCTTTTACTCAAACTTATACCAAGATTATAAAAAAGTGCCTGAGATTACTACCAGGAAGAATTTTGAGGAGGAAGTGATCAGGAGAACTGGAAACTTGAGGGGATTTTAGGTAAAATTCTACCTGTCATTACCCCTCTGGAGCAGACAAAGGGTCTCAATATTGAAGGGACAATTGCTGAAATGAAAATTCTAGGTATTATACGTTGGGGATTTTTAAAATTAAAATATCATACTTCCTCCCCGGTGATCAGATGATACTTGGAAGTTTTGTGGTCTACTGTTTGATTCTTGCTTTAGTATTTTTCCCATTTTATTCATTTCAACATATTAAAAATGTAATATCTTTCAGATGTATTAAATATACTGTACTTCATTTTCTACCACTAAACTTTTATTATTAAAAGGTAAAAATGGCCAGAACTGGTTTGGCTCAGTGGATAGAGCGTAGGTCTGTGGACTGAAGGGTCCCGGGTTCGATTCAGGTCAAGGGCATGCACATTGGTTGCTGGCACATCCCTGGTGTGGGGAGGGGGTGTGGGAGGCAGCTGGCCGATGTTTCTCTCTCATCGACGTTTCCAGCTCTCTGTCCCTCTCCCTTCCTCTCCGTGGAAAACCAATAAAATATATATTTTTTAAAAAGGTAAAAATGTTTTCATTGTTTTTGTTGTTGTTGCTGTTCAGCTGTCAGATGCTGAATTCTTGTCAGATGGTTCACACACACACACACACACACACACACACACATATATATATATATATATATATATATATATATAAAATCTTTGTATCTTCTCTTCATACTTTTCTTAGTGCATAATAATGCACCTTGACATTTTTTTTTGGTTCGAAAGGCATTATGGTTTTTATTGATATTATGGCTGTACTCACTTTTAAGGGAGAAGTTAGAATAATAGGTAGTAGTTAGCAAAAGAATTTAAATTTTAAAGAATAAAAAACTTGGATATATGGTGAATTAAATATAACTTTAATTTGGTATGATTTCTTTGTTATTCTTATTGCCCTGCCCAGTATCAAAATTATAAGATGAGTGCTGTGTTCAGAATGAAAGTTACCTAGTTAATATATATATATATATATATATATATATATATATATATATATATATATATATGTTAGTATATATATTAGTAGCCAGGGTTAATATTAACTGATAGAACTGGTCACTAACAATCCAAAGTCAGTGAAAGGAAATGTCAGCCTAGCCCTAGGTGACATGACTTGGATGATTGGAGAATGGTGGGTATTTAGAAACAAACAAACAAAAAAGATCCACAAGGATAGCACAGACAATAACAAAGGCACAACCAGTAGCAACTGTGGCATTTTGGGAATGGGGTGGGAAAGCAGGTTGTGACCCTAAGAAATGGCAGAGCATATAAAATAGAGACAGTAGAGTTAAATATCCTTTTGATATAGGGTACAATAAATGGAGGTGAAAGAAGAACCCTGATTTCCAGGAAGGGGAGGAGCAGGAAGGGAGTTTAGGGTCCTTGGGGTCTCTCAGGATCCCAGCACTAGCAGACAGAAGCCATCCCAGGGTCTTTTGTTGTTTGTTTTTTAGTGTGTTGTTTTGTGTAATATTGTGCATCACTTAAAAATTTTATCTTTATTGTTGAAAGTATTACAGTTGTCCCCTTTGTTTCCCCCACTTATTCCTTCCATCCCATTCCTGCCCAGAGTGCATGAATCTGTGCACCAGGCCACTAGTGTCCAAATAGGGGATTTATTATGGTGTCTTGGCCTTACACAGTTATGGGACATGGTTAAACCATCATGTGAGGCGTTTGCTTTCTGAGTCTGATAGTGGAGTCAGAAATCCACAGGGCAGGCAGTTGAGAAGGAGGATGGATATGAAATACAGGTAGAGAGCATAAATGAGCACCTGCAACGCTGATGGAGCCCATGAAGATGGGCTAAAAGCCGTGACAGCTTCTCCTTGCCTTTATACCTGCAACAGCAATGATGGGGTGTCCTATAGGTGAAGCTAGTGCCCTTCATCATGGAGCTAACTCTGCATCTAGCACAGGAGTCAGAGAAGCCGAATGAGGGATCTGCAGGAGCTGGAGGAACCATAGGGCACGGGGATACCACCTCAATGGTGTGAGACAGCAACAAGCAACGATGTGTGTAAGCTGCAAAGAGCCTTACTGCTCCGACCTTCTAAAAATGCTAAAAAGAATGTGGCCGATACCTCATGCTAGCCAGGAACTATGTAGGTAAAGTAATTTTGTGAAATTTTGTTCCCGTTGAGTTAAATCGGCATAATATAAATCCATCACATTCTGAATGGTGGTGTAAAATTCCATCTCTGTACCATATACTTTTCTTAACCTAACTTGTTCTAAGCTACATCCCTGGTATAAAATCCTCTCCCCAGATATCCTAAACACTCCTTGCCAAAATTGAGCTCTATTTGCTATTCAATAGATACATAAATTCAACTCACTGTATCAGTTTTCTAGTGCAATGTTCAACTTTTATTTGTTTCCTAATGGGTTCCCAGAACTAGTAATCACATTCAACCCACACTGTCTAGCAGAAATTTGTTTAAAATGAATTCTGGTTTAATGGTTTTTCCATGTTATTTGGAAATGTAGCTCTCCCCCGCCCCCCTCATTTATCTTACAACTAAGTCTTTTGTTTTACAGACGTAGATAGATCTGCATTATACTGAAAACCTGACATGGATTAGGGAGTTATCCTGGGTATTGGAAAAATTAATTTATTGTTTAAAATGAAAGTAATTTGTTCTGGTTCAGCTTTGAAGGGAAATATGGAAAGTCATGCCATTAGCAACAATTTACTCATTTGTATATTTTATACAGATTTAATAGGTCTTTTCTTTAAACTTGGCTTTCAGAAGGAAATTATAAAGTGCTTTGTCAGAGTTGCAAATACAGTTTGAACCTTTAAACTTGACTAATACACCATGAGGTTATTCCCCCTTCTTCCTACTTCCATTTGATAGATGCTGGAGCTGAATGAACAGAAAGGAACCTGGCTTCAAGGGAGCAGAGGCTATAAAAAGTTGATGAGATAGGAGACCAAGCAGAAGGCAGACCTCCAGCCTTAAAATCATCACAATGCAACACCTCTAGGCCAAATATGTACTGTATCATCCTACAGACCTTAAGAACAATCTCCCAAAATGCAGTGTGCCAAAACTGATGGGCAGCTGTGGGCAGAAGGATGGGCCGCTCCTCTGATGGGCCAGTGCTGGCAGAAACTCCTTTAGGAGGAGGAGAAAAGACAGGAGCACCGAGATGCTCTGGAACAAGGGTCTAGGGAACAGGTTAGGTGCAGCATCTGGGAAATTATGGCTCTTGGCGATGGAAAGTAAGGGTCAGGCCAGTATTTGTTGAGGGGAGATGTGAGAAAGCATCTGTGGCTAGCAGTGCTCCCCAAAGACCTCTGAATCCTCTACACAAAATCCTCTCACAACCTCACAAACACTTCACCACCATCAAGGCAAAGTCTGGGGAAGTGATCTGGACAGGTATTGGTAATCTTCAGGCTATACTTTATACCTCTGACTCACCCTTAAGAGCCATTTTGTCCAAGGCTTGCCTATGTGAAGACTATTTGAGTAGCATCAAACACACAAGATAGATAATGTATGAAATGTTCGCAATCTTATTGAACTATTGTTAACAGAATTTATCTTCTGAATTACACTGTGGATATGGCCATTTGTAAAACGAATAACAAGAATTTCTCCTGAGGTTCTTTATTCCACAAATATTTACTGAGCACCTATTAGGTGCGAACTCTAAGGAAATACAAGGGAGGAAAAAATTCTTAATTTTATAGAGCTTGTGTTGTAGTAACCTTGTCACCTGTCTGGCCTTTCTCCCGTTCCCCAAGATAGTGAATACAAGCCTGTTTTACCTTCTCAACTCTCTTCAAATTTCCCTTCTCATCTTTTATGCTTAGTGGATAACTTTGTATACCACATCACAAAAATAACAAAGAACACACAGGCTAAATTTCTCTTTACCTCCCTCTTGAGTAGAACCCAGCCTCACTCCCTTTCTTCCTGGTTCAGTAGGCCAGACAACAATTTTGGAACATCTCCAAAATTACTTGGAGGCCAGGGACTTATAAACATGCGTACGTCTGCTGTGGATATTTGTCTGCAACATTGAGAGCACCAGCATTTCGCTTAATTCAAGAATGTCTTCATTTGCTAGCATACTAGCTGCCCTCAGTTAGTCCACTGCATTTGACTAACTCATTTTGCTAGCCTTCAAGGAGATGCACTCATTCTTATTCGGGGTGTAGAATTGCTTCTTCCAACAAAATTTTATTAGTCATTAGTTAGAGGTTAGATAGCCCAAGAGTGGTAGTATAAATACTGGTGCCATAAAGAGAGGGAGGGTCTGCAAAAAATTCTCTTTTAGTTCCTGAGTCACAAAAATGCCAAAATGTAAGAGTTTAGCAAAACAAACAAACAAAAAAAAAACCCACCAAAAAACAAACAAACAACAACAAAAAAAACCCAGACCCTTAGTAAATACTAACTAACTTTATAGAATGCTAAAGTCTAAAGATGATGGGTTCAAAGAATCCTTGGTTCAATTTCCAGAGTTACTACTCAGTAGCTATGTGACTTTTATGCAAACTATTTGATATTTGTAAAGTCAAGTTTCATCATTTTTAAAATGAAGATAAAAACATCACCTTGTCAGGATTAGCTAGAGTAGATGAGATAACATGCCCAACATGTCCTTTTACTTGGGTTAAATGGCAACTGATTCAATATTAAAAGCCAGTTTTCTTTAGAATTTTGTCCCCCTCTCACCACTACTACCCTTTGTCTCATTTGTTTGGGTCATAACTCTATAATTGAGATAGAGTGGACAGCTGGAGGTTCCCAGAGAAGCTGACCAAATAAATACAAATGTTCCTAAACAGTCAGTCCACTTAGAGACAATATTTGAGTAATTTTTTGTTTGTGTGTTAAGTGGTAGACCTTGCCTATTTGAGTAATAGAAACTTAACAACCCCTTTCTCATCAGAAGGCTATCTCTATTTCCAAACAAAATATATTCATGAAGGGTCAATTATTTTTATGCTTTCTTGGCCAAATTTTGAGATGATCAGTTAGTAGCAGGAATTATAATATTGAGAGTATCATCCCATTTTCTACCCATGGAAATCCTGCTGCTTTATTAGTAAGACATAGACTGGGACAGAAACACTGATCAAGAAAGTTCTGCCCTTGAGATTAATTTAGATATATTCACATGCTTTTGATTAATGTAGGAGTTCTTCTCCTTCTAGATGAATCTGTTAATTCATTTGGTAAAATCTGATCTATCTTCCTTAGTGAAGAGAAATTGAATCATTTGCCAGGGATACAATAGAGACCAGAGCCTCACATTTGTTTTAATCTCTGGTGATATACTATGCTACTACTAAGAAAATGCCCCATCTTTATTTTCTGAAGTTGACTTGCTGTTTATCAACCTAATGTTGATTTAATATAGGAGAAAGGTTAAATTGAGGAAGTTGATAAAGGAAAAAAATAAAAAGGAAAATTTGGTTTAGATATGTGAGCAAAAAGGGGTTCTTATGCAAGCAACTTACTGATGGCGTGCTTTCAGAGAGAAACTTGTGAGGATGAGAGGGAAGCAGATTAGAGGAGGGGAAGAAGATAAACAAAGAAACAAAGGCGTGGGTTCAGCTAAGTCCAGCCTTAGGCTAATCTCGAGGGGAGCTCTGAAGTATGAAAAATATCACATGCTGTCTCATCTTGAATCAAGAGGCAGGGACTGTGTGCCCTTGAGTCATCCAGACATTAGATGTGTGCTCCCCTAGGCATTTCTGGGCTCCCTTTGGTCAAAGAAAATTCTCTGAAGAAAGACAACTATGGCCAAGACTCACAGCAACTGGGAGATAGGTTCACTGCTCAGTAAAGGTGGTCATGTCAAGATAGTTCCACTACTGGAGACAAAAACAAATATGGTTTAAAGCAAGGTGATTCAGAATCTCGCTGCATAGGCTGACATTAGACAAACCACAACATTGTGTGCCAAGTATAAGCACAAGAGTTGGTGCAAGGTGGCAAGTTCAGGAGAGGGATTGCCCAATTATATGTTCAATGATATTTTATCTCATTGCACAAAATCCAGGAGGTATTTTTGAAATAGCTTTATCTTTCTGGTGGTAAAGAGTATAGTCACAAAAGTCTCTTTGGAGAAGGTGATGACCAAGGTACATTTACAAGAAATAGGCCTTGTGAATGTGATACTGGTGAATGGGGAATTATTAAAAGTGCATGGCATGGCTCAGTGGTTGAGCTTCAACCTATGAACCAGGAGATCACGGTTTGATTCCTGGTCAGGGCACATGCCTGGATTGCAGGCTCAATCCACCTGTCGGGGGCGAGCAGGAAGAAGGGGCCGATCTATGATTCTCTTTCATCATTGATGTTTCTGTCTCTCTCTTTCTCTCCCTTCCTCTCTGAAATCAATAAAAATATATATATATATATATATATATATATATATATATATATATATATATATTTTTTTTTAATTGCAATGTCTAATCCATGATCCTGGACTAAATCTCAGTGGGAACTCTTTTTCAACATTGTTAACACTGTTGCCATTCTGTCCCATAATAGTATTTATATAGATATTAATATATTATATTTGAATATATAATTATGTAGCAGGTAGTATATGTTATATAAACTATGTAATTATATATACATTGCTAGAATACTAGAAGCCAATGCACAAAGATTCATCCCAGAATGAGCCTTCCTTTCCCTGGCTGAAAGCACCACCTTCGCTCTGGCCAGAGTTGCCTTTACCCTCCAGCCCGAAACCACCTTTCTGCCTTCCCACGCTGTCCAGAGGCTCTGCCTCTGGTCACTTGGTGTCTGTGTATGTAAATTAACCTGACATATTTGTTAGGTTAATTTGCATACTCACTCCTGATTGGCTGGTGGGCTTCATGAAGGTATAGTCAATTAGCAGGTTACTCTTGTACTGAGTAGGTTTTAAGTGAATCTTTAACAAAGAAAAAAGATATTTTAAGAAAGTAGGCCACTCCTAATCCAACAGTAAAAGCCTTTTCATGATAGTAAGCACATGAAGACAGCATTCTCTTTTGGAAGCTATCAACATGAGTTTAATGCAGTCAGTGTGAGTCAAGATATGTTGAAAGATGTAGATACATTTTTGTTTAATAATGGAGTTAGCCTGCCAACTGAAATGATTGAGGTGTATTTTCATAAAACATTTTTTCCATATCCAGTGATATTTTCATTTAATCATACATTGTTTGACTTGATACGTCTTCGAAGTAATGTTGCTATAGGCTTGTAGAACCTCCAGGGAAAACGGGCCTAACCCAGATCTAGGAATGTCAATAATTGCTTCCAGGTTTTTTATTTCTCGTCATGCACTCCTCCAGAGTTTTATTTCTCGTGATAATAAATAAAAGTTATGCGTCAGTGTACTTATCTGATGGCACTGTCCACTCAAATATTCATGTTTTAAGAACACAGTAGAATTATGTGAGATTTCTTTGTATCTGTGGCTTGGTATCAATTTCTATGGTTTCCCCCCTTTATTTTAAATCCTGGAATTTAGTGCTTGGCTTACAGGTTGAGAAACTGAATGAGAACTTATTTAATTGTGTTCATTATTTATTACTTGAGATTTTCATATTTCATAATCTTTTCTTAATGGTCTTCCCAATATTTTCCCAGTATTTTCTTCTAATTTGTAACCTAAAAATTCATGTCTCATTTCAAAACAAAAGCATAGAAAGTAAATATTTTGTGACCTCCGTAATTATCTATCTTCTACATTTATTTTCTTTCTCATGTGCATATTTAAAAAATTGGCTTGTATCTCTGACATTCTTCTTAAGAAACAGAATTATGTTATCTCAGTATTATTTCATTCTTCCATGAATGTTGGTTTGAGTGGTATATGACCATAAAGAAGGAAATTTCTTATGAAGAGAAATGTGAGAGGGAGAGAATAAGGAAAACACAAATACTACTTAAGCACACACACACACACACACACACACACACACATACACACACACTCATGGGTATACTAGTATGACTCTAGGACAAAATGCCTGACTTGGGTAATATATGGAACTTGCCATAAGTGGGAATTTTATTTTTTACAAAGGCTTCTGGAACAAAGCTTTGTCAGGAATTATTGGCAATTTATGTCTCTCTGAATGTTGTTATTCTTCCCTGAGACAAGGGAAATATGACTAGGACAGACAGGCATAGGGAAATGGATTCTTTTATTTACATAAAACTTCTGCCTTTTATTCACATTCTTCCCCTCAGGGTAAGTGAATAGTGGAAGCTTCCGAGCTATGTCTTATAAGGCAAAGTGGAAAGTTTAAAGTAGGCATGTAGGTGGTTGATGAAAGAGGCTAAAAAAGACTCCTTAGAAGGAAATTCTCTCTTAGCCAAATGAGCAGTTGAGGAAACCCTGATTGGCCTAGTTGGCTGTCTGCTGATGTCCATTTCACTGACAGTGCTTAGAACCAACTTTGTGGCCTCTAGAATGATTCCAGGTACATTCCATCAGAATAGGCCTTGAATTGGCCTGTTTCTCTTTCATAGCTCCAGATTTTGGTTTTGAATAGGATGAAGCAGACATTTGGAGATGCTTTCATTCTTCTTGGTTAGTAATGTTATCTTGGTTTGTTTTCCTGGTTGGTTTAGTTGCTTAAGGAAACACAGCAACTTTTAAAGCTTTGTCTGGTAGTAGCACCCTGGTTTTCCTTGAGTACGTGTCTCTTTCTCTGTCCATGTGGTTTGGGTAAGAGAGCACTCACCTCCCAAACCCTTCACTCATCCTAGCCCATGGAGGAGGTCATATGATCCATAGCCACACCAGATCACCTCATCCTTATTGCCAATCTGGACCAAACCATCCTGTCCTTGCAAAAAGACTATTTAATGAACACTTCCTTGCTTAATTAAATCATAAGTAGCTATAAACTGAGCAGTCAAATGAAAAGATATTTTCTTACTCACCATTATAAAAAAAATTAGTAATAACATGTCAGGAGCCATGCTCACTACATTTAGGTAGCCTTCTACCAAAATTTCCATAATAATTTCCTGAGGTAGGTACTTCTTTTATCCCCATTTATACATGAGAAACTTAGGCATGGGCATATTAAGTAGCTTTTTGAAGGTCACATGTTAATAAATAAATGATAGTCTGGTTTTAATCTACTTGTCTGACCTAAAACGTGTGCTCTTAGTCACTGCATATCTTCTGTAGGCATTCTAGTGAGTAGAAGGAAAGCCTACATTTAATATTTGTCCATATCAAAATAATATGTGTGTGTGGGACAGAGGAATGAAGGAGAAGTGGGTAAAAGTCTGTGACAGAGACTCAGAGTCAGCAGGACATTTGTGTTTAAGCTGTTGGAGATCAAGATCTGAGCATCCTGAGTAATGGGGACACAGAGGTGGGTACCATTCAAATAAGCCAATCCTAGCTAAATACCAGCCAAGCTAAATTGGTAATTCAAGGACGCCTGGGGGCATCACATCACCTTCCATGTGAGCTCCATATTCCAGAGTATTCTGAGGTTTGAGTCTGGAATGGCACCGTGTTGTTTCATGCTCTTTCATTCATTCACACATTAATTCATTCATTCACTCATCCTTTCAATTTATATTGAGCACCTGCTAAGTGCCAAGTATTAGGTGTCTAGACTATATCAAGGTGCCTGATATCGAGGATTTCCACATCTAGAAAAGAAGATGGATGAATTAAAAAGAATACAATGAATTAATAAATGTTCAACAATTTTAGTAGAAAAAAAAAGAAAGGAAGAAATTATAATAGAGCAGATTTGGTAACTAGGCCTGTATTGGAACATACAGTCGAGCCAAGGAAGATGGCTCTGATATTTACTCTTATTCATCTTGTTTATTTATATATGGTTATATTTAATTCTGAAAATATTCCCAGATGTCTTTTCCGACTGAGAAACACAGCAGTTTTATACATGACAACCTTTTCCTCTTAAGCTGGCAGGAAACCATCTAAATTCTTCAATGCCTCTGGTAGAGGTGATATTTTAAGTATTTCATGCTGAAGTATTATGGCATAATTTTGAAAAATACAAGGAATCAAATATACTTGGGTTCTAATTCAACTTAACTGCTTATGAGGTGTATGATATTATTCAAATTATTTAACATCTCGGAGCCTAAGTTTCTTTAATGTAATATGGAGATGGATATGTAAATTTTAAATGAATTTATAAATATTAAGAATACCTCACATTAGTATTCATTCACTTGCTCAACAAGTGTTTAACTAAAATGATCTATATATATATATATATATATATATATATATATATATATAACTTGAATGACTTGATTAATATTACCCAAATCTTATAAAAATAAAAACAATGCTTTGAAACCATAAGTGGCACAAAGAAAGAAAGAAAAAAACACACATTGCCTTATTTGGTCTATGGAAAAAGTAATTTAGAAATAAAATTTTTATTCATTGGTCACCTATGGTTTGAAATATTGGGTCTAAACCTTAGAGCTGATAGTCTGGCTATTATAGAAGCCCCCTTCTTGCTGAAAAGTAGTTTCCTATACTAAGCCTACTTTTATTTATGCTGGAATAATGAATAATGCAGTGTGAAATTGCTTTTTGTCTGACTTAATACTAGCAAAGAACTCCTCTCTAGAATAATATTCTATTAAAATTCACTGTGGCAGATGTGGGCTGTGGACCTGGTCAAAAGGCATAAATTCCCAACCCACCTTGTGATTGTTTTAGTAGAAGATTTCCAGGCATTACTTCAAATGACCTCAACCATGCATTGCAAGTAATGAGGGAGGCACAGTTTTATACCAGCTTCCTAACTCCTTGGCTGCTGTTGAATATGGTTTTATTTTCCATTTGGTGGGCCGAAACATCCCCTTGAATTAGAGAGAAGGCAGCCCTTTGCAGTTTATAAAAGCGCAATTCTGTCAAGAGTGAATAATAATAGCATGGACTGTGATTTTTTATAGTCAATTTTATTTCTACTCTAAGGAACAAATTCTTTTTTTATTACATTGGTAAGCAGAGGTAGAAAGAAGGCTCTTGGTAAAAGTTAAGATAGGAGCAATTCCAGCAAGGATAATTGAAATGTACAGATTTAAATCTAATTCCATTTGATTTTTTTCAAATGGATGTTAAGCCTTTACTGTATGCAAAAAGTACGTTCAGTACATGTATGTTGAACTAAATATATCAACAGCCGCCATTCAGATTTGTCCAGCAACATTGAATAGAATCTCCCAATTTTATATAATTCAACTAGTCATGGATAGGTTTGATGTCCTTCTTGTCTTTTTACGTTGCCCATAAAGTTTAGATCCATCTTGCATTCTTGGAATGTATTTGCTTAAGTAAAAGCTAATTTTGTGAGGAAATCTCCTGTTAAGATTCCAAGAGTACATAACAAAAATCAAAAGGGAGTGAAAGTATTAAAAGTAAAAATGGATGGCCTCTGTTGTGGTCTATGCTATATTGAGTGCTTTATGTTTATCAAGTTTAATAATCACAATAAATCTTAATTTGTGTTCCCAGAATCTCTGAGACAAAGACTCAAAGAAAAATATAATAAAAGTATATTATCAGAGAGACATTAGTAAGATGAAGAATAGAAAATCCAAGACTCTCTATCTCCTTACAAATACATCAGTTCAACAACAAAACATTAAAAAAAATTTCCATGGCATAGAAACATATCACCTCACACCTGTTATAATGGCTTTTATCAGGAAGTCAAAAGATAGCAAGTGTTGGTGAGAATGTGGAGAAAGGGAATCCTAACAAACTGTTGGTGGGAAAATAAATTGGTATACTCTCTATGGAAAACAGTATGGATGTTCCTCAAAAAGTTAAAAATAGAACTACAATATTACAACAATTTGACTTTTGGCTATTTATTCAGTAGGATTGAAATCAAGATCTTGAAAATATATTTGCACTCCTTTGTTCATTGTAGCACTAGTCACAGTTGTCAATATGTGAAAACAACCTATATGTCCATTATCAGATGTATAAATAAAAATATGTAGTATATTCATAAAATAAAATACTATGAAGCCTTATAAAAGGAGAAAATTCTGTAACACATGACAATATAAATGAACCTAGAAGACATTCTGCTAAGTGAAATAAGACTACGCATATTTTATGATTTTACTTATATGATACATCAAAATAGCCAAGGTCATATAAGTGAAGTATAGAATAGTGGTTGCCAAGGTTGAGGGGAGGGGAAAACAGGGAGATGTTCCATGGATATAAAGTTTCAATTATACAGATGAGTAAGTTCTAGAAATCTGTTGTACAACATTGTGGCTACAGTTCTCAAGGCTGTATTATACCTTTAAAAATGTGTCAAAATGGTAGATTTCATATGAAATGTTCTTAATAAAAAGGTATATATTGTCAAAGGAACTACTCCTGGGGGTACATAGAACTTACTCTGGTGGGGACAGTGAAGGCACAGAACACACATCTCAGTTATTTTGCCCAGGGGATGAGGTAGCTCAATGATTAACCATGCATTCCACAGCTATTCATTGATTGAGAGCTGATGGAGAGAGGTATGGGACATTAATTCCTCCAGAACTTCTAGCCTTCCCCACATAGGAACAGAAGGGCTTTCCTGGTCAGAGGAAAACCTCAGGCAGTAAGTCAAAGGTACTGGCAGTTGGGATTTGGGCTGCACACTCAAGGATGTGGTTCAGTGTTGAAGGGATATAGGCAGGATATCAATGGTATCTGCCACGTCTTAGGTATAACCCTTAATCCATTTGCAAGACAAGAAACTGAGCAAGGAGTTGTGGACTCCTTGCCAAGTCTCAGTTTGATCCAAGAAGAGCTGGGATTAAAATCCCAGTGAGACTGTGAAACAATACTTATCCAGTAAGGCAGATGTGAGGATTAACTACACATTAAATGTACCTAGCAAGTAATGAGCACTCAGTAGATAACAGGTTTTACATGTCATGCTCTCATATGCCTGGACTTTCCAACAAGAAACTGGATAGCATAGTATATAAAGAACCAGGGATGGGGGACCTATGTCCTAATATCAGCCAATAACAATGATTTGGGCCCTGCAATAAATCTACCATTTTTTGGTGCTATAGTAAAAGAGATATAAAAAGTGACTATTCTTCCTCTCTAAATTGAATTTCAGCCTAGACTGGTGTGGTTCAGTTGGTTGGGTATCATCCCATGCACCAAAAGGTTGCCAGTTTGATTCCTGGTCAGGGTGTTTCTCTCTCTCTCCTTCCTCCCTTCCTCTCTCTCTAAAAACAAAGCAAAACACCAAAAACAAAAAACTCATTAATAATAATAATAATAATAGCCGAAACCGGTTTGGCTCAGTGGTAGAGTGTTGGTCTGTGGACTGGAAGGTCCCAGGTTCGATTCTAGTCAAGGGCATGTATACTAGTTGCGGGCACATCCCCAGTCCGGGGGTGTGCAGGAGGCAGCTGGTTGATGTTTCTCTCTCATTGACATTTATAGCTCTCTATCCCTCTCCCTTCCTCTCTGTGGAAAATCAATAAAAATATATTTAAAAAATATAATAATAAATATAATTTTAATGATATAAGAAACTAGTAACCTTTCTTAAAAGTCTCATAAATAAGAAAAAAATTAACAAATTATTTTATGTGACTATTAGCATTTTTGTACCTTCCATTCTAATCTCTTTCACATAAACATGTTTTACTTGGCTGTTATCATAGTTTATATACACTGCTGTATGCAGCATGGTAATGTGAGTTTGAATAATGTAGGAAAGAGACAGCCTCTATACCCCTTTGACAATCCAGCGCCTTACCAAATTTAAAAAAAATATTTTTGTCTGAAAGATAAAAAGGGTGCCTTGGAATATCTCCTTCTAGTAAGACTGAATATCTTTGCATATGTTTAAAGGATTATTATTATTTTCTTCCTTTAAGAACATACATTTTTCACTGCAGTGGACAATTTTGTTTGAGCCTAGTGAGAGCTTGAGCAGAGAACCCAACTATAACATGTGGGACTATTGATCTTCAGAATTATGAGGAAATAAATTATGTTTTGAACTGCTAAGTTTGTGGTAATTCATTACACATCAACAGGGAAGTGGTGAATCCATGTTTAGTTTTAATATAATTTATGATATCATCACAAAATATGCTGTTTCCACCTGACTTAATTAACCTTTTACATAAAGTTGAGCATGTAGGTGGCTATCGATTGTATACTATTATTAGTACTGTAGTGATGAAGATGTCCATGCACATAGCTTTACCTATTTTTTAAATAATTTATTGTTTATTTGCTTTTATGTTGAACATGTAATGCACTACTTGTTTCAAAATCCCAATGTAAAATATGATTAACAGCAAAGAATTTTTGTCTCAATTGTATGCCTTGGCTATATATTTACCCAAATCTCAACAATCAAAGTATTAAATTATTTTTAATTCTTCTGGAGATATTTTATGCTTAGGTGATAGTATGTCCACTGTTCTGTATCTTGCTTTTTCAGTAAACAATGTCTTAAAAGTTGTCCTACATCAGCACTAACAGAATATCTTTTCGCCCATGGCTTAGTTAGGAGGCAGCCAATCTATGTCTCTCTCTCCCTCCCCTCTCTCCCTCTCCCTCTCTCTTTCTGAAATCAATAAAATATATATAATCTTCTAAATGGCTAAATAATGTTCTATCATATAAATGTATCATGATTTATTGTTTGATTGATTGATTGGTAGACATGTAGGGTTTTTCAGAATTTTGTTCATGGTCTTAGAGGCAAGATTAAATGGACCAAATTCCCACTAAGACAACCAGAAAAGCTAAGTAAATGTTTTTTTTTTTTTTTTTTTTTTTTAATACCTGCTTGAAAATAGTAGACTACAAAGAGAGAGGAATTACTTGGTCAGGAGCTGAGGGGATTTGAAACCCAGGACTCTAAACCCAGCATTTGAGGCTGCTTTTTACCTGGACAATGAAAATGTTGAGAAGGACTTTGTGACAGCCTCATGGAGATAAGAGAAGTTGAGGCTCCTTCAAAGAAGGGAAGCCTTAATAACCCCCTCAACTCCAAAGAGTTGAACCCTTGGAGTAAAAATGAATCCCAGGTATAATCCTTCAAAAGGGACTGGTCACATTCCTGAATTTTCAATGAGATGGTGTAAGATTGCAAACAGCTCTTGGCTGGAAAAGATAAACACACTTGACTTCACATTATTTTTAAAAATGATTTTACAAAGTCCCAACCACCAGAACCAACCAAACCAAACAACAGGCACATGAGGAGGCATGACAACAATAAAACACAGACACAGATCTGCAGCAGTCCCCGAAATTCAGAGGCCACCTTGAAAAGCCCAAGGCAATAAAAAAGGAGAACAATGTCAGTGGAGAATTGGAAACAATATTGTTTACAATATTTTGTTCTGACAAAAATGGCAGTAGTGAATAATACATTCCTGCAAGTGTACCTGTAGAAGGACTAAATAGATGTGGTATTTGGTCCCATGATATATGCACCTACAGCCAGTAATTCCAAATGGCTCTTCAGAGTTATATCACCAGTCTGCACTCCTATCCACAGTGCATGAGAGCTTAGACTCTCAGTCTCTACCAACACGAGTGAAAATTTTCTGTATGCTGATTCCTTGTGTTTTTTATTAAACATTTTTAATGTTGACATAAATACAGGTGTCCCCCTTTCCCCTGCCCTTTGCCCACATCAACCACCCCTTCCTCCCCTTCCTCTGCTCTTCACCAAATGATTATCTGTGTCCACAAAGTATGCATATATGTTCTTCAGCTAACCCCTTCACCTTCTTTACCTAGTCATCCCATCCTTGTGTTTTAATTTCTGCTGTATAATGATAGTTTCTGTATTTTTTCTGTCCTCATTTTTATTTATTTTTAAATTTTGTATTTAAAAAATATATATATTTTATTGACTTTTTACAGAGAAGAAGCGAGAGGGATAGAGAGTTAGAAATACTGATGAGTGAGAAACATTGATCAGCTGCCTCCTACACACCCCCTACTGGGGATGTCCTGCAACCAAGGTACATGCCCTTGACCAGAATCAAACCTGGGACCCTTCAGTCCTCAGGCCAATGCCCTATCCACTGAGCCAAACCAGTTAGGGTTCTGCCCTCATTTTTAATACATCACATACATTCTTTATTTAAAAAGATATTTAATTTCATATTATTGCTACGCAGGATTCTCAATATATTACTTACATTGGAAAGATCTGTGAGGTTTCTTCAAACATTACAATTTTTCAATTTACAAAGCATTTTAAAAATATCATTTACATCAGGAGTCTCTACTTTTGGTAAGAAAAATCTGCTTTTAGTTTTCCATGAGTTGCCTATCTAAATACAGCAGAGAAGTAGCTAAAAACTCAAAAGTGAATTAAGCTAGGGATGAGGAGGGAGCAGGAAGTCAGTGTAGGCACAGCGATCATTTCAGGAAATATATTTGCTCATTTAATAACCACCTAAATTTATTATGTGCTGGGCACAATAATAAATGCTGATGATACAAAGATGAGTAAGACTGTCACCTCCCTTAGAAAACACAGGTGCAGTGGAGGAGAAAGGCATGTAAAAACAAGCGAATTACAAATGGAACTACAGACATTAACAGAGCACAGAGGACACGGGTTTCTTCCATTTTCTGACTCAGATTTCCCAGTGCTAATGTGTTTATTATATTCATGACACATTTTCAGAGTCACATTAGGGAAGAAAGAAAGAAAAAAAAGAGAACTGAATCCATTGATTGTTGGATTCAGTCAACAAATATTTGCTGAATGACTCGTTCTGATACTGTGCCAGGTGCCAGGGATACAAAAGTGAGCAAATAGCAATCGATAAACTACAAAGAACAACAAAAACAAAAATTGTCCTATTTTTAAATTTTCAGGAGCAGTCGTTCACTGCAATTCATATAGCTTAGTGACCCGGAATGTATTAACATATTCCTTAGTCATCTATTGTTGAAGGTCAGAGGTCATAATATGTGTTTAGCGATGGGCGTAAGCACTTTAATTTTGTGGCTTTGGCCACATGATGCTAATTCCATCTTATTTTGCTACGATGAACAAAGATGCATTAAAAGAAGGAAGTGTTGATTTAAGGCAGGAGGCTCTGCTTGCATGGCTAGTGGCCTGGCCCTCTTCAGAGTTTCCTCATGGAAGGATGGAATGAATGTCAGTTCTCTTCAGTAATCTTCCAGTCCTATCGCAGACAGAGGGGCATCTCCATGTGAGAGGCTGGGTGCATGTCGACTTAATGGTATATGACAGCAGAGCAGAGGCTGGTTAGGAAGTCAGTAAAAACCATAAAAGCTTGAGTTGATGTAAACTTAGCCCCTTTGTTTCTAAGGCAATAATGGGGTCCTTTGAATCTCAGAGATTCTAGGAGAGAAAGCATTTCTGGACTGTTTTCTTCTTTAAATACCGTTGAGGAAATATATTGGGCAATGAAGTTGCCTCTTGTCATTCATTTTACTCTCTTCTCTAAATCAACTGGAATAAATACATTCTTTCTGCCACATTAACTGGCTCATTGGTAGCCCAAGAGGCCTGCATGGAGGAGGAGGAGGACGATTGAGCTGGCCTTTGAAAACAGAGTAGAATTTTGATAAGTGTTCTTCACTTTTGAAACAGGAATATGCATGGTTTGATCAGGAACTGTGAACAATTTTTTTAACTAAAGCAAAATATTATATTGTGTTTATTTCCCAAAGCTGCCCAGGTGATTAAATAATTTTCCATCGAGATAATTTTCCATCTATCTCTATCATCTCATTCACTCATTTATTCAATACTGAATTCAATTCTTATATTCAGTAAGAAATTGTTGAACAGTGTATAGTACTATACTAATAAAGTTCAAAGGAACTTGCCTTCAGGTTGAGAAACTCCACTACAAAGATAAGCACATCAGACTAAAAAAGGTTATAACATAATCTGACACAATCTATTCATTTTCAAGTACAGAGACCAAGGCCCGCTTAGTTTAGGTGAATTGAAGCAGAAAAGCATTCAGGAAAAAGTACAAATGGTAGGAGTTATTTAAACTTTCTCTCTTTAATTTCCATCACTGAAAAAGTGGCAGGAATAGCACAAGAAGCTATTGCTGTGATCCAGGGAGAGAGCATATGCAAAGAACATGCACAAAGTAGATACTACATGAATATTCCCTGTCATTTTCTTTCTTCCCCTTATTGATAGTAAAAGGACGGCAGAGTTAGCAAACACTCTACCTTGATTCCCAGGAGAGCTTCCTCCTCCACAGCACGGGATCCCACTGTTAGAAATCCAAATGAGAACAGACCCCAAAGGCTTCCAACTTTCTTTCAAATGGAGCAGGTATCATCACAAATCATTTTATCTTGTCATGTGCACGTACCAAGCTCATTCTCTTCTCTAGACCTGGGAACACCTTGATTCCTAATCTCCACCTCTGTAGGAATATCTTTCTTCCTCTTTTCCTTCTATCTCAATTATCTCATTCACTCATTTATTCTGAATGGAGTCAGTCAGATGTTTATTAAGCACTTACTATGTGGCAGACACTAAGACAGGATTTAAGACTACAGCAGACTGCCTTCAGGGGTCTAGCTGGGGTATAGACTAGCTAGAGCACAGATGCTCGCTCCAGAGAAGTTAAGAGATAACGCTGTAGAGGTATGGGCATGATATCTTGGGAATATTGGGAGAGGGAAGACTAGATCTGCCTGAAAGGTCTCTACTATTATTCTACCCAAATTACACATCCATCATGTTCTTCTCTGTCTCCTATTATACAGTATGCTATTACTTACGGAGATGGCCAAACACAATTGATCCAAAGTGTACAAACTGCTTCCTAACATTGCAGTGATGCCAGGATATGGATGGGTATAGGTGCATCATGCCAGAAAGGACCCAGGCAATCCAATGAAGCACAATATGTCAAGGAGGTACCTCAGATTTGTCTCCAAAAGCAACGGGTCATGCTCAGGTATAGAGAATGGATAATTCCTTCACAAACATTTTACTGAAGGCCCACTGCAGTATTTCTAAGTCCTGGTTGGCCATCAGAATTATCTGGGGAGCATTTGCAAGCTACAATTGCCTGGCTTCTATCCTAGACTTAGGGAAGCAGGATGATTTGGGATAGAGCATAGGCATATGGATTCTTAAGTGACATATGGTTGGTTCTAATGATCAATTAGCAGAGGTTGGGAAGCGCTGGTCTATTTTGTGCCAGGCATTTGAAGATCTTTGAGAATGGAGATATGAATAAAACACAATCAGTCCTATTCCCACCTTAGTAGACAAGTCTCTATTCTAGAAACACAGTCAGATGGGAGAGATAAGCAAACAAAGAGTCACGACCCCCAGGTAAGATATTTGATAGAGACTGGTCCAAAGTGATGTTGGAACACAGTAATGGGAAGGTCCAACTCACTCTTGGGAAGGGACAGAAGCTTGTTAGAGGATGTTGCATTTGAGATGAGATGTAGAGACTCCCAAATGAAGGACATCCTAAGTTTAGGACTGAGCCTCCAAGAGGCACAGGGATTACCCAGCAGGTCAGATGGTCTGTGAGAGAAGCTGAGCGGAAAGGATTATGGCATTTGTATTCTGGAACAGGGCTCTTAGGTATGTCTGAGATGGAGATGGTGATGCTCATCTATTGTATCACTGAGTTATAGCTGTTTCTTGCACCATCTTCATTTTATTTTTCAAACAGACATTTACTGGGTGTCTTGTCCCTAGGGGACAGTCATAAACAGAATGTGCAGTGGAAATACACTAGAAGAGTAACACATCTCTCAAATTTGAAGCCAAAGAAAAAAATGCAGAGAACAATGATGCTGAGGGAAACCAAAAGAATTAAATGGAGTTATCCTAAACAGGGAGAAGGGCAGGAAGGGGCAGAGTCATTCTGCATGGGCAAAGCATGGAGACGATAGCAAGCTCTGCACATTTGAGGACCTTTTAGTTCAGGACCTTTTAGTGACTGGAGCAAAGCATTGTGGGAGAGAGGGTGGCTATGGATAAGACTGGAGGAAGGAAGGCATGCATCAAATGGTGCAAAGGCTTCAAATGCTCTGCTGGAGTCTAGACTTCACCTGGCTGGCATCGAGGTATGCGGTTATTTTATGCAGTGATGGGGTCTGACTTATTTTTCTGAAAGGTCATTCTGGGCATATGTATATTTTCTTTCTCCAACAGAATTGTAAGCATGCTTTCAACAGGGATCATATCTTGACTTTTTTAAAAAAAAATCACCATAGCACTTGGCAAAGTAAAGGACACCTGTTGAGAGGACAGTACTTAATGGATTCATTAATTAACTGAGAGCCACAAACTCATGCTTGACTTAATGTGGTAATGTGGCCTCTGGTTCCTATGTGGTGCCTGATACTTGGAGACTTCAGATGCGCTCAAGCTGTGCTTCTTCATTTCCACATGCACACAGATCGCCTGAAGATCTTGTTAAATGTAAATTCTGACTCATTAGGTCTTCGGTGGGGCCCAAGATTCTGCCTTTCTAACAAGCTTCCAGATGCTGGTGCTGTTGAGAGAGACCTGCCCATTGGAATGGCAGGGATCCTCAAACTTTTTTATGTGGATTTTAAAAAACATATATCTTTATTGATGAAAGTATTACAAATGTCCCCTTTGTTTTTGTTGTTGTTTTTCCCATTGACCGCATCCTCCCTGACCCCACCCCTCCAAAGCCTTTGTGACACTATTGTCTGTGTTCATGGGCTATGCATATCCTATATAATAAAAGCCTAATATGATAAGTGTCTGGTCAGTAGGTTTGCCATTCAACCAATCAAAGCATAATATGCTAATGATATGTTAAGGCCACTCAACTGCTTGAGCTATGATGTGCACCTATCCGACCAATAGGTTAGCTTGCTGCTGGGGTCTGACCAATCGGGACTGAGAGAGACAGCTGAGTGATACAGGCTGGACATACCCTGGAGCTCTCCCACAGTCCTTCCCTGGCTAGCCAACCTCCTGTGTCCCTCCCCAGTCCTGATCTTGCACCAGTGGGTATCCCTTGGCCTGGCCTGCACCTTCTAGGGATTCAGGACACCTTGGGGGATGTTGGAGAGCCAGTTTTGGCCTGATGGCAGAATGACTAGTTGCTATGATGCACACTGACTACCAGGGGACAGATGGTCAATGCAGGAGCTGTCCCCTGGTGGTCAGTGCATTCCCACAGGGGGAGTGCCCCTCAGCAAGAAGCCAGGTTCACAGCTGGCGACTGCAGCGGCAGCAGCAGGAGCCTCTCCCACCTCTGCGGCAATGCTAAGGATATTTGACTGACTGCTTAGGCCCCAGGGGAGCGAGCCTAAGCCATCAGTCAGATATCCCCTGAGAGCTCCTGGACTGCTGTGAGAGGGCACAGGCTGGGCTGAGGAACCCCTCCCCCTCCATGCATGAATTTCATGCACCAGGCCTCTAGTATGCATATAAGTTCTCTGACTAATATCTCCCTCCGACGTTCCCTCTGAAATTCAGCAGTCTATTCCAAGCTTCCATGTCTCTGGATCTATTTTGTTCATCAGTTTATTTTGTTCATTAGATGCCACATATGAATGAGATCACGTGATACTTTATCTATCTCTGACTGGCTTATTTCACTTGGCATAATACTCTTTAGGTCCCTCCATGCTCTTGCAAACAGTAAGAGTTCCTTCTTTTAAACTACTACGTAGTATTCCGTGGTATACATGTGCCCCAGCTTTTTTATCCACTCATCTGCTGATGCAGGTGCCTTATTTGGAAAAGTTCTGGTGGTGATATCATCTGAGATCTGTTCCTTAGGGAGTGGGGAGAATAGAGGCTAAGATTCCATGGCTATGACGGGATACAGCTCTTTTCATCTTGATGTTAAAGGCAGTAGCACATCTTGGGGGCCCCTTGGGCAGACACTGGAGTTACTTGCCTTTAGGGAATTTCCAAAGCCACTGCCAGTTTCTCCTTTGTGCTGCCAAGTAGTGAGTCCCACCAGCAAATTCCTTAGTAACCAGGGAGCTGATCATGGATTAGCAGATTAAGTCAAAGGCTCTGAAAACCACATGTGGCCTATGTGCAATTTGTTTCTTATATAGAATTGAGTCTTTTCTTGGGAGTTTTCAAGATTGGAGTGTGATAATGGGCCAGTTTGTGATTTTCTGATATTTTCCTCTTTTTTTTCTCTGTTTCCTTTCACACACTCATTGTCATAGTAATAGTAATCAGGATGTCCTCAGAGCCTCACCAGCTTGTAGGCATAAAGACCCCCTCATGGATTAGGCCGATTTTCAAACAGTGTGCCAAAGTAATATGTAAAATCTTCAATACCTGACTAGTTTGGGGCACTAACCTCTTTTCCCTTAAATTGTCAAAGAAAAAATTACAACAGCCAACCCAACAATAGCCATTGGGTGTGAATAAATCAAATTATACTTTTTTTGTCAGATTGGCAAAAAAACACACAAAGAATTTTTGGTGGGCTGAAGAATTTTAGTAATTAGTTAATAAGGTTTCCATGAGATGAAAAAGGTTGAAAATTGCTGGATTGGACTACTGTCTGCTGGCATGATACCACTCATTACTATGAGCAAGAACTTGCTCTTCATTTTCAGGGTTCCTGCCTTCTCTGGTAGCTCTGAGAGGAGTCCCAGACCACATCTCTCATCACCCCCAATCTTCATATGGGGTTTTGTTTGCATTTCTCCCGTCATTCAGCCATAGACCCGCAGTGGCTTCTCTGTCTCACACAGCTCCCCAGCACCCTGCCTGTCTCCTTGGCGTCCAGTCCGTGCATGTGTCCCCTTGTGAGCATATGTTGGGAGGTAGTTCAGGGTAGCAGCTATGTAAGAGAATTTTCTTTGGAGACAGAGTGCTACCTATTAGCTGTGTGAACTGGTATTTTAGTGCTCTAAACCTCAGATTCCTTACCTGTAAAATGAGGGTAACCAGAGTTCCATATTCTTAAAATTGTTGAGAAAATAAGATAATCCACTTAAGCTCCCAGCACTTCATTACCAGCATAAGAAAAAGGTCGATAAGTGTTATCCATTATCCTCACTGCTGTTCTCTTTATTGCCATGGTCTGAGCCCGAGCAAGCTTCCTTTTTATTTCTCTGCAGCACATCTGAGACCAGTTAGTTAATAAGGTTTCCATGACATGCCCGTGGCTCTGGGATAAAGAAGGGAATAAAAGCTGCTATTTAATGTGGAAATTCTCAGAAGTAATAGGGCCCGAGGATATTTCTGGCATCCCTTTCAGGGACCTTCTTGCATTCTTGCAGGACTGTCTTTCATGTCAGAAGACATTTTCCCACATGACAAAAAATAAAATTAAATAAAATTTAAAAATGCCTTTGAACTTATCTGGACTCCTGAGAGTCCAGGCTCTGAGATCAGTTTGTCATCCTGGGGTCCATTTCCTTTTCCAGCACCATCTCCCTCTTAGGGTTATTGACGGTAGGAATCTGCACTCCCTTCAAAGAGTGTTTATCCTACTCAGGGCATCACCTAACCTTAGAATGGAGGCCCATATCTCCATCCCCTTCCCAATCCTGTTCTAGGATTCACTCTTTCCTTTGCGAAGAGGATAACTAAATTCTTGACTCAGTTCTCTACTCAGACTCATGAGTGATAACCCACAATAATAATGATGATAGTAATAAATTTTCATTATTCTTTTGTCTTTCTTGCCCCATTGCCTCTAAAATAATATTTCTAATATATTCTTCTTTATTATTTCACTTCCTTTTTAAAGTCATTGCCCTTCCTCCCCCAAAAAACACACACAAAAATAAAAATTTGGGGAAAAAATGTTTTACTAGCCTAAGAGGCTCTTTATATGTGCTGACCTTTCCTCCTTTGTTTTCTCAGAAAGGCCCATTCGATCTTCATGGTCCTGCTCCAATCTGACTTCCTCTGTAGGGCTTGGCCCCATCAGGAAGCAATCCATAATGATCAGCTTCCAGTTCTGTGCCCCCCCCCCTCCCCCTTTGAAAGGGAGCTATATAGCAGCAAAGTCTTCATCACAAGAGTGGCCAGTGAATAAATTAATATTTATCTTGCATTTTCCAGGGTTCCTTTTCCTTTTTCTTTTTTTATGATCATTCTATAAGTTTATGAGACAAGTGGGACAATTATAATGTGATCTCCACTTTATACATGAGAAGAGGAGGTTCTGGCCAGTCCATAGTTGCCTGAGTGAGAGAAGGAGGAAGTAAACTCAGACTGAGCTCTTGGGATTGTAATTCTAATATAGTCCCTTTCACTTCTTTATGATGCATCCTTTTTAAAAAAAAAACAAAAACAAAAAAAAAACAACTAAATAACAGGGTTTTTTAAATTGATTTTTAGAGGGAGGAGAAAGGAGAGAGATCAATGAGAGAGGAACATCATCTACTGGCTGCCTCCTGCACACCCCCTACCATTCCCTACTGGGATTGAGTCCCCACCCAGGCATGTGCCCTCACTGGGAATCAAACCATGACCTCCTGGATCTTGAGTGGTTGATCATGATCAACCACTGAGCCACACCTGCCAAACTACATTGCATCCTTTTGATAGAAACTAAAGCCCTGGTAGCAAAAGGGGAAGATGTAAAGGAAAACAGGAGACATAAAGCCAAGGAAGACTGAGCGGAGGTGGCCACACACAGAGAAACCACAGCCTCAGAATTACTAGGACTCAGGTAAAGCCATTGGGTATAATGAGAACGCTGGGCACACTGTTGACTGACTTTTAGATTTTAGGAAGATGCTCTTTGATTAAAGTCAGATGGATGGGAATGGGGATAAAAAACAAAAACACTAGATTCCACTTAAAATCTGGTCTCAGGCACCACCTCTCAGAGCCATTCCTTTCAGCAGCCCTTGCTCTACGTGGCGATGGATAATTTCATAAAAGTCTGGAACAGCTGCTCAGAGTCCTTTTTAAAGCTGAAAGTAAAACAAACAAGCGTGAAGTTTTACAGAGCCGAGAATAAGCACCAGAGAGAATGAGAGGAGCGGAAATAGTTACTGGGATGGAGACAGAGATCACAATGTACTTTGTTTCAAACCCCACAAGCATCGTCACCTCACCACCCACTTGCAGGTCCTGCAGGCAGTCTGAGCTACGCTGAGGGGGATAGCGGGGAGACGCCAGGATGGGAGGCCTCAGAGCTATTTCCGTCTTAAGGCCAACATCCACAGAGACCTTGAGTTCCGTCATCGAAACTGTCTGGACTTTAGGCCCCTTATGCCAAATGCGGTTTCCAGAAAAAGGATCCGTCGCATATTTGGAAGCCATCAGCCAAAAGTCGTCTCGTCACTTTTGTGCCTGCGATCTTTTCATTTGTGAAGAGTATATTATTGTGCTTAATTATGGGCTTTGAGGAGATGGCATGGAGCAGCGGAAAAAGCATGAGTTTGGAGTCAGAGGCCTGGGTCTGAATCATGGCTCTGCTCTCACCAGCTGTGCCGCACTGGCTGGCGGGCCTCAGTCTCCTCGTACATGGCTGACAACTACCTCGTAATATGTTATATTATTATATATAGAATATGTCTGTGTTCTAGGGCAGCTGTTGGGATTAGATTTTTAATGCATGCCAAGAATCTGACATTGTTCTTCTACTCAGATATTTAATCATCAATAGTTAGTATTAAGAAACTGACTTTTGCCAAAACTGGTTAGGCTCAGCGGTAGAGCGCTGGTCTGCAGACTGAAAGGTCCCGAGTTTGATTCCGGTCAAGGGCATGTACATTGGTTGTGGGCACATCCCCGGTAGGGGGTGTGCAAGAGGCAGCTGGTCAATGTTTCTCTCTCATCGACGTTTCTAGCTCTCTCTCTCTCCTTTCCTCTCTGTAAAATATCAATAAAATATATATTTTTTTTAAAAAAAAGAAACTGACTTTTATCATAATAACTTTTGGCAAATGAGATTTCATTTTTATTTCAGAAGTAGTATATCCACAGTGGTATGTTTTATACATATATACATATATATATATATTTTTCTCTTTTCTTGTAAATATTACTGCTTATATTAAGTTTCTGTTTCCTGGTGGAACTTGCTGTGATTCAAAGATATCTCCCTAAGCTCACCTTTCC
This sequence comes from Vespertilio murinus, assembly GCA_963924515.1. Classification (NCBI taxonomy): domain Eukaryota; kingdom Metazoa; phylum Chordata; class Mammalia; order Chiroptera; family Vespertilionidae; genus Vespertilio; species Vespertilio murinus. Next base: position 22,075,193 of record OZ004717.1, read on the forward strand.
CAGGACATTTTTAGGTAGAGTCTTACTGGTACCTTATGGATCCCTAGTTTTATGACCTTAAGAATTTGTTCTTTTAAAATATTTTTAGTTTATTTCATAATTATCTATGCCACCATTGATTCTACTTTTGTTAAGGAAGGAATGGTCCAGAAAATGGGTAAGATCAGAAGCCTTTTACTCCATCACTAACTGCCTACAACTTGACTCTTCATCTCAAGAATGTGGATAATATCAGACCTATGTATCTACAAAGGTTTTGTTTGTTTTTCGCTGGGGGGAAAAAGTCAGAGTGGCCATGAGTAGGAAAAGATTTTATAAATTAAACAAGATATGTAAATTTAATGTATGACAATTTTTGCTTAGACCTTTCTGCAACATACGGGAATGTTCTTTGTGCTATGGCCACCTGCCTAATGCTGTTGACTGGCTGGTGTTTGATGCCTGGGTCACCTTGAGGTGACTTAGAGCCTCTTTCTGCCACCGGATGTCAGGAGATTGGGCAACTTTCTTGAGTAATTGCCTCCTGTGACTCATGTTCCTTGCAGTCCCCATAATAACCTGTGCACTACCCGGGGTGAGCAAGGAATTTCCTCTCCGAGTCGCTTAAGGAATAGCCCCAAATTTTAGCTTAGTCTTTTTTTATATCTCTTCCGGTACTACCTACCTGAGTAACCACAGAACAAATCTGTGCTGCTCTGAATTCAGGTTCGCTTAAATGTATTTTAAGCATATACTCTGGGAAGAGCACAGAATCTCCACCTCTCTAGTCAGAGTATGTTCAAGGATATTCATATCTACTTAGAGGCCTACTGGGGATGGAAGAACATAGTTAGTACAGAGAGTGAGTGCCAACAAGTGGTCAAGAGATACCTTTTAAGTTTATGTGACTAACTTTCTGTTTCTGGTTTCTCCTTTTTTTTTACCCCTTCTTTTTCCTTTACTATGTTCTTTTTTAATAAGTGATCCCACCATGGAATTCATACATGTAAGTCATTAGCTTCCTTAGAAGTACTGAAAATGCGATAGTCATAGACATGCAGTCCAGGTCACAGATTCTCATTCCTTGCTGTATATTGTAATTATCTGGAGAGCTAAAGGAAACTGATGCCTGGGCCCCCATTGAATTAATATCTCGAGGGGGTAGGCCCTAGGCCTGGTAATTTTATTGTTATTTCTCTTTTTTTTCCTTTCTTTTTTTCTAGATCTGGTAATTTAAAAATGTTTCCAAAATGATTTGAATATAGCTTACACTGGTTGAAGATAGTTAGGAAGCAAAGATATGACCAAACTCTTCAAAAAATAAGATGAAAAAAAAAGAGTTATGGCTCAAAGAGCTGCAATCACATGGTTTGGCCATGCTTTCTTGTGTTCTACCAATTAAATAACAAGTATTTTTTGAGACCAACAGAAAGAAGGGTTGGTGATGCCCAGGCAAAGCTTCTAGGTGAGTTTCAAAGACAAGATGAATGACAATGAAACACTATTAGTGCTAGTATTGTTTGGGAACATACTTTGAGCCATGAGCTACATTCAACACTTTCACATACATCACATCATTTAGTCTTCTCAATAATAACTTTATTTTCTGGGACCTCAGAATATGTTGCTTTATATGACAAAGGGGTGTAGGTGTTCAGATGGAATCAAGGTTGTTAGTCATCTGATATTAAAATGGGATTAGCTTGGGTTATCCAGGTGGACCCAGTGAGGTCACATGGGTCCTTAATGGTGGAAGAAGGAAGCTGAAGAAGGAGAAACTGAAAGATGGAAGCCTGAAAGGAATATGGCCCAGGGTTGTTGAAAATGGAGAATGCACTTAAGAACTGTGGGTGGTCTCTAGAAACTGGAAAAGACAGAAAACAAGTTCTACCCCAGACCATCCTAAATGAGCACAGCTCTTGCCATTACCTCAAGGTTAGCTCAGTGAGACTCATTTTAGACTTCTGTCCTCCAGAGCTATAGAAATAAATTTGTATTGTTTAAATCACTGTTTATACTGATTTGTTTCAGCAGCAATACAAGGTTAACATAGTACCTTAAAAAGGAAGGATTTGGAGAAATGTGCAATATATTTGAAAATGTGAAAAATACTCATTTAAACTTCAGGTTAGATTTTCTGTTTATAATAATCTGTGTGCTGAGTACCTTACATCTCTGCCCTAGGCAATGCCTCTACCATTTAGGCATCCACAGCTTGAAGTTGAGCCAGGATTCAAACGTAAGCCTTCTGACCTCTGGGTTCAGTGCTCATTGCAGTCACCATCCTGGGTGTTTTTCCTCAAGTCCATTTGGAGCTCTGGTGATGTTTCTATTTTTTCTTGAGCAAAAGACAAGGATGCCTCAGGGGACCTCCTGATAGAATGAAAAAGGATTTTCATACATGCTGCTTAGAGGAACAAATTACTGCTAATTACTTGGCTGTTTAAAGAAGATTGATCTAATAGTTGCATGGAAGAAGGATTGAAGTAAATGAAGCTGGGAGCAGGCAGATCAGTCAAGAAGTTGGATCAACAACTTAGGCTCCTGAGGGCTTGCATTCTAAAGGGCAGTGCCCGTGGTAGTAGTGAAGGTGAAGAGGAGAGGATGAATCCAGGAAACCTGGTCAAGAAAATCAACCTAGGGCGGTGGTCAGCAAACTGCGGCTCGTCAGACATGTGCGGTTCTTTGGCCCCCTGAGTGTGTCTCTTTCACAAAATATCACATGCGGACGTGCACATACAGTGAAATTGAAACCGTGGCCCATGCACAAAAGTCAGTTTTCGGCTCTCAAAAGAAATTTCGATCATTGTACTGTTGATATTTGTCTCTGTTGACTGAGTTTGCCAACCACTGACCTAAGGGAAGCCATCCTACTTGAGGTGGAAGTGCAGAGTCAAAGATAATTGCAGGTTTTCAGGTGTGGCAGTCTTAAAAGGGGGTCAGTGATGTCTCTGACTGAATTGAGAATGCTAAAAAGGGGGAACAAATTGAGGGAGTGGGAATGGATAGGGTGGTGGCCTCTAATAAAGAACTCGATTGGTCTTTGTTTCACTCTAAATCCTTGAACTATCCCTAATGAAATGACTTATGGTAGCCCTCTAGATAATGTTTGCCTGGAGGTTGGTCATGGAAAAGACCTACCATGTTGACTGAAGTGTTGGGAATTTGAGCTGTCTTAACTTCTTGGGCGGAGAGGAGGACTGGAAATTGAGTTCCATCAGTCAAGCTCATGTCATGAAAACCCAATAAAAACTCTGAACAGTGCAGCTTCCTGGTTGGTAAATATATGATTGAAATGCTAGGCAGGTGATGCATCTGATTCCACATGGAAAGGACATAGGAGTTCCGTATTCAGTACCCTCCCAGTTCTTGCCCCTAAAAATATCCTTTATAATATAAGCATAAATCACAAGTATAGCACTTTCCTGAGACCTAATAATCATTCTATCAAATTATCAAACCTGAGGATGTTGTGAGAATCCCTTTTATTATAGCCCTTCTATCCAAGTATGGGTGGCCTGGGAACCCCTGAAACTTATGATTGACAGCTGGCCTCCAAAGAAGGCAGACTTGTGGAGGGAAGACTTTGTTCTTCCCTTAGGAGGCTGTGCTAATTCTGGCTAGTGAGTATGAGAATTGAATTTTTGTTCATCCACCGATGAACACAATAGGTGGACACTAATGTGACACAAATATCTGTGGGCAAGACTCAGAACCTTGTGAGTTTCCTCTCAACACAAGGGAGAAAAGAAAATACAGAGAATCTGACATACAACTTTAAAATGCCCAATTCTTGATACTTAATTGATTGCCTGCCGGCCACTGTGATTGAATAAAATATCAGGGGTTTTAAAGACAAATAGGGCTCAAATTCTGTCTCTGTTACTTGCTAGGAAATCATGGGCATGTAACCTGTTCTCTTTTGACCATAGCCCCATTACCTTTGAAATGGGAATATTAAAGTCCAGTTTGTAAAGCTGTTAACAGAATGAACATTAAAAAGTTAAGATCCTGGCACATGACAGATGCTCAATGAATGTTATTTTTTGGTGTCTTTTAAGTATAAGTCCAGTTGGAATGGTTCTTTCTGAGGTTTTTTTTTTAATCCCGATTCATCAAAAGGAAGTCAGCAGGATTGATGAGGCTTCACTGAAGACTCCACAAACTCTCTGACTTTGGGGGGATCTGCTGACGCAGCCTCTCAAATATTAGAGAGTTTTGTCGTACAGAGGGTCTGAGTGTAACTGAACCTTGGGGATCTCCTCTATGTATGTAATGGGAGGTGCTTCCTATCTTGCCTACAACTGCTTGGAGCCCCATTGGTCACAAACCATCCAGGCGCAGGTGCCCTGTGTCCGGACTCCGCTCAGCACAATCGTCACAGGCACACAGTAAGCTTCAGTTACTTTTCCAGGGAGTCCGGCAAGACTGGGGCCCCGACTGGAAGCCAGGCCTGCAGATATCTCCTTTCATTGCCTCATCCAGACTTGCCTCTCTTCCATTTTGTGCTCAAGTGGTGACTGCTCTGAACCCACTAACCAGCACAGCATTCTGGAGGGATGCCCCTTTGTCATTTTCCAAAAACCAATCACACAAATGGCTGAGAACAGACCTTGTCTGAATTTCTCTCTTGTGAAGGAACAGTGTAAAAAAACAAAACAAAACAAAAACCAAACACCACGTTTACTATGCCAAGTTCTGCAATAGAAACATGGAATAATGGAGTAACCAAAGAGGCTTCTGAAGTTTTGTTATTTTGATTATGCAGGCAGGCAGGCTGAGCCCCAAAGCACTCACACTATTTAGGAGAAGAAACAGGATTGAAAATCAGGTGGATCTCACTCCAAAGCCTTTAACGAAGGTTTATTGACCCACGTGGGCCTGCTTCTGAGAAAGCCAGCTACTTATTTCTAGGTGGAAACTGCTCTTATTTTCTTTTTATTCCCAGAGTCCATCAAATTTTATTTTTTTCTAGAAACTTTATTATGCTATTTTTTAAATGTAGCGTAGTCAACAAAGCCAGTTTTAAGTAATAAGGAAAAAAATATATGGTGCCAGTTATACCCAAGTGTGAGCCTGCTGGTTTTAATTTTTTTCTTATACTCAGTTTCAACCTCAAGGTTTGGGTTTAAACAGAAATTTATTCTGGAGGCTTTGGCAGAGATTGTTTCTTTTGCCACCTCCTCTTAGCAGGCGTATGTTGGATGCTCTCCTTGCCACTGGTGTTTAATGGGAGGGTACAAGCAGATCCTTGAGAGTGGCACAGCCTCCTGGCTGGAAGGAACCATCTGCTCCAGACCCAACAGAAAGCAGATGCAATTTTCCATACAAAACCATTACTCTTGGCTTCCGCTGGTAGGTTTCTGTTTTCCAGAATTGTGACTTTTTCTCTATTGATCTTGCTGTTATCCTACTTCAGGAGTGATATTTGGCAGCTCAAGGTTAAATCCAAATGTGTAATCAGGACAGATCATTATAGGATGGATAACTTGGGATATCTGGGACTACATTAGGCAAATATTCCATTCCAAGCAGCAGATGATTAGAGACCCCAACAAAAGAATGGGGGATGTCAGGGGAAGTCACTTGCTATGGCTGTTAAGATTTAGTACATGGTCATGAGATAATAAGTTGATCAGAAAGAGTCAGTTACTTGGGTTTTGGGGATTCAATGAGATGATGTCTATAATGCCCTAAGTAAAGCTGTGTGTCTAGTAAGTTCTCAATAAACAGCATTTACTCTGAGTAACAGGGTCAATGTATAAACAGTGACAAATCTGAGGATCAATTAGTAACTTCCTGGCTTTGGCTTTATGGAACATGGTTTTCTAAGAATGCAAATGGATCTAGAATCTGGGGCTAACAGGAAAACGTATAATAAAATACATTGATTATTCTTATTGCTGTTGCTATTATTACCATGAGTATTAGCATCAAGGGAAACACATAAACAGCCAGATGATAACTGCAATGGTAGATACAAGCACATTGTGATTAAATCACCCAATGAAGAGAAAGCTATTTGTTCCCCATCTTCATCAAGAGAATCACAAAATTACACAAGAGTCTTAGTAAGACTGAGGAGCTCTGAACTCTTCTACCAGCTGTGCAATTTAATTTCTCCTAGCCTCATTTGGGTCCTCAATGATTAGACATAATATTTCCCAAAATTGCCTAATAAGAACTCTGGCACCCTGCAAACTCCCTACTGGGTATGTGCCTGCAACCAAGGTACATGCCCTTGACTGGAATCGAACCTGGGACCCTTCAGTCTGCAGGCCGGCGCTCTATCCACTGAGCCAAATGGGTTAGGGCTAAAACTATTTTTTAAATGCTTAAATCCAAGCTCATCACTCCCCAAGATGACTTAGGAATGGCTAGACCAAGGCAGGAGGGATGAACAGATGACCTCATGTTGTCTCTCCGAGACCTACGAGTTCACAAGAATGACACAGCTTTTATGCATGATCTTCCCAGTTTACCTCCTCTTGTCTGAAGTCAGTGAGTCATGAAAAACCAAAATTGCTATAGAAATGTCAGTTTGGAAGATGTCTTTGTTTTAGTTAGAAGAATATTTGTGGAAGTATGACTTAAGCTTTTGTGTCTTTAAAGATGTGGTGGATTTCCCTGGGAAAAGACTCATGAAAACCCAAGGAAATGAAAGATTTGTATTGTAGTAAATAGTTGGAAAAACACAGGAATCCTGATCCATTAGTCATAACCGAATACCCAGGGATCGTCCTCCTCCTCTGGTGACTCTTCTGGAAAGATGAATGGTTATTTAATGTGACTGTTCCTTTCCCCTCTGGGCTCCCACCTCCAGTCTGAGGGGTCTGTTTACCTCATGGCTGAGCTGTTTTAATAAGTTAGGTATTCTGGGTCCATTGTCTCCGGCCTCTAATTCATTCTCTACTCTCCTGCCAGAATCATCTTCCTGAAATGTTGCTTTGCAAACATCATTACCTTCCTTAAAACCTCAGTGGGTGCTATTGTGTTTATAGGTAACTAGAAAATTAAAGAGTCTCAGGTGGTACAGACCTCACAGTCATCACGGTGACCTCCTCAAATCCAAACATCTCTGTCTGGTACTCAGGGACCTCTTGTTTACTCCACATGTTTGTCAGGACTCTTGCTTAGGAATGACAGAAACTGGCTTGGATGAGGAAGGGAAGTCAGTGGTTCCAAAAACAAAACAAAGGGAAGGAAAGATGTGGCTGGAACCAGAGGCTTGACTATCAGCAGGACTCCCTGCCTCTCTCTTCCTCCTAGTTCGCTCTGCTAGCTCCCTTTCTCTGTGGCCTCTGGAAGCTTTAGCTTTACACTTTCATAGCTTTTCATTGGACAGGAAAACAATTCTAAGTAAGTCCAATGCACAGATCCTAAGAAAGGTGTCTTGTTGAATGGCTTAGGATAGCGATGGGGAAGCATTGCAGTGAGCAGAAAGAGAGGCTACTGTATGGGGTGTGGTGGGAGAGGGCAGTTCCTTAAAGGAAGGAGCTGCTTACCAGACTAAAATGAAGAGACAAAGCAATTCGTCTTGCAACTCACTGTGTGTTCATAATAAATTTCTGTGAGCTTATTTTTATATTACTCTTTGAATTTTTATATAAGCTGCATGAGTCTAGACAATGTTTTTATAACAAGTAAATGTACATTTTAGCATCTCTGGCTTTCCAATTCAGTTCCTTATGTCTAAAATACCCTGCCTATTTCTTTCTGGCTAGATGTGTCTGCAAGACCCGGCTAAACTTACTGCTTCTTGGCTTGCCTGGGGCTTCAGATATGGTATTGATGACTGTGCCATGTTTATACAATTCAGTTGACACTAAGTGTATATACCATTTGGTATTAGCAATTACTCTTTCATGTATGAATCATGTCTCCCCAACTAGATTATAACCAATTTCAAAACAGATGTATTTAAACTCAGTTATGGAGATTATTGTTGCAGGCTATTATTACTGTTAAACCCCTGTTGTGTTGTTTCCTAGAACCTAGGAATGAAAAATTTGGAAAATATTAGCAAGAAAGTCAAAGAATTGGAGTTGTATCCAATATCAGCAATCGTAATTGCACTAATTAGGGCCACTGTTGTAAACTTTGAGTCTGAGCATCAGTTTAGGGAACATTTCCAAAGGTGCTAAGTGTTTTCAGAAAGGGGCTGCTCCCGGGTTATCAACCTCTGCATTGTTAGAGAGCGCAGAATTCTCTGTTCTTAGAACTCTCCCTTTCTCTCACAACTGGAGGGGAAGACCTAAAACTCAGAATCAAAGAAGCATCGATCTAATACACATCCACCATCCTAGAAACAAGCTATAGGAATTTGAAACCTATGCGCTCTGAGTATAGCCATAACAAAAACAACTAGTCCAATTACTAACTGGATTAATACAAAGCCTTCTATTACAATTCAAGCTGAAGGAAAGGCATGCCCATATCCAGGTGTAAAAACTGTATAACTTAGTTTCTACTGGTTTATATAATATGTTTCCTTTTAACCAAATATTAGGAGGTATACAAGAAGCAAGAAAAAGAAACATGCTGTAATGATCAGAAAAAATATTGAGATTTACTACAAATGGCAGTAACTAAGACAGTATGGTATAGGTGAAAGGGTAAATGTGTTACTACATGGAACTGAATAGAGTCCTGAAATATACCCACACAAATGTGATCAACTGATTTTTGACAAAGATTCAAAGGCTATTAAATGGAGAAATCTTAATCTTTTCAACAAATCATATTGGAAAAACTGGATGACCATATATTTTTTTAAAAAGGGACTTCAATGCATATCTCATGTCTTATATAAAAATTAACTCAGTCATCTGATGTAAGAAAGGCTATCACCTGTATGATATTCTTCCCCTATCACATCAATCTATGCATGAGAAACAACAGACAAACTGATTGGGGCATATTTTATAAAATAGATCATTATGGGGACTTTATACTGTTTTTTTCCAATGGTCCTAAAATTATTTCAAAATTAAAAGTTTAAAAAGAGAAAAGCTGACATGAACTTATATATTATTATCTCCCTTGGAAGAGAAGCTTGAAGTAGACCTAATCCAAAAGAGTAGCCAGGGAAGCCAAACAAATTAGCAACTGCATGATTTATACTTCATATCATTAACTTTTAAACTTTTTTCACGCTTAACTGATGTGTGTAGGCCACTTCCTTATCCATAACTAGAGGCAGGCATGGTGCACAAAATCCATGCATGGGTAGGATCCCTAGGCCTGGCCAGTGATCAAGGCCAGTCAGGTTCCCTGCCTCCGCGCCTCTTCCTTCCCTCACCACCCACATGCTGCCACCATGCTGGTCACCTACCAAGTTCCACGCCAACCCCTGGTGGTCAGTGCACATCATAGAGAGTGATCGAACTCCCGGTCTCCCGGTCAAACTCCTGGGGGGACACTTTGCATATTAGCCTTTTATATATATAGGAATTTTGGTGGGGAGACAGATGCTTCTGAAGGGAGAGTGCAGGCTATTAGCTAATGCCTGTCCTGATAATACCTGCAACATGTAATCTCCACAATTTTTTTCCACTTCAAGTATTGAAGTGGACTTGGATTATCCTGAAGTGGTCAGGACTCGGATTATCCAGGTTTGAACTTCTTGACTTCCCCTGTGCTTTATATTTCCCTAGATTTATGAATTTGTGTAGTAGCTAGATGGCTCTTCTGCAAAGAGCCATAACTGTCAAAGGCAAGGCTGATCTGGCCACATTGAATTCTGAGTCATGGTAAAGTGAGAGGAAAGAACATAGACTGGGAAAGGATGGGAGACAGCAGACCCTGTTCACAATATTCCGTTATTGGGACCTGCAACTGATAAAGATAGCACTGGACATGTCTTTATGCCAATACAGGACAGCCAGGATTTTTCTCCTGGAAATTTAGAATTTTGAACTAAAAAAATACAGAAACTAAAGATAAGAAAATAGTATAGGAACTTTAGCCCACAATGGTGCCAAGTTATCTTAATTCTGCCATTTGTGAGGCTTGGACACAACCTATATAGTTTCCAGTGGCTGTTGTAGCAAATTACCACAAACTGGGTAGCTTAACGCAACAGAAATTAATTCTCTACTGGTACTGGAGGCCGGAAGTCCAAAACCAAGATGTCCACAGGACTGTACTCCCTAGGAGACCTGAGGAGAGGATCTTTTTCTTGCCTCCCCTAGCTCTCTTGGCTCACGGCTGCATCACTCCCATCTCTGCCTCTGTCTTTACATCATCTTCTCTTCTGCCTACCCCCTGTGTGTCTCTTATATACACTTGTCATTAGATTTAGAGTACGTCTAAAATCCAGGATGATATCGTCATCTCAAAATATTTAATTTAATTACATCGACAAAGATCCTTTTTCTAAATAAGGTAACATTTACAGGTTCAGGGAATTATGAAGTGAACTGATTTGGGGAAGGGACACCATTCTACCCAATACACCACCCTGACAATTAATCTTTTCTTAAACTAGGTAGTGCTAGGTTCTATAACTTGTAAACAAAATAACATATAAATTGGTCTCAATGCTAGTGTCAGCATTTGTTAAGTGGTTTGCTCCATCTGTATGCTAAGCTTGACTTCAGAAGTTCTCCAGTTGTTGTTGTGTTTTTTGTGTATGTGTTTTGTTTTGTTGGGGTTTTTTTGGGTGTGTGTGTTGTGTGTGTGTGTGTGTGTGTGTGTGTGTGTGTGTGTGTGTATGTTTTTCTTATCTATACAAGACTCACTTTATTTTTTTAAAAAAATTATTATTGCCCTAACCAGTTTGGCTCAGTGGATAGAGCGTTGGCCTGCAGACTCAAGGGTCCCAGGTTCAATTCTGGTCAAGGGCATGTACCTTGATTGTGGGCACATCCCTGGTAGGGAGTGTGCAGGAGGCATCTGATTGATGTTTCTCTCTCATCGATGTTTCTAACTCTCTATATCTCTCCCTTCCTCTTTATAAAAAATTAATAAAAATTATTATTATTGAAAGTATTACATATATCTCTCCCCCCCCCCCATTAACTCCCTCCAGCCTGCCCCAGGCCTTCAGCACCCTATTGTCTATGGTCATGGGCTATACATATATGCATCAAAGTTCTTTGGTTAATAACCTTCCACCCACCCACCCTCCCCCATCTTCCTTCTGAGATTCACACTCTGATCCATACTTCCATGAAAGTTCTCCAGTTTTAATGTAAGAAGAAGTGTTTTGGGAACTTGTTAAAAATACAGGTTTCTGCTCTTCTTCCCCAAAATTCTCCAATAAATTGGCCCAGAAATCTGCATTTTTAACAATTTCCAGATGGTCCTAGTGATATAAGAACAGAGAAAATTATAGAAACTCAGATGTATTAATATCCCATTCAAATAAAAACAAGAGGAAAAGCAATGAAAAATAATTTGAAAACTTTAATGATGTTTATACACTATAACATAAAATCTTTTAAATAAGGTACATTCAATTTCTCAGCCCATCTAATATTCAGATAATTTACATTAAAAAATTAAACAATTGCCTAAATAATGCATTTTCTATAAAATTATATCATAGCTTATATAGGTAAAATTATATTACAAAACACACCACACAGGAAGGATGGTTGTACCTATCAGGAAATGCTACAAACTTTCCATTAAAAAATATATTTTATCTCTTTCATTTATCACAATAAACAGAATATATAAATTTTTTCTTTCTAAAATTAAGTCCACACAGTTTCCCTTTAGGACGATAATATGTACAAACCTTATATCTGAATGAATATAAATAGCAAATACTGTAATAGTGTTACAGATATATTAGTACTTTTACAGAAAAAAAAATGGCTTTCTGATAAAAGCCTCTAGACAGCTGAAATCTCCAAGCTATTTAAGTTAGACATTCCCATATTTAGTAAGGCACAATGGAGTCTAGTTTCTTATTTCCAGTTGAATTACTTCAAGCAGTAATAAAGAAAAACATAGTCAGTAGCTACTGGACCAGATCTGTCAGTTTCATAAACTCTTTGGGGTTTATTGAATTCTTTGGGGAGAAGTTCGTTCTTTCTTCATACCAAAGTTTTTTTGTGTGTGTGTTTGCCCTGGGCCCAAATCTAGTCCTCGGCGATGAGGAAGAAATCGCCATACCCCCACAAGTGCCTGAGAAACCTGAGAAACAGTTTACTCATCCATCCGATCTGGTCCCCGGCAAGGCAATGGCCCAAGGACCAGGTCCTGTTATAAGCAGCTTATTTTCACTGATTGAACCTGGTTCCCTAATATCTCTAGAAATAGCTTCTGATACAGCCTGTACATGGTGAAGCTGTGAAGGAACCGGATGGTCTTCTTCAGGCTCTGGGAGACCGTTTTGGGGAAGTGGTACATCTTCAGGTGCTTCAGGGCGTGCATGAGGCCCTTCAGCGTGTCCTGGTCGCCGTTCTTGACCCTCCACAGGCTGAGAAGCTTCAGGATCTGCTCCCCTGACGCGCAGGCCTTGGTTGTCTTCTCAATGTCTTCTGTGGTGACTTTTTTCCCCGGCAGGCTCTCCATCAAGCTGCAGAGCTGCTCGAAGGTGAGATTCATGTGGCCCAGGTGCCGCTGCACGCTGTTCTCACAGAGGTCGATATCTGCGCAGAGCAAAAGCACAGACGGTCACACCATGCATATTCTTCCAGTGACACCCAACTACGCTGAGGCAAAAGTCACTTTTAATGATAACCTTTTCCTTTATGTTTTTGGGAGGAATTGGGGAGACTTGTGTGGTGCTAGTTGTTTCTGAGAACTGAGATGAATATTTCTGTGTTAGTGTAAGAGAATGTGCTGCATATTCTAGGCATCCAACAAAACCTTGTGAGACGCTCTACTGTTGGAAATCACTAGTAAAAAAAGTACAGGCACATAATTCTCAGTTTAAAAAAAATAAAATGTTTGAGGAATTAACACAAACATTTCAGAGAAACAAAAAGCATTCACGTTAGTTATTTTGCAATATAATTCGTTACTGACGTCTGTGCTGTTTTAAAAGTTAGTTGCTTCCAATGGTCTTTAATAAATAGCATGAGAGGGTTACCACCACAGAGAAGAAAATTTAAAAAAGAGGGTAATGTGAGGCCAAGGAATGTGGTGATACACACAGCCTGGAGAATATTTCCATAACGAGCTAGGACATAAACATAAGAGGGAGTAACTAATGTTTCTGTTAATGACATGAGTCATTTAGTATCTGAGCCCTAAGGCAAGTCAGTTCATCTTTCTAGGCTGAAATGTCCGGGTTTATAAAATAGGGATTTTGGTCCTTTCCAATGCTAACAGAGTCTGATTCTCTACTTCCCTTTCTTTTTGCTTCGGGGCTAATTATACATTTTTGTCTGCTGAAAACAGAAGAAAAGTTTACTCTTTGCACAAGTGGAACATTCAGTTCAAAAATGTTAGTCTCCTAACATCTCAGCTTCAAATGTTTGAGGCCCTTGGGGTAAGGTCAGGTCTCCTCAATCGTTTTACTGCAGTGAAGAGGAGAATGAATTTCTCATTGCCACTGCTTGATGTGAAGAATGTCACTCATTTTCTTCTGACATGTCTTCTCATTGCTAATTGAATTTGGAATTCTTTCCACTGCATAACCTAAGGCTTCAGGTCCACACTGTATGAAATTTACTTTTACTATTGGATTAGTCATCATCATCAACAACACACACATGCACACAGACACACGCACATGCACACACGGACACTCACTTTCTAAAGGAGATTCTTTTGAAAACTATAACACATAGTTTTAACTAGTCCCTTTTTCCCAAGAAACTCAAATACCTTTTTACAGATCTTATCTCATTAATCCTTACAACATATGCTATTAAAATGGTAATTTTAAAATAGGCTATGTTGTGAGGATTAATGAGAGGCTATCTGTAAGGCTCTGGGAGGCTCTCTAGAGAGAATTACCAAATAAATACAACAGAGCTTCTTGGTAGAAATGCAAGGTAAGATTCAAAGTGGTTAAAGAACTTCTAGAAAGGTAGATTTCCTGAGGTCTAGCCCTGCACTTGAAATGCATCGTGGCTTCTTTATACACTCTATAAAGAATGAGGGGGACCAGAGGAGGTATTGAGAAGAAAACCCTGCATGACTGCTCTATAGAAATACCATCCACATCATTGTGAAAACTCCTTCAATCCAACAATAATTACAAAAAAAGAAAGCATCATCCACACAACTAGCGCTATGATTAAAGGGTAGGTTTGATTTCGGATCCATGTGTTTACTTCAGGTTATCATACCTTGGATGATCTTCTTGACCATATCCTCGTCTTTGTTTTGATGTTTCCATAACTTCAGCAGCTGGAAGGTCTGTTCTTGTGAGCTGTGCCTTTTTTTTATCCTCTCCACACTCTCTGCATTTACTTTGGTGCCAGGCAAATTGTCCACCAGGACACTAAGCCAGTTAGGGGTGAACTTGGTAGGAACAGCAAACCTGAAGAATGCCTCCTCACACAGGGTAACATCTAAAGGAAGGTGGGAAAACCAAGATTTACTCAACAATTGGATTCCTGGAAGTCTATTGGACAAAATCCAAAATTTAAAAACCAACATGATTGAGTTTTTAAAAAAATATAATATGCTAAAATGAAAATTTTGAATCAAATACATCTTCTGTTGGCTGGTCTAAGTGGTTTATGTCCTTTCTAATGTTCTTGTAGAGTGTTTTGGGGGAGAACATTTAATAAGTGTTTAATAAGAACTTAATGTTGCTATTAACAAATTATAGCAAAAATTGTATGATTTAATATAAATATTAACATTCTGTTAAAGGTGTTCCTAGAGCCCACAGAATGCTTTGGCATAAGGACCAAAACAAATATAAGCATTGTTTTGAAAGGGGCTTGAAAGTGATGTGGAATAGTGTATTCTTTTCCGTACATACACAAACACATAGTTTACCTTTGAGAATAAGAATATATGTAGACATATAATCATGTATTACTTGAGAAAAAAGTCACACGCAGACAAAAAAAACACACCACAAACACATATCATTTAGAAAAGAGGTGCAATGGTCTGAATGTCTGGGTAGGGTTAGTATATCCCAGGGGTTAAGAGTTTATCTTTGGATGCATCAGGACTAGGTTTGAATCCTGGCCCTGCCATTCATGTCCTATATTAAACTTGAGCAAACTTAACTCTTTTTGTAAAGATCAAAGCCCAATAGAAAAGACTCTGGAAGACAGTAAGTATTCAATGAATGACAAGATAAAAATTTAAATGTATTAGAGAATGATAAAGTTAGAAGTCACTTCTCTTACTACCCCTTCCTTTATCCCATTTTCAGATAAAAAAGTAGAACAGCTAAATGAATTGTCTAAGATTTTGATTACAGTGGAAATATTCAGATTGGGTTGGAATCTTAAATCTCCCAATCCATATTTCTATGCTTTATACAGTTCTGTCATACAAATATATGCTTGGGAGAGTCAAGCTGGTTCATGACATTGTTTAGTTAAATGTGAAAAGCAGATTATTCTTGGTGTGATGAGTCTTTTGTAGAAGGTGTGAGATTGATCTAATGGTAGAAGTGACAGGGAGAAGATACCAATCTGATTAGTGACATCACTGACATGGGATGCATTCAGATAACTTGTCCTGAATAAAAAGTTTAGGACAAGAAGAACTCGGAATTCCATGTGATAGACACAGTATTACTATAGGTAACAAAGCCAGCTTTACATTTCTAATGTGTCATCAATGACATCATTGTGCTTTTTAGTTGCCAATTTATACTTTGGCTAATAATACAGGGATTTATAAAAATGATAAAAACGGATAGCAAAAAAAATTCTGCAATTTGGACTCTGCTCATTGGACCTCAGACATAATCTTTGTACCACCCTTTCTCCCTGGGTAAAATCTGAGTCAAGTATAAAAGAAAAAAATCAGGTTTAGAGCATGATCTATGAGAGATGAGGACTTTTTGAAGGACTTTGAGTTATGGCTCTAGCAATATGGACAGAATAGTCTTAGAATAGAAGAGCTGATTAAAATTCAAGAAAGGGAAAATATGAGTTTGACTAAGAAGGTGGCCAAAGGGTCTTGTACTCAACTCAGAGGAGGCATGAAGGCTGATATTTTGATTGATAATTACCTATTCCACATCTGCGCGTCATGTCACTGTTTCCGGAACATATATTGTCATGTGTTGCATTTCCTCTCTGAGTCAGAAGGAGACCAAAGGCACTGCAGTTGGTGTGTTTTCTACAGGGTGCTTTAGCGGACGTCTCATTGGAGAAGAACCCATCTGGACATCTTTTACAAATCGTATTTCGCTCTGGGGTTCCTACAGAAAATAGCAAACCATTTAGCACCTTCTTCTCAAATACTTCCACAGCAGATACCCTCTTAACAAAGTTTTAGAAAGACTTTTTGCTTCGTTTTAACTGCTGTGTTGCTAAGATTTTACTATTAACGCTGTACCAAACTTCAGTGAAAATTCTCATTTTTCACTTCATTACACAGATAGAACAAAACTATAGTTAGCCCCTTAGGTGGTCCCCCCTCCCAGTAATACACAAGTTTGTTTTCTGTTACCTACAAAACATTTCCAAACTATGAGAGGGAAAGAAATGTGTGAGCTACATAGTAGTCCTGTGTGAGCTACATGGCATTAGGGCTGGCTGTCCACATATTCTTCACACAATTATCCTAGAAAAGCATCAAGATAGCCCTTGTGTAACTGCTGTTGATATCATTCTCCAAAAGCAGTACCCATTGACTGCTACGTCATTAAATTCTAATCGGTAGCTATCAAAGTTCTTTCTTTCCTGGATCATAATTATGAAGCAGCTCATCAGTATGCTAACCTTGAGAAGTAAAAATTTACAGCATTATAATAAACTCTTGAAGGTGGCAATAAAGTTGGCCACTGACTTAAAAGCGTAAGTCTGCAGTTAAGCTACACAGTAAATGGAAGATGATAGACCGTTTGCTTAAACTGTTGAGTTTTAAGAGTCTGGTTGTTAAAATTTCAGGGAAGGGTGATTGCAGGGGCATCTTTTTCATGGTGGAAAAATGCTTGACACATTTGGAGAAATCACTGGTAAGCAAACTTGAATCAGTCAGCTACTAAAGATGCTATTAGTTAAATACTTTCAGAACCTTGACTCTGTCATTCATGGATAAATCATACATTGCAGTACATTTGCATATGAAAATACCTCCATCTAGTGTAAGCTAGTTGAGCAAATTTAGACTTCAATGTTCTAATGTGGCTTTTACAGGCCAATTCTGGCTATGCGAGATAAAAAATGTGAACAGGATAAATGAAGCTGCGGGAAGTTAATATACTTCAGTTATTAAAAATTTGAACCTCCCACTTCGTATCAAACCCAGAGGTGGGGGGAAAGAGAAAAGTGGTTTGGTTCTCATTTTGTCCCTTGCTTCTTCCAAAGGGATTAATGATGCAATGACCAGTAAAAGTGGTGAAGGGCTGGCAGAGAAAAAAGGAGGTGGGAAACCACAGGCAGGACACCTTCACATATTAAATGCCACCTCCAGCGTTGCAGTGACAACATCTTAGGAACCAACTTACAAAGAGAGCTACCTCTTTAAAAAAAAAAAAAAAGTACTTTCTTACTTTTTTACCACTTTGGTAAAAAACACAATAAATTTTTCTTTTTAAATGGCATGCAACTCCACACCAAATTCTACAATATCCTAAGGGAAGGTATTTGGGCAGGGAGTCCATGGTATTCTTTCGTTGCTAATATTCTAGAAATGAGTGGACTTGGACACCTGGATCCAAGTCTCCCTTTTCCAACTGCCAAATGTTCTGGAGAGCCAACTGCACAAAGAACACCATATCATTCTTCATATACACATTGACTGGTTGGGTCTTCGCATGCATCTCAGTGAGAAAGTAATCGGTACTAGCCATTCTCTCAGGTAGTTGACTTAGCCTTTAAAGTTCTTTAGCAAAAGAAACCCAAGGATGATGGAAGTAAAGTTTCTCAGTGTCTTTGGAGGCTTTATATAATGACCTTACTGAATAGGACTTCCCTCTTTTGTAATTGATAGAACTTTTTACAAAGAAAGATTTAGCGATCTGAGTGAAAAAGTTTGCCTTATTAATACCAGTGGAAACATACAAAGTATAATCAGCCAAGCCAATGCCAAATGTCTTAATAATGAGAGGAGTTCTGTTCTACTGTTGAGAATTTCACCATGCTGGCCCCTGGGACTGACATAGGAATTATAAGACTAACAGATAGAATGAAGTAAATAAAATTCAGAGATAATCTGACTTCGAAACAATGACAGAAAGGAAGGGTTAATAAATATTCCTTAGAATAACACTGCATAATTCTTCCTTCTCTTTGGGCAGGAAACTCTTATTGTCCGTGAGGAACAATAAAGTGAGAGGTAAACAAGCCCACTGAGGTATTAGCTTACTTCATTCTACTAACAAATTTACATGTTTCTGTGAGAAAAAGGAAGGGTTAATAAATCCTTACTATTTCCATTATTTTATCAAACATTTCTAATTTCCAAACTGCCTAGTCCCTTCATTAATTTTTCTACATATTCAATGTACTGAATTGAATTAAATGGATTTTTTTTTGTTGGATTTGGCTTTTCCCTTCCACAACTTGGCTTGGCTTTTGTGTCTCAAAGTATCATCCAATAAAAACTAGGAAGTGTTACCAATTTCTCCCTCAAATACTCATACTAGAGGTACTTTAAGGAGCCATCATGCAGTGTGCACCTTCTGTGATTAATTTTACAAGATTCACAACTCAGAAAACAATAGATTTAAATATTTGAACGTGCTTGCTTTGTATTTGTCATCTAGTAATTTAAACTCTGTATATCACCACTTTTGAAAGTTAAAATAGTTTCAAATAATTAGCTCCTCTAAACCATTGGTTGTCAACCAGGGGCAATTCTGCCATCAGGAGATGATTGGTAATGTCTGGAGACTTTTTTTTTTTGATTGGCACCACTGGGGGAGGAGCATCTAGTGACTAGAGACCAGGGAAGCTGCTAAAACACTCTAAAACACACAGGAGAGCTGCAAAGGGAAAGGATTACCCAGCCCTAAATATCAGTGGTGCAGACACTGAGAAAGATGATTTCTAACCGAGTAATCAGAATTTGTACTGATTACTACTTCCTCCAGAAATTGAGTGAATTATTCTTCATTTTCCCAAGCTACGAGACTACACTGAAGCTTCATGAATGTGGTAGGGGAACAAAAAACTGTGAGTTGCAGCTTTAAGAGATTCAGTGCACACTGGCCTTACCCTATGCTGTTCAAAATGCAAAGAGAAAGTATTTTGTTTGTAGACAAGTGCTTACTCTTGGCTTGACAATCTGTTTTGTCTAAGATAAAGAATAAGCTCATCGGTGAGAGACTGCTGCAGTCTTTATCCTCCCAGACACTCAACTCCATGCCAAGGGAAGAACTAGCTTCATTTTTTATAATGAAATTCATTTCCCCTAGCCATTCTCATTTTTTGCATAATTAATTATAACTGCTCATTGTTAGCACTGCAGAGCCTCATCAATATCAGCATAATTACTCTCTTGGTATCAATTAAGATTTCTGATGTTTGTCAAAAAGCACCGCGGTTTGAAGCTGTCCGCGCTGGAGTGAAACATAGAGGTATCTATCAGCTATCAACGGTGCGGCTCAGAGTGCGTCCCTTTAAAAAAGCAATCCATCATGCATCTCATTAGAGAGCAATTTGCTGCTTTTGAGATTTGTCACTAACTCGCCCTGGAGCAGCAGAGTATTCCTCTGAGAAATGGTCGTTTGGCGGCAATCCAGACACACCGTACATATCTGGCAGGTTCCATTACCTTTGCAATTTGCTCTCCTTCATATCATCAGACAAAAGTGTCCCCTTAAACTTCCCCTCCCACCTGACTTCATGCAGCCCTAATCACTTTGGCAGCGGGTTGGAAAGCTGATGCGTACCAACTTGCAGAACTCCGAAGCCAGGGGGGCAGCTCCTGTGCTTCAAGCAGAACTCCACCTCGAGGTAGCGCCCTTCTTCGCACTCGCACACACGGTTGTGGGTGCCGTTGCACTCCTGCTTGACGTACTGCAGCTCTTTGCACGCTGCGGTGCAGTACAGACACTCGTCACTGGTGTGCCAGGTGTTTGTGTAGTAGTTGTCGGGACAGGGGGAGCACACGGTCTTCCGCCTCGCTGTGCAGTGCTGCTTTAAGTAGGTGCCAGGGGGACATTGGTCACACGTCAGCTGGCGAGAGGTTTCTGGGTCATAGTGAAGGTACTTTGGGGGAAATGTGTCTTGGGTGGTCCACTTAATGGAGATGTCCAGGAACTGGAAGAAAGGGAAGAGTGGCGATGTCAGCATGGAAACAGGCATCACAAGAATCCAAGGGTCCTTTATGGACTTCCTACCTGCTGAGCAGCACAACAGAGTCAGTTCTGTGGCCACAATTCTTGCCTCTATTCGCTTAATCCTTAAAGACCAAGATGGGGATGGCAGCACATCCCTATTAAGTAAATCCGGCTCATAGATCACCGGAGTAGAACACTTATCAGAATAGAAATTATGCTGAAACCGGTTTGGCTCAGTGGATAGAGCATCGGCCTGCAGATTAAAGGGCCCCAGGTTCGATTCCAGTCAAGGGCATGTACCTTGGTTGCGGGCACATCCCCAGTGGGGTGTGTGCAAGAGGCAGCTGATTGATGATTCTCTCTCATCAATGGTTCTAGCTCTCTATCCCTCTCTCTTCCTCTCTGTGAAAAATCAATAAAATATATATATTTAAAAAGAATAGAAATTATTACAACTAGTTGTAACCCCCTTGGCCTCAAAGACACTGTATCTCCCTGGCCGTCATGATTTTCTCTCAATGGTTGAGTTGGATGAACTAGTGGTTCTCAGAAGAGCGTACCACGCCTCTTCTAAGACTTAATGATTCCAAACACATAGTAAGTAAAGAAGTGGATGAGCACAAAAGTTTGTATCATGACATCAACAGTCATCATTCATTCCACGTATATGCATTGAATGCCTACCAGGAATGTACCAGGGAGATGCTGATGAGTAAGGCATGGTCCCTGTCCCCATGGAGCTTGAACTGGAAAGAGTCCTAAAATTTTAAGACTGATTTTTTCCTCCAGAACATCAATGGCCCAGTCTTGACTGTCACAGGTCAATTGTGTCTAGAAAACTAAGTGACTACCTCTCTTCTGGGAAAAACTGCAGAGAGTAGGTAAGGTTTCACAAGTACTCTTACATATGGCAGGAAGAATTCTGTGCTGCAAAAAAAGAGGGGATATTTCAAGCTTGGGAGGGCAGCTCCAACTAAGCAGTGCACCTTGTATTTTAGGCCTCACAGGATCTTCTAGGGAGCATTGACATAGCTCAGAAGGAACAGTGTTCTTTGTATGCAGGGGATGGTTTGTTTGGTTTTTATTACTTGTTTTTGGGAAAGGGATCAACCCTGACTATTTTCATGCTTTTGGGAGGTGGCAGCCAAACACAATAAATTTTTCCAAACTCTTCTTTGCAGAACTCGGGAAATGTCACAGAAACCCGTTGACCCAGGCAAAGCATGCCACGCTGAGGGAACAGCACTCCCTGTGGAATGAGAGTGACAAAGGTAGAGAATGGCCTCTTAATTTATCTAAGCATTTGGGCATTTTAATCTGAGTCGTTTCATTCACTTCTTATTGCAACACAAGAAGCACCTGGGCCGACTAGACCTGATAGCAGCAGATAAATCAGAAGAAAACAAAGTATCTCACGTAGGGCCATGCACCTTTTATCCAAGAGAAATGTTCAGAGTGCTATGATGTGAAGGACTCCTAACCAACAAAACATAGAGTGCAGTGCAAAATGCGGGTGACTCCTCATAACCTGAGGTTTACTGAGGAAAATGTTCTTAAATTTATCTTCCTTCCTTCTTTCCTTCCTTCCTTCCTTCCTTCCTTCCTTCCTTCCTTCCTTCCAACATTGACACTATTGTACTAGATGTCCCCAACCCCACCCCATCTCCCTTTGTCCACCTCTACAGCCCCGGCTCCCCCTCCCTTGACCATGGCTTCCCCTCTCTTGGCCTTCAGCACCAATTGTCCAAGTCCATGTGGTATGCACATATGTTCTTTAGCTGATCCCTTCATCTCTCTACTCAACCTCTCCCAGCCTCCCCGCCCTGCCTTCCCCACCTCTTCTCTGGCACCTGCCAGTCTGTTCCATGTATCCAGGCTTTCAGTTCTATTTTGTTCATTGAGTCCACATATTAGTGACATTTAGTGAGATCAGATGGTATTTGTCTTTCCTAAAGGTCTTATTTTGCTTAGCATAATGCTCTTCAGGTCCATATATGCTCTTTCAAAAGATAAGTTCCTTTTCTGTCTTGGCTCATTTGGAATGGGTAGACATTAGAAGAAATAAATGAACCAGAACCGTGCGAAAGTACTGATTTGCTCCTAATCTTTCAGAAATAGATGGAATCTATTCATTCAGCACACATTAACCGAATACCCATGGAACACCAGGCACTGTAGAAGGAAGGAACATAGCATATGGTGATGCACAAAACTAAGATGGTCTGTGCCTTCAGGAGCTCATAGTCTAGCGAGGAGGCAGACAGCAGAGGAGAAATAAATAGTTACAAATAATGATCGGTTTTAAAAGAAACAAAGCAAGATGAAATGACTTTGTTGCTTCTTGCTCATTTGAATATGTTCTATAACATATGGCCATGTCCTCTCTCAAGGCCCATTGTGTAGATTAGACTAAAATATTTCTAAAATACTCAATGTTAGGAAATAAAATTTTCCTAGTGCAACTTGCAAAGACTAGGCAAGCCATGAGAGATGATTGCTTCTCTGAAGGTTCTGTTTCTTTCAGAACACTAGTCTTGCATGCTACTGCTGAGTGAGGCCCATCCCGGTAGGGCTGGCAGTCCTGAGACCTTCCCCAGCCCAGCTTCCCATTAACCCCCCATTCCCATTTCAGCACAGTGGTTCAGCTGTGCCCACTTACTCAGTGCCTACTCTCCTCCCTCGCCAAGAAGTGATGAGGATGGGATGGGAACACCCCGCAGATGGTGCCTATATTCTTCACTGGAAGGAGCCATGTAAATGCAAGATCAAACCAAGAATGCTGACTCAATTTGTATTTTTCTAGGCAATTAGACATGACACTATTGGTTTCCTGAAACCATGCTTTGGAAATTAGTTACTATTTCTTCAAAATACAGAGAAGTTGAGGTAAAAGGGATCCACAGAGAAAAAGATAAATAAGTTTGACGTAAGAATTTGAGAGCAATTGTATTATTGAAGGCAGTTTCTCTAAGGCTACTGGATAAAATTATCCTCTATATTAAAAAAAAAAAAATAGGAAAGCCTGGAGGGACTGCAGACTTGTTTTCAGTAAGTTGCATGGGGATTCTGTTTCATTTGAAAAATTTCCACTTTGGTAAAAAAGACAGAACTCTGTGTGGCCAAAATTGGATGTTTAGGTCTCAGTCTCTGGTTAGCCCCAATTCCCACATAAAATTTCTGGAACCAGTTACTGTACAGAGGGCGGGGAAGATTAATAGAATGCTTCAACAGTCCTCTCTCTTACTTTCTTTTGCATTTCCTGGAAATGCAGTGGAAAAGATGCCATAGGAAGACAGGCTGAGTTAACATTGCCTTTATCCCCTTTGCCAGCTGATAGTACTGATAAGAGTTCAAAAATATTTTTCTGTGTAAATTGCACAATCACTGAGGAGCATCTGTAAAAGTCAGGACATGTGCATAGGTGTGTAATAACAATTAGCAGAGGCATAAATCAAACCCAGAGCATGTGGCACAGAATACTATTTTTTGGCCAAATCCTTTAATATTTACCAAATGCCCTCACATATGCTATAGCCTTCATGCAGTCCAAAAGTGGCCCCCAGGTGTTAATTTTTCATGTAGACTCAAGAGCATAGAGGTAGGAGATCATGAAAGTTAGAAGACCAACCAAAGCCTTTCTAAAGCCCTTGACTTTTCTTTCTTTGTGCTAAGACTAGCTTTTGTCCAAAGCTACCGAGAAGGACATTTCTCAGATGATAAGTAACTTGACTATAGCACGCTCCTGGTACATGCTTCTTCATAAAGCACAAGAGGAGACTACACTTCCTCCAGCAAGTTTATTTTTTTTATTACGCAATGCAGCCAACCCCATACTACTGGGCTTGCCCTCTGGTATGTAGAACCGTGAGTGACCCTAGTGGGTTTCCATTTATGGAAAATTCATTAAAAGAGAGCCCACGCAAAGCTTGAAATAACTACTTGGTTTGGGAGTTCCTTTTGTGATCCCTCGTCATGATCTTTGCCGCAGAAAACTATTTGAGGACCATCCAGAGTTAGATAAACTTCTGGTCAGTTGGGAAACCATGCCATTTTATAGTTCATCTTGGCCAAAAAAAAAAAAAAAAAAAAAGGAAACATTCAGGATATAGAGCATGGTGAGTTTCCTAAAGAGCTCTTGCAGTATGAACTATAAAGCTTATTTAAAGAAAAATAGCCCCCCCCCCCCGTATTTTATATCAAAGCCTTCTGAAGAATAGAATGGAACATTTTTAATGAGATATGAGATAAAGCAATGTTTGTTGTGAATAACTTTGGGCTACATCTATCTATAGGATTGTATTCATTCACTCATTCATTTTTTCACTCTTCATTTGTTCGATAAATATGCAGTGAGTGCCTAAAAACACACACAGAGAAAGAACCATTTGTCCTCTGGAGGTTAGTTTTTTTATTTGATTTTCTACAGTCTTAGAATGTAGTGGCTCCTTTGTAATTTCCTCCATTCCTTAAATAACTCATTTCATTCAGCAAACACTTATTGAAACAATTACTATGCCTTAGAAATACTGCTAAGCAATGGAGCTGAATAAGTTAATGTTCCCGTTTCATAGGAACATTCATCTAAAAGCCCAACCTGATGTTAAATACTCATAAATCACTGCAAAAACAAGTTGTTTGCAGAAGGAAAGAGAAAGAGAATCAAGAAAAGACTCAACAGAGAAACAGGTCAGAAATGAGGAGGGGCTGATGTGAAACACTAGTAATGAAGGAAAGGAATGAGAGATATGATCTGTTGGCTGACTGCATGGGGAAGAGGGACTAGAATGAGCAATTGAATATCATGGCCATGAATTCTAACCATTAGGTATGTGGTATTGCCGTTAATTTGTGATAGAGATGGAGGAGGCAGTTATGGAGAATGGCAATGAATTTAGTTTGGAACATCTTCCATCCATGAGACTCAAATGAACATATGTACTGGAAATACAGGACATAAATGCAGCTAAGATCACAGCTTTTGGGATTCTAATCAAGTAAATGACTCTAGAGGCAAAAAAATCATATGACATTACCCAAGGATATTGTATACAAGCAAAAAGGACAAAAATATTAACCCTTGGGACTCATAAATATTTGCAAGATGGGATAAAAAAAAAAGAGAATGTTAAAAAAATGTAGGGATATCACAGAGAGTTTCAAAAATGCTAAAGGGATGATGAATAATTTAAAAAGAGCATGGCATGGCAATTAATTAGATCAATGTGAATCAACAAAAACACTTTAAGTTTGGAACCTGCATCTAGACTATGTACCTCAGGGTTCCAAGCCCAGTTAGACCCTGGGCCACTATCTTACCTCTAAAATGAGAATAACCCTTGGTTTACCTCTCCTTGTACAACTGTTATATTTTACATGAGTAAAGGGACATAAGTAAACTTGATAAAGAATAAGGTCCCAGAAAAGTATGAGACACTGTTAATACATGGTAATTACACAGGATGTGAAAAATGGGAGACATTTTGAATCAGACACATTTCTGGAAAGTATTTTCAAGTTTCATGTCCAGTAAGAAGTAACACACCTAAAATGTGGCTTAAGTTGATTTTCTGCCCTGTCCTTAACTGTCTCCAGGAAAAGCATCTCTGATGTGTTTTTAACATCAGCTTCAGCATCTTCCCAACTGGTATCATTTTCTTGGTGTCGGTCAAATGCTTCAAGGCAGTTCCATGGGTTTCCTCAGAGAGCCTCATACATCTTAGAATGCTTAGGATAGTGTCCAGCTCATAGCAAGTGTTCATGATAGCTAATGTGATTTTATTCAGTTCAACAGATATAGTGAATGAGTACTATGTGTAATTAGGATCATTGATGATTATGTAGATGCTGATAAATACCCACATTAAAGGAAACGTGAGCAAGGATGAGCACAAAACTGCCATTTTCTCATCTGTAAAACCATAGTGATGACAATCGGCCTAAAGGAAGACATTTCTTAAACTGTTTTTCATTTTGCACAAACTGTTCCATTTGTATTTAGCTTCCATTCCACAGGAGAATGTGTAGGGGGGGGGGGAAGCAGGTTGTTCATTTGAAAAGTTTATCTGCTCCTACCAGTTCCCAACCTGAGGGTTTACCACTGCTTAATACTTTCCACAACAGCCGGTTGCTTGGCTGAGGATTATGCCTGTAGGTAGGAAGTAAGAGCATATGAGTTAAATCTGTTCATCTACACAGGACTGATTTGCTCCCAACAGCTTTTGCTAGGCAAACAGGGGAAAGAAAACACAAGCAATTATGATTTATTAGATGAATCACTGAGCCAAATTCTACGCTATTTTGCTTTCCTTGGGGCTGAAGAACTGTCTCCAAGTAAAACTTATCTTTAAAATGTGATTTTTTTTGGGGGGGGGGTTCTTTTCAGACTTTTCCTTTCGTTGTTTGAAGGCTTTTACATTAATTAGCAGTAGCTATTTATTTTTGGCATCAACCAGAATTGTCAGGGCAGATTTGTTTATGATGCTTTTGGTGCTTCAGGAGTGTTACAGACAATTAACATTTGACAGATTAATAAATAAAGGAGGAAAATCTCTGAGGAAGAAAAAGAACTTGTAATGCAGGTAAACACTTAACACTTTCCAATGGATGAATGTAGAAATCTCAACGTATTTTGGCTCCCAGATCTTAACCTTTCTTCTCTTAGGATTCTGTTAATCACCAGATTTGTGATATAACATCAATTCTAAAATTCTAAAATCTTCAACTCCACAGCAAGATTGGTTGCAACTTTTCTTATAATTATGTCCATTCAGGCTCACGTAATAAGCACAGGGTGAAATAACAACAGTTTTTCATCTGTGGTCCTTAATATTTGGGGCTCAGAATTGACAATACATTTAGTATGCCGATAGTTTTTAAGATCAATTTTAAAATTCCATCTTATTTCTACAGTGTTTTCCTTTGAAGATAGTACCTGGCTCACAACACCTTATGAATCTCTTTTGGTTGCTAAAGACCTGGATTAAAGCTCAATCAATATATGGTCAAGGGCAGCTGGTCAAAATTAGAAAAGAAAAACCATGGTGGTTGTGAAATGGAATAGAAACCAGAAGTAGAAATGAAATAGAACAGCATTTGATTTAAGCATGTAGACATTTTCTCTGTGCCTATAACAGGTAAAACACCATAGTAGAAGCCCTGTGTGTAGTGAATCATAATAGCCAGTATATTATAATATTATTATGCAGTATAATATTATATGGACAGTATATTATAATATTTATTATATTATTATTATAAGACCTTTTATTATCCATCCCCTCCAACCATCTTTTATATTCTTCTTTTAGAGAAAGAGAAAGAAAATGAGATAGAGAGAGGGAGAGAAAGAGAGAAAGAGAGAGAGAGAGAGAGAGAGAGAGAGAGAGAGAGAGAGAGAGAGAAAGATTTGTTGTTCAAGTTATTTCTGCATTCATTGGTTGTTACCTGTATGTGTCCTGAGAGGAGATCAAATCTGCAACCAACTGAACCAACTGAGGGATGACTCTCTAACCAACTGAAACTACCCAGCTAGGGCCCCCTCCAGACATCTCTGGGGAGATAGGATTGGCCCATTTTATAGATGAAGAAACTGATTTTCAGAGAAGGTGAGTGACTTGGCAAAGGCCAGAGGGCTAGTGTACATTCCAGCTCAACTCCACTCTAAGCCTTTCATAACTGACTCACCCCCCAGGGGACTTACATTCTAATGAAGGAGAGAGGCATATCAATGATCAACTACAGTGTAAAATTCAGTAAGTTCTATCTTCTCTCTGTCTACCGATTAATCTATTGTGAATGAAAAAAAAAATGGAGCTGTGGAATAAAATCTGACAAGCTCAGGGGCTCACAGGGCAGGCCTGACAAGCTTACTGAGCAAAAATAACCACCCAGGATGGTCTAATCATAAATCCCTAACTGGGCAGGCCATGGCAGTGGTCATGTCTCAGGCTTATAGCTCCCTTAGCAAAGGTCAGTTTGCCTTCAGCGAGCCCTTTCCATTGCTCTTACTCACCTAGGACAGCATACCTTTGAAATGTCAGAGTGATTTTCTGTTCTAGACGCCTCTAAGGCATGACTGCAGGCACCAGAGCAGGAGACCACAGAACCCCTTATCTTGTTCCCCTTGCACTGTCTCGTCGTCATGCTGCGTTATTACCTATCTTGTACCCACCAATGTAAAAGAAGTGTGTGCTTCTTTTGCTTTTGATCAATCCTAGAGATTTCCTTTGTTTTGCTTCCTCTCACCTTCTTAATCTACCACCAGTGAATTTTATGTACCTTCCTTACGTTTTCCTTATGATTCTGAAAGCATAAAAGGGACTACAAAACTGCCATTCTTCTGAGCATTTTCTCAATCCATTAAGATTGTGTTTCTGGGCTTGTCCTCAAAATTTTGTTCAAATAAACTTTTCAGTAGGCTAGACATTCTTTTGTTGACTATCTATCTATCTATCTATCTCTTCATCTATCTCTATCTAACCTGGTGAATGAATTCTTCTCTCTGCTCTGAAATACAGTCAAGTTCACACAGCCTCTCTGGAAGATGGTCCTGTGAGATTGAGCAACTAGCTACACTTTATACATAGCAGCAGCTTCTCAGTCATGCACCCCCTCAAATCTGCTTTCTTTTCTGCCTTACACTTCTTTGGCTCACTCTTGCTTCTCTAGGATTGCACTTTCTAACGAGGTACTAACATATAAGTGTTTGCCTCTGGCTCTGTTCCCTAAGGAATCTGGGCTTAGAACTAAGTCCAATAAAGAGGCCCAGACATTTAATTTCAAAACAATGAAAAAAAACATGGTGACCCCTGGGGAAGAAGGAGAGAAAAGAAATAAAAATACATTGGCATTGTGTTGTCCAGGGATCTGGCCCTATGGGGTCCCATCCTGAGGTGTGCTTAATTAATCCCAGCAGAGAGAACTCTGGGTTGAAAGCACCCACAGAGACTCCACTCTGATTTATGGGTATTTTTCACTGGACTCAGTAACTAGATCTAAGTTCCTGTAGGCCAGAAGAAAACTTAGGTAGTTAACCAATATTAGGGAAAACTACTCAATTTCTCGTTCATAAAATAGATACTAATTTCTGCATGATAGGATTTTTTAAAAAAAGTTATGTGAATCATTGTGTGTGAATTTCATATATTCTAAGAATGGTGTCTCTTTGTTTTATCTTTTCCTCCTTTTGGATCTTTTTACGTGGCTAGAAGTTGTCCTGATGAAAGACAGAGATGAGTGTACCTCTCCCTATAAAGGAAGGGTCAGTTGGAAGCAATGAAAAGAAAAAGCATGATCCCTATCTATTTACTCTCACAGAATAGTGCGTTTGGTTTATAGAGTCTCCTGTTTAAATATCTGTTTACTTTCTCATTTTGAAGGCCAGCTAAACTTTTAAGTAATCTCAGTTCCCTAAATTTTGAATTT
This sequence comes from Vespertilio murinus, assembly GCA_963924515.1. Lineage (NCBI taxonomy): Eukaryota > Metazoa > Chordata > Mammalia > Chiroptera > Vespertilionidae > Vespertilio > Vespertilio murinus. The sequence continues at coordinate 22,104,930 of OZ004717.1, forward strand.
TTAGCAACAGAAGAGGTTCTTGCACATGACTCCTGCTAACAATACCCTTGAATGAAAAAGAGTTTAAATTGATCTTCTAAAACCATAGATTTGAGTTCCTTGTGATTTTGAAGTGCTCTCTACAGTTACTGTCCCTCAATGATCAGAGATATGGTTGGGGTTTGGCTACTGTGAAGTCAAGACTGGATGAGTTTTATGCTGCGCTACCAACTTCAAAATCTCAGTGGGCGAAAAATAACAAAGGTTTGCCTCTCACTCATGCTACATCCCTAGTGGGTCCACTGAAAGCTGTTAGCATTGCCCTCTGTCCAGGACTTATGATGAGACAGCAACTAATATCCATCCGGAACATGGCTGGTTTGTTGTGGAAGAGGGAAAGAGAAGAAAAAAATATTGGGGGGTCACATATTGGCCAGTGCACTAACTCAGATGTGATTTAATGGTCAGAACTATCCACACCACCTGCCTTCCCCACCAGAAGGAAGCCAGAAGATACAATCCTAGCAAGTTTCTGTAAGGGAGGAGAAATGAAAACAATTTACAAACAGCATGAACAACTACAACATCGCTCAATAAACATCATCCATACTCTTAATTGACCTTTATTTTTAGCACAATCTAGTTGATTTTTCTTTTCTTTTCACCGGGCATTAAAATAAGAGACAGGAGTGTGGGAGCAGAGGGCTCTGTCTAGCAGCCAGGTGGAGTACTTGGTGTAGTAGTTAATGGCCATGCCAACCTACTCATTATCATGCTTATTCTGCCTGAAGGATTGACATTTATTCTAAAGAGAGGTATGCAATTGTCAAGTACTCCCTTGTGAATATAAATTCAAAGAAAATTCTGCTCAATGAGAATAAGGAGATTGCTAGTTACCGTAATTATAGCTCTGCATTAAGTCCTGAGGGAATGTCTTGGACCTGGCTTCTAACTAGATGGAATGTAAGACACAGGCACATTAATGACTCTATACTAGCTAAAGACAACAAGGACTTGTTTCAGGGTGGAAAAAGAATTCTTAATTTCAATTAATAATCTCTGATCCTAAAACCAGTCCTGCTACTTAAAAGTAAGTGGCATTTTGAAAGCTGCTTCCTATTGTGATCTCATTGACTTAAACAAAATTTCTTATACATGAAACTAGCTGAGCAGAAGAAAGTTGGACAATTGCAACAAAATAGATTTAAGACAAAACAAGACATTCCTTTAGGAATAAGTATATTTTACTTAAATATATATTCTAAAACTTTAACATAAATAATAAAGTATTTAAATACAAATACTTATTTAAATACTTATTATTTAAATAAGTCCATTTGATTTTTGCATGTTTGGAATAGTAAATAATACACTGTATACTCAACCATTTTTTTAATTCCTTTTTTTTCAGTGACAGAGCTGAAAACTGAAAAAGCCTTCCACATACACCTGGTCCAACACCCCAATTTTAGAAATGAGTGATAAGACACAAATAAGTGGAGTCACCAACTAGACCTTAGAGTCTAAAACAAAACTGAGAAATGAGATCCCTTGCCTCTTGTCTGCTGTTGCAGAGGTCTTATTGTCAGTATGTCCCACAGATGAATTCCTAAATTACTTTTTGTTTTGGTGGTGGTGGTGGCAACTAATGGCAGGGGGAACTTTCTAAGGAATAGGGCCATGATATCTATATTTTCTAAGAATAAAAGAAATAGTTTTCTGAAACAAAATAACATTACTGTGTGGCAAGAGAATTGAGGTTTTTGGATCAAAGACCAGAAAAGAAAATTGAATTTACTAAAGGCAGTCACAAAGCTTAGATGAATTACTGTCTTACTTTAACTCTAAATTCATCTTGACACCTATTTTTCTATTTTAGAGTTGATTATTTAAGAGGCACTTACAGAGAGTGCTTCCAAGGTACAGACTAAATTGAAGTGAAAATCCTAAGGCTATTCTTTTTTTATTTTTATAGAAGATGCTTCAAGGAAATTAAACAATGTTTTCACAGTATTAAAACTGTAATTTTGGAGATAGAATTTTTATTTAAATCACAATAAGAGATAATGCTCCTAAGCCTATTAGGAGCACATTACATAATGGCATTGCATTTCCTTCTGCATCTTCTACCCATTTATGGTCAGGCTGACTCAGTTGCTTCTGTGAAATTGGGGTGAAAAAAGAATCTACCCGACACCTGGGAAGTTATGTCACCTTGTCGTTGGGGAAAACCATTTTAGTGTGTCTGTAGACTGTCCTGGCCTCTGGGACATTAATTTAGAGAGGCCAGGTAAATGCAAAAGGGAGCGGGTACCACACAACTTCTTACCTAATGTGTTGTAACCCTATTCTTATCCCTTACAACTGTCTAAAAGAATTCTTTTTTTAGACATTCTATGCTAGTTACCCCAAAATATTCTGTGGTAGTGAGTTCCAAAAACTAATTACATGTCACATAAAAATACTGTCCTTGTATCTATTTCAAGTTGGCCATACCTCACTCTTTCTTCTTGCACAGATAGTTTACAGATGTTGCTAGGATTTCCGATCCACTGGTTCCTGCCATTGTGGGTTGCTGTTTTATTTTGATTTTTGTTTTCTTTTCCAAACATGGCTGCTATTATTGTTCATATTTGCATTTTGTTTACCAGACTGTCAGTATCAGAAATGTGTTCTGGACCAGCTTCCTTCTCTCCTCTCGTCATGTGTGATCATCCTTCCCTCAGGGCTTTCAAAGCCCATTCTATATTGATAACCTAGAATGTTTATATCCAGCATGGATTCTACCAAGACACCCCCCACCCCCATTTTTAAATCTAAGTGGCTACTTGATATCTCCATTGGCACATTTTACAAACACGCAAAATATATCAAAACCAAAAATGAGCACCCATGCCTGAGTCAACCAGATGGGACAAACAGAAGACAGGTTTGACTGAGCTTAGGCAGCACCTCCGAGGGTCAGTATATGAATCTAGTTATTATTTTTTTTCTCACTTAAGAATGGGCCTTCATGAACTTCATGGTAAAAATGCACAAAAAATATTTAAACATCAGATGGGTAAGGTGTTATATTTATATCTTAAAAAAGATCAAAGCCAACATTAGAATGCTAAGTCTCAGGCAGTAAACTAAATTGTGTGGGAACATCCATGGAAACTGCTGACAGGTTATGCAGTACACTAACAAAGCTCGCCATAGCTCCTTTGATTCAGCAAAGAGTGTCAGGTACTGTGAAGACCTGGAGTGATGCGGGGGAGGTATGGTATAAATATAAATAAAATGGAAATCAATATTTGCAAAGAGTTCATACTTGGTTTGCTATAGGAATGGCACAAACCCCTGAAAGTTCTACAAATGTGGGGCGGGGCAGGGGGAAGGGAGATTTCTGTTGTTAGCGGGCTGTGTTTTGCTAGGTATCCTGAATGATCAAGACTAAGCCCATGTTACCCTGGGCAATAGCTCAGTTGGTTAGAGCATCACCCCCATATGCTAAGGTTGCAGGTTTGATCCAGACAGAATACATACAAAAATCAACCAATGAATACATAAATAAGTGGAACTAAAAGGATTAATAAATTGATGTTTCCCTATCTATCATCGAATCTATCTATATCTCTTCCCCAATTCCTATTTCTCTAAAGTAAATTTAGAAGAATGAGCCCATGTCTCACACACTTTCAAGTACCCTATGTACAGACCTGTTTTTCATTAACAAAGCTTAGATTTCAATTCCATTTTAGATAGACACAAACTGGTTTTTGCATGCTTTCTATAAATACTGAATTTTTCCCAAAATTCAACAACATAAAATTTGATAGAAGCTACTTTAGTTTTGTTTTAAACTTTAGCAAGATTTTTTCATCATCTCAGAAAATCATAGCACAGAAGCCAACGCTGGCTTTGAGCCCCAGTGAGGCACATGCTCCAGTCTTTACTCCTAATGGTTCGCTCATGGCAATTGCACATAAAGTCGCCTACAGATCACTATTTCATGTGTCTTCTAGTGAAGCTTATTTTATAAATTACTGTCCTTTTATTTATCCTTTATAGCATAGTTATGCTGGTGTAGTGAGTTTCAAAAATTATGTATATGGGTAAAATATGTGCGCTCTAAATTTCATTTCAGGAGGGCAAGGAAGTTGTTACAAAGGATTTACTTTAAAAGTCCTTGGAAGAAGTTTAATATGATTGAGAACTACTGTCCTCTGAGGTAACATAAATATATAAATTCACTGATAAACTTGGCATCTCTGCTCTATAGTAACAACATAAAGGGACAGCTAAGCCAAGCATCCTCAGTCAAGGCCTTGAGTAATACAAACATAAATAAGTTTTTTTTTTCCCTCAATTTACTTCCCAGTCTTTTTTCTAAAGGAAAGGCTGTTGGTTAATGAGATTCTAATGGAAATAATGCTTTTCATAGAAAGCTTTCAGAAAAGGGAACTTGCAGGCAGGGGGCTGAGGGTTGCTTAAAGCAAAACCCAGGAGGCAATTCAGTGACTAGAAGAGTAAGGATATTTGAATGGGTGTTTAGTGTTCCCTTGATAGACACTGCCATAGCTCCCCTTCTAGACCAAAGTGGATAAAACATCTGGCACAGAATGCCTTCTTCCGAACCCGTGGAATTTGACAACTGTGGTTTAAGCCTAAGAAGTAAATTAAAGACCACATTGAAATTAGGAATTGTACTGAAGGTTGCTAGGAGACAGAGGCCAGGAAGTTTGCTAGGGACAGGGATTAGGGCTGTTTTGAACTGAATATATGTCAGATTCTCCTATAAACTTCATGGGTACATTCTCTTAAAATAAATAAATAAACAAAGTTATAGGCTAGAGAAACATGCACATACTCAAGAAGGGTGTGTGTATGTGTGTGTGTGTGTTTGTGTGTGGGGGTTTTGAGGGAGAAGAAACCAAATTAAACAACCACAAAACAACCCCAAAATCTGAAAGATTATTATACTAAAGGAACATCAAAGATCAGGCATTTGTTCTGAGAAAAGGCACCTACTATCCCTTACTCCTCTTCTGCCTCCCCCAAGTCCTATTATAACATCAATCTGAGAAGGCCAACGGATGATTCTGGCACTTATGATGGAAAGTCTCAGCCACCAGTTAAAATCTAGGCTGAGGTCGGGTGTTCCCAGCAGTCCCAGGGAAACCATGAAAGAAATGACTTGATGATGTGACTGCCTCACCTTGCAGAGGTTCTCTGCTGACTTCATTAGTGCACATTCCAGAAAGGCCAGAACCATGGCAGTAACCTTAACGATCACATCCCCTCACGGTCACCTACCAGCATACCCTCAGCCCTCATAAAGGAGACTAGAACTCTACTTGGCCACAGAATTCTATTTCTCCTACTTCTTAGGTTTTAGGACATTTTACCTCCAACAATGAAACATTCTTCTCCTTCAAGGTAATGGTTAGTGGCCCTCAGAGCATCATCAGCACTTCATATACACAATTCACTGAATGCCAGAAGCTGGGATTAGTATAAACCCACAGCTTTATGTGATCATATAGCATGCATGCATTATCACCATCTCTATTTTCCAGAAGTGAAAACTAAAATTCAAAAGAGATGTGACTTGTAATTTATCAAGTGGTGGTACTGGCATTTCATTTGGGTCCACCTGATAACCAACCGCATTGCAACTCCCCTTGTCAGTCCTGGAGGACAGGATATTTTATATTCCCGAGTCGCCCAGCACTTCCCCACTTGTTGCTTTCATTGCCTGTATAATCACTTGTCCAATATCTGCTTCACCATTAGGCTGTGAGATGCATGGGCACAGAAAGGGCACCCATCTTGTCTTACCCCTGTCCCTAGTGGCCAGTGGCATGCCTGGTACAAACTATTAAATATCTGCCATGCTTCCAGATCCTACTGCACCTCAGTATTTGCAAAAGAGTAATTGGGCTCTTTAGATGTAAGCACCAACTATCCATTTCCAATCATTTATAAAATAAAGTCTATCTCAAAAATTACAGAAAGGGAAAGGGAAGACTTTTTTTAATTTAAGGCATTTATTATGTTCAAGACACAAAGTTGTCTCTTCTGATTATGTTATACCATCTATAATTAGTATTATCTACATATATGTCTATATTCCTATACAGACCATATATAAAAACATTTATCTGCAGATTACTTATGAACACATTAGTAGGAGTATATGGGATGTCAGCCAAAAAGATGTGAACACACTTTGAATAATTATTAATACCAATGTGTTAAATCTGAAAATAAAGAAACATTAATTGGACTATCCGCTGTTCAGTATGTACACGTTTTTTGGTACAGTAAAATATATAGACATATACGCATGAGGATGTTAATTATTTGAGACGAAGATACTAATTAAAATGAGTGTCATTTAGTGAATATTCTGGAATTTAAGTAATTGAGACTGTCATTAATTAAATCTTTAACAGGATATTAAATGTTAGGAAAAACAAAAGTGTCCTCATATTAATAGCAGGATTACTTATACTAGTAGCCAAAAAGTAGAATGAGGAAATCAATTGTGCTGTGCCCATACAATGGAATACTATGCAGCAATAAAAATGGACAAACTACTGTACACCCAATGGAGATGGTTTCACAGTACAACTTTAAGTGAAAATAGCCAGACATTTTTTTTTAAAGTGCATATGGTCCATTCATGTAAAATTCAAACACAAGCAAAACTCGTCTATGGTGCTGGAAGTCAGAATATTGATTAGTCAGTCCCTGGACATAGAGTGATGGGGAGAAAGCCCAGGAAGCTTCTGGGTGCTGGGAACATAGTGTTGCTTGATCCGGGTGCTAACTCACAGGTGTTCACTTTGAAAAACTTCATTAGGCATTATGATTTGTATAATTCTCTCTGTGTGCTATATTTTAATAAAGGTTTACTTTTAAAAAGTTCCCCATGGTATCCATAGTGGTGGATAGAAATGTAGGGCAGTAGCTAAAATTAGCATACCTTTATGTGGACTCCTGACCAGCCTACCTTTTCTGTAGTGACTTCGCTATTTATTTGCTTATTTATTTGTTTATTTATATTTGTGTATCCCCAAAACTAATTGGAAGACATCTTAGGGTTCCATTCACTGTAGGTTGGATGTTGAAATGCAAGCAATTCACACAAACAGATTCAAAAACAATATCTAGCTTAAATATAGGTTTTCCTAACTTTTTGTGAATCTCTGACTCATATCTTACTCTATTCCTCACTTTAGTGACAGAAAGGAAATGAATCACAATCATAGAAGAGTCTTCAAATCTTAACTTAACTAGTCAAGTATCTAATTTTTTTAAGGAGCTAAATCAAGTCACAGACATTCCATTTTTCTCCAAATAGTATGTTAAAATTAACTTTTAGCCCTATGTAGTGCTTAATTTCAATTATTTAAATATACTCAGAACATAATTAACATTAGCCCACTAATATTTTCTCCATTATATTGAAATTGGGGACTTGGAATAAGCCATTTCCAATAGTAAAATTATATTAAAATGTTAAATTGCACATTTAAGAAGTGTGTGTGTGTGTGTGTGTGTGTGAACTTTTGTGCCAATTATTCAAAACTTGTCATAACATTTGCCTAAGTGGAGAAGGAGCCTACTATTCTATCTGTCATATAACTGTGCCCAAAGTTTATTCTAATGATAATAGTTTTCAGTAGACTGACACATCCTCCCAGCTTACTCTGATCCTAAGGGACTACTTTGTTTGGTAATAATAAGAATGGCTAAGTTATAAGCAAAGACGGTATGAGCTACATGAGGGCGTTGATTACTTGAGATGAAGAAGGCAGTAATCAAAGTGGATAAAAGTCATTCAAACAGGGAAGGTCTAGCGCTCCTCTCTCTTCTCCCTAACCCAGAAGGGACTCCCTAGAAGCAAAGTCAGCTTAAAAGAGGTCTCCTGTTCCAGACTGATCCCCAGTCTCTCCGGGGAGAAGGAGGGAGAGTTTGAGCTTCGACCCCATCCATGGGCTGGGGAGGTGCAGAAGCCAGGAGACAGGCAGCCACCCCAGGTGCCAGGGTCCCGCCGGGACTTACCAGGAGCGCGCAGCACAGCAGTTTGTTCATTGTGGTTCCCGGGAAACCTCAGGCGCGGGGCAGCGGCAAGCAGCTGGGCGAGCGCTTCGGTGCGTCTCCGCAGCCCGCGCAGTCATCAAGGTATATATAGTGTTGCAACAGGAAGTAACGGCTTGGCTTTGATCATTCATACCCTATCTGGACAGGACTCTGCACCTTTTTTAGGAACCTAGGGCGGGAGCAGTGGAGGCGGGGAGGGGTGTCAGATAGAGGATGGTACCAACAGCTCCAGGATTAACGCTTTCAGAGCCGGGACTGGGAGAGCCCGGGGGAGAGACAGGGCAGCGGGGAGTGGGGAGGGGACGTCTGACCCCTGGGAGGGGGGCTGGAGCGGGGGAGCCCTGGAAATGCAGAACAAGGCTCTTCTGTCTCTGCTGGGCTCTGAGGTTTCCAGGCCCCTTCCCGCCAGCGGGTGGCCTCCTGGCAGCAGCGGAGACCGGCAGTGGGAAGGCTGGGCTCACGCTGGGTGGGGAGCCGCCAGGGCTCCTCCACCCGGACAGTCCCATTCAGCCAAGATTTGGGCACAGCCTAGTGCATCCCAGACACTTGATCGCTCTCATTCCAACCCTTTCTTCTGCGGTTTCTAAGAGATCCAATGACAAGACCTCTCATTTGTGCACCACATTGTCTCAGAACATGCGGAGTTTTTTTTAATCATTAATCCCCCAGGTGGCATAGATCACTGGCAAGGAACGCCTCTCACTTTTGGTCCTAAAGGGCAAGTTCTGCTCTTCACCAAGTTCAAGGATAAAAAGTGAGGAATCAGCCGAGACCGGTTTGGCTCAGTGGATAGAGCGTCAGCCTGCGGACTGAAAGGTCCCGGGTTTGATTCTGGTCAAGGGCACGTACCTTGGTTGCGGGCACATCTCCGGTGGGGAGTGTGCAGGAGGAAACTAGTTGATGTATCTCTCTCATTGATGTTTCTAACTCTCTATCCCTCTCAATTCCTCTCTGTGTAAAATCAATAATATATATATATATATATATATATATATATATATATATATATATATATTTTAAAAAGTGAGGATTCAGGAAAAGGGGCAATTATGGCCAACAGAGATCATAGCTTCTGCCCCTTCAAATGGGCATGGTTTCACTAGGATTCCAAAGTGGGTCCCTAGAACAGTAGAGGAAAAGAATGTCAGCCTTCTGCTGTGGTTGTGAATTTTAGAAAGACAGGTCTTATTTATCTTTACCTCTCAATTGCCAGAACATAATAGCATGCTATGTTCCTGTGTGTATTTAATATTTATTAATTGATTACAGAGAGGAAGGGAGAGGAAGAGATAGACAGAAACATCAACCATGAGAGAGAATCATTGATCGGCTGCCTCTTGGGCACTCCACACTGGGGATCAAGCCCACAACCCAGATATGTGCCCTGACTGGGAATAGAACTGGGTACCTCCTGGTTCATAGGTTGATGCTCAATCACTGAACCACTGCATGTTTTGTGTGGCTTCTTTTTCTTTTTTTTCTTTTTTTTCATGAACTAGTGAGTAAATGAATGTCAGTAAATAAAGTGAGGAGGACAGAGTTGTGAGACTTCAGACTTGTCCCTCACCTTCTGAACTTCAGTTTTGACATCTACAACCTGCCCTACTAACACTTAGACTTAAAGTGAGACTTGAGTAACTTCTAATGTAAGTAGTGAAACATTATATAAACGGCAGTATTATTGTTTTTATTAGGATAATGTTTGTCTAGGCTGTCATTTAAAGGCATATTTTCTTGAAATGTAATATTGTCAATGTAAGAAACATTCAAACATGTAGAGAATTTTTACGAGTTTATTTGAGCCAAACTGACCACAATGGCTAGAGAGTAAAGTCTCAATGGTTTGAAAAAAGTGCTCCGGAGATTGGCAGTATTACAGCTTATTTTATACATTATGATCAAAGGAGGAGACGTAAGGAGGATGCATGAACACCATGGGAGCTAGGTGAAGGGGGGCAGAGAAAGCGGAGCAGGGAAATCTCTAGGGTTGGATGAAAAGCAAAACAGAGACACATACTTCTTTTACATTTGGTGAATACAAGATAGTAAAGATTCACAGCACATAGAGATGGTAAACAGGGGGCAATAAGAACTTCTGTGGTTTGCTGCTCTTATGGTTGTGCTCTGAGGGGTCTGGAAAGTCAGTTTATTCTGGCATTTTAAAGATACTACCCTGTTTCCCCGAAAATAAGACAGTGTCTTATATTAATTTTTGCTCCCAAAGATGCGCTAGGTCTTATTTTCAGGGGATGTCTTATTTTTCCATGAAGAAGAATACGATACACATTTATTGTTAAATGAAAATAAAGGAAATTTATTACCTGTATACGGTACGGTAGTACGGTAGTTGTCAATACAAACCAGACAAACTGTGAATCCTACAGTATCAAGAATTTACTCATTTATTCAATGACAATCATGTCATCATTTCTGGAACATCATCATAACAATCCAATTCCTGAATTTCCTGGTGAATTTCTTGTGACTCCATTTCTTTCAGAATCAGTGAACCAAATCTCTCATGTTTAGCAATAGCACTGTCTTTAAATTAGTACTTCTTGTCAAGGTAGCCTGCTCTCAGTGCATTTGCAATGCAACTGTCAGTGATTTTTCTCCCATGAATTCTTCACCCAAGTCACAACTTGTTGCAGTTTAGGTTTCACAAAGTTTCCATGCTGATTTCTCTCCATTCACACAGCAGTGACGTCAGGACTCCGAGTAATGTCACTGGTTGCTAGATGCCAGTTGGTTCGGCCCTAGCGACCAGTTTATGGTAAATTAATTTTCATTCTGAGACAGAGCCTGGGGGCCTTATTTTTTGGGGGGAGGGGAGATGCCTTATATTTCATTCAGAAGGAAACCTGTAAGTAGGTCTTATTTTCAGGGAAACACGGTAGTATGTTATTGAAGATGCAAAAGATAGTAGACAGGCTCACTTAAGTAAAGATTGACCTTTGTCAAGGAAGCTAAGGCCTAGGACTATCCCTAGGACCCGCTTTTGGTTAGGAAGGTTTATGTTCAGGCCATCCAGTCTCTGAGTTTTTAAGGCCCACCATGCAGGCCTCTCCTGAGCACGACAAGTTTAGCATGTGGCCCCCTTTTTATCTATAATATGATGCCATTACATAGGACTCAAAGTTGGAGAAAACTGATCAAGGATTGAATCTTGCAATATTAACCCCAGAAAAATGTCATGTGTCTCTAAGCCTTAGTTTCCTCCTCTATTAGATAAAAATAATACTAATTTTAGAGAAATGTGGAGGGAACAAATGAAAGCATTTATAAAAAAAAAGTTAATCATTAATTGTGAGCATTAAGTAAACTAGTGCATATATGGTAACTTAGCACAGTTAGGACATATTTACTAAATTATATCTATCATTGTCTAGGGAAGCTATTTTCAGCCTGTGTGCTACAAGAATATTTCAAACAATGCAATACCTGATAATTTAGTCAGGGGCACTGACCTCTTTCCCTTTAGATTGTCAAATGAAAACTTGACAACAGCCAACACAACAATAGCCATCCAGTGTGAATGAATAAAAATTATAACTAGTGTTTCTGTCAGCTCAACAAAAAATATATATATATTTTTGGTGTGCTGCAGAATTTTAGTAATTAGTTTATGTGTGCCATTGGATAGAAATGGTTGAACATCACTGGTCCAGGGCAGTACCTAAGAAACTGATCTTGGAGCCAGCCACATAGATTTGAATCCTAGCTCCACTACTTCCTAGCTTTATGACCTCAGGCAAGTTTTATTTAACCCCTTTGCCTTTCGGTTTAGTTTATTTATGTATATAATAAAGATAAAAATTATACCTACCTCAGAGGATTATAAGGGTTAGTATGAAGATTAAGTCAGATAAAATACATAAAGGACTTAAAATATGTGTACCACATAGTGGGTGCTCATTAATTATTAGCTATTATTTTTCTTATCTTCAGGACATTTATGAGTACAAGGTGAAGTCTAGATTTTCAACTCCTCAGGGGAGGAATGAAACTCTTAGCTCAGCCTTCTGGTTCTCTGACACTACTTGATAAATGCTAATATTAACATTGGTGGTTATTGTATGTGTGTGTGTATGGGTAATTAGCTGTAATTTTGAGAAAAGTTGGGACACCATTTATCTAGAGTCACAAAACAGTCTGTGTATTGACTCTGTATTTTAGGGCCTAACTGTAGGCAGTTTATTAATCACCCACTGACAGGAAACAGACACTATGAGCTATCGGTCATTTCATTTTCTGGAGCAATCTGACCATTCCCCCTGGGTCTTCCCATGTGACCCAATCCTGTGTGCTGCAGCCCCTGAGCACTCTGAAGCTAGAGTTCATCTTCAGCTTGAATGGGAATGGACCCAGGGACTCCAGACTGAATCCACAGGGGGTGAGGGGGAACGTATGAACACTAACTTGGCAGACTACATTCATCTTCCTGTGACAGATCCCTCATTGACAGAGGTCATCAGTGGCATTAAACAGCGTCTCATCCATTTAACTATGCTTCTAGGCACCGGCTGCATGATGCCGACTTTCCAGGTGATACCTCATCAGATAATCCTCATCTTCTCTTCCCTGAATTCTTCTGAGTCAGGCCTCTCATTGAATTCATGTTCACCACCCATGTTTCTGATTGAACTTGCCTCCATTCCAGCCACTCCTAAGGCTTACAGAAGCCTGAAAATTGGGAACTCCCACAAGAAAGCACCTGATCTTGTACAGCACCGCAGACACACACCTGATACAGAAGGCCATTTGTAACCATCATCATCATGGAAACTCAGGACAGGAATTAATTTACTAGTAGGTCATGCAGGGGCAAGGTGTGGGCTCTGAAGTGGCGGATCAGGTATCTAGAATATCTGACACCTAAGCTCCCTCACCTGAAAAATTGGAAATCTAAATCCTGAGGTTATGAGTGTGAAAGGGTTATTAACTTGAAGAACAAGAGCATATTCCTTGTTATTGCACTGCTATTAAAATGAAGCATTTCCTGATTTCATAGGAGAAGGCACAGAAGGAAAAGAGGAGAAATATCATGCACCTAATCTACTGATTTTCATTTATTAGATTAATATTTGTCAGTTTACTCCTTAACAAACACAATTTTAACTGTATTAATGGTCTAGACAAAAACTATTTGACTTTTAAGGTGTGGTAGACTATGTACATAAAACGTAGTGCACTTGCTTTAAAACAATAATGTACAGAAAGGCAAGGTTGCATGGCTGGAACACTTCCTGGTTGAGTAAGTCACCAGCTGCTTAAGGATCTGCTGAAAGTGTCAGACCAGGGGGTCAATGGGTACTAGTTCCGGGTCCCCACACAATGTGTGACTCAAGCATGCTCACCCATCCACTACAATAAGCCTTTCATTGGCAACTGGCATTAATCAAACAGTCACACAGATTGGTAATTATAAACAGCACTGTGAGCTACTTGGAAAGAGATAGATTACAGTAAGAGTACCTGACCCAGTGTGATTTTAAACCAGACTTCTGTACAATGAGTGTGCTAACTAGTGGTGAGAAGACGATGTAGGAAGCACTGGAGAGTGATAAGCTTATTTTAGCTTTTGTGGGGTAGAAATTCTCTAATCTCCTCCCTGCCAATAGCTAACATCATAGGTTCAAACATAGACATTCAAGAGAAAGCGTTCTGAAACTAAGTATCACAGCATAAATTGAAAAGCATTTATTAGCTTAACTAGGATTTAAAAAAAAATGAATGCCTGCATAGGGTTAAAAAAATAAAATATCGCCGAAACTGGTTTGGCTCAGTGGCTAGAGTGTCAGCCTGCGGACTGAAAGGTCCCAGGTTCGATTCCGGTCAAGGGCATGTACTCTGGTTGTGGGCATATCCCCAATAGGGGGTATGCACAAGGCAGCTGATCGATGTTTCTCTCTCATTGATGTTTCTGACTCTCTATCCCTCTCTCTTCCTCTCTGTGAAAAATCAATAAAATATATTTTTAAAAAATTAAAAAATATATCATTTACATATATACTGCGGAAGGTCAATGTTCATTTCATATCAGACCTCCACTGTCCCTCTACAAAAGCCACTACTGCTAATGATTCTTGTCTAATCTTTTATGTCATAAACAATCAAGTGTTACGCACAGATATCCTATTATTTCATGCAAAACAGCATACTTGTTTCTTTTTTTAAAATATTTTAAATTGATATTTTACAGAGAGGAAGGGAGAGAGATAGAGAGCTAGAAACGTCGATGAGAGAGAAACATCGACCAGCTGCCTCTTGCACACCCCCTACTGGGGATGTGCCCGCAACCAAGGTACATGCCCTTGACCGGAATCAAACCTGGGACCTTTCAGTCCGCAGACCTACGCTCTACCACTGAGCCAAACCAGTTTTGGCAGCATACTTGTTTCTGAGATCTTCAAAATAGATAACTTAATACATGGAATTGGTTACTCAGGTTATACAATTCCCGGGAAGTCAGAGGATGGGGAGGCAACCAATGGCTAAGTAACAGCATAAAGGGGCCTGGCTCACCTGGAGGAAGCTGGAGCCACAGTGGCTTTGTCCAGTGGGATCTGAGCTCTGAACAGAGTTGCTTTTAAAAACATCACCCCTCACATTTCCTGCTGGAGCTTTCCAGTGGCCAAACACAGACAGGAGCCAGCAATCATGGGAACCTGGTAATGTGGCATGGGCATGCATTCATGGGCTCTCCTATGATCCAAGGAATGGTTTTATAGGGGCAAACAGACCTCACATATATAGAAATGTCTCATTATTTTTCCTGGTAGAACAATATTCTAGTCTAGTGTCTGAATGTGCCATAATTATTCTAGTACTCTACCGATTGATAATTTAACTGCTTATAGTATTTTTTTCTGTTACAAACAATACAGCAATGAGCAGCCTTATGCATACATTTTTGCACACTTCTGTTAGTGGACTCTTTTAGGATACATTTTTGAAATGACATTGGGATAAAAGTACATGTAATTTGCATTTTGATAGTTTTTGTCAAATCATCTCCCAAATACCTTATTAATATCCTTAATATTGAGCTTACCACTTTGGAGGGATAGTGCCTTATGTCCTGTCACCCATATCACGTGGCATTGGAAGAAGCACTGTATTTTTTTAAGTGGGAAGTCTGGTTCTTCAAATTGAGGTCTATAAAGAGAGCCTCTTAGCAATTCAGGACTTAGCAACTGCTGTCAGCCCAAGAGAAGTGGAGGGTGGGAAGATGCCTCAGTCAGCTGGGGCTGCCACATCGAAATGCCATTGTCTGGATGGCTTAAACAGCAGACAATTCTTTTCTTACAGTTTTAGAGGCTGCAAGTCTGAGGTCAGGGTGCCAGCTCCTGGCTAGTCCTCTCTTTCTGGCTTGTGGGTGGACACATCTCACCATGTAGAAATTTCTCTCTCTTCTTCATCTAAGGCAACCCAATCCTGTCAAATTAAAACTTCATCATATGACCTCATTAAATCTAATTACCAACTACAACCTTATCTTCAGACACAGTCATATTAGGAGTTAGCATTTTAATATATACATTGGGAGGAAATGACACAATGGAATCCATAGGAATATAGTTCTACTCTCCTCTTTCAGGCTCATAATCTCATGTTTAATTTTTAAGGGAATGGGGGCTTTTGAATACTTGCTACATAATGCTCAATAAATGTTATCTACATTAATAAAAGAGTAAAATGCAAATTTATCATACCTTCACAATGCCCACCAGCCAATCAGGAGTGAGTATGCATATTAACCCGGCAAAGATGATGGGTTAATTTGCATACACAGGCCCCCAGCCCCTCCAGGCCTTTGGGCAGCATTGGAAGGCAGAAAGGCAGCTCCAGCCAGAGCGAAAGCGATGCAGGAAGCCAGGGGAAGGAAGGTTCATTCTTGCATGAATCCTCATGCATTGGGCCTCTAGTGTAACTGTAATGTTCACTATTTTCCTCTCTCTGAAATTTCCTTTTTTTCTCCTTTTCTGAACTCCTCAACCTGACACAATAGCCTCAGTAGTTCAAGCAGTTGTGATTTATGCCTCATAACTTTCTAAAACGCATCACCCATTTACAGATTCTGGCAGTAGGAGGTTGGCAAGCTACAAGCAGGGAGGAAATCTTTGTCATTCTTTGATGAAGTCTTTTAATGGAAGAGTTCTATATTACATAGCTTACTAATCCCTGCCCACTTGAGCAGAGAAAAAGACAGGTCAAGCCTTTTGCACATGCTACACACATCACAATTTTCTCTTTGAATTTTGTGTCAAGGACTGAGCCAAATTCATGATACTTCTGGGTAGGAATTTTTGGGAAAAGGAACAAAAATCTCAACAGACCATTATAGAGTTTCTGTTGTTCTCTGCAGCCAGAGGAAGAGATATCACTCCTTGCCTATAAACACTTTGAGCTTGTCTGCCAATCACCCTAGTCACTTCAACTGGGGTTTCCGGAAACTCAGATACCCATATAATGTCCCAAGAAATTGGTTCCTTAATTAAACAGGGATGCAGTTCTAAAAAACTGCTCACCTGGAGGCTTCTGAAGTTTATATCAGAAGAATATTAGAGAGTATTACCTGCCCACTCCGAGTTCCTCTTCAAATCCTTCAGGTAATTTGTTCATCTTTAGTGTCAATTCAAAGATTCTCCTCCTCTCCCATCCCCCATACAGTTTGCACCTGCCTAATGAAAATATGATAGCTAAGAACCCTTAGAACTATTCTCTTAATCAATTAGGCGCTTCTATCTGGGAAACTCCCTCCTTTAACTAAAACAAACCCTTAGAAACAAAGGTTTTGATGAGATAGTTTTCATGAGAGAAAATTGCTTTTTGAAACAATAGGCTGAGCTTAAAAGAGTTTCTTCAGGTTAATATTAAACTAAAGAGTGGAGTGAAGTTATTTAATATTCAACTGAAGGGACACCATTAACAAAACCAAGAAAGAAAATCTGTTTGAGCATAACAACTGATAGCACAGAAATACAAAGAATCATAGACACTACTACACGCAATTATATGCCAACAAACTGGACAACCTGGAAGAAAGGAGAAAATTCATAGAAGCATACCAAGACTGAATCAGGAAGAGGAAAAAACAAACTTTGAACAGACCAATTACTAGTAAGGAGTTTGAAATAGTAATAATTAAAAAAAAAATCTTTCAACAAATACAAGCCCAGGGGCAGATCGAATCATAGGTAAATTCTACCAAACACTTAAATAAGAATTTATTTATACCAATACTTCTAAAGAATTTATTTATACCATTAAATCTAAAACTCTGTAGCATGAACATTCATTGAAACTATAAAATCTCCTGCCCACTCACTTTATTTATTTATCTGTAAATAAATAAAGAACTCATTTATATCAATACATCTAAAACTCTTATACCAATATGTCTAAAAATCTCCCAAATTAATTTTACAAGGCCAACATTACCCCAATACTGAAGACAGACCAGGACACTCATAAGAAAATTACAGACCAATATGCTTGATGAACATAGATGCAAAAATCCTCAACCAAATGCTAGAAAACCACGTTAAAAGGGACATATATCATAATCAAGTGGGATTTGTCACTGGAATGGAAAAATGATTCAACATCTATAAATCTATAAATGCAATATACCACATTAACAAAGTAAAGGATGAAAAATGTGATCATTTCAATAGATTCAGAAAAAGCATTTGATAAAAATTCAATATCATAATATCATAATAAGTCAGGTATTAAAAGGCCATATATGTCAAGCCACAGCTAACATCATACTTAGTGATCCTAAAAATAAAAGGCAAAGAATCGGCTACATTCTGTATTCTGACGAGGGTGTAGAGGATGTTAAAATACTGTAGCCCAATATTTCTCCACTTTTTTTTCTTTCTATTACCCTCATAGGAGAACATTTTAAGTTCATTTAACTTAAGTTAAGTTGAGAAATTAAATATTGTGTGTAAGATTCTTTTCATGTAGGGTTTTGTTTTGGGGGACTATGAAGAAACTCTTACAAAAGCTCAGGCTCATTTTCACACTCACCCTCCCAAAACAAATTTTGCCCACTTGCAGGACATATCACTCCCATTGAGAATGTACGCTTTGGCCAATCTCATGCCTTGAATACACCCATTTCACCAATGAGAGCCCATTTTACCATAATTATGCTAAGTAACAAAGTCTCTAGTGCTGTTGGGAGATGAACAAGGTTGAATCCCTGGAATATGGACCTTTGGATGAAATGCTAATTCTATTTCTGGGGAAAAAGGAATCCTGGCTAACACAACTCTCTACCTGTAGAGAATAAATTAACTTGAATATGTGTGTAAGCAAATGCTTTGCTAAAATATTAAAATAAATTACAGACATAATAGCAGGAATCCAGAGCCAGGAAGTGAACAGAGAAAAGGAGCTGTGTGCAGGGGAATAGCTTAGACTTCAGAGAAAGGATGAGAGAAAGGATGGGGTTTGGCTCTGGAGGAATATAAACAGTGTGCAAAGCAGCCCAAGTTCTGTCACTACAGTTCCCCCTTTGGGTACATGTAATGTCCTTTGAAGGTTCATATTTCTGTGGGCGCCACATGCAGTCAGTGAGCATTGGACTGATGAGAGCAATGGAACTTGAGAATAGTCAAGGTCACATTTTGAGTCCTGGTAGGAAGGACATTGTCTGTGCTAGGATTTCTTCTCTCAAAAGATGCACTGTTTCTGCTGGGAAGAGTTCCCATAGAGGCAAAGCACACTTGCACTTCTAACCCAGACCAGTTGGAAGGGTTTTGCACAATGAGACCAAAGGCTGGACCTAGAAATGATGATTTAGTGGCTCTAACTCCAGTCCATGTCTAGCAGGATCACTTTCCTGGCATGAGAAAGACTCATGGCTGGGGCTTTCAAGTTCATGAAAGCGGTAGGTCTTCTGCCCAGAAAACGGTACGTAGGCTCACATAAATTTTACATTCAATTTCAGAAGGTTCATGGCCTAAGACTCCAGAAGAGACATTGACTTGAAATATGATGAAACTTTCTGCTGCTCTGTTTTAAAGAGATGTTTGTACCTCGGTTAATAATAATATTGGTTTATCATCATTTGTCATATTTCAATATTTATATTTCCTGGCTTCTGGTCCAGGATAACCGATCCTGAATTTTCTAAAATGCACTTATATAAATGGGGATTGTTTTTTTCCTAACTAGTGCACCATTATACTCACCACATCTATAAATGGCCTCACCCTTTGAGACTGTGTATTCTCACAACAGCTCAGATCTCCCGGTGGGCAGCTGATTCTGCCAGGCAGGTGTGGGATGTGTGATTGAGTCATTCTAGAGTCTCAAAGAGATATTTGTTACAGGGAGCCACAAACAGTGGCTGATTCAGTGGCTCCTTGGGCTCAGAACAACCTGGTACTTACCGCAATTTACATTGGAAGGAAGCTCTGATGTGGAGGAGATGAAAGGAACACAAAAGCAGAAGTCCCACGGGCAGGCACAGTAGGAAGTGTGGAAGGGGGGTTTTCCTGGGGCCTTTTCTTTTTAAAGATAAGGCTTAGGTAACACAGGATGAAGATCTGGCAGTTTGGTAGCCAATGTCAAGTCATTTGAATCAAGACAATAGAGCCTGGTGTTGCTCTGGGTCTGAGGCAGGACTGCCTACATTTGAATCCTTGCTGCCTCACTCTGTGTCCCGTCATTTCTCTGTGTCTCAGTTTCTCCTAATATTACTTATTCACTTCTTAGATAGTTCCCAGTATTAAATGGGAAAATATATGCAAGGCACTTAGAGCAACCCTCTCCACAAACATCAGTGCCTATCTGCAATCAAATTCACTGAGGCGTTCCTTTCCAATGATTGTACCCTGTGCCGTGTGGACACGGATGTCTAGGCCATTGAATGGAGAAATTTTATAGTTTCAAAGAATGTTCATGCTACAGTAACTGCCTATTTAAAAGTATAAACCAGATACTCAAAGCAGAAAATCTCTCCGCAACCGTGGCAGTCACATCAGCTGGAAGCTCAGTGTCGGGAATGTCTTCAGCCCTGTGCTAAGCACCCTGGAAACTTCACTGGGTCAGTTCAGAGCCCTGGGTCTGGGCCTGCCCTGCAAGGTCTGGGACCTGCAGGCTTTTGACTCCTGCAGGGAAGAATTCAGAAGTAGAGTGAGAAGGAAAGCAGGTGTTACCCAGACAGAGAAAAAGAGGCCAGGATATGGGTGCAGCCACTGCCTGCTGTAAAAGGGACAAAAGGAGACATCTGAGTGGAGGCAGGGGAACTTGCAAGTGAGCTGAGTGTATGGTCAGTCAGTTCTTGGGATTTTATGTGTTTTCAAGGGTGGGTTGTTATTGAGCTTTGTGGAGCCAAATTCTGACTCCACCTTCTGGTTGGGAAGGGTTTTGTTTCTAATATGGACCATTAGATCCCTACATTTCCCCTTCTGCTTGTGGTGTCAGTTTTCACTCTACTAATGGTAGAATGAGCTTTGTTTGGTATTGTTGTCTGGTTGATTTTTCCTCCACCTTGGATTGGTCTGGTTTGAGCCAGTCCTTGTTGTTGATTTCCGCCTGCACTCGGTGGTTTCCTGCCATAAACCTGCTTCTTTTGGTCATGGGCATGCATGGAGGTGGGGCTTTAGTGAAAGGACCAAACAGCTCATCGACTCTTGACCTCAGGTTCTGCTTCCTCACTCACTTGTCCGGATTTTTCCCTAAATCAGTCTTTCTATCCTAACTCAGAAACCTACTGGAGGTGGATGTCCATGTGTCTGTCTTCCTTGCTTTCTGACAGGTTATCATCCGATTCCTTAATCAGAGGAATGCCTATACCATTACACAAAAAGTTACAAAGCAGAAGTGATGCAGGAGATCAAAGGCATATTGATGCAAGTATGGTATGAAGTCTTCAGGCATGTATGGGGTCAGAAGGATACATTTGAAATAGGGTTTGTGAGGGATAGCATCTGGAAAGGCTCCTGAAGGGAGGTGCTTTGAAAAATTGGTAGGCTTTTGAGAGGCAGACATGAGAAGGAAATGGATTCCTGGCAAGAAAATCAAGGCTATTGGAGGCCCAGAGGATGGACTGTGGATGTGGGGTGTGTGTCGGTGATGGTGGTGCAGGAAGCATGGGTGCTTTGAAATTGTCTCAACAGAAGGAAGCACCACTGAGAGGATCTTGTCATTGGTGCTAGGACTGCAGAAAAGGAAGGAGCTGAAGGAAAAGTGTGGATGGTTTTGAATGCCAGGTGCTACTGTTGTTTAATGGACAGTGGAGCTTAAAGGGTTTTTGAATTGATCAGAACTATGCTTAAGGCACCATGGGTAAACCGCTTTGTTCTTATTAAGTACTTTTTCATACTTTATTTTATCCTTAGAGAAAGAGAGTGTGATACAGAAAGAAGCCATTATTTGCCTCATTTTTGCCTCATATATGCCTAGCCATGTCATACACATTGCAATTAAAGCAGAAGGTCAAGAGATTATCTTGTTGACCCCCAGAGAAGGATTGGGAGGAAGGGGATGGGGCAAGATGGGACCCGCTATGGACTACTGTGCAAAGCAAATTGTTTGGAAACAGAACCTGCTTTTCATCCAAGCTGTAGCCAAAGCTTAAATAAGAATGATGTCTCACTCATAAAATGTATCTATATTGTCATGATACCTTTAATACATATCTGAAATACATATTATTTTACAATTTAAGCCCTAAGACAAAATCCAACATGTGTACAGTGCTTTTAAATCTCCAGGTTATCATTTGATTATTTAATCATTTGAACTCCCCAATAACCGACAGGTAGATAGGCTAAAGTATTATTGATATTTCTATTAAGACAAAATTAGCATTCAGAGAGGACCAGTGACCAGTCTGAGGTGGCACAGTTAACAAGAGCTAGACTCAAAATTAAATAACATATTTCTAGATTCTTTCAAAACTTCCATAGTCCATCACATTTTGCTAGCTGTTTCTGCTTACCTCAATCCAAGCCATTATCTAGCATCTGACAGTAAGCTTCTATAGACTATTCTACTGTTATTAGAATTTTTCCTGGCCTGATATTTGAGGTCTCAGGGTGGGTGCCAAGATGGAAGACTACAAGTGACTCAGCCAATACAGGGGCCGGCCCCCTCTTCATGGTGCAGAAACAAGTCAACAGCAGCATCAAGGGACTCTGCCATGGTTGAGTGGCTTGGCTATGAAACACGTTGCAGTGTGTTGATTTTTTTGGCCTGCTTTCCTTTCCTCCCATCTTCTACTCCCTCAATTCCCAGGCCAGAGTCACAGGGAGAGTCTGACACTAGAGTGCTATTTTTTTTGGATGGCTACCTATCTGTGTCAAAGTGTCATTAGCTTCAGTGCTCTTTGGAGGGAGGGGGGAGAAAAGGGAAGGGGGCTGGACTCAAGATCACCCTTAGGCAGCTAAAATGATTTCTTTCTGATGTACTCTTTAACTTGTGAAACCAGAGGAAGGTTATTTTTGCCTAGAGAGACTTCAAGATTTTAATGAGGAGCTTGGTTTTGCAATTTTTTTAATGCTCTACTCGGTTCTCAAAAAATAAAAAGAGCTATGTCATTTTCAAAGAAATGACTTTACAGGTTGGCATGTGAGCTAGTAGGCCTACAGCTGAGCTCATGCTCTCCATGGCATACTTGTCTAAATGAGGCAGAGAAACCAATCATCCCCCTGTTGTTTTGTAATTTCTACAAGCCAACGCTCCTACACGGCAGTGATGGGTATAAATTCTGGTGCCCATATGAAAATGGTGAGAAGCATTTGCATTCTCTTTAGTCTTGTGAAGTTGAACAGCTTACCATGGGAACAGACTTCTGGGGGAATACATCCAAATCAAACTTAAAGCAGTAAACTGCCCGTGGTAAAGATTAACTAGTTTGACTGGGGGAGCCCAAGGTGAGCACTGACCTACGAATTCCGAAAGCCATTCCTGTGTATTCCAAAGAGCAGTGGCCTTCTATTCTGAAACCAGTGTCAATTAGCACTCAAAAGAAGTGTCGTTGAGCGAATGGATGGATATCTACAGCATTCCTCACCAGGACTTCAATGAAAACTTTCCCTTTACCTAGGACGCCCTTTATTCAATACATCTGTTCTTACATTCAATCAATAAATATTATAAGAACCTTCTAGGTGCCAATATGTAGTGTGCATATTATGGATGTGATGAACTCCTGCTCAAGGAATTTACTATGTAGCAGGGGAGACAGATGAGTGACTCACTGAAACTAAAGGTGTAAATGACAAACCAGTGGGGAAAAGCCCAGAACTGGCAAGTCAAGGTGATGGTCCAAGGGTTCAAACAAACAAGCAAATAAGTAAACAAGCAGGAAACTAACTAGAATGTAATTCAGGAGTTACTGAGTAAAATGATAAGGTAACAAAAGTTACCATTTATTGAATCCATTAAGTTCAGGGGATTTCTACATACATTATTTCAAATATCACATTTCATGATACTCATTTTCCAAATTAGGAATCTGAGATTCAAAAATTGCTTGAGTCCACACAAAAATGATTGTCAGGATGAGTTTTGGATATACCTGCCACTAACTTTACTAAATACTAGGCTGGTTCTTGATTAATATACCAGTTGTTTATAACTACCCATCTCTCTGATATTCCTTATCTCACCATACTTAATTAAAATCTAATTCATTCATTAATTCAAAGAAATATCTCTTGATACATCTTGTCTACATTTGTTTTTACTATACATTTTGTCATTATCTAATGTACAATGTACTATATTTATCAATCATAAGATGTATAATATAAGATTGCATAATGATAGTGCATCTTTGCCAATAAGTTTATAACATCTGAAGTTCCTTAAAATACAGTAATTTGCTTATATTGCCTATTTTCTTTTTCCCCTCAGTAGATTATAAGCTCTAGGAGAACAGCTTTTGTTTGCCTTTTTTCATCTTTATAGTCCCACCACTTGGGATGTCATTGAATAAATTAATGACTGATTGGATATAGATTGCCTACTATGTGTCAGTATCTGTGGGAGTGAGGAATATAATACACATGGTCTTTGCCTACCTGGAGAAGGTGCAAATTAAATAAACAGACAAACAAGCACATAAATAAATGTGTAAAGTCACATGGGAAAGTTAGGAGAAGTGAAAATATTGAAGGTGCTGGGAAGAGAATAAATGAGGTGGTTTCCAAATTTAGATTGGAATGTCAGAGAGGACCTCACCAATCTGATATCAGAACGATGATGGCAATGAGTTCAAGAATCCCGACTATTGTATTGCCTGGCACATATGACAGTCAAACTTGACCATCCTAGCCTAAAACATTTCTCCCATCTTACAACAATGCATGGCACTTACTGTATTTGCTTGCATTTTTAGTTATATTTTTTCAGATATCCTTTTTTTTAATCTGTCTAGATTACCAATGTGTTCATCCTTCTTGTTGAATAGAAAGAGCACTGGATTAGGAGACAGTAGGCCTGGATAATAGCTTTAGCTTTGTGCCTATTTTACAATTGGAAAGATTTCATAAACTCTTCAGACCTCATCAACTTTGCCTGTAAAATTAGAATCTTATATTAGAGAATCTCTAAGGACTCAGTGAGGTTTACAATTTAAATTCTATAACTATCAGCCTCTTTTAACAAACAATTATTGAGGAACTACTATGTGCTAAGCTGCTACATTTTTTGCATTGCACTGGAGGAATTAAGATGTAAGAAAATAAAGAAAACACCATATGTCCATTTAAGGTGTTTATGGTTTTGAGGAGGAGGCTGGTGCTTAATATGTGCTTCAATATATGCAGTATAGAATTCCATTTAAAAAAGATTTTAAATTGATTTTTAGACAGAGAGATAGGGAGAGGAAGAGAGAGCAACATAGATTGAGAACAAAACATAGATCGGCTACCTCCTGCATGTCCCCTCCTGGGGATGGAGGCCACAACCTGAGCATATGTATCATGACCTGAAATTGAACTGACAACTGTTGGTACATGGGATGACACCTAACCAACTGAGCAATATCAGCCAGGTCTTCCCTCTGCTTTTAAACTTTCAACCACTATCATTGTCTTTCCTAAAGCCCAACTCTTAGTAAAGGCACTTAACTCTGCTTGCCACCAACTGATGGGACAAGTGGTCACATCAACTAGACACCCTGGCTTTGTATTAGAGAGGAAACTTTGAAAGCCTAAGTTATTTCTAGGAAAGTAAGCATCTGTATGCTATTCTGATCTTTCTAAGAATATTGGTTTTTGTTCTTAATTTTTCCCCTTCTTAATTGCATGATAGCTGCTAAATTTCTTGGCATAGTATCTTAAACAAGTGTATTAAAAAAGGCAACTTTCTCAAAATCCTTTTGATCACAGAATAGAATCATGTTCTTGTCCTATTTCCTCTATTTCTCATTCCAGTCTGACTAGACTTCCCAGTAGGTGCCAGTGGCCATGGTTGGGGCACATGACCATAGTCTAAATGCAAGGGAGGCTGGGAAAGTATGTTCCTGGCATTTACAGTCTCCATATTGGATGGCAGATTCTGTCTGCTAAGGGGAGAAATAGTGAACAGTGTGGTTGCTGGGTAAACCTCCAACTGTCTTCAAAACAGGAAAAGAAGAGTGGGAAGTTATTAATGGATCTCAAGCTCAGGCCCTGGCACAGTCCTTTGCTTTTTGAATTATAGGCATTCAACTGATATTTGTTGATGGTGGGATTATTGTCATGGAAATGGAAAAATCAATGTCAGGTCGGGCAAGTGAATAGCAAAATCAGTTTATTTTTTCCAGGCTATGACTGGATGGATGAAAAATTTTTAAAGTATGTCGAATGAGTGACTGTTGATATTTCTCTCCCAAGTGGCTAAACTAAAATACTAATTCAACATCAGGAGAGGTAGTAGTGGTTTTTTTAAAAAAAAACATGTCTAATTTGGCAACATTTATGTAATCTAAAAGCAAATCAGGGAAAAATTTCCTGATTTCAATGGAAAAAGACCAGATCCTAGGAAATGTTTACTGAAAATAGCATGTGTGGGGTTCTAATGGAAAAAAAAAGTGCAGGATGACCCTAAGCTATGGAAAAAAGTCAGTAGGACCCTAATAAAGTACTCAGGGTCAATTGATTACACATGGAAACTTACAAGGAAGCAGAAGAGGGTACTTACTACATTAGCCCAAGTTTACAAATTAACTATATATATATATATATATATATATATATATGAACACATGAACATTATTTTTAAAATGTCCTTTGCTTTCCTTACAAGTATAAACACAACAGAAAGCCAAAATGTTGTCTTCTGTCTAAAACAACAACAAAAAGAATATTGTATAGAGACTAATAGAAGACCTCAGGGATATAAAATTCAATTTTCTTCTTTTAAAAAAAAATACATTTTATTGATATTTTACAGAGAGTAAGGGAGAGAGACAGAGAGCTAGAAACATCGATGAGAGAGAAACATCAACCAGCCGACCAGCCGCCTCCTGCAGACTCCCAACCGGGGATGTGCCCGCAACCAGTGTACATGCCCTTGACCGGAATCAAACCCGGGACCTTTCAGTCTACAGACCGACGCTCTACCACTGAGCCAAACCAGTTTCGGCTCTTCTTTTTTTTTTAATTGAGTGATGTTAAGGCCCAGAGAGATTGGCCATTTCTTTATTTACTGGTTCAACAATTTATTGAGCTGCTAACATTTGCCAGGCACTGTGAGCATATGATCCATGCTATACCTTTCTGAACATTTCTCCCAGGATCCTGGGAATAGAATCTGGGTGGAGAGACCCCTCTCCCATTCCCCCCACCCCATCTGCCCTATGCCCAGAAGAATGGTATTTAGAGATCATGAATTCTAATGGGGCTACCCCTGATTTTCACAGCTGCACTGTTTTGATTTCTTCTAGAGGGTTGGTAGTTCACTATCCTTTGATCTTTGAACTACCAGGTTCTTATGATAAATTCCCTCGTGTATGCAAGTTGGCTGGAGTAGGTTTCTGTGTCTATTTTACCTGCTCTAGTAAATTATCTAAAAAATTGATGGTGTCCTCTGATCACTTCAAAGTGTTTGTGACAGTGTTATAGTACAAAAATGTATTTTTAGCAAGCTCGTTTTATTCCACGGAAATAGTCTGAAGGTCATTAACCAGCTGATGTTTCATCCCCAACAAGCTAAGCCCACATCCTAATCTCAGCATTCGGGAAATATTTTTCTCTGTCTAGGTGGAAAGAAACATGTGAGCCACAGACTAATTTTTGCAATCCTCTGATGTCTGAGCTGTTAAAATTTGTTATGCACAGAATAGTTTTGTTATAAATATGGACTTCATAATAATTCCCATGAATGTTATCTACCATACGCAAATAAATAAATTGCCCTTTCTGGTAGCTTTTAGAAATAGCCATGGAAGGGATGGTGACAGGTATATAATGCTTTAAATAAGTAGCTGTCATCCTGCTCCAGAAATAGCAAGTTCTTCCCACAAAGAGAAA
Organism: Vespertilio murinus; assembly: GCA_963924515.1. Classification (NCBI taxonomy): domain Eukaryota; kingdom Metazoa; phylum Chordata; class Mammalia; order Chiroptera; family Vespertilionidae; genus Vespertilio; species Vespertilio murinus. Next base: position 22,132,490 of record OZ004717.1, read on the forward strand.
GAGGCACTGCTTGCATCAGCGCCAGTCTAGGAGGTTTGGTTGAATGATTTCAAGTGAAATTCTTGGATGAATATGGCCCTGGACATCCTTGGCACATTACTGTGTCTCCCCTTTCAGAGCTTGCCAGACTCCGAGAATAGTAAGGCTCAACACACATTGGTGAAGTGATCGGAGTCGAATTAGGGCTTCACCATTTGATTTCCTTAAATTGACTCAGTTAACTACCCTATGCCTGGAGATCTTTAACTAAAAAGTGGGACCAGTTATGGTGTCCATGTTCCAGCTGAATTATAAAATATAAGCAAAAAACATGTGAATGATAGTCATAGAGATGTTCACGAATACTCTGGTTCTCTACTCCTTCTAGGTTAGATTGAACTTTCTTGCCCTTGTGGGAGTAAGAGTGTCAGCCAAGTGACTGACTTTGGCTAATGAAATAGAAGCAAATCTGATACATGTCACTTGTGGGAGGAAGTCTGCAAGGGCCAGGGTCAGACTCACAGTTCATTGTTTGTTCCAAATTGTGGCCTCTCCTTTCACTTGGGGTCTTAGAGTGAGGGTGATGTGATTCTGAGTCCCCAAGTGACCTGAAACGAGCCTCTGGAAGCCCATTATTAGGGTGTCATCAGGGTTGGGTTCTAGTGAGGTCTCACATCCTGAGTTGCAGATGGTCAGTTTTTTGCTATGTCCTCATGTGGCAGAGAGAGCAAGCTCTGGTGTCTCTTCCTAGCCTTATAAGGACACCAACCCCATCATTGGAATTCCACTCTCATGGACTCATCTAATTACCTTCAAAAGGCTTTTCCTCCAAATACCACCCCATTGGGGTTAAGCCTTCAACATGTTAATTTTGGGAGACACAAATATTAAGTCTGTGACAATAATGTAGCGAGAACAATGGAACACTAGAGTCAGATAGTCTGGGTTAAAATTTTCATTGGTCACACTTGCTAAACTATTAGGTTACTGAACCTCCTTGTACCCCAATATCACTTATTAAAAATAAATTTTGCCTTGAAGAGTAATTATAAGAATTAAGTGAGTTAATATGTGCTTGTAAGACATTCCTGAAGGTGGATGTTTGTGTGTGGGGTACCTTGGGGATCCACATGAAAGTAAACCAAAACATTGGAATGCTTTGAGTTACTGAAAAGCCCATATAGCATTCCTTTAAAGTGACATGGTAAAGATGATGCAATCTTGCTTCACAAAGCAGAGAAGATAACCCATTAGTTGTTTTGAAATGATTTCATATATGTTTGTCCTTATCTTATCTCCTAATAAGTTCTGACAATGAAATGAAACAATCCTCTAGGGATGCTCTTGGAGCCGTAAACACCAGAGTGTCACCCACATGTTACAATAAAAAAATTCTCAAAGAGAATTATATCAGAAGCTTTCAGATACATGGGTCCCACACTTCCACCTGAAGCCATAGTTCTGACCTCTATTACCTTAGAATTAACTCCTACATTACTGCTTCCCATCCCCACTCCCAGTTCATCCCTTTAATAGCTCAAGTACTGGTCAAACTGAATGTATTTGTTTGTTGCTAATACCATGATTCTACCTCCTACTCCTTCCTCATCAAGTGGCACCTGGTCAGTGATTCAAAACTTTTTACCTCATAGTGGCCATATTTTCTTGAGTATCAAAAGTTATGCTGAGTTTAAAACCAAACTTTTTTTACTTTGCCAATCATTTATTTGTTTATCTTCACTTTCTACCCAGTCAAACCACAAATTGGAAGGAACTAGACACTAAGTAGTGACATTTGAGGACTTTTCTTTAATTTCTCCTGGTTTCACTCAATCTTTGGCCCTAAGAGAGTTGAGTAAAGAGATAGCTCCATGCTCTGCTTTCTTCTTTACTCTCCAGGGTTGAGGGTACCTGCTCGACCACCTCCCAAAGAGGAATGTGAGAATGAGTCATGTGATTTTCAAATTTGTGTACCCAACCTGGACCTTCCCTCTGAACTCTAGACTTAATACCTGCTTGGAAATGTTTAGTAGTCACCCCAACTTGGCACATCCAAGATAGAACTCTTATTTTCAACCTTTCCCCCTATTCATTTCCCAAAAGACAAAATAAAACAAGAAACAAACCATAAAACCTTTGCTTCTAGTCTTCCCTAGTTCAGTAAACAATAGCTCGAGTTGCTCTGGCTAAAAAAGTTGCCATTATCCTTGATTCCTTTCTTTCTCTCATAGTCTACATTTTGCACATGAGCAAGACTATGAGTTCTGCTTTCAGAATCATCTACTTCCCAGCATAGTCACTACTGCAGCCCTACTCCTGGTCACTGATGCCTCTCTCCTGGATCATAGCTCTAGCTTTCTGTTTTCCCAGCTTCTGCCCAATTTTTTCTATACTAGCTACTTATTGATTAATAACAACTCACCACAATGTAGCTTAAAACAACATATATTTATTATCCAATAGTTCTATGAGTCAGCTTTTCTGGGTCCTCTGCTTCACTTCAGGGAATCCAACAAGACTGCAATCATTCAAAGTTGTAACTAGAGGAAGATTCACTTCCATGCTTACATGATTGCAGACAAGGTTAGTTCCTCAAGGGCTATTGGACAGAGGGTCTCAGTCCCTTATTGGTTGCTGGACAGAGGCCACCTTCATCCACATTCCTTTGCCATATGTACTTATCCAACTTTGTTTTTTGCTCCACCAAAATGCACAAGTCAAGAGAGTAATAGAGTCTTGTAGCCAAATGAAAGTAATAGTTTAGTGTAGCCTAATCACTGAAGCCATATCTCATCACCTTTACCATATGCTGTTGGTTAAAACAAATCACAGATTTTTCCCACACCCAAAAGCATGAATACCAGAAAGCAGGGACCATTGGATGCCATCTGAGAAGTCGCCTACTATAGCCTCCTATAGTTTATTTTTCATGCTGTGGTCAAAGAGATACTTTAAAGCATGAATCAGGTCATGGCATAACTATTTCAGGGCTTCCAGTTCTTTCCTATTTAATTCAAATACACTCCAGATTCTTTACAATGGTGTTGCACTTTTCACATATTAAACCACTCTTCCTGTATCTTCTAATTCCTCAAACCCACCCAACACTGCTCCACCTCAAGGCCTTCGCACTGTGATTCACTGTGCCTGAAGTCATTTTGTCCCAGCTACATCTGTGACCTGTCCACTTTTCACTTAATTCAGGCTTTTGCTTCAACATCATGTTTTGAGAGAGGCCTTTCTGGATCATGCTATCTACAAATAGACATTCCTTCATTGTTTTCTGCCTCTTTACCCTTCCTTATTTTTATTCTCAATATTATTTTAAACTAGTTAAAATATGATGTGCCACATTTAATTGACTGCTTTTCATCACTAAAATTAATGTTCCATGGAACAAAGACTTTATTTTGTTCATGCAATAGATATAAAAGGACCTAGTTGGTAAAATAAAGGGTAAATTTGGATAAATACAAGTACATTAGAAGGAGAAAAAAAGAGTTCAGATTTCTTCTAATAATTAGCCTCTAATTATCCAAAAACATATAGCAAATTACTATGTTCTGATCACTAGAGAGAGGTGTATCTTCCTTTAATTAAGATGAAATTCCTTGAAGAACACTCAGTCCCTTTACTGCTATCTCATCAAGCAGCTGTCTGTCACTAACTCAGTTTTCTAATTGCCTTGTTCCTAGGAAAGTCCACAAAAGGAGAGTTATTGAACATATGTGTTCTGATCACTAGACGTGTTCATTCTCACTGTTTTCAATATCTTCCTTACTAATTAGTAAAGTGACATTCCTGTTTATATAGTAGCATCATAGCTAAAAGTGTAGGGAGACTTAGAGAATCAAATTTATGAACCTGAAAAGCCAAATCCTCAAACTCTTCACCATCATCTTCTTCCAAAGGGTGGCAGCCATGATGAAACTCATCTAGAAGAGTCATTGGTCTTACCCATTGTGATCATTTTGTAGTCCAGGGAGGCACATACATTTTGAGAATGGTTATATTCAAGTTCATATTTGTTTAGCTGCAGCAATTATGAAGCTTGAAATTAACCCAAATGAACTTAAGTTTTATAGTTTGTTACTGGGAGAAAAGGGAGACATTTCTGTGGCATTGACCACAAAGTTTACTTTTAATGGACAAATTTTCATTTAGTGAACTGGAGCAAAACAACACACAAACACTGAAGACATTTTTCTCTCAGTTGCTGTCTAATAAAACCTAAACTGGCCAACTTCCATGCCCTTCAGGGCTCCAGAATTGCTACAAACAGGAAGTTAACATTTCCATAGCAATAACAATTCTGTAATAAAAGCTGAAGAGAAACAATAAAACAGAAGGTCAGGATACAAGCAATTTACATTTTATTAACATCCTAACACTACATCAGAACTGATTTTGAATATTAAAATGGAGTCAGAGTATAATTAGAAAATACCATTTGTAATCAAATTACTTTTTTTTTTATTTTGAGGAATGATTTTGCTCTAGTCTTGCAGGAATTTACAAACTTATATAGCATTTCTAAATCCCCTCAACTTGTAAATTCTGCTGTGTTATCTCATGGGTAATTTTGGCCAATCTAGTTTCTCTATTTCTGGTGTAAATGTTTCTGTATTTTTTGGGGGTTGTTTTTTTCATAGAAAAGCAGTGTGAATCATTGTGTTGTTCATTTGCTCATAGTCACTCCATTATCATGAGACAACATATACTCTAATGAATAATAAACATAGTGATTTGAAGCAAGTCAAGTGGATTCTTTCAGGCATCCCTTATAAGCCAACAGGTGACAGAGTGTCCTTTGGGCAAGGACCTAGCTAATAATTAGTAAAGTTCCCTCAATTTCCCAGTACTTAGACCTTTCTTTTCCAAACTATTGAATATTCCTTTTCTCTAACAGTGAAAGATGGAGGTGATTTCCAAAGAGAGTGATAAGATTCTTCAACATTGCATAGTGGGATGAACTGAAGGTCAAGTTGTATGACTAGGATGAACTAGGGTTGAGGCCAGAAGAGGGAGAAGAGAGTGCTTAGTTCTGTGAATGGTGTATTTGTTATCATAACCTTGAGTTGATCAAGATTCCGGGGTTGTCTATCCTTAATAGATGATGGGCTTATAAAGCAATAACGTGGCTAACAATTGGAACACTGATTCAAATAATTGAAAGTCTTATTGCCAATGAATCTCTTTCATCAATTACCATTTTCTTTAAATAATTGTAAATGCCTTAATAGTAGTTTCTAAGGATTCTACGCCTTCCATTCCTTTAAAAATGTGTTGAGCACCAAATAAGATTCAAGTAAATGCTCTTCCAAGGATAACTCTTTTATTGTCCCAGGTCACCTCTGTTGCTGAAATGTGACTTTGAAGTGGGACATTAACAGTGATTTCGAACATTTAGTTGTAATTATATACTCTGAAGTTTACACACAATTCATAGGAAAATATCTTTTTATAAATCTGCATCCTGGCCCTCAGTGTCCCCACTTGACAAGTGTGTTTTAATATGTCACAATGCTGATAAGATTGAAGAATAGGCTATTCAATTTAAGAGAAAACCTGATAACCAGGAAAATAGTAACATGACTTTCCTTTGACTCCAGTTGTGATAACTGTATATATTCATACTTGAAATCGACAAATTACTTTTCCTAACTTAGTCCTAAGGGGGTTAAAACTAGCAAATGCTATGCCATTCTCAAAGTCCTGTTATTTCAGTGTACTGAGCACTGGCAGGAAATTGTGTAAATGGAATGCTGCCCTCTTATGGTTCCAGAAATTTTTCTAGGGCCAAACATGGAATCCCAGGTTCTAGTTAGGGCAATTAAAAGAGAGATTTAAGAACTGGAGGAATGTGGACATATAAGCCACAATCTGATTTTACAAATTACAAAATGGAGTTGCAAGGAGGCAACTATTTCCAAGTTCATATATCTAGACAACATCGAGGCAAAGATAGAACCCACTCCATTGTTTTATCCATTCTAATAAATATTTGAACACAATTTTAATTTCTGTTTTCATCATTGAGGTATTTCAAGAGAAATCACAAAACATCCATTTTTATCAAATGCATTTGTAATAAGGCTAATTGTACTAAGTCAATATCATGTCAAAATTTCTCAAATGTATAGAAGACTTTCCCATTTTATCAAATCAGAAAATTTGGTAAGTTTTCAAATATCATACTAAAAAATTTCCACTTTTCAGGACATTTTTACTTATATTCTCCCAAGGTTACTCTTAATATTATTTATTATTCAAGGTATCACAGAACCAGTTGAATACTTATGCAGTACATGGAAGTCTGTCAAGCATTAGTTAAAAACATTTTTCCTTAAAACATATCATCTCTTCCAAGATAACCATTTGTATTTATATTTTCCCCCTGACTATTGTTTTTATTTAAATCAGATTTTTTTAAAAACCTACTGAGGTTTAATTTACGTATTACAAAATGCATAAATTTTAGTGGGCAGATCAATGGGTTTTGACAAATGTCTACACTCATGTCACCACCATCAGAATCAAGATATAGAATTTATACATCACCTAAGACAGTTTCCTTGCAGTTGATTTGTCAGTGTCCCCACTCTGGTCCCAGGCAACCATCATCTGATTTTTGTCTAATCTATAAATATTAGATTTGGTTTATGTAGACCTTTATATGTAAGAAATTATGAAGTATGTATTCTTTCATGTCTAGCTTCTTTCATTTAGCATAATAGTTTTGAAATTCATCATTGTTTTGCATATCAGTAGTTTGCTCCTGTTTGTTTCTGAGTAGCATTCATTAGTATAGATGTTCCACAGTATTTATCTTTGTTTGTTTGTAGATGTGTTTTCTTTTCTTTTCTTCTTATTATTATAGGAGGAAACACTATTGGATATTTGTTTGTTTGTAGTTGTGTTTTCTTTTCTTTTCTTCTTATTATAGGAGGAAACACACTGCCATGAAAACTCATGTAGAAGTTGTGTGTGATATGTTTTTTATTTCTCTTAGGAACATACCTAGAGGTACAATTGCTGAGTCATATGATAAGTGTATGTTTAACTTTATAAGATACTGCTCAACTGGTTTCCAATGCAGCTGTTTGATTTTACATTTCCTCCAGTAATCTATGAGAGCTTCTAGCCACTTCTTGGTATCATCAGTACTTTTATTTTAGTTATTTTAATGGTTAGTAGAGATTTCTCATTTTGGTGAGGGTTTTAATTTGCATTTGCGACTTTTATTGCCTATTAGCCCTTCAAATATCTGGCTAAATCATTTGTCTATTTAAAAAAATGGATTTGCAACTTATAATTGAGTTTTAAGTGTTCTCTATATACTCTAGATCAGCTGTGGGCAAACTACAGCCCGCGGGCCAGATCCAGCCAGTTCAGCTGTTCTATCCGACCCGCGAAGCCGAAAGAGCCAAGGGTTCTCTTGCTCTCCCCTCCGCTCCTTCACGAGCAGCCCAAGATGAGAGTGCCAGCATGGTCAGGTTGCTTTTGTTCTGGCCCTCTGGTCCAGTTTAAGAACCCATTGTGGCTTTCTCGAGTCAAAAAGTTTGCCACCCCTGCTCTAGATGCTGATCCTTTGTCAGTTGTATGTGTAGTCAGTATGTTCTCCAGGCTGTGGCTTGCCTTTTAATTTCTTTGATGATGGTTATGAAGCCCATGTACTGTAGATAGAATAGTTATACCCCTCCTAATTCATATGTTGACATAGTAATCCCAAAGGTAATGTATTAAGGGGTGGGCCTTCTAGAAGTGATTAAGTCTTGATGGTGGAGACTTTTAAAAGTTATCAGTTCTTTTATAAAAGAGGCCTGCCCCTAGCCTGTTTGGCTTAGTGCATAGAGCATTTGCCTGCAGACTAAAGGGTTCAATTCTGGCCAAGGGCATATGCCTAGGTTGCGGGCATGGTCCCCAGTGGGGGGCATGCAGGAGGCAGCCCATCAGTGATTCCCTCTTATCATTGATGTTTCTGTCTCTCTCTTTCTTTCCCTTCCTCTCTGAAATCAATAAAAGTACCAAAAAATTAAAATAAAAGAGGCCTGAGAAAGATCTCTTTCTTCTTCCACAATGTGGGACACAGGGAGAAGATGCTACCTATGAGAAAGTGGGTCCCTACCAGACACCAAATTTGCCAGTGACTTGATCTTGGACTTTGCAACCTCCAGACCTATGAGAAATAAACGTTTGTTGTGTATAAGCCACCCAGTTAATGGCATTTTTGTTATAGCAGCTTGAGTGAAGTAAGACACCATGCTATTTTTTTTAAGCACTGCACCCTTCTCTCACTGATCAGTATCCTGTTTTAAGACATCTTTTAGCAATTGAGCCTTCCAAAATGTGTCTTTCATAAATGTCCACAATCCTAGTAGGTATTCCTTTATCTTCTATAACATCATTAAGTATATTATTTAATTACCAAAATATGTATGTAAAACTCAAGAATAGGGACTCACTGTATAGCTTATATAATTTGGAAAATTATTCTTAAAAACTACAAGCTCTCTGTCTAGATCTTGTTATAATTTTTTTTTTAAAAGGAGGATGAATTTGGATTTCTCATTCTCTGCCATAAATAAAAGGGCAAAATAAACGTGGAGGAATATGTAAAAATACAAACTCTTTCTCTCCACAAAAACCTTCAAATGTCACGTTAGGAGATAGAGCTTCAAAGGGAAATAATTTGTTCCAGGAACACAATTTTTTATTTAAACACAATCTTCATCTTGAAGAGAAAAACAAATGGGTGCAATATGACCCCGAGGACCTCATGCCCACTCATGTACCACAAGTGCCATGTGAAACCATGAAAGGAACCACATCAAGGCAGATTAGCCACTGAGAACTTCAAGGCAGTCACATCAGCCACGCATGATTTCTCTGTGGGCCTTTGTTAGAAAAGCACGCTCAGTGGCCCAGAGCTAATGGGAAAACTCAACAACTCAGAAATCATTTTTTGAAATGACACTAGGAAGCAGGAAGCAGTATTATAGACTTAGAGCTTTCTCTCTTTAAGGGAATAAAAAAAAGCATGATGCTGCTCTGTGTACTTAAAGCCATTATCATTTTCACAAATTAGACACCTTTTCATTCTCCTCCTTCAGCCTAAGAAATATTTTTTAATGAATTTGTTTTTATTTTTGCACTTTGATACAGTCATGTGCCCAACAACGAATCACATATCCAAATGGAGGCTTCATAAAATCATAATGAAGCTGAAAAATTCCTATTGCCCAGTGACATTTTGGGCATTGGAATGCTAAAGCACAATATATGAATCACGTGTTTGTGGGGATGCTCGCGTATAAACAAACCTACTGCACTGCCAGTCATATAAAAGTATAGCACATGCCATTACAGTAGTACGCTATCCCACCGAGGTGTGTGTAAGTGCACTCTGTGATGGTTGCACAGTGATGAAATTGCCTAATGATGCGTTGCCCAGAATATATCTCTGTCAAGGGGTGCATGGCTGTCATAGAATAAATATGCTTTTTTGGGAGCATTTAAAACATTTCTGGAACTTCACATATATTATTTATAATCTAGAAATTAGTTTTGTGTAGTATGTTAAGAGACTAGGCAGTAAAGCCCCAATGCCTAGAATGTCTTCTCAACTGTATCACAGGTGGTCATGTGACATTTGTCAAATATCCACCACCCTGTCCTAACTGGTGTGCTCAGTGGTTAAAGCGTCAGCCCATTCACTAACTAAAGGATTACAGACTTGATTCCTGGTCAAGGCACATACCTGTGTTGCAGTTTCAATCCCTGACCCTGGTTGGGGCACATGCAGGAGGCAGCCAATTGATGTGGTACTCTCACATTTATGTTTTGATGTTTTCCTCTCTCTTTCTCTCTCCCTCTCCCTCCGTCTCTCCCACTCTTTCTAAGAATTAATAAATAAATGAAAAAAAATATCCTCAGGTAAGAATTTTAAAAAATCTACCTCCCTGTGTCTTGGTTACTTCAACTTGAGGATAGTGAATTAATACCTTTTTATCAAATCACTAGAGTCCCGGTGCATGAAAATTGTGCACTTGGGGGCGGGGGGCGTCCCTCAGCCCAGCCTATGCCCCCTCACAGTCTGGTAGCCCTTGAGTGATGTCTGACTGCCAGCTTAGAACCGGGGAGTGCAGGGAGCAGGCCTAAGCCATCAGTCGGACATCCTGAGCATTGCCATGGAGGCAGGAGAGGCTCCTGCCACCATCACTGTGCTTGCCAGCCATGAGCCTGGCTTCTGTTTGAGAGGTGTGCCCCCCTGTGGGAGTGCATTGACCACCAGGGGACAGCTTCTGTGTCGAGCATCTGCCCCCTGGTGGTCAGTGCACATTATAGCTACCGGTCCTTCCACTGGTTGTTCCACTGTTCAGTAGGTCATCCCACTATTCAGTGGGTCCATTGTTCAGTCTATTTGCATATTAGCCTTTTATTATATAGGATGGTAAGAACTGAATGAGATACAATAATCAAATTTCTCACAGTCCTCCCTGGTATAAATTAATACCAACAAAGAATATCTATTCAAATCCTCATATCAACCCCATGAGGTAGATGTGCATTCTATGGATAAGTATGTTGAGACCTTGAGAGAGAAAGTCATTAGCACAAGATTAATATATAGATATAGATATAGATATAGATATAGATATAGATATAGATATAGAGATAGAGATATAGATATAGATATAGATATAGATATAGATATATAGATATAGATAATTGATTTTTTACAGAGAGGAAGGGAGAGGGATAGAGAGTTAGAAACATTGAAGAGAGAAACATCAAATCAGCTGCCTCCTGCACAAACCCCCACTGAGGATGTGCCCACAACCAAGGTACATGTCCTTTACTGAAATCAAACCTAGGACCTTTCAGTCTGCAAGTTGACACTCTATCCACTGAGCCAAATGGGTTAGGGCACTAGCACAAAATTTTACAAATGGTGGAGACAGAATGCAAATCCCCTGGAGTCTGGAGACAAAGCCCTGGCTCTACGCACTCATTGAAATCGATTATTCTGTAACCTTTTCATATCACTGTCTTTTGCCTTTACCCTTGGATATAAACTCCAGGAAGGCAGGAGCAAATAGATTTTCTTGTGTGGCTCAGTTCAGTGCCCTGGAAATACATGGTGAATATTGCTGAAAGAGGGAAAATCGACATTTATAAAGCACTTGAGAAAATTCTGCCAGAAACTATGGCCAGACACTCAGATAAATTACATTTATATTTTATCTTTCTAAAAATCTCAACAGGCAGGTGTTAAAATCAATGTTTTACAGGTGTTTTCCAGATGTTGCCTACAGGATGAATTTTTCTTTCTTCTGGCTATGCATTTTCCTTGTGGGATGCACAGTGGGTGAGAGGAGGATTTTAAAGGCAAGTGAAACTTGATAAGAAACTTGATTCTGCTACCAAATAAAGAATGTGATTTTGAGATATTAAACTCTGCGTTTCATCTGTAAAACGCAAGTAGTAAATACAGCCTATCTCAATGGATAATTATATTAAATGAGACAGCACACAAAGTCTTCTTTTGGAATCACAGTAAGCAGTCAATAGGTGTACGGTATTGATATTGTTACGGTTGTCACGATTAATATGAATTTCAATAGAGTCATTTGAAGTGAAAGAAGCTTTATTCATCTTTAGCCTGACTGTCAGTTTTTGCTTTAAACTGAGAAATATCCTTCCTAAAATGGAAAGGCTGTGGGGGTCAATTATACAGGTAATTGAATTAGTTTAAACAATTCCACTGGACAGTACCTGTCCAACATGATCATTGTCTCAGTAAAACAGGTGGTAGAACCGTTTTTAAGTAAAACAGTAAAAATACCACTTTCTGACTGCGGTGTTGCCTGTAGCTTTATCGTAACATTATCGGAACAGACAGCATGTGATGTGCAGATAGAAAACTGTATGCAAACAGTTTCTTCTCAAGGGAAAGGATCTGACCTCAGAAAGGACCGTAAAGCCAACCTATCAAGATTTTATCACCATTGGTTGATCGCACTTCACAAGTTCAAAATCTCTTGGGTAGGAAATCTTCACACATGATATTTTTATCTCCATCTACTTTTAGAAACTATGATCCAAAATGATCAGTAAAGTGAAAGTGCTAGTTATAAATTAATAATATTATCCAATTTCTGAAGTTAATTAAAGGCTAGAATAGTCACATCAATCATTATACTGTAAATAGTATACGTAACTTTAAACTTTTGGTGAGTAAAATGTTGTCTTTGACTGCTAGGATTCTGGTGTTACCATTATGAACTTTAATTGTTATGATAATATGAATTTCAGTAAGGTGGCTCACAGAGAAAGCAGTTCCAAATTGAAAGGGACCATGCTGAAATGTTGTTGTTTTTTAAACATTCTAAACAATGTTTTATTTATTTTTTTTATTTTTTTTGTTATTTCTCACCCGAGGATATTTTCCCATTTATTTTTAGGTGAGTGGAAGAGAGAGGGAAAGACAGAGAGAAACATCAGTGTGAGGGTCCAGGCCAGGGAGAAGCCTGCAACCAAGGAATATGCCTTTGACTGGAATCAAAGCCAGACCCTTTGGTCCATAGGCTGATGCCCTATCCACTGAGCCAAACTGGCTAGGGCCATGCTGAAATGTTATGGGTTCCCTTTGCGGAGAGACTCAGAGGCTGCAGGATTGCTTGCTTGGAACAAATGCTAGTGTAGGCTGAGGAGTTCCAGAATTCAGGTTATTCAAAGCTGATTACATTTGTCTCCCTGGACTTCCATAACACAGCTCCACAGACTGGGTGGCTTACAGAACAGAAATTTATTTTCCCCAGTCCCAGATCAAGGTGTTGTCAGAGTTGATTTCTTTGAGGCCTCTGACTTTAGCTTGTAGATGTCCATCTTCTCCCTGTATCTTCACACACTCTTCCCTCTGTATGTGTCTGTGTCCTAGTCTCCTCTTTTCATAAGGACACAGTCATATTGGGTGAGGTCCAACCCTACACCTCATTTAACTTTAAACACTTCTTTGGAAACCCTATTCCAAATACAGTCACTTTCTTTCACAGGGGGTCAGGACTTCAACATACAAAGTTGGAGGCAGGGACACACAATTCAGTCCATCCCACTGGTTTGAAAGGATAATCACTTGGGGCCCTGGTCCAAGATTCCTAACTCTTCAGCTCCACTCTTGAAGAAGGATTTAGTAGGTCATGGGGGCCGCATTTTTAACAAGAGTCAAATAGTTAGGACTTGTACTTTCACAGGTAGCATAAGATCTATCTCAAGCTGGCTCAATCAACATAGAAAATGTGTTAGCTTACACAATTAGACATTTCAGGATTGAGGGTTTAGGGTACCTTAATTAGGATCCTGATTCTATAGCATGACATAGTGTACATGGTACCATAACAGCCGGCTCCTTTTACATTTCTTTCATCTGCTTTCTCAGCTTTCTTTCCCTTGGTTTCTCAGTTCCCTCCAGGTTGAATGGTAGCTTGACCCAGCCCCTTTGTCTTCAGAGGTTCGTATTTAGTGGAGTTGAGGGTGAGTCTGGTTAACTTTTTATCTGTAATATAGCAAAATAAATGCTAAATAGCAAAAAAAAAAATAAAATTAAAAATGAGATCTTAAGTGGCAAAACAGAGAAGGGCTAAAAAGTAAGTGAACTTCTGTGTTTTGTAGGTAAGGTTGTCAAGTGACCTAAAACAAAAGTTACCAAGTGTACAATTATACCAAATATAATTCAATGTCAACTATAGCAGCAGATTAATAACATTGATAGTGTTTATTGAGTGCTTGCTGTGTGCTAGGCTCTGTGCTGAGTGCTTTGTCTTTAGGGTCACTTTATTATGACCACTGTATGGACAGGGGAATTAAGCCCGCCAGAGGCTGGCACTTGCTGAGATAGTTAAGCCAGTGAAGGAAGTAGAGCTGAGATGCAGGTCTCTGCACTGGTTTTAAATGCCCTGCTTCTAAATGTAAATATTTTGGTTGTCTCCTGAATATACTAACTGTCGAGTTAGTGCGCTCTCTTTCTTAAAAAAAAAAAAAAAAACAACACACAAAAAACAAAAAACAAAAACACTAATTAATTAACTATTCCTGTAATTAATTTATTTCTGTTTTATTGAGGTAAAACTGACTATATAAGTTTAAGGTGTGTAGCATAATAACTTGATTTATAAATAATATGGAATGATGACCACAATAAGTTTAGCTTATCATCCATCAGCTCATAGAAATACAAAAAAAAATGCTTTGATGTTTGTGATAAGAACTTTTAGATCAATTCTCAACAACTTCCAATGTACCATATAGCAGTGTTCACTATAGTCAGCATGTTGTATGTTACATCCCAGGATTAGCTCTCCCACAGAACTGGCCTCCGTCAACTATATATATAAAAGCCTAAGCGACCATTGCAACTGAACTACTGGAATGACCTGTTGATCAGTTGCTATGATACCCACTGATGCTCAATGCAGGAGGTGCCCCCTGGTGGTCAGTGTGCTCCCATAACCAACCTCCCATGGCCAGTCAACCTCCCATGGCCCCTTCCCCTGGCCAGCTGGCCCCCAATAGGCCTTGATCACCAGCCAGACCAAGGGACACCATCTCTGCACAAATATGTGCACTGGGCCTCTAGTTTATTATAATTATCTATGAGTCCTAGAAAGACCGGTGATCATAGCATTGGCCACCGAAGTCTTCAGAAGATGACTTATGAATTCATTTGGAAAAGAGTCCCAAAGTGCTTTATTATCTTTTACTGAAGCTATGAGTCCTGCCTAATGACTAGTTCACTTGACACACAGCAACCAGCAGACTCAGGAGCCGAACGAACAATGTTACAAAGCCACGGTTCACTGGCGTGCTGTCTGCATTCAGCTAAGTCTATTTATTTTACTACTGAACTGCAGCAAAGATGTAGGTAGGTCTTTCCCTGGAATTTGAGCAGGATGCCTTTGTCCTATTGCTGAGAAAATGCATATAAACGCCTGAGCCAGTTTAGTGGTCTTTACCAAAAATAGCTTGGCCTTTTGACTCACCCAGGCTGCCAGTAAACTCTGTGTGTTTTTTTCCCCCTCTTCCACAGATATGCTAAATCTAGTAACAGCACTGTCAGTGCATTCTGAATTGGATACGTTGCATTTGTTTGAGCTTGGGAGTCTCTGTTATCAAAGGTCCTATGTTGTATCAGAGACTATTAGGGCAGGAGGGGTCTGGCAGACATTCAATATTCAGCCCTACCTCAGAGATAAGGCCACTGAAGCCCACAAAAGATAAGTGACCCACCCAAGGCCACATTGCTGGTAAGTGGCCGACCCAAAATAAGTGGGCTGCAGATTCATGAAGCTACCGGTTTTCTGCCAGAGTGTCAGCTGGTTTCATGGGTGGAATGTCAGGTCCCCTCAGAGTTGTTTGGAAGAGTGATAGCAAGTTACAAATCCTGGCTGCTGCTGTATTTTCAGAATTGCTATTTTACCAGGTGCTGCTTTAGCAAGACGGAATGTTTGAGAATCAAGTAATACAAAATCTTATGATTTAATCACTCATATATAAATATAAAACAAAATATTAAACAAAAAAGTAGTAAATGAACTAAAGAAAAAATAAAGAAACTCATTGATGCAGACCACAAAATCATGCTTATTAAGGGGAGGAGGGTAGTGGGAGGCTGAATTGGATAAAGGGGTCAAATGTATGGCAGTGGAGGAAAGTAGATTTTGGGTGATGAGCATGCAATAGAGTATACAGAAAATAGATTATAATCAAGTACACGTGAAATTTATATAATACTAAAAGCCCAGTGCAGGGATTCATGCACCAGTGAGGTCCCTCAGCCTGGCCTGCACCCTGTGACAATCCAGGACCCCTCAGGGGATGTTGCACTGCCGGTTTTGGCCTGATCCCCATAGGCTAGGCTGAGCACTGCTGCATGAATCCTTGCACCAGGCCTCTAGCATGGATATAAGCTCTTTAGTTAATCTCTTCCCGCCCTCTCTACTCCTCTCTTCCCTCAGATTCATCAGTCTGTTCCATGTTTCCATGCCTGTGCATTGAGAGTCTGCCCCCTGGTGGTCAGTATGCATTATAGCTACTGGTCAAACGGTCTGACGGTCACTTAGGCATAAAATATATATATAGTTAGGCAATGTCACCTCAATACATTTTTTTAAAATAATGTAAATTGATATTTTGATGCTCAAATTCTGCCATAGGTAGCTTTCTTTCCTGGGTCTAGGGAAAAGGCCAATTCACATCAGCAAAGTGATCTGAGACCTTTCACAGCACCTGAGTCATTCCTGTGGCTTGTAGGTCTCCCACCTCCTGAGATGACCCAACTCTATTACCTGCTGCAGTCCTTCACCCAGCAAGCAAAACCTCTTTGTTTCTCTCCCTCCTTTCACTGAGCAAAGGTTTCATTTTCATGCAGATCTTTTCTCTCTTGGGTCTTTCTATCATCTTGGATTTCGGGTTATGTTCTTGTTGTGTTTTGTTGTGAACCAAGAAGGGTATGAATTATTTCTATTTTAATTTTCTCAACCTGTCTGTAACATGAAGATGGAATTTGCAGTTATAAAATGAAACTTGGACACACTAAAGGCAAATATGCCTTTGCTGAATAGATGTTAAATGTCTCTTTAAACAAATATCCTGAGTATAATTAAAATCTGTGTAATAGACATTTGAACAACAACAACAAAAAGTAAACCACGGATGCATCATGGACCAGTATTTTTTTTTTTACAGAATTTTGTGTGTTGTGCTTGCATGTGTGAGGGCCTAATGAGACTGTGGGTGATGCAGGCTGTTAACCTAGTGCAGGAGAATTGACAGCACATAGTCTGAAGTTTGATAAGGGTCTAAATTTATACTGGCATGGTGGGTTGGTCTGTTTTGCTTGTTTGTTGTTTTTCAGGTGCCAGTATCAATTTGTTTTTATTTTTTAATAAATCTTTGTTGTTGAAAGTATTGCATATGTCCCCCTTTAAGCCCCATTCACCCCCTTATGCTTCCCCTTTCACACCTCATCCCCCCTCCCCTTTCACTGCCCCATTGTTTGTGGCCATGGGCCATGCATATATGCATACATTATTCTTGGTTGATTACTTCCTACCCACCCAGCCTCCCCCACCTTCCCTCTGAGATTCCACACTCTGTTCCATGACTGATCATGGACCAGTATTTATTGTGTGTGTTAATTTTGCAGGTGAGGACATTGAGCCCCAGCATATGAGAAACTTGGCTAAGATTGCACAGCTAGGAAGTAATACACATGGATTTGGTGGTAGACTGAAGGCTTAGCACTGGGCATGTTCTTTCTATATCCCTGAGCACCCAACATCTAATGGCTTAAGTGTCAAGTGTTTGGCTTCAAGAATAGGAAAACAAAAATCTAGTACAGTGTTTTCCCATTCTTTAAATCCTTTGCTCTTTCTAAAACCTTAAGGAGCTAGATGTCATTGTCCCTATTAAAGAAAGGATACTTGAGCTTTAAAGAAGTTAGTTGAATTATCAAAAGTTACTAGCCCAGAAATAACTAATGTGGGACTCTAGTCAAGGTCTTTCAAAAAATAAACAAACAAATAAACAAACAAAAATCCCACACACATTGTTTTGATTAAATTTATTGGGGTAACATTTAATAGCATCATAAAGGGTTCAAGTGTACATTTCTATGATACAAGATCTGTAAATATATATGAAGTAAGTTTGACTTTGAGTGGTGGGCACACAGTGCAATAAATAATCAAGGTCTTTAAGTCTAAAGTGGGTAGTGAAAAGAATTTGGTAGATGAGGTCAAGAGACTGAGGCTCAAATTCTAGCTATTTGTTTTATTTGTTTGATGTCTACTCTAGACAGATTCCTTACATCTGTGACTCAGTTTCTAGCCATTTGCTGAACGGGTGTAAAGACAATACCCCATTCTTAGATTTTTCACTAAAAAAACTATAAATGTATGATACCTTACAAGATTAGAAAGTTAGAAGTAAGACATTTGTAAGTTATAACTTTTACTAATTAAGAATTATAATTTTAAAACAATGTAAAAAGTTAATAGGTCCATTGACAAATTGAATGTGAGAATTCTCTTCTGATAAAAATTGTTGACTCATCAATTTAATCCTCACAAAAGGGTATTCATTTAATTATTTTGGCATTTTCTCTTCTAATTTTATAAATATAAGAGAATTGGAAACACTCAGCCTTTTTTTTTTCACAAGCTATCTCTGTAAGCTGTAATTATAAAAATGAATCTTAAACAGGTTTCTAGATTCTGAGAATTAATACACTTCATTTTCTAATCTTTTTTCTTCAGTCTTTCCTAACAAATTAGGGACTCTTTTAAGGAGAAAAAAGATATTATGTGAATGAATAAAAGATGGCATTTTTGAAAGGATAAAGGAGGCAGATTTTTAGATGAGTTTCTGCATTGGATAAAAGAGATTATGCTCACTTATCAGCAAAATCCCCTTGGGGAAATCAAAGTGATACCTATCCAAGAGGCATTTTCTTATTCAAACCAGGCATAATCAAATTACCTTTAAAGAGATGCTTTAAGTGGGCTGAGGAATACAAATGTTCTATTGCCTTCCACATAGGTTTTCCTATATTGAAATTTATAATTAATGAGCCAGACAGAGAAACACAGACACCATATAATCTTACTTATATATGGAATGTAATGAACAAAATAACCTGACGAACAAAATGGAACCAGAGGCATGGATACATGGAACAGACTGACAGAGTTCAGGGGTGAGGGGTACGGAGGGGACAAAAGGTGAAGAGATTAGCCTGAGAACATATATGCACAGCCCATGCATACAGACAACAGTGTGGTAATGGGCAGAGGGGGGAGGGGCCAGGTGGAGGTAGATAAAGCGGGGGTGGGAATGTAGCAGGGGGAATGAAGGGACATCTGTAATAGTTTCAACAATAAATTAAAATAAATTAAAAACAAAATTAATATATTTGAAACAATTAAAGAACAAAACAAGAGTACATATTTGATTTTAATTACTCTCCACTGCACTTGTAATGAAATGTCCAATTGGAATTAGTGTTCTCTTTTACTGCAGGGTAACATCTTTCACCAAAATGAACTAGCAATTACTGAGTGGGCTGCAGTGGGAACAAATACTGCTTATTAAGCAACAACAATGGATGAGGCACTTCAGTTCTTACATTGACCCCATGAATAAATTAAACCTTAGTGTCTTCATTTTTAAATGAGAAAACAGTTTCAGAGTACTTACACTTCAAATGACATAGCAAGGTGGTGATGACCCAGCTCTGGGTGATTCTGATCCTGTTCTCTACTCACTGCCTTGTAGAAATCTATATGTAGGCTGTGCTCTTGCCATAGACCTTTCTCCTTGGTTGGTCACACTTTATAACTGGTGAATTTTGGGTATCTTCAACCTTATGGAAACTCTCAAGTGTTAATGGGCCATGTTTCATGGTATATAAACGTATATACAGTAGACTAAAGCACAGGGAGGTGTGGCTCCTCCATCAGGTGGTGATAAAGAAACCTTTTAGATGGCTATAAAACCAAGGTATTGATGCTAACAAGTGAAAAAACAACCTGTTCTAGTTCATATAATAAAATAAGTTCATCATATGCTCTACAAGGTAGCAGCAGCTTTAAGGACTAGTCCTGGAGTATTCAGTAGATGAGCAGTAATCAAGAGCTGCATTCCAGGTACCAGTCTACCAGTGATAAGTCATGTGACCTTGTACAAGTTAATTAACCCTGGTATTTTTATCTATAAAATAAAAACTATATTCTTCTTGCAACCGCATAAGGTTAACTTAAAGATAAAATGAGACATTGTATATAAAACAGTATAAATTTAGAAGGAATAAGTTAATTGTTCTTTTTACTTATGACATACTAGAGGCCTGGTGCATGAAATTTGTGTACTGGAGGGGAAGGGTGTCCCTCAGCCTGGCCTGCACTCTCTTGTAGTCTGGGACTCCTGTTCCTTCCCACCTGCCCACTGCTCCTTGCTGCTCGGCTTGCTTAACCTTAGCTTGTAGCTGAGTGGTACTCCCCTTGTGGGAGCACAGTGACCACCAGGGTGCAGCTCCTGAATTGAGCATCTGCCTCCTGGTGGTCAGTGCGCATCATAGCGACCAGTCATTCTGCCATAATGGTCGCTTATGCTTTTAATATATAGATTCCCCAAAGGAAGTAAATATTTTTTAATATATTTTATTGATTTTTTACAGAGAGGAAGAGAGAGGGATAGAGGGTTAGAAATATCGATGAGAGAGAAACATTGACCAGCTGCCTCCTGCACACAGCCTACTGGGGATGTGCCCGCAACCAAGGTACATGCCCTTGACCGGAATCGAACCTGGGACCCTTCAGTACACAGGCCGACGCTCTATCCACTGAGCAAACCAGTTTTGGCGGAAGTAAATATTTTAATTATTCCCAGTGTAGATAGATTTAAACTCTATGTACTAGTATGTTTTCAATAACTAATGCCACTATAAGATTCTATTAACAGCTCCATTCCTACATAAAATTGAGGCAGTGGAATGTTTCTGAACATGTGTGGTGGAGCCATCGGCCATCACCTTGACCAAGTGACGGGCTTAATCATTTAAGCACATTGGTGGGAAAGCTCATGGATAGAGGTCCCTGAAATGTCAAGTGATTTATATAATCTTGTGCATGTGATCTTGGGATGAAAATTTCAGAACTTGGATTTGTTTTGACAGTTCGTATTTTTCCAAATAATGTCTCATCCCTAGTATAACCAATATATGTTGCTGTGTAAGCATTTATAGAGAGGGCTTCCTACTTACCAGGCACTACACTAAGTGCTTTGGATACATTATCATTTAATTTTAATAAGAACTCCAAACATTAAATAATCTCATCGATTGAGGCATACATACATTAAGGAATTTTTCCAGGGTCACACAGTATATATTTAAGACTCTCAGTATGGTTGCATCTTTGCCATTCATTTCCTTATTCATCAAGATTAGTTGAAATGCTTTGTCTAAGGAAGATGGATATTTAGATGGTATTAGAAGCCATTGGAATGAGAGAAAAAAATTACCTTGGGATGAGTACAGCTAGAAAAAGACAAAGAGAGGACGGAGCTATAGGAGATTCCCATAGAGTCTGATAAAGAAAAGGAGGTAGCAAAGGAGGCTGAGGAATAGTGTCCTGAAGAAGGAAAAAACACACAAAAAACAAACAAAAAAACAAAAAAACACCCACACTTAAATATGATCTCAAAATCCCAGATAATAAAATTAAGAAAAATGGTTATGTTTGATGAAATCTATGGAGCTGTTGAATTAGGTGAGGAGAAAATTGACCATTGACTTTGGGAAGACAGTCCCTGACAGAGATGATTTCAGTTAATGCCTGTTCAACTTCAGTGATGTCAGGAAAGATGCAAGGTGAGGAAGTAAAAGCAATGAGTACAGAGAGTTCTTTAAATTGTCTTATTGTGAAGGGAAACAGATATTGGAATGATGAGTGGGGTCTTTTTGAAAGAGGAGTAGTAAGGCATATTCATAAGCAAACAGGAATGATTCTGTAGAAAGGAAGAAAATAATGTTGCAGTGAAGAAAGGGAATAGTGCTGGTCTCCAGAGCATCCATAAAGGGGATGGCCTTACATGCAAGCAGGACACCTATCCATTAAACCAGGGAGAAAGGAACAGTGTGCAGACACAATGCAAGGAGTGCTCGCATTGAAAATGAGAAAATGGAGTTGCTCTTTTTCTGATTCTTTTTGGGGGAGATTATCCTGCAATGTTTCCAGTTGAGAATGAGAGGGTAGTAAAGGTTAGCTATCTGAAAACGGTGGTACAGCAGAGTGTAGGGAAATAAGAGCCCCGGAGAAGTGTGGTAGGATTATCAGCAGGCATTACAGAATGCCAGTTTGAACCTGTGGTGTTAGGTTTGAAGTGAGGCCCATTAGCACGTCTGTGTGCTTTTCTTCAGCCTCTTAGGTGCAGGCACAGAGCAAGTAGGGTTTAACTAGGCAAAAATGGCAGAGTGAGGGAGGAAAAAGGAAAATAGAATTAACAGTGTTTGTAAGGGAATGATACATTTCTGAACATGAAACCTTAAGCAGGAAAAGGAGCCTCAATGATGATAGAAGAGGGTGACGGATATTTTTTTTAAAGTGCCAAAACCGGTTTGGCTCAGTGGTAGAGCGTCAGTCTGCAGACTGAAGGATCCCGGGTTCGATTCCGGTCAAGGGCATGTACATTGGTTGCCAGCACATCCCCGGTTGGGGGTGTGCAAGAGGCAGCTGATCGGTGTTTCTCTCTCATTGAGGTTTCTAGATCTCTATTACTCTCCCTTCCTCTCTGTAAAATATCAATAAAATGTATTTTAAAAAAGTGATATGGGAAAACAATGGAGATTGGTGAGATTATGAGATAGCTTAATTGGGCCTATTAAGAATAAGTGAGGCAGAATAATAGAACATTTCCAAAATGGCCCAGTTATTAGGCAGAATGGGTATTTTTATATGAGTGGGTAGTTGAGATGAGACAGCAGCCAAGGAAATGGAGATGAAAATATTGAATCCATTAAGGATGAGTGCCTGAAATGTGGTGGCGGAAGACCGTGGTGGTGGTGAAGTCAATCACGAGTGCAGGGGGAACGATGGAGACCACAACCAGTTCACATGAAATACGTACATGACACAAGGTGTTAACAAAAGAATTGAGAAGTCATGTCCTGGACATCACTGTGATGATGGGGATGACCCTGCTCTTCTTCCTGAAAATTCTGAGCTTTAGTGACCATGAACTCCCATGGGGGCTACGGGGTACAGCTGTCCTGGGAGGGAATATGATGTATTAAGTCAGAATGTCTAGAGTGTGGTAGGTGATGAAATTGAGGATTTTAATCATTGAATTTGAAATTTAGTATCCCTGTGAAAAGTTTGGAAAAGAGGAGTAGGAAATTAAAAGGAAATAAGAGAAAATCCAAACTCTGATGAGAGAACAATAAAGGAAATAAAAATAAAAGGCTGGTACTTTAGCTCGTGATCAAACCAATGGTGTCCTGAAGCAAGGCAAATAAAATTTTCCCTAGAGCCTAAATCCCAATAGTGCTCTTGTAGATTGCATTGGGGAGAGAGAGAGGGTTTCTTATGATCTAGGTCTTATCTTAACAGAAAGCCCAGCTCTGGCCATAGCTGAACTGTTGCATGGAGATAGGAGACTGTAGTGATTCAAAGCAGTGGACTGAGTGCCATGCTGTGAGGCAGCAGCAGGAGGGGGACATCAGCTACTCTAGACTTATAAGTGGGTACTAAAAACATACATGTTAACCCTAGCTGGTTTGGCTCAGTCGATAGAGCATCAGCCTGTGGACTGAAGGGTCCCAGGTTCTATTCTGGCCAAGGACATATGCCTGGGTTTCAGGCTTGATTCCCAGTAGGAGGTGTGCAGGAGACAGCCAAACAATGATTCTCTCTCATCATTGATGTTTCACTCTATCTCTTTCTCCTTCCCTCTCCTTTCCTCTTTGAAATATATATATTAAAAAGCATGTTAATTGAACAAGTGCTACCTGATTAGTAGGTCTTGCAAAGTTTATTGATTCTTTGAATCCATTTAGCCCTAAACCTGGCTTTTTATCAGACTTTTTGAGGCACCAGCCAAAGCAGTAATGCTATAAGTAAGAATTATTATTTAGCATTATGCTTCACATATTCATTTACAAATTTAAAGTAAGAAGTGAAGATAACTACTTACAGTTTTTTTAAAAAAATGGAAACTTGGAATTAATCTACAACTCCTCTATAATCTTAAATTCATGATTTAGAGTTTCTGACACCAAAAGATCAGTCAGGTTTTGGCAGAGGCAAAATTTAAAACCATATTCAATTTTCCAATCAATTTTATTATAGATTTTTTTTTCTATTCACAAATGTGAGCTAAGTTCTATTACTCTGTGTCTTACAAACCAGGGCCCAGGAAAATAAAAAAAAAGATATTATATTTATGGGTGGCCTGGGAATAATCAATCTAGTTACTTTATAGTCAATTTTATAAATATCAGTGCTCAACTACATATTTGATGTGATTGTATGAGTGTGCATATGAATAACTTTTAGAGTGTATATTCATAAAAATGTAGTGCTCTGTATGTTACTTATTTTGATAAATTTTATTAACTTAATAGAAAAATATTTTAAGATAATATTAAGAAAACATCTTTAGCCTGCTACTTCTTGAAATTGTTATATCATAAGAATGCAGCTTAATTTAAACATTTCCTAGTGAAATATGTAGAGATGGTAGGTTATTAAAAAAGAAGTTTCATATTATTAAGAGAACCCTTTTACATTCTATGAGTAAACAAATTACTTTTTCATTAAAGTATTAAATAATATTTGTCCTCAAATATTATTGAACAACCATGGGTGGGGACTGAGATTTATCTATTAAATATATTTAACCAATCACTTAACGGATTAAAATATAAAGGTCATGTAGACCATATTTTCTGGATGATGTCACTTTATTTAGAATGCTTTATTGTTCTATTCCAATAACTCAATGCCTTTGTCTCTATAAATCTGCTCAATTACATTTTTTTGCAAAGAAATCTGATTTTAAAAATGTGGGTGGAGTTTGCCCAGGTTAGCTAGGAAACAAGATCATAGAATTTTGGGAAAACTTGGGTAAAATAATTAGCTAAAAGATACTATCTAGCTACTATAGGAAAGTGAAGTCAGAAATAGATTAATTAGGTTAGGGTGTAGGGGAAATAAAGGAACTCAAAATTTTCATGATGTTGAAGAAAAGATTCAGTTGGAATTAAGAAGAGACTGTAGTTGGAAGGAGAATTAAAGAAAGGAAGCTGGATCAGTTCTGAGAAATTGAATCTCATGAGGATGGAAATCCAGGTGAGTGACAGAAATAATTGCAGACAGTTGTGAGGATCATTGGACAACCCCAGGCTTTTGGAGTCATCCAAACCCAGCTTTGATGCCCTCTTCTGCCTTAGACAAGTTAGAGTTGAAAAAGTTCTTTACATAAATATATTAGATTAAATCTTATTTTCATTGACTTAGTTCTAATTGAATTTGCCCTTTAAAAAGCGAAATATTCTGACTAAATAACATAACTAGTTTTAAAGACCAAAATGTATTGGTAATATTTAAAAGAAGTGTGTGACCAATGACAATAAAGAGAAGTTCAAGTCTTTACCAGTTATGTTTTTCAACTGTTCTTTGTAAATCTTCTACGTCAGGTGACTTTTATAGGGTGCTTGATAAGAAAGCTGTGTTTCAATGTGACTTGAAGATTCAATGTCAGGAACCCCATAAACGGAAATGGTGTGAAGAATAAATTACACTCTCTATCAAGTTCTAGTTCACTGATTTTAAGGCTCTTCTGAAATATTCTGTTGGGCCCCAAATGGCACTATTGTTTCTACAAAGTAAGAAGGCAGATTTCTCTTTTTGGTCGTCCGAAAAGATGAATAATTTCTGTTGTCATTGTCACAAAGTTATTTCAGCATAAACAGGGTGAGCCTGTGAATGGTATCACTGAGCAGAGGGTGGATTAGCAAGAATGTCCTCTCTAGAGGAGGATGCTTGGAAAGCAGAGTAATTGAAACAGATCTGGGTTCTTATCTTCTCACTTCCTGTTTGATCTTTGTTGGACCACTTAATCCTTATCCTTATCTCTAAAATTCAGATAATGATGCCAAGCAAGTTGCCCAGGTTCTCTTAGCACAGACAATTGTAATATTCACCTAACACACTGAAGAAAATGGATGAGGCCAGAGGAAACTATCTTGGGGCTTCCAAGTATTCAAGCTATCCAGCCTCTTTGAGGGGATCAATATCTCAGCACATTGATAAAGAGGAGGATTTATAATTAAATTCCATGCAGATGTGGAAATTTCCAAAAGTGAAATTGGGCATATTAATAATAACACTAGGGTTGGCAGATTAGGCAAAAACTGGCATTTTATTGGGCAAACCAGGACATGTTCAACCTAATGATAACCTATTCACAGCATTGGGGGAAGCTCTAGACTCAAACAAATCCTTGTATATTAAGCACTCTAGAGTGGTTAGCTATTGTTATGTATAGGAAATCTAAATGTGCAGAACTTTTTTGACCCCTAGGGAAAGAGTTCACTCCAAATAGTTTATCAATGATGCCCACCATTTATTCTAGCTACTCCAACTGTAGGATCAAGGCGGGTGGGGGGGGGGTGTGAGGGAGGGGGCAACAACTATGATCCCCAGAATCCTATGTTATCTTTTCTGGTGTCATGGACTTATGTTACTTCAATTCTAGTCTTCTCATTTTTTCCTTTCTGATTTATGAGTAATCCAGCTCTAAAGTCTCATCGCTGAGGTTTGTTTTATACAAACACTACTAGTAACTACAGTCTTTCACATTTATTTGAAAACAAAGCCTCCGTTAATGGTTTACATAAAGGTAATTTATTTGGGAACTTATCTCCTGGACCAAGAGTTATAGAAAAGAGAGCTAAGAAGAAAAGAGAGAGAAAAATAAATAATTATCAATTGATGAATTGGCCATCAGACTGGTGACAGGTGCTCAAATGCATATGACCTGCAGTAGAGAGAGGCTTATAAAATATGTCCCTGAATTGTTCCCGGCTTCTGTCCCCTATACATCAAGCTGGCTCCAAGTGTGGAAACATTCCACATTTTGGGGCTGCCAAGAGTGATGGTGAGAGGCTTCCTTAGAGTGCTATGTTTTGATGACAGATATGCCCCAGGGAAGGAAGAGATATGTGAGGCATTTTCAGAATGCACCTGAGTGAAGCTATTCAAATTCCATATAGATCTGGTCATGGTAAGATGACCATGACCTGTGATAAAATGTGAAAAGGATTGAGCAGAATGTGGCTTGAAAAAGATGATGTCAAGATATTTCCATGTCATTTAGCAGATGTCATTGAAGGATTTTTGAGCATGGAAAAAATATGCTCATATATGCATGTCAGAATGATAAAGACAAGTTTGTAGGAAGTGTTAAAGGTATTGGAACTAGTAATATAAAGAAAACCAGCCCAGAGGACATGGCACAGGGGTTGAAAGCATCGACCTGTGATCCAGGAGGTTGCGGTTTGATTCCCAGTGTTGCAGGCTCGATCCCCAGTTGGGGAGCAAGCAGGCAGGAGGCAACTAATCAATGATTCTCTCTTATCATTGATGTTTTTGTCTCTCCTTCTCTGAAATGAGTAAAAAAAACATTTATCAAAAAGACAATTTTTAGTAAAGAGGTGAGAGATGATGATAGTCAAAATCCAGGCTGTAGGTATAAACAGAAAATACTCACTTGGAATCTATTTGGGAGCTGGATTTGGATTGAGTAAGAAGAGTGTAAGAGAGAGAGGAATCTAGGATTACTCCAAAATGAGCAATAGAGTAACTTAATGGTGCCATGCTCAAGTTAGAAACATAGACTCAGAAAAATTTGTCTGGTGTGGGTGAAGCATTGGGCATACAGAATTCTCTTTGTGTGTGTAGAGTTTAAGGAATTGGATGTAAACTTGGATGTATTTATTCAAAAGAGAATTAAGAATATCAGTGTGGAGTTCAAGAGAAAGACCTGGACTGGATAGAGTAGGAATTAATAGCATATAGGTGATAGGTTGAGAGAGAAATAACAGCCTCAGAAAGATTGCTACTCCAATTAATTGCAAGCAAATATTTAGTGTAAGAGGGGTGGGAAAGAGCTAATTTGGGAACTCAGATGACTGGGAAGGCTGAAAAGTTCCAGAATACCATTCCTCTCCTTAGATCATATCACCTTGGGTTTCCATATCACCTTGGGTAGTATTCTTTGATCATAATTCCTATGAGAATTAGTAATGTAGTAAATGTAATATTATAGGCCCTTCCTCCTTCCCTCCCTCCCTCTTACCCTCCCTTCCCTCTCTCCCTCCCTTTTTCCCTCCCTCCCTCCCTCCCTCTGATGCAAAGCCTCTTCCCTCCAGGGTGGATTCTGTGGAAAGTTAGAATAAAGCCTACAGCAGTGACAGATTCATGGAGCAAAGCAAAATGGGTGTCTGGTTTATACTTCCTGCGCCATTCTTTTGGGAAGCTGAGCAAATTACCTTTGATCTGCTTATCTGTGGATTAAGGATTAAACCCACTTCAAGAAGACTATGTTTTGGCTCCTGATGGTCGTAAATCAGTTTAACAATTTACTCACAAATGAAGCAAAGAAAGCTTAGCTCTCTAATGCTGTCTTTATTAAAATTAATAATAAAAACTAACCCTAGGACACTAGCATGTGCCAGGGAGTTATCTAATCTTCACAAACACCTGATGAAATAAGCATGCTGTTATTCTACCTTTTACAAGTGAAGAAACTGAGGCACAAAATGCCTGAGTGACATGTCCAAAGACATATAACTAGGGGGTGTAGAATCAGAATCTGACTCCAGGAAGGCTGCCTCCAGAGCTTTGAGCTTTATCATTATCCTCTACTGTAGAGGTTGGTGATTGGGTTCAACAACTCTTCATGAAAAGACAATGCCCCTCAAGAAAAGGCATTGCATTCTTTTGAAGAATTCTTGTGGCATGTTTTACTTCCAGTGAAGTTTTATTCACCTTGACAGGAGTGAGGTTTCAATTACTTCCCAAGATGATGGGCTCATAAAAAGGAAGCATTTTCCCCCATCTTATAGTTATATATTTTTCTTCTACAGATAAAAAAATTATGTAAATCCCATAGAAGGTATGTCTTCTTCATGAGGTGTGAGAGCCCCAGAATTGTCCATGGGGCAATCCATGCACACAAAAAGTAATACTACAGTATCTATTTACTTTATCTCATTTGTTTATATGTCCCGCTGTTAATAAATAATGTTAATTTCTATTACAGTAGTCCTATAAAGTTTATAAATTAACTTGTAACTATATTGGAGATGAATCTTCAAACTTTTATTTATTTTTTTTCCTGATAAAGGTGAATATTTAAACAAATTTGGAGACCACTGTTTTAGAAACTCTAGAACAAGCCTGTCAAACTCTAAGGCTAACATGGGTCAAATAAATAAGGTTTAAGCTTATGTGGGCTGTAAAAAAACAAAAGCTTCAATTTTCAGAGATGTAGGCTTATTTCAATAGAGACATGCTAAATGCAAAGGGGTGAGATAAATGAGTAATTGTTAACATAAAATAATAGAACATTTTAATAAAAATTAACATTTTTTTTGAACATTAACTTATTGGACACTGAATAACTTTACAAATTAATAAGTCTAATGCAAATAAACCTATTTTTCTTGTTCTCCAATAGTGAAATATTTCCTGTTGCACTCACTAAACAAATCAGTCCAAGGCTTATGAGGTGGCAATGGGCTGCTAAAATATTCATTGCTAGTATTAGTGGAGAGAAATGGTGTGCCTGCGTGTAAGGCATGTAAGGGAAATGAATGCAACATGATTATAGTAATCAGTCATTAGTGAACATTGTAGTTTGTTATTAGTAACTATTTATAACATGATAATGTAAAAATTAAGTTGTGACATTTTTATTAAAACATTTCTTACATACCGTTATATTGGCTGGGCCACAAAAATGTTCATTGTGGGCTGCATGTGGCCCAAGGGCCACAAGTTTGACATGCTTGCTCTAGAATTTAGGAATCTAACCTTTCATGTTTTATTACAAGTAATCAATTTACACTTTCATAGAATGATTTAAGCCATCTTCTAAAGTATCACCGGATTTAGAAGATATCATCTTCTAAAATATCACAGTATCAAAGCTGTCATATTTCTTTTTTAAAAAATATATATTTTGTTGATTTTTTACAGAGAGGAAGGGAGAGGGATAGAGAGTTAGAAACATCAATGAGAGAGAAACATTGGTCAGCTGCCTTCTGCGCACCCCCTACTGGGGATGTGCCCGCAACCAAGGTACATGCCCTTGACCAGAATCAAACCTGGGAGCCTTCAGTCCACAGGCCGCTCTATCCACTGAGCCAAACCAGTTTGGGCAAAAGCTGCCATATTTCTGAGGGATTCACCATAATATAAAATTCTGAGGTTTCTAGCATAGCATCTAATGCACAATGAACTCTTACAGAAAACTGTAGGGAAGGAGGGAGAGAGGGAACGAGGGAAGGAAGCTGACGTCTTCTTACGCAGCATTTTATCCTTAAGGCATCTTTAAGATCACAGATTTTGTACACAGTCTTGATCTTTGCCCACAGCAAGGAAACTTTCTTGATAAGAAACACAGACAATCCTCAGTTTCAGCATATTGGGGTGTTCATCCAAACAGTAAAGCTGGTGTCTGATGAGAGTTGTGGGGAGGAGTATCACCCTGCTGAGGATCTGGCACCTCCCAGATACCCAATACATTCCTATCTATTTAAGAAAAAACATTGCAGATTTATTGTGTGCTATGTTTTGGGCACTGTTCTTAAGCTTTATGCATTATTTCTTTTGTGTCTTATAACTGGATTATGAAACTATTATGAGATTTTGTTATTAACCTCCTTTTGTGGATGAGGGCAGTGAGATTAACTCACCCAAGGTCACACAGTTAGTGGCAGATGACAGATTCACACCGTCACAATCACTAAACTATTGCACAGGCTACCTTTGATTTTAATTTTAATGTATTGTACTTATCCTGGATTTTACAAGGTGAGGGCAGGGTGGGGCAGATGGCAGCAGCAGTAATAGCAGCTTGTGCAGCTGCAGCTACTTGCAGGAATCTTCCTGCAATGAGCTCATAGTTAATAAATAATAACACAAGAATAAACTCATGTACTCACCACTACAGACCTACTTTTGCCTTAGCCCAGGGGTGGGCAAACTTTTTGACTCGAGGGCCACCATGAGTTCTTAAACTGGACCCGAGGGCCGGAACAAAAGCAACCTGACCATGCTGGCACTCTCATCTTGGGCTGGAGGGGAGAGCAAGAGAATCCTCTGCTCTTTAGGCTCCGTGGGCCGGATAGAACAGCCGAAGGGGCTGGATCCGGCCCGCGGGCTATAGTTTGCCCATGGCTGCCTTAGCCTATACAATGAGGAATATTATCATGATAACTCACATCTTATGTTAGTTTGAACACTTCAGTTTTCTTTTCTTTTTTTTAAAAAATATATTTTATTGATATTTTACAGAGAGAAAGGGAGAGAGATAGAGAGCTAGAAACGTCGATGAGAGAGAAACATCGACCAGCTGCCTCTTGCACACCCCCCACCGGGGAATGTGCCCGCAACCAATGTACATGTCCTTGACCGGAATCGAACCTGGGACCCCTCAGTCCGCAGACCAACGCTCTACCACTGAGCCAAACCGGTTTCGGCAACACTTCAGTTTTCAAAGTACTTACATATATAAGACTTTTACAATTAACATAAACATTTGCAGAATTTTCTTGGGTAGGCAATATTTTCCCATTTCTACTAAGGAAAGAAGATCTTTATGTAAAAGGGTTAGCGACAATCATAGAACTAGGGCATGAATTTGCACAATTTCATTCTTTGTCCTGTGCCCTTTAGATAATCTGTCCAACTGAGAGCCTTTGACAATGGGCAATTGAGGTGGGTAATTGTTCTCAAAACTATCCTAATAACAATCCCTTACATTTGTAGAGAGCCAGATTAGCAGTAGGTTTCAGACTAACTCTTCCTTATTGGTGGCAATCAACTGTGTTGAGGAAGGTTCTGAGGCTGAAACTCAGCTCAGTGGGAATGAGAGCAGTGACAGGTTAGTTCTGTCTCTCACAGGTACATGTGCAGTGGCTGAGGGGATACCTACAGCATATACTCTGAACTTATTGAGATTTAAGTTTAAGAAATTGCTATTTATATATATTTCTTCTTCCAGATACACTTTTTTTCTTTAGGATCCAACAGCACTATTTTCATACTTCTTTGATTTTCTGTTTGTAACTATATAAATATCTAATAACGTTTTTCTCACGGTCCCTCTTGAAGTCAGAGACCTCATATATCTAGTCATTCCTTCAGCCTGATTCAAACCTTGGCACATCTTAGAACTCAATTAATAGTTATTGGACAATTTATGGTTAAAAACAATTTTGTAAGGTGAGCTGTCTGTTTAAGAAGTCAAAGAATTCTGCGAAAGCCATCTTGAGTTGACACAAGGTTAATGAGCTTCTCCTCTGGACTACCTCTTATTCTTAAGAAGTAAATGACTTACCTGGTGACCACTGGGACTTTTCAAAGCCATTAGTATTCTAGGAGGAACTAAAGATTTCTAAAGTTGTTCGCTTTAAGTGACCTACTGTACTTGGTTTTGAATTCAGCTGCCTGTGTTTCCTGCAAACTTCATCAGTTCCCCACAGACATGAAAAGAAATCGTTTCCGCTGAGCCATCTTGCTAGGAGACCTTTACTGCAATTGTCCCGGAGAAGAAATTATTCTTCACCCCTGGGGTCACTTGGTAGCAAAAACAGACTTCTCCCTTTTCTTTTAATCTGTTTCACTTCACTGCCTCCTTTGTGTGTGTGTTCTTAAAGGTATTGCCTTATTTACTTGGATGGTTCCCCACCTAATTGAATACAGCAGTGAGTTCTTTCTTCCTTGACTCCTGAATGTTTCTACTACCCCAACCCCACGGGGAAGGCTCCGCACCGCACAGCTTGACTTGGAGATACTTGCATATTGAAACAACTTTCAGAGTTGGTGGTATTTATGAGATGGTGAAAAGTCTGCACGTTTGGCTGAGACAGAGAACAGACCTTGGCTTGGGTGGTGGTGTTCCTGATTTATGCACAGGGGAATCGTTTCTGGAAACAAAAGGATAGCCATGTCCTGGAGCTTGATTTTTAGGCTTGTGTATATTGTCACGGAATGGTCTTCATATGATTTACAACAAAACAAAACAATGAAGGGATTACCTATATATGAAATAGGAACCTATATATATGAAATAGGAACACAAACTATAAAGTCCAAATCATAGGAAAACATTACTGTGGAGGAAGAAGTAATGGTCTTAGAACAGAATCCTCCCTCCTGACTCAGAGATGACTTACTTCTAACACCATCAGTAGCAAATATTTTCTGATTACTGATCACATGTGCATACCCCACAGAAAAGGGACATCTTCCCTAACTGGTCATAGTAGTATGTATTTCGTCACCCTCCTTTCTCCATCCTCATTCTCACCCTCGCCTTATCATGTCCATTTTATGAAATACTCTCAAGAACATTTTCAGCAAGACAAGGATGTTGTATGAAAAAGCTATAAAATTCTAAGAAAAGATTCTTATTATCTGCCGAAACCGGTTTAGCTCAGTGGTAGAGCATCAGTCTTTGGACTGAAAGGTCCAGGTTCGATTCCAGTCAAGGGCATGTACATTGGTTGCGGGCACATCCCCGGTAGGGGGTGTGCAAGAGGCAGCTGGTCGATGTTTCACTCTCATCGACGTTTCTAGCTCTCTATCTCTCTCCCTTCCTCTCTGTAAAATATCAATAAAATATATTTTTTTAAAAAAGATTCTTATTATCTGCCCCTTCTGCATACTGACCCATACCCAGTGGCTCTCCGAAGCTCAGGATTTTCCAGGCTGCTATGTTTAGTATGCTGTATGTGTAATGAATCATAATGCCCACCTGTAAGTGTCATAAACAGATGGTATAAATATGCTGGCATAATGTGACTCAAAACACATCGCCAGTTTTAGCTGGAGTTCAAACAATATTCGCGGTTCCAAGAAACCTGTGGCTTGCAAGTCCGGGGGAGTGGGAGGAGAATACCGGAAAACTGAAGGCCTGTTCTCTGCTGCCTGTCAGTGCACGCTCCACGGAAGGGGCTGGAGAAGGTGGGGGTGGGGGAGTGACAGGAAACCCTGGTTTCCATTCGCGTTTGAAGTCATTCATTTTAAGGACTCCCAAGAAACCGGTCTTTGGATCCTATGGGAGTGGGTGGTTTCACACACGCTCTTCCCTCTTCCTGGAATGCCCTCCCTTCTGTCCATCCCCTCCCATTTTTCCATTTGTCTCTCTTCTCACACTCATCAGGTCTCCGCTGCCAGTTTTTTAGTCTGTGTTTTTTTTTTCCTTTTCTTTTTTCTTTCTCTGTGAAAGGGGAGTTCTTCCCAGCCCACAGAGGGGGTGAAGAGTCCTCTGCTCCAGCTTCGGTGACACAGTGTAGAGTGGAAATCCTCTAGGGCAGGGATCCTGCTGGCTCACACACTCATCAATGCCCAGCACGGGGCACAGACACTGCTTGGCACTTGATACATAGCATTCACTTAAACCCAATAAAGTAAAACGGCTCCGTTACACTGTCGGTAGGATGTTATTTAGCTTCTTAAAGAGTGATGACGATTGCCTTTTGAAGGAGGGAAAAAAAAGTAAACAGATCCATCATTGGTTCTGTGCTGTTTCATTCATTCATCAATCAGCACGACTCTCACAAAGTTCAGCGCAAGCGTCCTATCTATCCTCTTTGAGGGCCTGCTGCTCTCCCCGGACAGACAGTAGCCTCCTCTCCCACCATCACAGGCTGCTCATGTACCATCACCTGGGCTTCTGCTTCGTCTCCTCCATTTATCCTGGTCCACCTGATCACCAGCTCCTTAAAGTTGTGAACTGCGTCTCTGGTTCTCTTGCCTTGCGCTAATTGTTCTAGGATCCATAGCGTATTGCTTCGCATAGGGTAAGTGCTCACATTTGCTGAAATGATTGAGATGTTGGTGAGAAAAATAGAGTGTCTGTTTATTTAGCCAACACTCCATAAATATTTATGGAGAACCCAACTGTTTACCAGGCACTGTTTTAGGGGATTGGAATACATCCATAAAATATCTCCTATTCAAATAAGCATTTTGGAAGTTTGTAAGCTTTCCAAAGCCGGGGAAATGGTTTCCAGGTTTGTTGTGTGACTCTGTTTACCTAACTAATACACGAAGGTACCTGGTATAAGTTGCTAAATACCAGGTGTAGAATTCTAAGGTTGTGATTAAGTGTCAAGCTTAATAGTATTTTTTTTCATATTTGGGTAAACCTAGTAACCTGAAGATATGTATTCAATAAGGAAAATATAAGAAGTAGCTAAGTTGGCAAATAATTGGTGTTAATCAGGGTTACCATGGTCACAATATCAGTGCAATAATGGTGAAGCTTCTTTCCATTTTTTCCTTATATGCATCCTAAAGTGTCCTTAAGGCTAAAAGTTGAGCAATCTTCAATCAATTCCTAAAATTGTATTTAATTACTCCGAAACCGGTTTGGCTCAGTGGTAGAGCGTCAGTCTGCAGACTGAAAGGTCCCGGGTTCGATTCCAGTCAAGGGCATGTACATTGGTTGCGGGCACATCCCCGGTAGGGGGTGTACAAGAGGCGGCTGGTCGATGTTTCTAGCTCTCTATCTCTCTCCCCTTCTCTCTGTTAAAAAAAAAAATCAATAAAATATATTTAAATTAAAAAATGTGTACTTAATTAAATTTCATTCACTTAAACCCAGTAAAGGAGGAGATATCTAGTCCTTCTTAAGAAAATAATCTTCTTTTTATTATATTTAAATTAAATTCACCTAGAAATAGATTTTTCATTTGTTTGCTTTAAGCTGGAATCGTTAAAAAATGCATAAGAATTCCATGCAGTGAAATTTTTACCTTTTCTAATAATGCTACCTTAGTTGAAGAGTGTTGAAACAACTAGGATTTGCTCATTCTCAGTTATTCATACATTGTAGATGATATATGGAATATAACAATTCATGTCCATTTTGATCCACTGGCATACTTCATTTCTGAGCCAGTAAGCAAAAATTTTTGGAGCAAACCTTCAGTATTAATTGCAAAATCAATAAACTTTTGATGGAGTGAATTTTGTGCTCTCTATTTTCCTAATGTTAGAAGCTGCCTCAATTTAAATCCATGAGACTCTCCCATTCATATCATTTTGTGAAAAGGCAGATGGCGACTTTTTATTCTTCTAGCCTGTAAAGGAGACATGTAGCCAATTATTTCCAGATTTATGCTAACGGGTCTTAACCATTCTTTAAGGGTCTTGTAGCACTGCAGACTTCATAAACAGGTGCTCTCATTCATCATAGAACTTGACTCCCTGTGAATGAACTACAGCAGCAATTAGAGCTAAGACAGGGATACTCTAACACAGTTAGGAGCAGGGGCTGAATGTCCTTCATAATCAAAGCGTAGGCACTGGAAAGCATTACTCCCGCTGTAGCTGGGAGAGGTGAAGATTTTCATCTGGAGACAAATGAAACAGGCAGTGTTTCATCCTGGCTGAGTTTGCACCTCAGATCAAGGTCACTGAGACCCTAGAATCCTATTGAATGCCACCACCTTTTGTTCCTGGAAATATTAAACCTTAGACTGTAAAACAGAATAAAGTTCATTTATGGTCCCCCTTCTCTTTCTGGATCTGTCAGCTTGCAACAAGGAGGAACATGCCTAGATCCCATAGTAGAGATGTGATGAGAATTCAGTTGTGAACCCAGTTTTGTGCCTGGCGCTGTCATTTTTCAGTGATGTGACCCAGAGAATTCAATTCCACCTCCTTGAGACAATATGGTCCTCTGCACGATGCAGCCAAAACCACCATCATTCACAGGCTTGCTGTGAGGATTATACAGGTAAAACAGCACAGTCAACTGAGAGCAATCTATACACTTGGCAGGTAATACCATCATTACCCATAAAACTGACTCTGGGACAAAAATTGGCAAGACCGTATTATGGTTGGTATTCCTCCCTCTGGCAATCTCATTCACATGCCAAGATTCCTCTCGCCTCTCTCCCAGCAACATCCAAATATAATATCTTGATATTTCAGAGGAAAAAATAAAAGCTGTAACTGTCAGTACTGTGATGGAATTGTCAACAGCAAATTAAATCAGCTACATAAATTGTGAACCAAGCATGGGTTCTATTGTTTCTGTGACAGTTTATACACTGGCCAGTTTTGTGTGTGTTTTCTTAAAGGAGACCAAATGAAAACCAGAGAATATAAACATCCCCTTTTAGAAATGGAGCACCCCCATTATAAACCTTTTTTTTGCTTATTAAATCCGGGATGGATGAAATAGCAAAGATACAAAAATGTAGGTGAAATGTTAGCATTACATAAAAATGATTTCAATACTAAGCAGAAGAAATGCTCCAAGTGGGAAGGATAGAATTCATCATTTAGGCAGCAGAGCAAAGTTTGGAAAGGCCAGCCTTTTTTTTTCACACTCCACATGCAATCTCAAGAAACCCTGTTGGCTCTTCTTTCTAAATAGATTGAGAAAGTGACCAAGTGCCCTGGCCAGGTAGCTCAGTTGGTTAGAGAGGATCGTCCCGATACACTAAGGTTGTAGGCTCAATTCCTGGTTGGGACACATACAAGAATCAACAATGAATACATAAATAAGTGGAACAATAAAGATGTCTCTCTCTCCCATCCTCCACTCTCTCAAAAACTAATCTTAATTAACTAATTAGCTAACTAGAAAGTGGCTCTGAGAAAACTTCCCACTGCCCCTTCTTCTACACCTTCCTAACTCATCCTCTCCACTGTGACGGCCTCCCCAGTCTGTTCTAAACTCAGCAATTAGAGTAACAGTCACTTTAAAATGTGAAAGAATCTTATCTTCTCCTATTAAAGAGCCTCCGATAGCTTTCATCTCACTCTGACTAAAGGCCACAATCCTGAAAATGCCCAGACCCCACCTCTGTTTATCTGACATCACCCACCTTTAGTCTTCCATCTCACACTCTGGAGGCCTTCACCTTCCTCTTACCAGGCATCCTCCCCTGAGGGGCTCTGCACTGGCCATATGCTCTGCTGGAGGCAGCTCCAGTAATCCAGCTCCTCCCCAGACACCTGCACGGTTTGTACATGCACCTGCCTCAAGCCTTTGCCTAAATATGGCCATCTCAGTAAAACCCACCCGAACACCTTATAGAAAACTGCAAGCTGCCCACCCACTCTCTGATCCCTACTATTGCTTACCCTGCTGCATTTCTTTCTGTAGCACTTATCATCCCATGGTGTAATCATTTACTAATTTATTATGTGTATTATTTATTGCCTACCTTCTTCTATCCATTTCCCCCCAATATATATTCCCAAAATGCAAGGATCTGTGTCTATTTGTTTCATTTGTGTATCTCATTGTAGAATGAATAAATGGATGCTATTCCTAACCAAATTTTAAAAAAAGCACAAAAAACAAACAAAAAAAAACACACAAACTTTAGAGAGAAGCACAGAGCTTGGCATAGAGTTTTTTAAAAAAAATGGAAAAAAGAGAGGGGGAGGAGCATAGGAAGAAAAATGGAGCAATAGAATGTAGTGAACAGAACGAAAGCTGAGGCTATAAATGTTGTAAAGAACCTAAAGACTTATTTTAAACCTCCAGTTTCTAAACACTTTAACTAGTCAGCTTAGTTCTTCCCTTTGTGCTTTCTGTGAAAATTGGAAAATATTCTGGTGTTAAATTTCAGTGATGTTGAAAGAGTGGATAACCTTTCATGAAAGAGAACAATGATGTTGTTTCTGTTTGAATTTATATTGCAATCATTAAATCTTTCAGCAAAAGCAGCATCCCATTCCGTATGTGTCTTTTAATCAACTTATTTGATGTCAACACATCCTGTGAAAGCTGCAATTACGTACCATCATTTGAAATTAGATGAATAGCTTTTTAATGTGCAGAAGCAGGATTTTTGTTTGAGGCAGTGCATGACAGTCTTCTATTCCAACTGCTTTTGTCCAGAGCCAGGCACTGCATGTCCAAACCTCACATGAATGTGTGTATGCTTTCTGGGAAATCTCATGCTAATGGGATGAAGGCTAGGAGGTGAAGATCATCCAGCACAGTGTAGATATTAAATTTGTTTGGTTCTCATGGTTTCTCATTCCAAGACAGTGATTTGAACTTCGAGTTTCCAATTCTAGTGACTAGGAAAGGGGGGTGTGGCGGGGGAGGGGGTAACAGTATTAGCTGCTGACAAAGGACAAAATCAAAAGGTACCCAGAGGTTATTTTCCACCCATCCCTGAGAGGTTCTTTGAGATCTCTGGTCTCACCTTTTATGACTAAAGGTTGCAAGGGTTGGGTAAGGTGGAAGTGGAACAAACTAGGAAAAAACATTTAATTGCTTTTAGAGATTCTCAGAGATTGTGGCAGACAACATTTTACTAGTCTTCTCTAATGGTGGGATTCCTCGTAGGGCTAGGATAAGTGTGTTACCTCAGATGGGAATGGCTGGTTGGAGCACCTTGGATGCTGGATACTGGTAGTATCACTCCCCCACACACATATACATGGACACACACACACACACACACACACACACACACACACACTTCTCTAATGACCTTCTATTAGGACTGGAAGGCTGAGGCCCTTTGTTAAATGTTCTAGATGACACAGACCTCTACTATTCCTGCAAGACACTGAGGAGGTGTCATATTGATACCTGGTTACATTTTTTTCTTTTTCCAGAAGGACAAAAGCCCAGAATGGGTCATCTGATGTACCGAAAGAGAGCAATATGAAGTTCCTTGCTTCCAGTTTTGTGGAATAAAAGTTATATCAACTACAATGGTTCAAGAGAGAAACCGGGAGATTTATGATTTATCAAAATTAAGAGTTCTCACACCCTCACTTTTTTAAACCACAAGAGGTCTGCACAAGACCATAGACATGTAAATCTCTCAACCCAATTAAATTACAGTGAGCTGGGAATTTGCATGGATTATCATAACAAAGAGATCCCACTTTCTATAAGATGCACATACAATTGCAGGAACACATGGCTGCATCGTATCATTTTGCAGAGCGAGGTCTCCAGCTGAAACCTACAGAGTCTATTTCCTTCCGAGTTTTGAAATTGACTGCGAGGTCATGCATTTGATCTTTGCTCTTCAAAGCTAAACGGAGAAAAAGCGATCCTGAAGTATCTGGCAATTCAATCCACTGAGTGGAAAATCAGAAATGTTCCAGTCTTCCGCATTTGCTTTCAAATTTACCACAGAGATTATTTCTTAAAGTTTCTGCCGCCCTTGCCTCTATTACATAATGCTCGGTACTGTATTCTGTGGGGAAGAAACAAACACAGAAAAACACCAGCATTTCAGACATGGATCCTGTGCTCTGTGGGTTCGTGGGAAACACTTTCTGTGGTTAATTCCCCTGGGCCACCCACCCTGTGGCCTTACCTGAAACAGTTCCTGGTGTTCTTCATAGCGTAATGGCAGGGCAAGGCGTTGGGGGAAACTCTGGCTTCCAAAAAAAATGGGCAGTGTGGACACCAGGCACAGAATTAAGCATGCAGCTTAACCACATCACAGCGGGGGACTTGGGAGTTTACTCTTGGGAACCTTCAGTTCTTGAGAAAGGAGGAAGGAGGTGAAGAACTGTTTACAGAGGCTCAGATGTTTGCTTAAGATTTACTGCAAGCCATGTTACTAGGTTCTCTGTGTGCATGCAGCATACATGGGCCCAACTCAACCTTGACACCTAGTCAATGTTAAAATACATCAAGACTCCATCCTGGCTCTCTTGCAAGCCAAGCACTTTGACATCCTACTTTACAAGCACTCCTCGTCTTTGCATCCCATTCTTTCTGTAACAGCAGCACAGTTGATCCGTGCAACTGCGTCACATCAACTGAACCCACTTATTTTGCTCCAACCTTCCCCTGGTCAAAGCCATTGGACATTTTTCAATCCTTAGGTCTTTTCAGTTTCTTTCAGTATTTGATGTGATTGACTCGTTCCTACTTCTTGAAATGTTTTCTTCCCTTGTTTTTGATGGTACCTGGTTCAATATATTCTCAGTTCTCTTCTTATTTCAAGTGTATTATTATTGAATGACTCATCTGTATCCTGAACTATTTTACAAAACTTAGAAGTCATGATGTGTCTAAGTATGAATCATTTTAGCAGTACTGGGCATTGCTCTAAGGTATTTGCTTTTGCAAAGCTATATAGAAAAGTATTCAAAACCATGGCCATGACAACCAGTAGATTGGGGATCAAATGCTATTTGGGTAATGTGCCTCTCTTCCCTTAATGGGGCTGAGGAGAGCTGTGAACAGTACTGCCAGCCATTAGTACTGGTCCTAAAGGGAGTCTGGGCAGAGCCTCACAATTTTCATTGCCATAGCTTTATTAAAAATTATTTAATTTTTCTGTGCCTCACTTTACACAGCTATAAAATAGGAAAAAAATGACAGTACATAGCACCTATGTTTGTTGTGATTGCTTAAAATGATATCTGGCACATGGTGTTATTGTTTTATTTCATAACTACCCAAGTCAGCTGCGGAAATAAGCCTGCATTCCAGGGCTAAATTCAACAGATTGCTAGACTACAACCTTAAACTCATCCTAGACTTATGCCCACATGCAGCTCATAAATTCTATGAATGCTTTTTTAAGATACCTTTCTTATTAGTGACCTCTTCTGCAGTCCTAACAATATTTCCCTGCTTCAAATTCTTATTTACTGGTGTCTCATATGTTTTGCTTCCTATCTTCCTCCCTTCCAAACATTCCTTTGTAAATAGCTAACAATCTTCTGTACAGATTCAAATCCATCCTTGTCCTTCTTAAAATCTTATTGCCAGTAAGACACAGTAGCAGAAAGATAACCAGTTCATCTCTTGCTACCTCTTTCTATATAGCTAATTATCGGCTAATAATATTTAGCTCATCTTATCAGGCTCTTGCATTGCTCAATTGTTTTGTGAGTTTACTTTCTCTCCACAGGTAAAATAGCGTCTCTTCCATGAAGTTTTCTCCAACTCATATATACGCATGCTCAAATGCGTTCTGACCTTTTTATCTCTCTGCCTGTGGAAAATATAGTCTCTCTCTCCTCCCTGTTATCCTGCCTCTTCTATTTCTGTCTGGATTAAAGCATCTAACATAATATATCATAATGTGGTATGGTGAGACTCCTATTAGTGGGGTTGACTTGGACAAATTGCATTCTTGATTTCTTTTCAGCTTACTCTGGAAGGCTCGTGTTAGGATTAACTGAGAAAATGTATACAAAATGCACACAGCTTGTACTGAGTATTTAGTGCATATGAGTACTAGTGTGTGTATCTATCTGCCTGTCTCCTCCATTTCGTACGGGTTCCTCAAGAGAAAGAGCCTTGTCTTATACATCTGGGTTTGCTTGACATCTGGGAGAGTGTCTGGCATACGCAATGAATACTTGTTGGGTAAATGGCTAAGGAAAGGTTTGATACATATCATATATCATATTGAAATTGCACAGGATAGCCTTTTGGAAAAAGACAAATGTCAAGTGTGTGACACTTGAAGAGTTATTATCTCCATTCTAAAACAAAATGCTTCATAATCTTTTCTTTTTTGAGACTGTGAAAGTCATTTCAAAGGTTAATTCATGTGGCATGTCATCTCAGGTAGATAAACATTATATTTCCTTGCTGACAGAAATAAAACTCATAATGATTAATTAATGGTAGTATGATATTTTTCATTCATTCAACAATTATTTGTTGAGCACCTACTAAACATTAACTGTTATAGGTGCAAGCACTTGAAAGATGAACAAAGG
Organism: Vespertilio murinus; assembly: GCA_963924515.1. Lineage (NCBI taxonomy): Eukaryota > Metazoa > Chordata > Mammalia > Chiroptera > Vespertilionidae > Vespertilio > Vespertilio murinus. Next base: position 22,175,014 of record OZ004717.1, read on the forward strand.
CAAATATGGTTCCTGCCCTAATGAAGTCTACAGCTTAAGTAGTGAGAGTTGACTATTATGGCAGAAAGAGATGATAGTCAGTGTGCTAAGACCTCTCACAGGGGATTATGGAATGCTATAGTATCATGTAACAGAGATACCATTAAACTAATCTGGAGGAACTCAAACTAGAGGAGAGTATAGCACAGTGGTTCAGGGCACAGAGTTCCTGAAGAGCTTTGTAATGCATATTAAAGTCTAGACTTGATACAAGGGCAACATGTGGATTTAAACAGGGGAGAAACAAATCTGATTTCCATTTTTCAAAGACCATTATGACTTCTATATAAAAATTGGATTCAAAAGGCTAACACCAAGGCCAGAAAGATTGTCTGGGAAGCCAATAGCAATCTGGACTATCAGATCCTCAAACTTTGAATCTGAGTCTCCGTTCATCATTTGTGTTTCAAGATTGAATATTGTGGTTCTATGATAATAAGGGGAAGGCACCATAGTTATGATGGTAACAAGGTCTGTGTGATTGCACAAAAAAAGCAACTTACTTTTAAAGGAACATTTAGAGGTCATCTTGTCTGCCACTCTTAAGTTCAGATGGAATAGTTTTTACTGACAAATTTCATATCTCACCCAGGTCCCACTCTCTAAATATGATCTGAGTGCTTTGGATTATACCATGTCCCAAGGGCAATAGAAAATAAATGGGGGACATGTTCCCTAATTCCAAGGACCTTTGAATCTTGTTGAAGAAGAAAAATAGCTCTCCCTAAGGGACCTTAAGCCAAAAATAAAGAATGAATATAAGGCTAATTATGTTTCTATTGCTCTAGCTAAGCATTCTCCATTCCCTCAATGATTAATGGGAAATCTTTACATCTCCTTCAACTCTAAACAAATCTATATAAGTTCATAGCTAGCAATAGAGGTTGACCAGAAAGCCTACTGTTACTATGTCTAAATAAATTTTAAGTTTCCTCCTCAGCTATATATACTAGTATAGTTTGCAGAAATAGGAATGGGGTGGGAATGCATCCCTATTTATTTTAATTTAGCTTCTCCCTGTGTAGGGTCCAAATCCTATTCAGATGATTGGTTGCTTGGAGCCATATATCTACCTCCTCATCACCAGTACAGACAATGGATTATGAAAGCATGAAAGGGTAATGCTACATGGTTGGATATTGTGGAAATACTTAACTATGATAGTCATTTTTAACAAGACTTTAAAGAGTAGCAGGTATGTAGTATTGTGTATAATGATTTTACTGCAACAAAAATATATTTTGAAGTATAAGTATCTCCAAGTTTTTAACATATCACAAATAATTTAATATTTGCAAGGTAACTTAAATGTTCCTGATTTTAAAAAATACAGTCCACAGTATAAAAGTGTGTCAATACTTTGCAGTGATCTGTTCTGGATTCTGAATCCTACTAATGACTAACCATATGATTACTTACTGGCCCTATGCATTAATTTCCATCACTAAGACAGGGGTGATAATAGTGATCACCTCACTGTAGTTGTTGGGAGAATTAAATGAGTCAATATATGTAACGAGCTCAGAATAACACTTGATAAATAAACAGCATTTACTATTACCATAGTTGCTTTGAAAATTTTTGAGACAATTATCTATCAATAATTTTCATAAAGCTATGAAATATGGAACTACATATATTTCATATTAAAGGCAATTACTACCCTTTCCCTGACCTATAATTCTGAGTTATTATGTGCAAAAGTATTTATAATTATTCATCCTATTTTCTGTGAAGATTTCAAAATGCCATTGATAACTCTCGGGTGGAGGGATGGGAATTGTGAGATAACATCACATTGTTTCAGTCTGTAATCATCCCAGATGGAAACCATATCCAAAGGTTCAGTGTATTCTTTGGAAGGAAAGATATAGGGTGGTGCCACATGCATCATAGTCCAGACCAGATTAAAGGTCTTGGAACTGTGGTTGTACACACCCTGTTTTGGGTTGTGAGAAGCCACTCCACAACCAAGGGCACATGAAACTTCCTCCAAAGTTCCATCTCTGAAATATGTAGATCCAATGAAATATCATGTGACAACAAATGATTATTAGTTGCCAGCATATGGAAAGTTCTCATTAAAACAGATATTTTGAGTACATACTCTCTGACAGGTATTAGGTTAGATCCGTGGTCAGCAAACTGCGGCTCACAAGCCACATTCGGCTCTTTGGCCCCTTGAGTGCGGCTCTTCCACAAAATACCAGGGCCCGGGCGAGTCTATTTTGAAGAAGTGGCATTAGAAGAAGTTGATGTTTAAAATATTTGGCTCTCAAAAGAAATTTCAATCATTGTACTGTTGATATTTGGCACTGTTGACTAAATAGTTTGCCGACCACTGGGCTAGATATAAAGCTACCAAATAAGAAAGAAATACCAGCCTTCCAGCCAGGAAAGTTCCCATTTGTGGAGGAAAGAGACAAGTAAAAAAATTCTTAGTGCTCTCTTTGGCAACACATATACTAAAATTGGAATGATACAGAGAAGATTAGCATGGCCCCTAAGAAAATTTCCAAAATAGTATAATAATAGAAGTAGGTAAAATTCACCATAATGAGGCAAGGGAAGTGAGAATAGGGTGCTCTCAGGGAAGAAGAACCAGAGCTGAGTCTTAGAGGACAAATGGAAGTTAATCACCCAATAAAATAGTGTCAAGGGAAGAGCATTTTAGTTACAAAGAATAACGGCCAGAAATCTCAGTATGTTTGGGTAACTGTAAGTATTGCTGTTTATGTCTGGAACATACAATTTGAGATGGATGTTGGGGAGAGTTCAGGCTGCAGAGGGCTTTTTGTCTTGTATGTCTTGCTGAGGAGTTCAGACATTATTCTACTGTTAATTAGGGCCCCCCAATAATTTTTGACAAGGTAGCAACACAATCTTATTTTTTATTTTAGAAATATCCTTCTGTTTGCAATGTGGAAAATGGATATAGGCAGGCTATAGGAGATTCTTATATAATTAAAATGATAAATAATGAGAATCCACATTTATGCCGAGTTGGAAATGGAGAGACAGCTTGAATTAGATGCAGACTCCAATGATAAGACTTATAGAACTAAGTCACTGATTAACTTGAAGTGTTGAATGAAAAAGCAGAAAAGTATAAGTCAAAGAAGATCACCATATCTCTGACCTAAGTAAACCAATTGGTGAGCAGTGGTGCTGGTAACTGCCAAGGGGCATGGAGCTGAAGGTGATGATAAGGTGAGTGAAGGGCAAGACCATTTCCAGAGTGTCCACCCATTCCCCTATGTGTTGCTGCAAACACTTATCCTGGTTATCCAGAATTCTTTCTTCTGGTTATGTTAAAAGTTAATTTAGAAGAAGGTTAATAATAGGAAGAATAATTATGGATAAATTTATGTTATTTATCTTGACCTTAATTCAACTTGCAATAGAAAGTGCTCATTCAGAGAGGACAAATGTGATTTTTTTTTTACATCAACAAAGAGCCTTCCTATTGTTAACTCATTGTTTAATGACAGGGAAATCATGTTCAAAGATCAGAGAGGCAAGTTGGGTACTGATTACATATATATTTCAGTGCCAATGAGTTGGCATTTTTTCTTTTTTTTTTTTTGGTCTTTTTTTATTGTTTGAAGCATTACAAATAGTAGTACATATGTCTCCTTTTTTCCCCACTTGATGTCTCCCCCCATGTTCCCCTACCCCCCCAACATAAGCCTTCACTTGCCCTCCCACCCCCGTGTCTTGTATCCATTGGTTATGTTTAAATGCATGCATACAAATCCTTTGGTTGGACTCTTACAGCCCAGCCTACCCCCCCAACCTCCCTTGCCTTCCCACTATAGTTTGGTTCATTATCTCTATAACTATTTTTTCCCATTTTTTTTCTTTGAAAAATCTTGCAACTGCAGACTAGAAATAAACATATAATAACAAAAATCGGAGTCAAAATTTCAATGTCCAATAGCTCTGAGACCTAGTTTCAATGTCAGATAGTTCCTTATGTGTACATGTCAGTAATGATATCTGAATGATGGACAGATGGTGGCAATGTAGGTCCAACCCTCTCTGGTTTGGTTCTGAGCAACCTGCACAAATGTGATTTTTAAAGCTCAGATAGGTCACAGCTTAGAGAATAAGACTTTGGTTTGTAAAGCATTGAATTAATAATGGTAATCAATATTAAATTGACACTTACTATGTGTCAAACATTGTGTGAAGCTCTTTACAGACATCATTTCATTTAAGCCTTACAACAAACCTCTGAGGCAAGTGCCATCATTCTTTTCATTTTACAGATGGGGAAATGTGAGGCTTAGAGAGTTTGACCACTTACTATTAAAAAGTGGCCCAGGCCCTAGCTGGTTTGGCTCAGTGGATGGAACATCGGCCTGTAGACTGAAGGGTCCCAGGTTCGATTCCAGTCAAAGGCACATACTTGGTATTGGGCTCGATTCCCAGTGGGGTGCATGCAGGAGGCAGCTGATCAATGATTCCCATCATTGATGTTTCTATCTCTTTCTCCCTCCTCCTTCTTCTCTGAAATCAATAAAAAAATATTTAAAAATAAAATAAATAACTAAATAAAAGTCTTCCCTTTGTTGTGGAAAGAGCAGATGATTGGAAACTCAGAAACCTGTTTAGAACCCTACTTCAGCTATTGATTGACAGGGCAACAGTCATGTCACCCTTTTTCTTTTGAAAAGAATATACCAGTAAGTGGAGGGATGGGAGAGATTGGGAAAGTTGAAATTATAAAGAGCCAGTGGCCCCTTTAAGAATTGACATTCTATGTTTTTTGACGGTGCATAATAGAGTGTTCATTCTGGTAATGACTCTGAATTCAGAGGAATATGGTGACTGATATGGATTACATACTAAGAAGAAAGGAAGAGAGACCATTGTCCAATACATGTTATCACTGGTATAATTCATATACTTATTAAAGGCCCTTTCCTGGCTGCGCTCTATTCTCAGCCTAAGGAATTATTGGGATCGGTGCCCTTTCTTTGTCAGGAAAAGGAGTGAGAACAGTTTCTCTGGAGAAGAAAAATATCCTTCTCCCATAAACAGAGTGCTTCTTGGTCTCTGTTTTAAAACAATTCAGAAAGGGACTTTCTGTGAAGGGTTCTCTTGAATGTTGTCATCTTTCTTTTACCTTGCTGCCCACATATAGTAGAATAGCAGCTCTTCTAAGCAGGGACTTGGAAAAGATGAAGATTTCCATGAGAACCACAGAAAGGGTCTTCTCGAGCTACAGAAGGGGGCAGAAAAGGGAAGAAGTTATCGGGGGCTTTTGGTAATTTCCTTAACTGGAGATTTTTAAAAGTAGCCCCGTGATCCTTTAAAGCTCTGTGATATTAATCCTACTCCTGGGGTTTAGAAGAAAAGTCACAGACATTGAAGTCATGCCCTGACCCATGTGGCTTAGTTAGTGGGGGCATTGTCTCGAACCTGAACACTGAAAGGTTTTTGATTTGATCCCAGTTGGGGTGTGTATGGGAAGCAGTCGGTTGACATTTCTCATCTCTCTCTCTCTCTCTCTTTCTCTCTCTCTCTCTCTTTCGCTTAACCTCTAGCTAAAATCAATAAGCATAACCTCAGGTGAGGGTAATAAAAGAAACCAAAACAAAAACATTGAAGCCACAACACTAGCTCTGTTGTTTATTAGCTGTGTGGTCCCAGATAATATTCCTGAACCTCCATTTATCATCTGTAAAATGGGAACCAAAGTCTTTATTTCACATGGTGTTGTAAAGTTTAAATACAAATATATATCACTTAGTCCAGTTGTCTGGTTGAAGTCTGATAGAATAGAACTAATCACATTGTTTAAAATAGCAATGGCTAGAAATATGAGTTGACAGAAGTAGTACTCATATCACAGTGTTCCCTGTTCTTTGGGGGAAAAAACTTATACAAATCATTTTCTTCCACCTTGCATGTTTAGCCTCCTTACAGCAAACATGAATAACAACAGCAACAGATGCTGCATCAATAAACAAACAGAATGGAAAATAATTAATTCAGTATGCTTGCATGCATGGAAGTTTCATCAGAAATTACAATGCCTTTTGATATGAATTCTTCTAGAAGGCAATTTGAGCTTGGAATGGCTTTGTGCTGCATTAGCTATTATTTTGTGTACACACTGGAATATCTGCTATCTAGGGCTGGCTGTTATTATTTGTGAAAAGCAGAAACAGGGAGAAAAGATATGAAACTGTGATGGATTAATGAGTGCCTGAAGCATGGACAGAATATTAATATACTGTGTACAAAGCTGGGCTGACCCAGCTGAGCTCAGCTAATCAAACCTATCTGTATACATGAGGATGTTAATTTCCAGTGGAAAACTGGGAGGGATGCCAATAAATTCCGGGAAAAGGAAATAATATTATACAGATTCCTTTTCAGACATCTTTGTTGTCCACAGAGCAACCCTTACTGAAAAGACAATTATTTTCTTCTTTGGTTCATCTTTGAGGATTGCTTGAGCTAGGTCATTTGGCACCCAAAGACCACCACAAAGTTCAGAGTGGGTAGGAGGGGCCTTTAAATTCATGGTCAACCATTTGAAATTTCCAAAGGTTAGTTGACAATTACAAGGTTTAGGAACTTCCAGTTATAATTGCATTGCAAAAATAATAGGAGAGGAAACAAGCAGAGGTTATGCTAACAGGCCCTGGTGGCTGTCAGGACATGTGGTTCGGCCTTTGAAGTCAGTTTCAATTGATTTTCATGTGAAATAAGTGGAGTGAAATGTTTCCGTTTCAGGTTTCACACGTGACATTTAATGTACTGATGTTCTTTCTTGTAAATTTGTTTTAGGCAGTCATATTTTATTTCCTCTCTGGAAATCAGAACTCCTCTATTATACTAAGCAAAATAGGAGGTTGAGATGGCATCGTTATTTCTATTTTTACATTTTTAAAAAATTAAGGTTTTAAAAATAAAAAATAGATGCAGAAAGATTTAAAAAAATGTGAAATAACAATTTCCCTTTCCTAGTATATCTTCCCAAAGGTTTCCCTTTCAATTTTTTCCCCAAATGTTAATTAAAAAAAAACTATAAATGTTATGTATAGACCCACTAAGTGTATATTGTTTGTTACACAATAAATTTCTAATGTACTGCCCAATACTTTGATTTCTCATTTAACATACCTCAGAGACGTTTCTATATTATTACATACAGATCTGTATTTTTCTAACACCTGAATATTATTCTGTTGTTTGGAAGTACCACAATATATCTAACCAGTGATTTCTATATTTCATTGTTGCAAATAATGCTGTGGCTGTAATGAATAGAGTAAATTCTTTGCATGGAATTTCTGAGAAAAGGAATGTGAATTTTAAATTTTGACAGATATATTAATTTCCAACTAAGAGTATTTCAGAGTGCTTAGTTTAGGCAGGTATTAAATTGTCTCTTATCTGTGTGTCCTCCTCTATCACCTACTTGAAGATGTATAATAATTATCAATCTATAATAATAAAAACATAATATGCTAATTAGAGCAGATGACTTTCCAGACAAGACTGGTGCTGAGAGGGAAGCCTAGGTCCCAAGTGCCAGAGGGAAGTTGATGCCGGCAGAGAAAGGAAGGCCTATTCTTGCACGATTTTTGTGCATTGGGCCTCTAGTAGAAAAATAAATAATTGAAGGATAGAAACTTGGGATACAACAAAAATGTTGTTTTAGCCAGGGTCCCAATAGGAAAAAAAGACACAAGCAGAATAGGATAACTTAAGAAAGAGTCGTTTATAGAAGACCTATTTACAAAGATTCAGGTGGATATAGGGGAAACCCATGGAATCATGTAATAACCGAAGGCCAGTAAATAGTGGCTGTTGTTTCCATCCGTAAGCCATAATGGGGAGAGGAGGGAGCAGCTATTGTACCTCGGAAGGAGTCATGTAGAGAAGTGTTAACCTGAGGGCCAAGATATCATAAGAGTTCAATGTTGTTGGGCTTCTCATTGGCCTTGCCAAGCAGAAGCCAGAGCACATGCCCTTTGATGGGGTCCATTCTGGTCAGCTTCCGAAGGCAAAGAGGAGGGCTGAAAAGGGTGAAGAGTGGCTCCAAAGGAGCAAAATCTCAAATCACTTGATGCAGGGATTACTTCTATCACCACTGATTTCAAGAATGACCCATCACAGATCAGATAAGAAGCTGGCTTTTAACATGTATACAATTTTTAACACATATATGGAAGCAAAGTCTATCTTTTTTTTTGTCAAACATTATCTTGTTCATTATCTAATTATCCTATTTTGAAAGTTGTCTGAGAGGAGAGTCCATATCTAATTTATTCACCATAATTTCAAAAGAACTCAGAATAGTGCCTGACACAGATAAAGCACTTCCTGAATCCCAACTAAGAAGTGCTAAACTAGAATTTTTGGGAACATATAGGTAAAATTGTATACTTAACTAGTTCTCTAAGCTGAGAAGAATTATACTAGTAGATGTGTCAGTGGCATTCTAGGTGATGGAAGATTTCCATTCCTGCTCTCTCCAAAGTTTACTGAAACTCTAGCTTTATTCATGAAAAATTTGACAAATAAAATTGTATATATTTAATTGTATGATGTGATGATTGGCTATATGGTTCTCACAGACAAGTTAATGAACACATCCATAACTCCTATAGTTACCTGTTTTTTGTTGTTGTTTTATATGAGAGAGAGAGTGTGTGGGTGTGGGTGTGAAAGAGAGAGAGAGAGAGAGAGAGAGAGAGAGAGAGAGAGAGAGAAAGAGAGAGAGAGAGAGATTGCTTAAGATTTACTCTCTTGGCAAATGTTAAGTGTACAACATACTATTATTAACTAGAGTCACCATGTTGTACTATAAATCCTTAGTCCCTATGTTTTTCTAAATTCTAAATTGATCATCTGAAGCATCTATACACTGTATGAATATCCTTGGTGGAGCCTTCTCTTCTTTTGCACATGTAAATTATTATTCCTGGAAATTTTCTCTGTACCCCCCAGTTCACACTCACTCCATAAAAACAATGATCACACTGAATTGTCCTTTTCTTGAATGATCTATTAACTATAAACTTTGGTTGTCTAGCTGCCAGAAGTCTCGGACCCTACCTTGGAATCTACACATAATACAAATTCAACAAGTAGAAATTGAATTTACTTAGGATATTAACATTATTTTTTTTCCATTTTCTAGGCTCTTCTTGACACATCCCTTAACTTTGAAGATGCAGCAAGAAAGTTGATTCTCACTCTTTTCTGATGCTGAACAGAGAACATGAAAAGCAACATGGTAAGATAAAATAAACTAGAGCTTTGATATGAGATCAACCTGCGCTCACATCACAGATTTGCAATTTCTAGCTCAATAACCCTGAGCATTATTCAACCTCTCTGAGGTTTCTGGGAGAATGTAATAGGATTGCATACATAGTAAATTCACTGACATTGACACTTGATAAAATATTACCTTTGCTTCCTCTATCACCTTCCCCTTAGGGATATCAAAAAACTGTGCTCTGGTTGAAAATAAACCAGTGGGTTTAAATGGGTGATTTAGGAGCTTCTTGTAATTTAGACAAATGGTATATTGGGAATCAACAGACTTCTTTGAAATTTTCTTATGGGTTGTGGAAACTTAATCTTAGTACTATTTTAACTAAATAGACAACTGATTAAAATACCATAGGAAATTATGTATATTCATCCTTCTCTATGCAAGCTGGTATTTAAACTTGTTTTAGGAATGTATTTAAATCAATGGATGTTGATGTCTAAATGGTAATGTAACATCTGTGTACCTCTCATTCTCACTCATTTGTGAAAACTTGTCTTGCAGATCAGTCATCAATATTTTATTCATGAGCTAACCATCCCATACCTTGGATTGTAGAGCTCATTTCTCAAACCCTGTCTTGTCTGGCCTTGCTATTTCATCAGCCCCTCCAATGTTTCTCTCTTTCTCCCTCTCCCTCTCCCTCTCTCTTTCCCTCTCTTTTTCCCTCTATCACCTTCAATCACATAGCTTTCTTTGCAACTATTATATATAAAATTACAGGAAAAATGATTAAATACATAAAACAACCATCTTACTAACAACATTAAATTATATCACCAAATTATGTTCCTAATGTCTCAGGGGTCACAGTTTGTGGCAAGTATAGCCCCATCCCTTTGTCCTGATGACATCAACAGCCTCATCTCTACCATGTTCTCTTTACATGGAAGGGCTTCTGTCTGTCAAACTCTGGCCCTGCAGGGTGACTATGAAGGGAATACTTTGACTTCTCTCTCTCCTCACTTTCTGATCTTCAACTGTGCCTCTCCCCTAGTTGGCAAACTCAAACCTGGAAGTCATAAAGCAAGTGAGACTATGATACGGTTTGAAAAGGACAGTCCTGCCCTGGCTAGTGTGGCTCAGTTGGTTGGACATCATCCTGTGCCCTGAAAGGTTGCTGGTTGATTCCAAGTCAGGGCACCTGCGGTTTGCAGGCTTTGTTTTCAGTAGGGGGCATGTAGGAGGCATCTGACCAATGTTTTGCTCTCTCATGGATGTTTCTCTCTCTCTCTCCCTTCCTTTCTCTCCAAAAAAGCAATTAAAAATCATAAAAATGAAATAAATAAAATAAATGAAAAGGATAGTCCACCAGAAAAACAAATAAACAAAAACCAGGGTAAACAGAGAATAATACTGAATATATCCCAAAGATAGGAGATTATAGTTTGTGTGCCTGGATATAACGTGGGTGAAACTTCACATTTAGTTTGGCACCAAGCCACAGGGACACACAAATCCTTGTCTAAGGGTCAACTCTGGGGAACGTGGTCCCAGACAGGGATGGACCTGGGTCTAAAGCCTAGTTTCACCTGCTCCAAGGCCCATGTTGTTATCTACTGTCTAATGCTGGCTCTTATACAATGTGGTATAGCAGCATTTTTTCCCCTGCTCTGGTTCCCAAATGATTATTATTTAATTCTAATAGGAAAACTAGAAGGTCTTTTTTATATATTTCACTCAATACATCAATTCAGGAGTAAAACACTGTTGAAATACATTTTTAATATTTTTACAAAATAGATCAGAGACTAAAAGAGTACTGCCCAACAGAGTTCTTAAGTCCTAATAAGTTTGAAATCTTAGTTTTTCTAAATTGCACTAGCTGGATTCAACTTGTCAACTTGCCTCTTAGTATAATATCACTCCAGAAGACTACTTGAATTCTTTATACCTCATATTCTATACCTGTGAGATTGGGTTAAAATAGGATAATTGTTAGGATTCAATATATTAGTATGCCTAAATTACTTACAAGAAAGCCTGGCATATATTAAAAATTAAAGATTCAATAAATTTATTGTTACATGTCTTGGCTAAAATACCTCCTGTTTTTGTTTACAAAGTTTCAATGGGCACCCACTCTATGGACAGACCTATAAGAAATGATTTTTGAATTTGGGAGGAAAACCAGACCAGTCTATATATAACATACTGCATGGAAGACAGAGGGAGTCAGAGAGGTTTGGGTTATATTAACCCAATTTATTGTTCCAGACCAAAAAAAATATATTGGGGTCATCACAAATTCAACCTGGCCAGATTGGGATGTGAGATAGGCAAGGGAAGGGGGAATTTGTTAAATGGTACCTCCAGCATTTGTGATCAGTATGGCAATTGATCCCTATTTATCTATATTTGATTAATTATGCTTTCAAATGTTTGTTTCTTCCTACTTTTACTTAATTTTTGTTTGTTTTGAAAACTAACTCTTGCTTTTAGGAATTTGCACTAGGAAGCAGCCCAAAGACACAGGTTAAATTGCTGGCACTACTACTTGTTGGCTTGGGACACTGGGCCCCTTCTTTGAGCCTCAACTTGCCATCTATAACATGAACCTAACACACACCCTTTTTGCTGCCCTCCTAGAACATTATGAGGACCAAATATACTACCTGGATATGCCAGTCAGAGTATTGTTCAAATGTGAAGAAGGGAGTTGGTACTCTAGGATGTATTCCGAGATAACACACTACACTTGTTATGGACACTGGTGTTGGGGTTCAAATATCCAGTTGATCCTTGGACAAAACAGGTTTCAACTGCACCGGTCCACTTATACTCATGTTTGTGTGTGTTTTTTTTTTCAGTAAGTGGTGCTTCTTATCCTATGGTTTCATATCTACATATCAAACCAACTGCCACAAACTGTGGTTGGATATATGAAAATAGTGAGCCATCACTGCTTGAATTTGTGGACGCAAAGGGCCATCTATAGTTAAGTTTTGGGGGAGTCCAAAATTATACACAAATTTTTGACTGCATGAGTGTGGGCATCCCTAACCATCATGTTGTTCAAGAGTCAACTGTGCAAACAGTTGGATTGTGGTTTTGCCACTTACTAGCTGTGCAAACTTTGAGTAATTGACCTTTCAGAACCTAATTTCTTTCATCTATGTAATGGATCATTTTGAGGATTGGTTGATACTGTGTACAAAATGCTAGTACATTAGCAAACCCTTAGCTCTGTAAGCTCTATTTATTGACTCTTCCTTATACTGCAAATTGGCTAGGAATGCATCACAGTAATCAAATGAGGAAGCGATCTTGTGCCTAAAATTTAGTCCAAAGAGTCGTAACAGAAGAGAAAAACCTGTGTTTCTATTTGTCTCTCTGGCTCAGCAAGACGACTTGAGGAACTCTTGAAATGTTAAGAGTTCAAACAAGCAATATGAAAAGATAAAACTGCCCCAAATTGTGCCTGTAACATTTGCAGAAAGCAGATAAGCCTTATTGCTTATCATTTAAGAGGGGAGATTTATTAAACTAGAGAAGGATCTGGCACTTGTGATAAATTCTGTTTGTGTTTCTTACCCAACAAGTTTTATGTTTTTAATAGTTTCACACCTTTTAAGTTACATGGGCCACGTAACACTTTCCTACCACCAAGTCTTTCCTTTCAGAAGACACATAACAAATTGCAAGGTCTTGCAGACACCCAGGAACAATAGCAGGAAGCCAGAGAATTTGCCTAAAAATTGAAGGTGAGTCAAATAGGAAAAAGCCTTGGTAACCAAGAGCAACCAGACAGCGTCTAATGTGACTTTGCCACATAAAAGACTCTGTTGTAACAAAAAACCCACCAGTATCCTAAGTTGTAGAGTTTTGCCAAAAACACACATGAAAACACATTTCCTGTCTGTCACTGAACTACCTTCCAAGTTGCTATAACATTATGTCTCTGGTGTGACTTTCAATATTCTACCCTTTTTTTAAAAAAAGATTTTTATTGAGTTTTAGAGAGAGAGGAAGGGAGAGGGGAAAAGAGAAACATAAAAGTGAGAATGAAACATTGATTGCCTGCCTTCTGCACACTCCCTATTGGGGATCCAGCTGGAATCCCAGGCATGTGCCCTAACCAGCAATCCAACTGGCAACCTTTTGGTGCATGGATGATGCCCAGCCAACTAAGTCACACTGGCCAAGGCCAATTCTGCTTTTTTTTCAAAGATAACATTATCAACGGAATATTCCAAGCTGAAAATCTGGTTATTTTCTTATTTACTATTTATTGAAATTTTGTATTTTTTCATAATTGACCTCTCTTTTATAAATGCATATGGGTACATGTATATGTATGTATGTGCACACACTAACATACACATGTTGAGTAGGAATTCTAGACTGTTAGAGCTGGAAGAAAACTTAATAGTGACTTAGTTCTCATTTAATAGATACAAATAGTCCAAAAGAAGGCAATGATTTACTAAAGGTCCCACAGTTAGAGGTACAACTTTAACCATCAGGTCTTTTTATTTCTATTCCTTTTAATGTTTCCACTATCTAATGCTGCCTCTTAAGAAAATCAAGAAAACTAAAAAATAGAAACAAATACCTGAGTGTACAGGGGAATTTTTACTATTATGGATGCTGGAAACATTAAAGCTAAAGATATCATGTGTCCTAGTTATCAAGAATAGTTCAGGTTTGTACCTGTTGTAATAATCAATAGCACCCCAACCGCTTTCACAAATGTATGGTTGGGAAGATAATTTATATGGTCACCTTCATTAAAGCACAAGTTTCATGTGAAATGTAAAGATCCACATTTTATTTGCAAAGAGTCTGAAGATACATTCTAAAACTTGGCTTCCTTTAAGGAAATACACAAAAACTATCTTAAGAATTTGGGATTAAAAAGGGGAGGGGCAGGGGATACTATGTACTTGAAAATAAACAAGACCACATGCAATGGCCACAGTAGAGCAAACCCTTGCCAGAAAGACTCAAGCGCATATGTGTGGCTTTACAAAATGTTTTCAATGAGAATTTTGGTTCTGTTTTTATTTCTGTTGGTTATTAACCAACAAAATAAAAGTACATGAAAAAGTATAACTATACTGTGGCTAAAAAGACCAAAAGTGTAGTTGAGACTCAAATTCTTGTGACCTAAGGTAAGTTGCTCTTTATCTCTGAGTTTTATCATTTCTATTGCCTATAAATTGAAGGGATTGAATAAGACCATCTCTGCTTCTTTCCAGCTCCCATTTTTTTTTATTCCTATAGACTTGTTAATACATTTCCATAATTTTATCCTTTCCCAGAAAAGTGTAATACCTACCTGTCTCCCCCACCAATTAGTCACAAGTTCTCAATTATACAAGTATTTCCTCAGAAATTTCAGAAGGTAAGGGGAATAGGCACTGTAAAGAATTTCTCTTCCTGGGATTTGCCCGCGGCATTAATACAATCTAACAACATAAGGTCAGAACGATAAAAGTCCATCTCTCCTTCCTGGTGTCCTGGCTGGCAGAGATGTCACTCGCTTGTCTCGCATTTTTATTTTATTAGCTCAGTGGCAAACTTGAGACTCTGCCTGTATGTTTGGAATAGATAAAATGCACCATGGCCAATCAGCTCAACCCTGCTTTTCCCCCCCAATTGGTTGAGACCACATCCTAGCAACTCTTGTTGACAACAGAGAAAGCTAAAACGGTGGGATTAGAAATGCTATAATCCTATTTGATGGCATAAATAGACCCAGCTTCATTTTGCCAGCCTGGGTTGCTGAATTTTAATGAGAAGTCCAAAGGTCAATTGTTTTTTGACCTCGAGTCTGAAGAGAATACTGATGCTAGGGAAAGTTGATTGTATAATTCACTCTGCACACACAGCAAATTGGCTTCTATTTATGGAGAACGTTTGTTAATTAGTGCTTGAATTGTGCATTAAAATTGGGCATCTATACATAGTTAACAGATGTGATATTTTATATCTTAAGATTCACAACGCCTTTCTCCCCTCATTTGATGAATTCTAACCCATAGCTCTCTGTTTACATGTTTGCTATTTTGGTTCTGTGTAATTCTAGAAATAACTAGTTTCAGACAGTTATGGTTTAGTGAACGCAGGGAATTGCTTTAGCTAAAATTGTTGTTGCTTGTTTCTAAAACTCCTACAGAATAAATCTACAGTCTTCGAAAAGCAGAAGTTATTTCCAATGACACATACTATTTGCTGAAAATTTACGGTAGATTGACTCATGCATCTTTGCATTGTAGTTAGATTAAAATACTATAGCTTTGGTTGAGGGCTGGATGTGTCAGTGGCCTGGCTGTGGCTTGATGGTTTGTTTTGATAGGGCAGAGAAAGTTTACCTAATTATAGGAGGCTCATTATTCGTTCTGAAGGAGGGAAAAAAGTCATCTTGACATTGATTTCTTCTGGAAATGAATCATGCTGTTGTATAACTTTTAGCACCACTGTCTGTCTCCAGCTATGATCTTTTTCTTTTTCTCTTTTAGTTAGTGTGAAGTTTGTCATTTTAAATAATGTCTGATGTCTGGCCCCAGGCTATTTGTAGACTTATCCTACCCAACATGTGTCACTCATCTGTGTTTAGAATCCGCAACCTTCAACATAGCAACCTCTTTTTATTTTTTTCCTTGCTTTTATCGGCGGCTGTGTACAGATTATAATGGGCTCTTTCAGTGCAAGTGTGATTAATGGTGGGTATCATAAGTCCATAGATGTACAGTAAATTGGAATTCTTGACATGAATTTATCATCCAGATAAATACTGGCTACATCTTATTTCAACGGTTGCTTTGACCATATCTTATGGGGGTCAACCCATCCTTTTAATGGCATCTCTTAAAGAAACAATAGGAAATTCAAATGGTTGACCCCACACATCCCATCTCTAAATTGAAGCTGGAGATGTCAAAATTCTTTCAAATATGAAGAAAGATTGATTTTTAAATAATTGTAATTTTTATCTCAGTCTTTCATGACTTGTGTGTGAAACTTGCTTTAATTCTTGCAAGCAAACAATTAAAAAATGGATTCAAGTACGTTGCCTATTTAGGAATCAAGTTACTTTTCATTTAAGCCTAATCCTGAGCCATAGACTATCTTCTTAAGACTTCATGGGCTAGTCAGTAGCCCCAACATATATTACAAACCATCGAATTTTCTGCCTCATCCTTAGCTTTAGTATGAAATGACTGGCATTTAATTTGAATGTCAAGAAGTCAGCCAAGAATGTTGGGAAGCCCCTAAATACTGACTTAGTTTCCCTAAGTAAGTAAGCATGCCTACCCTGGACCCCATTTAAGAATGTATTGGGGGAGGGGGTCTGTACATACCAGTAGATGTTAGTAGATCCCATCTCAAAAGAGATAATAAATTTTTATCACAAAGAAGCAGCCACCTTCAAATAAAAGTGTATGGGTCAGTGTACAAGGTAAACATTTTGGGTACATCCAAGCCTTGGTGAAACCGGTTTACCGCTTTGGCTCTCTTGCCACATGGGTAGTGGGTCAGGCAGCCAAAAAATCATGGACTCATTTCAACTGTGGAAGTTCAGGGCGCAGCTCCAAGCCAAAAGCGTGGCCATGGCCAGCTGTCTCAAGCCTCTGTGTGTACTCAGTAACCAGTAGCATGTTACAACATATGCTCTGTCAACTCCAGCCATTAGCCTTCTAAATCAGGGTAGGAGAGTCTTTCTTTCGTTTGGTGCACCAGCAAGGAAGCACATCAATTCAATTATAGGGATCAGGATAGTGAAAAGACAGGGTAGCGAAAAATCAAAATATAATTTGGTCTTTTATTTTCAGGCTTTTAATGGTAGTCGACCCACTTTTGTCCCCTCATAGAACTAACATATATGTAATATGTACATGCAGGTTTTCCAACCCTCTCCCCATCAGTTGGAATGTTAGTTTCCCTTCTGGAATAGGTGCAAAAATAGGATATATTTACTCTTTCAAACATAAACCCCTTACGTTTTAAACAACGTTCAAAACATAAAGAGGTATTTGTTTGTTTCTTTATTAAAACTCTCCAGTTTTCCATATTTTGCTATAAGAATATGATTGCTTAATAAACACTAAAAAATGCTAGGATAAAATACAATTCTCAGCAATCATACAAATAAATGGAATATCTGAATTGCCTGCTCTTATTAAAAGAAGTATCAGGAAAACAAATTTATGTCATTAATGTTAGAAAAAACATGATTTTCAAGGTAAATTCTAGAGTTTGAACAAATGTAATCTATCTCCACATATATACCCATCTACTATAGGATAAGAACTGCCATTCTACATAATAATCCCTAATTCTTGGGTGCTTAAAGAGAGATACTAATTTTTAACATACTTATTCACTAAGGCACAAAAATAGTAAAATAATATTATTAAAGTTTGGCCTCTTTTATTGAGTAGTTCTTAACAAAATGGGGTTCTCAAGATGAGTGGATAAAAAAAAAACCTATGGTACATTTACACAATGGAATACCACTTGCTGTAAAAGAGAAGAAAATCTTACCTTTTTTAACAGCATGGATGGATCTGGAAAATATTATGCTAAGTGAAATAAGCCAAAAAAAAAGACAACATTATTTCATTTACATGTGTTATCTAATGAACAAAATAAGTTAATAAACAAAATAGAAACAGACTCAGATACAGAGTTCAAAGACTAAGTCTTATCCATTGTATTATCTCCAGTGATTATATTTAGTATGTGGCACAGAGTAGGTACTCATAAGTTCCTGTTGAGTCAAAGGAATTTTCTTTTAAGCCTTGATTAGAGAGTTGTCCTATATGCCAAAGTTTTGGGTTCTCTCCCCAGTACAATGAATGCATAGATAAGTGGAAAAACAATTCAGTGTTTCTCTCTCTCTATTTCTCCTTTCCTCTCAGTCTCTAAAATCAGTGAGTAAAACCAGTTGGAGGAGGATATGTAATTGGCTCTAAAGGAGAAACAAACAGTCATTTCAGCACTAATATCACCTGGAAAAGAGCCATACTTCTACCTCTACTCTCTGTCTCCATCAATAATCTGAGAATTCAATTATCTAAAATTCAGTTCCCCCCATTTTTCAGAGAATACACTATTGGTGAGGATGAACTAGCTTTCTTTTGCCAGGAGAGGCAATGCAAGTCTCAAGGCTGAAGTTGAGACTGTGAAGGTGACTGACTGACAGTCTTCATTCTTCAGATCCTCATCACTCACCATGGAAACCACTTCTAAACACCTGCCTCCTGGTCATGCCCAACTTGGCATTTTGTGAGACTCTTGTTCATAGATGTAAAGAACATGTAAAGGTGAATGTTTCCTATCACCCCATATGTCTTGGCTATCTTATTTTTTATGAGATCACTGAAAGTAAAACATTTTATTTCAAAGCTCTTATCATTTATAATTTTGAGGAATTTCCACAGTAACTAGAGAATTGATTTTCATAGTTTCCTATTGAAGTCATCTTCTGATAGCCTTAAAGTGACATGATTTCTTCAGAAGTGGGTCAGTGAAGAGATTTTTTTCTTTCCAAGAGAATCTTATAAATCATTAGACAGAGGCTGCAAGAAACAGTATGTACACACACTTCCGTCTCATTAAATGCCTGGATATTTTTTCTTAGGAAAATGATTTTGACTTGCTAATTTTTTTTTACTTTAATAAAGCCCCAACCTTTGAAGATAATGCAAAATTAAATAAAATGACCATCTGATTCTAAGACCCTTAAAGGGCCGATGAATCAGTTCACATCCTGCTCACCGCTGTGAAAGGATTCTCTACGAGTGGGGAAGCATCTCTGAGGGATTGTCCTGGATTCACTGACTTGTTTATAGATAAAAATGACAGCCCCTTCCATCGCCCAAGGCATTATCTCATTTCATTTGAAAGCTACCACAGCTATCATTGCTGACCTTCATTTCTAGAGTCTGCACTCATTTATTAGTTATACAAATTAATTATGTCACTCAAAGTCCCGAGTCTCCATTTCCTCAGTGAGAATCTCAGATTAATATAATAAGCTCAGGGAACAAATTACAACCAACAGAGCAAGCCAATTCTCTCTCCCAAGCTGTACCTGGTGATGTGGTGGTTTTGTGCCCATTCCATTTCCAGAGGACGAAAAATAAGTATATTTATATTTAAAATCGAAAGAGGTGCTGCTGATGGCCACGGGGGGAAAAGAGGCATTTGATTTTAGGAGTCATTGGACAAATTTAGTAGAAAGCACACAGCAAAAGTGTCTGCAGAATGAAAACAAAGTGTCTGCAGAATGAAAATTATTTTGAAGCTTCTTTGGCAGCTCAAGAAAGAGGGAGATCCAGGGCACCTGGAACCAAGAAAGACCAGATGAAAACTTCTAGAGAAAAATGTTGGGAAGGAACGGCCTGGGGGAAAGCAGCAAAGAGGAAATTGCTGGTATGTTATTGGCCAGAGATCTTGGAAGAAGAGGAACGCCTAAGACTCAGTTCTAAGTTGTTTGATGTGCTCTTGAAATAATCACCCTCTGTTACCGTCAGCATTTTAGCAGAAAAATGTTGCGTACGGCTACCTTGCGTTGGAAATCAAAGAAAAGGACCAGGTTCTCTATTGGTGAAACAGGCTGCAGGGGACAGAGGCAGAGGCTTAAAGAGACAGCTGCGACAGGTCACTGAGGTCACAGGGCTGAGAAAGAGAGTCCTTCTGAATCCTCAGCCATGTCATTGAGGGCATGAGGCTGGCGAAGTGAGCAAGATGAGGGCTCAGCACCATTTTACTTAAGTATTAAAGAGCACCGTGACCCCCCACAAAGCAGGGAAACCCGAGGACCTCCAGGGGGCTGGCTTCTAGGTTGCATATTTAGGACCCACGAGGCAGCATGCCATTGTTGTTAGCAGGGGTTTGCAGCCAACAGTCAGGGTTTGAACCCTGACTCCGCTGCCTGTCCCTGAAGCCTTAGGTAAGGTGCTAACCCTCTGGAGAGCCGATTTTCCCCATTTGTAAAGTGCAGCTAGTCTCCACTGCTCAGGATTGCAGGCAATAGAAATGAAATAAAGGCCCCTCGTGGAATGGCTGACACACACTTGAACTTACAGAGTGGAATCTATTCTTTCCTCCTGTCTTAATTTAGTCAATGGGCTGGAAATAATTTACTTCAAGGACGGAACTTGTGAATGTGATTATTCGTCATGGAAATTTTCCCGTATCAACAGATTGCAAACAGGCCATGTAGAGATGTTTATATGTTAACAGATATGTGCTTAAGATGTTCATGCAGGTAGCATGTGGCAAATGAGGAGCCACTTCACAGAAACGCCATAGAGCTGTGATGAAAGAAAAACACAAAATACCAAATTGTGTTGCTTTCAGGGGTATGGCCCTGATACAAAACATGAACTATGTGGATATTCTCATGGTATACAGGAACACCCCCCCGCACACATTGTTTCTGGGAGTCCCTAAACTTTGGATTCCATCTTCTGTGCTGTATTCTCACCCCTGAAACTAACATGTTTAAAAAATAGTTTCAGCAACAGAATGCTCCTATTTAAACAAAATCGTCTTCTCAGGGTTACATGTTTACATTGTTACATGTCCTTGTAAGCTTTTGCATCTTTCGAAAGAACAGGTAATTATATGGGTAAAAGAGACTTCAACATCTATGCATATTCTGATGTAGAAACTTCTGAATCATTTTTTGGGGGAAGGGGGGAACTTTAGAAAACAAAGTTTGATAATTCAGTTTAGATCCATTCAAAAGTACTTCATGAAACTGTGTTTTGAGAATTACATGTGATGGAAGTGACCCAACTTCAGGATGCGAAGTCTAACACATAAACAGACCATTAATAAGAGGAGCATACCGTTTATTATGGCACATGCTTCCCCGCAGGGCTGGAATAAATATTTATCTCCACAGTGCAGGAACTATTTTCCCAGGAAGGGGTGGTGTTCTGTGTTTCATCAGTTAGACAAATGCCTGATAGTCTCTCTCAACTCTTCTGTGCTGGGTCTCTGACAAGGATAAAAGGTCAACCACATACTCTACTGTCTGTGTGGAAACCCTGCTGCTTCAGGCTTCTCAGAGGAAGGGGTAAAAGTAGAGTGAGCAGTAGGAAATACCTTCAAGGATACTCACTCCAGTCCTCTGGATACATCAAGGAGAGAGGCAAAGGTGTCCTTTAGTAAACCCAGCCTGTATCTGGTGCCTGTCTCCCAGATCTCTGGTACCATGAATCATTTTTAGACCCGTCTCTACAAGCACAGCATGAATCTTCATTTGAAAAACTGAGAGCCAAGATGTAGAACGAGCAAACAATCTTCCCAGAGGCAACATCTGCGATGGAATTGAAAGTTGGGCTCAGGCCTCTTAAATGTCAAGTCACGACTCCTGTTTAACACAGTTTCTATTAAACATATTCAATTTAATCATCTATTTGTACTAGAGAGCATAAAGCAATTTAAAAGAGATCATGTATTTGAGCTGACTACAAAGAATAAAAATGCCTTGTCAAAAAGAAAAAAAAAAGTACTACTATAAAGTATTAATTTCTTTTTTGTGCTGCCAAAAGCATCAAAGAATCTTCCAGTTACAAAATGTGAACTTTCTCTGCATAGAATTGACAACGTACCAAACTCTTTTGATTCTTCCTTAAAAAAAAACACCTTGACTCTAAACTCTTTATTTTTTCAAGACCTCATCCATTCGAGAGGCTTTATTTGCAGTCTATATGTGGATGACTTTCTAAACTGTTCCTCTGGCTGAAATTTATTTCAGGCTTCCAGATACCTCCCCTTGAATATTCCAGAAGGATGTTGAGCTTAACACATCCAAAATTTAGTTAATCATATTTTTCCCGAAATTAGCATTCCTGTGCTCAGTAAAAAAAGAACTTGGGAATCTCCCTAATTCCTTCTTCTCCCTCGCCCTCTACTCCCAAACAATCAGTGATTACTTCACTGTTTAAAAAATGTATTTGCTTCCTTATATTCCCACTAGGGCCCAGTGCACAAATTCATGCACCTTGAAAGGAACTGTGAGGCACAAGACTATCATTGGCCCATCCTCCATACCCCCACACCTCCCTTCCCACTGTAGCCCTCAGTTTTCTGTCTGCCAGCAGCCCTGCTCCCACCACTGCTGCTCCCATGCACTGATGGTGCTGGCCCCGCTCACACCTGCTGACAGCGAGGAACAATTGGGGCCGGCACCAGCAGAGGGTGCGAGCAAGGCCAGGGCCATCAGCAGATGTGAGCAGCAGCTTCTGCCTCGATCACCCCTCAGGAACGTGGGGAGGTGGAGAAGCCCTCAGGTGTGATTAGGGCTGGAAGTTGCTGCTTGTACCCACTGACAGCACCAAGCAGTTGAGCCTGGAGCCAGGTGCCAGCAACGGGTGCAGTGGGTGTCAGCGGGGCTGGTGCCAGCAGCAGGTGTGAGCACCTGATGGGTTCATGGCGTGTGGGAGCAAATAATTTTCAGTAACCATCAGAGGCTTGCCCCAATGACAGCAACTGGCACCTTGCCTTGGTCTGGCATCCCTGCTCACCTGCTCCACCATCCTGCCACCGCTGATGATGACATGTTTCAAGCTGTGTAGCCTGCTGCCAATGCCCGCCATATTCCACGTGTGGCCCCTAATGATCAGCACACATCATAACAATTGGCTGTTACGTTGTTCAGCCATTTGATCTATTTGTGTATTAGGGTTTTATATATATAGATCACCTCTGCTAACGTTCAGGCCACGCTAGTCTGGCACTACAGGTTGCCTACTTAATATTCTTACCTCCGAAGCCCTGTTAAACTATTAAAATATTTTATCTCAATCTCCCTTGCTGTTCCCAGAATACATAAGCCTGGCCAATGAGACATAAATAGATTTCCCCCCCCCCCAGAAATTTTCCAAGGAACTTCAATAAAGTAACTAAGTTAGTTGTTTTGTTTTCTTAGCCCTTTATCCACACCATTTCCTCCATCTAGAACAGGGGTGGGCAAACTTTTTGACTCAAGGGCCACAATGGGTTCTTAAACTGGACTGGAGGGCCGGAACAAAAGCAACCTGACCATGCTGGCACTCTCATCTTAGGCTGCTGGGGAAAGAGCGGAGGGGAGAGCAAGAAAACCCTTGCATTCTTTTGGCTCCGAGGGCTGGATAGAATAGCTGAATAGGCTGGATCTGGCCCACAGGCCATAGGTTGCCCATGGCTGATCTAGAATGTAGGTATGATGTTTGAAACTGTAGCCCTTTTGTGACAATGAGGAGGAAAGCCACGTATAAAATACAGTGAAGCCAGGAAGTGGAAGTCTTGGTTCCTGGTGGTAACGTGGTACTACTATGTTAGGGTTTTCTTCCTCCAGATTATTCATTATCTCAGAAAAAATATTTTATTTCATTAAGTTGGTAAGTCACTCCACCTGACACATCTCTCATTCCCATTCAGGTCTAATAGTGATGTCCCTTTACTAAAATCCTTCATGGGTCCCCACTGCCCTTAGGATATTTTTCAACTCCTGAGCAGCACATGCAATACCCTTCAGGAGCTAGCCCTTACCTTCAGCTTAGCCTCGTCTATCCCATCACACTCCAAACTCTATAGCCTCAGTGGACTACTTACAGTTCCCATATACATCATTCTTTCTCTCCACAAGACTGTATATGCTGGTCTGTTTTTGTGAAATATATTCCTTTTCAACTTGACTTGGCTAATTTGAACAGGCTTTCTAAAACCCTGCTAGAAAACATCCCCTAAAGGAAATCTTTGCTGACCTGCTAAACATAAGCCAGGTGCCTCTCCTCTAGGTCCCCATAAGAACTGGATATTGGTATTGATCTCCATCAGAATGGCAAAAAAAGAAAAAGTAATGGCAACTACTTTTAAACTTCTCTGTCTTCTCAGCAAGATATGATAAATCCCTTAAGGGAAACACTGTGTCTAATGAACTGTGGCAACTTTAGAAGTTGTTACCACCATTTAGATATCGAACGAGTAGATAAATGGATGCATTTTCATCACACATTCCTATAATTTAAACTGAAACTCTCATCGTTATATGCCTTTATAATTATCCATTTGAATTCATCCAATACTATTCAAGACATTACCATATGTAATTAATCATAGAGCAAAAACAATGAAAACTTACAATTTGCCTCTAACCCCATTAGGGCCAGAAGAAGGTATTGATCCCTTAGTAAGTAAAAAAGGTTGGGAATACCTGTGTTCTTTAAGGTAATTAATTTTGTAATTTAACTTAGACTTAAAATTTCGAAACAACAACGTTTAGTTATGTATCTGTGTTAATATCTTTTCTTCACTCTGGCAATTTTCTATTGATTGCTTTAACTGGCGGGGGGGGGGGGTGCGACTCACATCAAGACACTTCTTAGGTGAAAAACCAATACATACTGAACTGGAAACAACCTCAAGATGAATGGCTTACTGAATCTACAAAGACTGCTCTCCAAAGTATAGGCAAAATCAAGTTTGTCTAATGATATCCTGGCTTATAAGCCCTTCTAGAGAATTAAAATATCCTAAGAGTTTTAGAATGCAATTTTAATGTTAGTTTTTATGTAGTTTTATGGATGTATAAATTACATACTATACCATTAAACAATTAGAAGTAAAGAGTAGGATTTTTTTTAGTATACTAGAGGCCTAGTGCACAAAATTCATGCATGTCTGGGGGTGTTATCCCTCAACCCAGCCTGTATCCCCTTGAGGGATGTCCTACTGTCCATTTAGGCCCTATCCCAATGGCGGTCAAAAATGGGTGGTAGGAAATTCCTCTCACAATCCAGAACTGCTGGCTCCCAACTGCCCTCCCCTGCAGGCCTGCCCCTCCCCAACTGTTCTCCACTGCAGTCTGGGTCTCCCCCAACTTACCTCCCCTGCTGGCCTGGTCTCCCCCAACTGTCCTCTTCTGCCAGCCCAGCCATCCCTAACTGCCCTCCCTGCTTGCCTGATTGCCTACAACTGCCCTCCCCTATAATCCTGGTCCCCCACAACTTCCCTTCCTTTCAGGCCTGGTTCCTCCAACTGCCCTCCCCTGCAGGCCTGGGTCCCCCCAACTGTCCTTCCTTGCTGACCTGGTTTCTCTCAACTGCCATCCTCTACTGGCCTGGTCACCCCCAACTGCCCTTCTCTGCTAGTCTGGTCACCCCTAACTTCCCACAACTGCCCTCCCCTGCAGGCCATCTTGTGGCAGCTATCTTGTGTCCATATTGGGGCAGCCATCTTTGACCACATGGGGAAAAGCCATCTTGTTTTTTGGTGAGATGGTCAATTTGCATATCACTCTTATTAAATAGGATGTGTATGGTTGCACAACCATCAATGTCATCCTGTTTTATAACACAACTGTCATACCCAAAAGTTCCATTATGCCTGTGCAATTAATCTTTGCTTCCACCCTCAGCCCTAGGCTCCTTTCTATCTGTAAAGTCTTTCCTTTTCTAGAAATTTCACCTAAGAGGAATTACATAATTTATAGTCATTGTTTCTGGTTTCTTTAATTTAGCAAATTTGGAGAGGAGACATCATCCATGTTTCACATATCAGTTGTTGTGTTTTTATAATTGAGTCATATTCCACTGCACAGACAAATTACTTGATGGACAAAATCCATTCACTGTTTGATGGACATTTGTATTGTTTCCAATTCTTTACTATCATGAATAATACTGTTGTGAACATTTATGTATAAGCATTTGTGTGAAAATATGCTATAATTTCTCATGGGTAAATAAGAGTTGAATTACTAGGTTGTATTTTAAATTTATATTTAAATTTTTAAGAAACTGCCAACTGTTTTCCAAAGTGGTTGTACATCCAAATTAGCAATGAATAACAGTTTCACTTTATCACATTCTAATCAACACTTAGTACTGTCACTTTTTTTTTATTATGGCCAGTCTTTTCTGTGTGTAGCAGAACCTCACTGGAATTATTAAGCCAATATTAAGGACATATTACTAAAAATCTCAGAACAGAAGCTATGAAGAAAGGCTCCTAAAAGCTTCCAGAACAAGGAAAGACATATTTGTATAAAGTGTAGAGAATTTGAATGACACTGAATGTTTCAACAGCAGCACTGGAAACCAGAAGAAAATAGAACAACATTTTTACACCTGGGATTCTATATCCAGCTAAAATATTATATAATTTAGAGGTAGAATGACCAGATTTTCAGGCATTCAATGCCTCAAAAATGTATCTGCAGCTTCACTCTTTTTATTTACCGTATTTGCCGGCGTATAAGACGATTTTTTGGCCCTGAAAAATATGCCTCCAAGTGGGGAGTAGTCTTATACGGCGAGTATATAACAAACTCTGTATTTTTAGTGAAAATTTTAGGGGGTCGTCTTATACGCCCAGTCGTCTTATACGCCGGCAAATACGTATTTTTCAGGGCCAAAAAATCGTCTTATACGCCGGCAAATACGGTAGTCATTTATATTTTTATTATTCTATCGGGTACAAATCCTTTATTGATACATGACTTGCAAATATTTTCTTCTAGTCTGTGACTTGTCTATTTTTTTACTGAAGGACATACTACAGGAAAATTACTGAAGGACATACTACAACAAAATGAGGGATGAAACCAAGAAAAAGAAAAATGTGGATACAGAAAATGACTTGTAACAGATCCCCAAAAATAAAGACAGGTCCTAAGATAACTTTGCACAAGCCTGACAAATACCAGATCCAACTTGAGCAAGAAGCATGAAAATTTCAAAAAAGTATTTCTAAAAAAAGCAATGGAAGCCAATTGAACATTTTCCTTTTTCCACAGAACTGACAAATCTCAAAGTAGTTATTGTGGGATTTGTACATAGAAAGCTATGCAAATGAAGACAATACAATTATTAAACCTTGTGAAAATGAAATTAGTACAAGAAACAAAACGTAATTATAATGCACATGCGATTCAGCTATGAATTATTTTTATAGCATCATTATAATATAAACATTAAATTTTACATTAAAATTATAATAATATTAAATTACAAAGAGAAAGAAAGAAAATGTATGAGGAGAGGGATGCAGAGCTAAGGATGAAAAAATTACCCATCTTCTATATAAAGAAGGAAATGAGTATCTAAATTGTAAAAAGTTAAAATCAAGAGCATCAGTACAAATTTGTTATTTTAAAATAGGAAGCACTAAAATTATTGAAATAATTTTCTTGAGGGAGTAAAAATCAGAAGTGGGGTGGGAACAGCAGGAGGCTCATATGCCAGTTAAAACCATTTGATTTTTATCCTGGCCATGTGGCTTGGTTGGTTGGAGCATTGTCCCATGTACCAAGAGGTTACAGGTTCAATCCCTGGTTGCAGCATGTACCAGAGATAACTGATCGATATTTCTCTCTCACAGCTATGTATCCTCAGTGAGGATTTTAAGAAAACCATTTTAATTTTTTAAAATATATTTTCATAAGTATAAAACTTAAAACAAAAAAATAAAATAATTTTATGAGTATATTTATTGTGTTGATTTCTAAAGATGTCATTTTATTTTTATTTTTTAATATGTGTCATTTAAAAGTCATTCTACTAATTTCCAGTTTTTACAAATGGCATTTAGTTAAATTAATTCACAAGAGAGAACTTTAATCCAATGAGATACGTACGTGAATAGATCAACACCAAACCAAGGCCAAAGTTGAGTTATTTCAATTTATCAGGAAATTCCCTCAGGAGGTGAGGTTGTCATTTTGTTGCTATCCTGTTTTAACTAGAAAACAGACTTGTCTTAAGATATGCTTGTTTCTTATCCTGTATTTATTTCCCTCCAGATATCTTCTAAGCTGGATGCATAATAATTAAAATGCACAAGAACAGATGTTGCTCGGTCTCTGTCAGGCATTAAGTTTTTTGATGTGTCATTCCTTCCAGTAACTGTGCATAAGAATCAGAAGAATGGTGTATTAGCTTCCCAGGGCTGCCATAACACATTACCACAAATTGTATGGTTTAAAACAATAGACATTTAATATCTCACAGTCATGAAGGCCAGAAGTACCAAGTCAAGGTGTCAGCAGGACTACACGCCTTCTGAAGCCTCAAGGAAAGATGTATCCTTGCCTCTTCCAGTTCCTGGTGGTTTTAGGTGTCCCTTAGCATGTGGCCGCATGACTTCAATCTCTGCATCTGTCTTCAGGGCCTTCTCCTGTGGTCCCTGTGTTTCTTCTTTGGGTGTCACTTATATGGACATTTGTCATTAGATTTAGGGCCAACCGAGATAATACAGGATTGTTTCATCTTGAAATCCTTAGCTTCATTTCAACTTCAAAGACAATCCTGCTCACAGGACCCGTGATTACAGTGTAAACATATATTTTACGGGGCCACCACTCAATACATGATCTCAAACTTCTGTGTGATGATAAATTTTTGTTATTTGAGCCACTCAGTTTGCGGTTCTGTGTTACGGAAGTCCTAGGAAACAAATGCACCTATATTTCTTAGACTGAACATTGCCTCTCTTAAGAATAATTCTTTATTAGGCTTTCCTATGATCTGTAAGGTCCTATTTCGAAAAGTACACCCAAAACCCCACGGACCCAACTCTTTAATATGCCTCTTCACGAATTGAGAAAGTAAGGCATCTGCCTACTATATGCGATTCTAGTTCTAGGTTTTCAGTAGCTTACTATGACTAAGCTATTTATACAAGTTATGGGTGGATGGAACATATAAGTGTGTGAATGGATAGATAGATGATAGATAGATAGATAGATAGATAGATAGATAGATAGATAGATGATTGATAGATAGGTAGATACCTCTATTTAACTTTCTGATCTATATCTATCATGCTTTTTAATAAATACAATACCATTAGCTTTTTCTCCATTTTATCAAACACTTGCTATAAACATTTTAATAAAATTGTCATGTCATACTTTCTCATGTTAGTGTTTACTAAGATTTTCCATTACATACTTTTAGGTAATCGATGTTCCTTTCCCCTTTTTGTGACATCTTTTCAAATACAGCTCTGTCCAAATTTCAGAATATTTTCTTAAGATAGTGTACCAGGCCGGGGCCGGTTTGGCTCAGTGGTAGAGCGTCGGTCTGCGGACTGAAGAGTCCCAGGTTCAATTCCGGTCAAGGGCATGTACCTTGGCTGCGGGCACATCCCCGGTAGGGGGTGTGCGGGAGGCAGCTGGTCGATGTTTCTCTCTCATTGACGTTTCTAGCTCTCTATCTCTCTCCCTTCCTCTTTGTAAAATATCAATAAAAATATTTTTTTTTAAAAAGATAGTGTACCAGAAGGCCAATAACTAGGCTGAAGGCTATAAATACATTTTTAATATTCTTGATACTTATTGCCAAAATCGCTTGCAATAAAGCTAGCTAGTATTCTTTCCTTTGGGGTTAAATCCCAAGAAAATTATTTGTAGCAAGAGAAGGAACTAAAGCCATGAAGAGTAGTGAGAATTTTCGCCGTTTATAAATATTTCCTTAGAAAAAACTCAAAGCCATGCAAACTCTGGCTCAGTCTGTCCGGAACCCCACCATTTAACGGCAGATAAGGCATTGAATTGTCAGCTCATGTACTGAGCAGAACGCGTCTCTCTCGGCTCTGTTCCTTGGAATGTTTCTACTGACCTGCACCCTTGATTATTTAGGTCAGAGATAAATTTTCAATAAACTGTTGTCGCTTGAAAATAAACAATCTGGACAATGTAGGGTCCATTTGGAATACCGACAAGATAAACAACCCAGGATGTGTCTCCTTCTCTTTGCAGGCCGTTTGGGAATGCGTGCTCCAGACACTTCACTTTCTTCCCCAAAGAGAAGATTTTCTTTCAAATAAAGCCGTTTCCTTGGCACCTCTGGGCGACCCTTTTTGGAAGAGCCACAGCCATGGGTGGCTTTGGAGTCCCCCTTCGAAGGCCCGAGTTCGTCCTCCTCGTGCTCTTTCTTTTGCACATTCAGAGCCTAGGTCTGGACATGGAGAGTCATCCTACCACCGACGTCTGTGCCACACACACCATTTCACCGGGACCCAAAGGTAAGGCAGGAAAGTCAACTTTCCATCTCTAATAAGGAGGCGGTCTTCCCTCAGCTCTCAGCCCCATTCTAGTCCTTAGCAACTTTCTCTTCTCCCCTCGCTAGTCCCTTCCCGTTTTCATCTGTTTTGGAAAATCAATGACCTGTCATTTTTAAATTTCCCTTGATGTTACGTAGGAGAATATTAGGAGCGGGTGGGACTGCAGGGGAGGGATGTGATGGAACTGATCCAGGGCGGGGGGACATTTCCAAGCTGCTCTAGAGAAAGACACACGAGCAAGATACTAGTCTTCAGGAATCCTTTCCTTCAAAGCCCAACTCCTTTCTCCTACTGTGCTTTAACGTCACTAGGCAAAAGCTCAGCGAAGTAAATAGTAAATCTTTTGTATAGTTCATAAATGAATGGGCCGCTGGGTTCCCATGCAGAGGACACGTTTGGTCGAGGATTGGAGGTAGTATACAAATGAGCATTCCTTTATTTGAAAGCGAAGTCTTCGGGGCCAAGTGCCTTCGGCTGAGGGATGACAGAACGTTGCAAGGTGTTTTTTTTCCAAGCGGAGCCAAGGTCTAACTGTGCTTCAAGCAACCGGTTGATGAAAAGTGCTGCTGTTTTCCTGGTTTCAGCTCTGACCCTTTGGTTCTGAAAGTGGTCACTGCAGTGCAAACTGGTGCTCTCTCATTAGTAATTCATGCGTTGTTCCTCCAGGCTCTAGGGCAGAGGAATTACAGCTGCTTAAAATTTTAAGTAGAAAAGGGGTCTTTAAAAAAAAAATCCCAGAAATGCATCGCCCTATGCTTGTCAGTTATTTAAATGTGTATTGCTTAAAGTGCATTTTTTCTTAATCAGTGAATTAATTTCCTCATAAGATTGCAATCCAAGTGTTAACCTTTGCTACCGCAAAATGAATGCAGGGGGAACAATGAGACCTTGGGGCTTCCTAATAATTTCTTGGGTGAATTAATGAATAATCTGAGGGCAAGTGTTTAGAAAAGAAAGTTTTGGTGAGAAGTAAAGTGTTTACTTAAAACCATTATTGAACTTTCCACAGAATATAGGAAACTTTGTCTTATTCTTTGTATTATTCCTAGGGTATCTTGGAGAATGCTGAAAATTAATACTTCCCATGTTCCTGCAAATGGGAGAATCCATTTAGTAATAGAACTGTTTTTCTCATGGAAAAATTGCAGTTTTCAAACTGGAAGAAGAATGGGAAAAGTATTGTTAAAATAATGTCTAAAATATAACAATTCAATTCATTCTAATTCCAATATATTGAATATATACTAAGTGCAAACCATTTTTTAGGCACAAGAATGTGCTTAATATGCATTAAATACTATATATTAATGTCATGAACGATGAAGAGACATATGATTTAGGAGGGAGATCAGAGGGTAACTAATATTTGTTACATGCCAGTAGGGTGACCACCATAAGAGTGTGTGCCCTCACTTCTTTGCTTAATAGGAAACATCTCCATTCACATTAGAAATTCTGTTAAGATTTCAAACAATGGAAACCTCTGTAACGCTCTTCCTGAGCCTGTGTGGAAATCATGAGATGATTACAAGCCAGAAATGCGACAGAGTAAAGAAGTGAGTGCTCCTGGGGAAGAAAGGTTCGGGGAGTTTTTATATACCCTGGGTTCCAGAACCAAGTCCGTTAAGAACCCAATTTGATTGCTTTTTTTAAAGTGTGTATTACTAAAGAAAACTGTTTTTAAAAATTCTTTATTGATTAAGGTGTTACATATGTGTCCTTATTCCCCCATTATCCTCCCTAACCCCCCCCCCCAACTCTCATGCCCTCACCCTTCTGTTGTCTGTGTCCATTGGTTAGGCTTACATGCATGCATACAAGTCTTTTGGTTGATATCTCCCTCTTACCCCCACCCTCCCCTACCTTCCCTCTAAGATTTGATGGTCTGATCTATATTTCTCTGTCTTTGGATCTGTTTTTGTTCATCAGTTCATGTTGTTCATCATATTCCATAAATGAGTGAGATCATGTGATATTTATCTTTTTCTGACTGGCTTATCTCGCTTAGCATAATGCTCTCCAGTTCCATCTATGCTATTGCAAATGGTAAAAACTCCTTTTTTACTGCAGCGTAGTATTCCATTGTACCATAGTTTTTAATCCACTCATCTGCTAATGGGCACTTAGGCTATTTCCAAATCTTAGCTATGGTAAATTGTGCTGCTATGAACATAGGGGTGCATATATCCTTTATAATTGGTGTTTCCAGTTTCTTGATTGCTTCTTATTCCCCAGAGCCTGGGGTTTTCATCCAATGGATTCTAAGTTCCTTTCTTATTAAAGACATCCCATGAATCTTGACTCCTACTAAGTGCCAAGCATCATGTGACATGCTAAAGGTTTCCAACTAAGGAAGAACTTGAACTTGTCCTAGACCTTATATCTACATTTGCAGCTGGGGATTAGATTGCAAACTCTTGGCATCAGGGCCCAGCTGGCTTTTTTGTTTGTTTTTCCTTTGTGCATTGCCTATGTGTGCACACGGTGTAACATGAGCATAGTCACTACTATCCTGCCTCTGCTCTGGGCACCGTCTAAGTGCGAGCACAACAACAAATAAGACATTGTCTTCTCTCCAAATATAAACTGACATCTACCCCACCTGATTCTTTCATAAGCATGGTGATAGTCCTTCCCCACTCCTGAACAATGCAGATTTGTATATTTAGCTCTACAAAGTGAAGGGGGAGAGAACACAAAAAGACGAAGTTTGATGGCCAAATAAACATTTTAAAGGGCTGTTGTTTCTGCTCAATACATTATTTCTAAGATCAAGCTATTTCATATTCACCAGCAGTGAGTTCAGAAACTTCTAGTTACTCAAACAGACAATACAAGGAGTTTTCCTTACATTCATTTGTAGAGCCTGGGAACTAAAAAATTATTTAGTATTGCAGGTGCAAAACCAGTTAGGTTAATTCATCATATAATATGTTGTCCAATATAGAGATACTATATTTCACTGCATTATTTCCCCAGCGTAACTAGATTCAATCTGTTTGATCTTCAGTATATTGTTACACCTATATATGCTTCAGTCTTCTTATTTGTAAAATGGACCTTAATCATAGAACTATTTTTAAAATAATGTAAGATAATCTATGTGAACTTAAAGCTGTGTAGACATCGTAAGTAGGTACTTAAATTCTATTTATCTTTCTTTCCTCTCCCTATGTTAGTCTGTTAGGTAACAATTTTAAGATAAGAATTATTCCAGTTATCAAAACTTCTTTGTGTAAAGCTACCTTTATTTTTATTTCTTGCCTTACATTTGTTATTTTATTCTGCTTAGTAGGTAATCGTTTTTTGTGTGTGTGTGTGTTTTTCCTACCTTGGTAGTTTCTTTAAACAATTTGTGTGAAATTCTGACCTCTAGTGGTTTTACTTAAAAACAACAATGACAAGAAATTTTAACAGACCATTTCAAAAAGAATTTTAAAACCAGTAAGAAATATTGAGGTGGTGCTTTATAATTTCTAATGACCTTTAAGATACATTATCTGATTTAATTGCCCTTTAAAGTAGCAATTACTTTAAACTTAAAGATAAGGAAAAGTACCAATGAGGCCAAGCAAAGCCCAAGGTCTTTCAAGTAGATATAGTCTAGTCATGCAATTTGACCTTTATCCCTACCTTCTGGCTCTAGATCCAGTGTCATTCCATGGCACCCACTGGTATATATCAGAATCCAGTTTGAAGACATAGTACACTGTGTCTTTGATAAGAAATGGATAAGGCAGTACCTAAGAACATGGAACACATGTAACCATTGTACTGCATGCCAAAACATGTTAAAAGATATACCTCATCTTTGTTAATTAACTTCACTAGCTTGTGTGGAAACTAATGATATTTTACCCTATTGCTTATTTTGGCTTCTGACAGCTTTTTAGTTTACCCGCTTTTTTTTTCAATGACATGTGTGTGTGCATGGCCTAAAAGGTCCTTTGCAATCCATTTTTGCTTCTCCCTACTTCTTCCAGGTCATTGCAAACCAATTTTCAAAGGATGTTTGCTCTGGGCATCCTGGCTTTGTCTCTCACCTCTGACCTAGAGCTTTGCATTTGATGTTCCCTCTGGCCCAATATTACTGCACATGCTCCCAAGGAGAGTTCTGCCTTCATTCATTCAGGTTTTAGTTCAAATGCCATTTGCACAGCCAGGCCCTGCCTAACTATACATTCACTCTCTACCATAGTTCTCAAGGCATTTTATTATTTTAAAGGACTTACTACTAAATGAAAACCTCTTGTGTATATATACATTTATAGCCATTCCTAGAATGCAAGCTTCTAGGATGCAGGGATCCTGTCCATCTTGCGGGGTGTGCTTTCCTGCTGCCTAGAATAGTTCCTGACACATAGCGGGTGCTCAATAAGTATTTTTGATTATATGAATGAATCCCAATTACCTAAGATCCCCCACCATTTTAGCTCATGGCTCTGACCTAATCACTCAGCTCCTTCATGCTCTCCGTGTTTTCCCTGTATTATCAAAGAAAAGACTGCTCCTTTTATTCAAATGCTTCCAAAGGAGGACTGATTGGGGAGGGGGGGTACATTGTCACTGCACCATTTCTTCAGTGACCAATGAATTTCCCCACTAGTGGCCATGAATTGTCTGCAAGTACAAGGGTAGCATGGCCTCCCTGACGCCTGTATCTCAGCCTCACCTGGCCCCTAACTCGACGCCACTTCCCTTGTTAAGGAAGACTTTCCATTGACTGCATCTGAGGACATGACAGCTCCTACAAGCCACTGTTATGACTTCTCCACACAAATGGGGCTTGGATCATCTCTTCTTTTCAGCACGATTCCAGTGACAACCTCCACCATAGTTGTAGAAGCACTAATGCTAATACATTGAATAGTTACCATTCGCCTTTGCGCTGTGTAAGTGCTTTACAGCCATTTTAAAATTTAATTACCTCAGCAGACACAGAGAAAAACACACACATTATAATTACTATTTGACAGATGAAGAAACTGAGATTCAGAATGATTGGGTCAACTAGCCTAAGGCCACCCAGTTTTCCATGGCAGGTTGGAACTCCATCCTGTTACAGTTGGACTCCATGCCCTGATAAGCTCACTAACCCTGCTCATCAGGAAGAGGGGGACATAGGCAGTGTGGACTGCCTCACAGTACTTTCTGGGGCTGCCTATAATAGGTACTTTAGCTTTTGCTTCAAGTTCTCATTGGTCCTTATAAAGCTCGTACATGGGTAGACCAGGTGTCCCACGCAAGTGCGCCAGACAATACGATGTGCACACAGCTTTGCCATGAGGGAAGCCTTACAGAGAACCCTTCCATCCTCTGAAATGATTTCCTTCTCCACAAACCCCTTAGCCTCTGGAAAATGAACTTTCATCTGGTCACCCAGCATTTTATTGATTATGGCTCTGGGTCCCAGCAAGCGACACAACTTGAGTTATTCCTAAACAAGTTGTCTCGTGACTTCCCCAAATGGATGTCTAGAAATACCCAGAAACACTTGGATCACGTTCACACTGAAATTGACATCTCACTACCTGTAGCTGTCATATATTATGTAATTTAACCCCAGTTATTTTTATGCTTGTGAAAACTAAAGCTCGGAGAGGTCATAGTCCACGTTCTATCTACATCACACAGAAGCTGATTGGAGGCAGGGCTGCAACTGGAGCTCCTGTTACAGTTTCCCCAGCCAATCACTGTTCCCTTCTGCCATATTATACCACTGCACTCATGTCTTGTCATTCCCATTAAGCGTGAAATGATCCTTCCTTCCATTTTATAAATTAGAACACAAGTTCTGTGAGGTCAATGTATAAACATGCTACAGAATTGTCTTAACTCGGTCACCTTGATATAATTGAAGGTGCTAATTTCTTTCTGGTGCCTTTATCAGAGAGGTTAAGCAAGTAGTTATTTTTGAAAAACCTTTATATTAATTGTAGTAGTTAACTGGATTCATTCATTTTGAGTTTTAATATGTATTTTATGCATAAGGACAGACCAAAATTTT
Organism: Vespertilio murinus; assembly: GCA_963924515.1. Classification (NCBI taxonomy): domain Eukaryota; kingdom Metazoa; phylum Chordata; class Mammalia; order Chiroptera; family Vespertilionidae; genus Vespertilio; species Vespertilio murinus. The sequence continues at coordinate 22,211,376 of OZ004717.1, forward strand.
AAGTGGCTTGTCTTTTTTTATCTTTATATTTCAGTGCGTGGGTGTTCTGAAACATTTTTTTTCCCTTTTCCTTTTTTGTTCTCTGGGTAGATGCCAAAAGCACATTTCAAGGTTATGTTAGGAGGGAAAGAATAAAATGTGGGCAAAGTGTGGGCAATGATGAGTCAGGAAGTACTCATTTGTGGAAATGACAAAAGAAATTTGTTTCATTTTAGTAAAGGTGCATCCTTTATCAATGCCATCTCTCTGACCAACTCTCTTACATAATAACTTGGCTATACATCAATCTCTACTAGGGACCATATTAGCAGGTACTTGCATTGTTGCTAAAGATTATGGGCTTTGGAGACAGAATGTATGGTTTCATATTTGAGTTCTACCACTTCCTATCTGTGTGATTTTAATCTTTAATGGTCCCCATTTTTTTTAAGTGATGATAATGATACTACCCATATCAAATGCTTATTTTGAAAATTAAAACCTATTTACCATATAGATTAGCTGTTATGGGTTTGTTTGTTTTTTCATTAGCTTCCATTGCTATTACTGATCACCATAGGCTTCTTCTATTTTTATATCCTAAAAGAAAGCTTCATAGATTATATAGGTGGGTCAAGAAATAGAAATCTACCAGGGAAATCCACTATCTCTGCTCCTTGCTGAAATTTCCCGAGTATTTTTAGCCCTACTGCAAAGTCAACTTTTATTCATCAATAGCTCATAAACTTGAGATCACACATTCTCTTTATTAACATTGCCTTCTTTCTGTATTTCTGCCACTGAGCCTGGTACTCCTTATCAGAAATAGTTTAAATGGTGCTGCTTTGCCTGGCCTGAGATGACAAATATCTAAAAAAAAAATTGTTTTTTTATATTCTTAGCCAAAAGTTGACAAAGATGTGTCATCTTTCATCAGACCACATGCTACATGACCAAATGACAGAACAACCAAAAGGAGGAGGCCTATATGTTGAATGGGAAGTTGGGAGAGGGAAAGTGGTAGCAAGTGTGACAGTATGCTCCAGATCAAAGTGAAAGTCTCCAAAGAGACTGGGGACTTTGAAATACCTTAGAGGAGGGTCTCTGGAACTGAGGATATCAAAACGATTTATTGGTGCTGCCCTAGCACTTGAAGAGCAAGGCTGGACAATGCCACCATGACTGTGGGGCAAAGCCAGTAGTAGACAGCAGACACAGGCCAGATACACTAGAATAAAACTCACACAGTGTTTTCAAAGGAAAGGGATATGACCTTCTTACCTAAGCTGGAGCGCACCTAAGTTGACATTTTATTCTTCAAAATAAAATGGGAGACTATATATATATATATATATATATATATATATATCGTTTCATGATCAGAGAAGCCAATATCATGTTGTTATTCTAAGGTGGGTCAACCATACTAATATACAATTTCTTCTTGCTCCCTCTTTCTGCTTCTATAATATTATATACTGAATAGATGTGTGTATGCAAAACCAACATTTCCAGCATTTACTGCTACCAACATGTTCCTATACCTGTTTATAAGGCTTTATTAATGGGAAATAACTCTTCCAAAATGCATATTACTGCCTATTCTCCTATATCTCTGTCTTACATTTTGGAATTAAAATATGGGTAAGGTAGGAGGTTGGGATCCAGTAGTCTTCCACATAAAAAACATCATTAATGCAACAAACTTATTGATTCAATTTTCTGGTCAGTATAGACTGAGTCTTGGAGTGGGGTGTCCAATGGAAAAGGAACTGTTATCTTACCTCTTTTTAGGTAAATAAGATTGATTTTTTTAACATGAGAGAGCACAGAATTATTTTCCCTATTCTAGCTCCAATAGATTTAATGTAAATAGAAACTTGAAACACTTTGTTAATTCAGTTTTTGTTGTACTTTGGGGTTTCCTTTCTTCTCTTCCTCTCTGTCTTTCTCTTCTTCTTTTGCTTTTTAGTTTTTATAGCTATTTTCTAGAAGTTGTGAGATTATATCAGGTCCTACCAGCCAAATAACAGTTTAAACCAGAGAAGCCGATGGAAGTTTTTGAGGAGAAGGAAATAATTGGAAATATTACTTATTAATAATATTTTTAATTCTTTCTATAAAAAGATTGTTTTCCTGGCATATAAATCTCTTGGAAGAGTTGAAGATGGACTGAAGAATGTGAGAATGTCCTGATGGGATATGAGTTAAAAACAAGATATGAATTAGGTTACTGAGATATAGAGAAAGGGGTAGGATGTTAGAGAGGTCTTTCGCAAGCAAAATTGGCAGGTTATTATGAGTTCTAAATTTTGTTTGAGCTGCCTGTGGACATTCAGATGGAAAAGTTCATAGGCAGTTGGAAATGGGTACTATAAATATTTCTTAGCATTTCTCCTTTACAAAAGCTATACACATGACCTATATAGTCCTGTCTCATAATTTTTCTATTTTGTGATAGTCATCAGTCAGAACACTTCCATTCTCAATGAGTTTTGGGATGTCTATGGATTGGGATATTGATGTATAGTAATAGCATAGTTATCACTTATATTCAATGACAATATTACTCTTTTTTTTAAAAATATTTTGTTCCACTTTTTACAAAAAGGAATTTTAGACAATATTATATGTCACAGCTTTAGAGTGTTGTAAACATTTCAATGCTAGGACACAAATCTCTGCAAGCAAAAACAGGCATGAGCCTGGAAGTTGCAAATCTGCACAAGCAAGGAATGGGCTAAAAGAGGCCTGGCTTCCCTTTGGCATCTTCCTTTTATCCCTCTAACTTTGAGCGATTAGGAATTCTAGGTGGTCTATTGGATGATACTGTCATAATGCGCTACTATTCCAGTGTATACTGCATTCCAAGCACTATTCAACCCTTTGCTGGCAATATCACATTTGATCCTCTCAGTAACACCCTGAGGAAGATATTTCACTATTTTGATTTTCTAGAGAGGAAACTGAGGCTTAAAGAATTTGTGTGGGTTACTAGAGTCTCTCAGCCAGTGAGTGATGGAGCCAGGAGTTGAACTAAGCACTCAGATCCCACAGCCCATGCTCCGAACCACTACAGTGTATTGCAGAAGCATGCCACCTAGTCCTGGATGGATGGTTTTTTTCCTGGCATTTGTTTCTACTGACTTGGCTCTGAATGCATCTTAATAATGAATGATATGTGAAGTCAGCAGAAAACCTACTCAACAAACATTAATGTTGTATTTTTCATTAAGTACAATGTTAGTTTGTTGTTGTTTTTTTCCTTCCCTATTACTCAGACATGCAATGACTGCAAAAGACTTGCAGGACCAACATAGTAATTTTTCTTTAAAACCAAATAAGTCTGAATACAAAGAGAAGGTGCTTTGTAATCCAATAAGAAAACTTTTAGAATTCCTCATTTTTGTTTTATTTTATTGTTTGTTTGTTTGTTTGTTTGTTTGTTTAGGCTAGGTTGCACAGGGATGAGTTGAAGGGCAAATGAAGTTCGTGAGTCCCTAGAATTGAATGGGCACAAATAAAGGACTGGTTGACATTATGGTCATGCACATTAATAACCCGGCTTGGGCCATAGTAAGCACCCAATAAATATTAGCTCTTACCATTATTGACAGTGATATTAATCACTATATAGCTCCTTAATGATTGCATTTTCTTGCATTTGTTTAGCACATTAATATTGAAAAAAGTACTTTCATTTTATTTCCCCCTTTGATATGTTATCTTGTCATCTGAGGAGACGTAAATAAAAGCATAGTCTCTTCAGCCCCACATCATTGATCTTTTTGAAGGCTCACCTTGTTAGATACCAACAAAACATGCAGCATTTCCCTTTTATAACACGCATGATATTTATAAGATCATGTGCTTTCTTCCCACAAACTTTTAAGCTTAGATTATGTCTCATGAGATATGGTGTTGTGCCCCGAGGGCCTGACCAAGACTTGATAGCTAGTAGAAATTTGATAAATGTTTGTTCAAGTAATGAATGAGTAAGCTGTGAAGTGTTGAACGACTCTTGAGGACAAATAAAGTGCAGAATATCAGCCCTTATCACAAAGAACATACACGCTAACTAGCTTATATTAATTTAAAAATTACATAAAATGCATTTTTAAATAAACCTTCAAGGCAGCAGTTAGGAAGCAGTAACAAGGAACCATATGGTGAATTGCCAAGGAAATAATTTTGTCAATACGTTCAGAGAGTTTAGAATTTAATTTCAGACAAGACTCATGGGTAGTATTTATAAGGTGAAAGAAGGCCACAGTTCCTTTATATAATTTATTATTATTTTTAATTACAAGAGTATTTCATGCTTATTGTAACACATAACATTTATAAAGATATACAAAATATACACAAAGACCCTTCCCTGTCCAGAACCACTTCTTCCATTTAATCATCATTAATGGCTTGGCATTAACATTTATCTCTATACTAGAGGCCCAGTGCACGGATTCATGCACCAGTGAGGTTCCTTAGCCTGGCCTGTGCCTTTTCTCAATCAGGGACCACTCAGGGGATGTTGGAGGCCTAGTGCACAGATTCAGCCCGATTCTGACAGGCTGGGCCTCTATTCGTATATAATAAAAGAGTAATGTGCAAATTGACTGTCACTCCAAGACACAAGATGGCTGCCCCCATGTGGACACAAGATGGCCAGCAGGGGAGGGCAATTGAGAGGGACCAGGCCTGCAACAGAGGGCAGTTGGGAGCAATCAGGCTAGTAGGGGAGGGCATTTGGGAGGGATCAGGCCAACAGAGAAGGGCAGTTGGGACAGACCAGGCCAGCAGGAGAGAGCAGTTGGGGGGACCAGACCAGCAGGGGAAGGCAGTTGGGGACAACCAAGCCTGCAGGGGAGGACAGGAGTGATCAGACTGGCGGGGGTGGGCAGTTAGGGATGGCCAAGTTAGCAGTGGAAGGCAGTTAGGGGAAATTGGGCCAGCCTGGGATAAGTTAGGCATCGATCAGGCCGGCAGGGGAGTGGTTAGAGTCAATCAGGCAGAAACAGGTGAGTAGTTTGGAGCCAGCAGTCCTGGATTGTGAGAGGGATGTCCAATTGCTTGGAGAGGGTGCACTCTGGGCTGAGGGACATATATCCTCCCCCCCCCATGCACAAATTTTGTGCACCAGGTCTCTAGTATGCATATAAGATTTTCGGTTAATCTCTTCCTGCTCTCCCTCCTTCTCTCTGAGATTCATCAGTCTGTTCCATGTTTCCATGCCTGTATGTTGAGCATCTGCTCTCTGGAGGTCAGTGCACCTCATAGCTATAGTTGAACAATTGAATGTTCACTTAGGCTTTTATATACCGTATTTGCCGGCGTATAAGACGACTTTTTGGCCCTGAAAAATATGCCTCCAAGTGGGGGGTAGTCTTATACGGCGAGTATATAACAAACTCTGTATTTTTAGTGGAAATTTTAGTGGGTCATCTTATACGCCCAGTAGTCTTATACGCCGGCAAATACGTTTTTTTCAGGGCCAAAAAATCGTCTTATACGCCTGCAAATACGGTATATAGATTTATTATTCTTACTTATTCTTTGCTTTAAACTGGATCATCTGTGTATGAGTCTCTAAGAGATATTATTTACACAGTGTAACATAGAGCTCACTCTTCTTCCTAAGATTTTTAATAGCTGCTCATATTCTTCCTTGTATTTTCATTAATCTCATGTGACAAATTTTAAGGTTTCTTATGTTTCCTTGTTTTTCCCCACTCTAAACAAATATCATAATAATATTTGTTCCAATCAAATAGGTTCTTAAGGTAAAATAGGGTGTGGGTTTTAACTTTAGTAATTATGGACAGATTATTTTCCAGAACTATTTTAGCCATTTACATTGCTTAAAACAATGACCAAGTGTTTTAAGCAATGTAAAAAAAAAAAAAAAAAATATATATATATATATATATATATATATATATATATAATCTAGTCTTTTAAAATTATTATTAAATCTGATGGCAAGCTCTGACAGACATTAATATATATACTTATTTTTTACTAATAGTGAGTCTGGACATTTTTTATCTATCATTGTTTATATTTGCTTCTTTTTAGTTCATATATTGTCTTTAAAAACAATTTGCAAAAGCTCTTTGCATATTAAGAATATTGAGCATTTTTGTCTTGGTGTTCGATTTTTTTCCTTTGTCTCTCTTATATTTGTTTATAAACTATATACAGGGTGGAGAAAAGTAGGTTTATAGTTTTTTGAGTAGAAAATAATACAATTATTAATGAATAATAATTCAAAAATAAACTCTGTGTTTCACATAAACCTACTTTTGCCCTACCCTGTATGTTTATGCAGCACCTTTTATCATGTAAAAATTTTCATTTCTTATATGGACATATAAGTCTACATTTTTTATGCTACTGTTTTCTTTCTCTAAGGAGACAAATTTCAAACAAAAAGAAGAGTATACGCCTTTCCATGGAGGCACAAATATAAAGACATCTTAATGAACAATATTAAACAAGTTAGACAGGAATAGAAGTTATGCAGGTCAGTGTCAGAAAATAATGTCAGAAAAATTCCATTGAAACTGATTCGTGAAGGCCTAAATGCTAGACTAGTTAGTTTGGACATGGCTGTAAACACAAAGGAACTACTGAAATGTTTTGAATGGGGCAGTTTTATAATGAAAATGTGTTTTTTATAAAAATTGGTTTGCAAGACAGTTTGGAAGACTGAAATTCAGATCCAAGGAAACCAATACTCCAGCAACTATTGAACAGGCCCTATTCTAGGCACCGCAAGTCACCAGTGAGTAAAACACCATGGAGACCATTGAGGGATCACCTGCACAGAACAGAAGTATGAGGCTTCTAAAAGGTAAAATAAAGGCAGTAGGATGGATGGAAAAAGAAAAGATGGACATGAGAAAAGTTAAGAATCAATATGGGAGTGAAGAAGGAAAACAGTCAAAGCCAATTTGAATATTGAGTTTGAGAGATGAGAGCATGGCAATGATATCAGCAGACACGGGCAAATTAGAAGAGGAAATAAAAGATATAGGGTGGAGGGAGCAGTAGAGAGAGGGATTTGTGTATTTGCCTGGGCTGCCTTACTAGATTCTAAGCAACACAGACATCCCAGCAAACTAAAGTCAATTCATTAATCAACCATTATTGAGAATGACATTTCAATCAATTACTAATTTATTTAACTATATTGTCATTAAGCTCACATTTACCCAACTTGTCTTTAAGTATATTATTCTTTTACTTTGAAAACCTTTATTAAGGAAGCACCTATTGTATCTCAGACCCTGTGCCAAGTACTGCTGACTTTTGCACAAGACTCTTCCTGGGATAGCCTTTCTCCCTAAAGGCATGCAGTTTCCTAAGGTCTCAGATGAACTTGTTTTGAGGTGGGGTTTTTTAATTTGTTTTTTGGGTTTTTGTTTTTGTTGTTTGTTTGTTTTGTTTTGTTTTGTAATAATATCCCTATTGTGGGATCAGAATAAAGAATATTTGTGAACATGTAAATTTTTTTTTCCTCATGAGAAGCATATTGTTTATTGTTATTCTTAAACAACTTTGGCCAAGGACTGGACCTCCCTTATCCACAGATAAGCTGCCTCAGGTCAATGAAAGTGGAAAACTGAATGTCTACAAATCATTATTCATTTAGATTTTATGCATGTTTGCTTTTTATCCTTTTATTAAAAGAAATATAAAGAAACCCGACCCTTCAGTTCTCAAATGAGGAAAGAGGGCTGCGATGAAGTGTCACCAGGGGTCTGTAATCCATCTACAGTGAACACCCACTGCTACCTCTGGGGGTTAGGGATCCATGCTCACAGAAGCCTGGTTGTAAATGACAGATCACCTTCTCCTGTTGGCTCCCATTAACCAAGCGATCAGTGCCAGTTCTGGTAGAGGACCATATAGGCCATTGAAGAATCCCACCTTCAGGCAATGGGCAGGAGCAATGCAGGAAACACTGGCTATTTCAGCAACGCATTTGATAGGGAATAAAGGAAGTGAGAAACCTTGTTATTGATGTCTTCTACATGCAATTTTCACCACAAAGATATTAAAATAAATCAAGGTACCCTGTGTCTCAGAGTAAGGAAATAGCCCTCAGTTTGGCAGACTTTAGAATAGGTAAGTATTCTATTTATTTCTGGTTATAGATAAAGTGAGACTTTGAGAGGTTAAATATCACACCTGAGTTCACAAAGCTGGAAAGGGATATAATTAGGACTTGAATTCTAGATATATTAAGAGTGGAGCCTAAGGGCTTCATCAATGTATCATTCCAGATTACCAGCAACTTCTGCCTTCTATGACTGACCAATGGAAATTTGTCTTCCTCCAACCACTCTGGTCATGGCAGTTTCTTGATACATTGAGTCCTCTCAGAGGAGAAAATGGAATTGCTTGTCATGGTTTTTTTTTTTCAAAGAACCTAGGTTTACTCCTCTGAATGTCTGCTTCTCTTTCTTGGTACTTACCTCTTTTTCATTATATATAGCACAGCAGTAGGGGCTCAAAATAAACCAGATCATAGAATTCTGTGAAGGCGACTTCAGAAAACTCTACAGTCTCTTAAAAAGTAAGATTAATAAAATGATATTATGTTTACATAGAAGAATGTTCTTATCTTTTAGAGACCCTTACTGAAATATTTAAGGAAGGTTTGTCACGATGTCAATAATGTACTTTTTTAAAAATCAGTAAAAACGAAATATATAAAGTAAGGACAACATGTTAATTGTTAAATCTCAGTAATGGGCATATTTATTTCTGTGTGTCATTATGTAAAATGTTTATATTAAATATTATAATAAATATTTTTAAAGTAAAGTAAAAATAGTAAGCAATGAATATAGAATAAAGATTGAGATACTGAATACAAAGGGAAGTCTAAAGGGATGTCATTTCTGATGATGATAATAGTAATCCTATTGAAACAAGAATAGGCGAGTTTAGAAAGTGCCAGGTCCTGTGCTGAACACTCATTATGCATTGTCTCCTTTAGTCCACTCCAGTCCTATGAAGTAGGATCATTATCGCAACTTTATGAATAAAACTGAGAATTCAGAGAAATGAAATGACCTGCTCCAGACCTGTCTTCACCAATTCAGTACAGTCCTGCTGTGGGGAGTGCTGGGAGGCAGTGATGAGTTGAAAGAATCCAGGGCATATGGGGAAGCAGGTAAAGGCACAGAAGGGGCTGATAAACTTGCTGAATGGAGACAAGACAACAGTAGCAGACCCACGGGAGCCTGAATATTTCAGTGAAATGATGAGGCTGTAATTGGGGAAGGAAAAGGACTGGGAGACGGTCCACTTTAAGTCCATACTATTGTATCTGGTATACAGAAGAGGGCCGTGCAGTAATCAATAACTATTGACATTTCCAACAATGAGGAAGCACATATGGAAAACAATGTAAGTAGGGATGGAAAGATATCTTTTAAGCAGGAATCTAGCCTCATTAACAAAGGACACCATACTATCTATCTACCCCATTCAGTTCTAGGGCTGGTCCGGGGAAGGATTGCTAGCAGCTTCTCCCCAGTTCATACGATTATTTTGATGGTGGGAAAAGAACAGCTTCCAGTGAATTTTCTTTAGCATTTCTAAAGCCAAATCACTAATTTTAATAATTACTTCCTCTGAGCAGGGGACACTGACCTAGGTTCAGCTATTTCATTTCAAACTAGAATTTAATTTTAACATTTCGCTTGTTGGGGGGCGGGGAATAGCCTACCTATGAAAAATTGGTCAGCTATGTGCTCTGCTGGAGAGATTATCACAGCACGCTGGTGGCCTGGAGGTGCCGAAACAGACCGTTTCTGTAAAATTGAAATTAGTTCATTTTAGCTTATGGCTTTTTACTTACATTTAAAATGGAAGTACTAGCTATTTTTAAAAGAAGGAAAGGAAAGTCTAAATTGCTCTGCTAATCCAATGAAATATTGCCAAGAGGATAAAAGCAGACGGCTGTGAGCCATGCGGGGGATCCTTTCCAACGCTTGTTCTTATACCTCGCCTCTGTTTTCATTAAAGCAAGTCCCAGAGATCAAATGAACCGTGGGCCCATGCTGAAGGCAAGGGCACATGTAGTGTGCTTGCTTCATCTCTGCCAGCAGCCCGCTCACCTGTAGGCTGGGATGCGGGCACACAGGTCAGAAGAATAGTAATCCTATCCTCACTCTCTCATCAGGGAGCAGCAGATGACTAAGTCACTCATCTAATTACCTCCAGTTAGGTACTTGCTTGAAAATGAATCAGGGAGCTCACAGGAAATGGGGAGACGGATCAGAAATAATAATGGTACCAATAATTCGCATCCCTGTGGTTTTATGATTCACAAAGTGCTTCCTATACACGCCTGCCTTTTATCTTGCCTTTGAGTGAGCATCTTCGGTCCATTGTACAGAACAGCAATCCTAAAGCCAGAGATGGCAAGACAGGAATTTGTTCCCCATCATACAGTTCATTCAAAACATGGATTTTGATAACAAATGCTCCAATTCAAATCCCGGCTTTATTACTTAGGAGCTATGTGACCCTGGGAAATTACCTAACCTCTCCCCGACCCCATTTTGCCATCTGTGAAATGGAGCTAAGAATAGTATCCATTGGAAAGGTTGGTGTGGAGATCAAATGTCATGATGCATGTCAAATACTAGGAACCTTCTGGCATATGGTGTTCAGTAAATGCTATTGTTACATTCCTAAAACATTTGATGGCTCACAAAATATATTCAGTTCAACTATATTTATTAAGCACCAGAGCCAAATACCGCACTAAATTCTGGTGATGATAGAATAAATCATTCATGGACCCAGCCCACAGGTCATAGGGCTAGTGCAGATAAACGGACGCCCTCAGTATAAAGTGATATTTTAAACAATGAAGATAATTAGAGAATTCAGCCTGGTCTGAAAGTGTTAGAAAGGGCTTCCTGGAGAAACATACATTTCTGACTTGACCTTTTAAAAAAACCCTCTGAAAAAAAGTGTTATTTTTGTCCAGGTGACAAATGAGTGAAACAAGTCTTAAAATGGTTGAGGACTTCCCAGTGAGGATTGGTGAACGGTGAAGCCAGGTCTCAGTTAGAGGAAACTATCTCAAGGGTATGTTCCCTGTGAGCTGTCATTGAGATAAGCTGTGTGTTTTTTCTTCTGCACTAACTTTCTTGTTTAAAAGGGAACCGTCATTCTTTCTGCCTCTCCCCTTTTCTCTCAGAAAAATTTAGCACAGAGAAGTTCTCTAAAAATCACAAAAGTCACAGAAGCCTAGAATGAGAAGGGCAATTGCTTACTGTTAGGGATCTGGAGGGGCAGAGATTTACATGCTGTTGAATCATAGTTCTACCACTCACAAGCTCTGTGGCAATAGGCAAGCAACTTAACCTTGCTGAGCCTCAATTTTTCCACTCATGAAATGGAGCAACAATAATCCTCACCTTCTGGAATTTCCATGATGATTACATTAGCACAGTGCTTGGCACACATTGTAATTGTTCAATAAACTTTCACTATGAACTGTAGAGAAATGCCTCTTAGTCCATCCACTTCACCCCTCTGTTCTGATCGACAAATCATCTGCCCATTCTGTTTTAAAAGCCTTTCCCCGGAGATTCAAGAGCTTCATGTGTGAAATGTCCCAACGCTTGACCAATGATGCTACCTGGAAATCCATACATTGCTTGTGCTTGTGTTATGCCCAGACTTCGTGATCCCCAAGGACCACCAGGGAGCCGAGTCCGATGCAATAAACAAAAGAGCCTCTTCCATGCTAGCATGGGCTCTGTCCCACTCACGCCGACAGCATGGTGGAAGAGAGAGGCCGAACTTCGACAAGTCCAGGGGTTTTATAAGGGCGGTGATGTCACTGCTTTGGCTGACCCTGATTGGTTGGGTGAGGGCCAGGATCGTTACACAAAATGGAGGATAGCTCCACCCTGTTCTGCCCTGCCCCACAATACAAAATGGAGTCAGGAGCCAGCCTCACCCTGCCCTCTCATTCCCCCCTTGTCTTATGTACATAAGTCAAATCATTGACTCAGCCTACTTTAGGGCATTCGTTGTTCTGTTATCTAGCCTTACTTAGCCCTGGACTTTCTCACTGGCTAGTAAAAACATTCTTGACAACATGAGTAAGAATTAGCATAAACAACAAATACAGTTAATGAGACCCTAGTACCACAGTTCCCATCATTATTGTCCTCAATGAAGTCCAGTTCCCCTCCTGCGGGCATCAATTGTCCTCCTGTCCTTCGTGGAGCCCAGGCTGGGGATCTCAAAGGTGAGGCGGCTAGTTGCCAGGATCCAGGCCATGCAGAAGCTGGGAGTCATATAGTCAAGTCTGGGTGCCGTCTACTTCAACAGCCGTGGGTAGTGTCCCTTTGAGTCCTTGGGCAGTGAATTTCTTTACCCACACTGAGTTCCTGGGGTACAGGGTCTGGGGTGAGCACTGGCAGTGCATCTGGAACAAGCAAACTGCAGAGCCTGTAAGGACTTGAGCAAGGGAATGGTTACATGATCTCAAAAAGGGGGGAAACCATCCCAACAGGGTTACACCTAGCCCACAAGAGGGCAAAGGACAGGGGGTTGGTCCAATTTTCACCGATTCTAGGACACATTTAGTCAAACTCCTTCTCAGAGTCCTGCTCATGCCTGTCCTAATGCTTGAGCTATACTTTGAGATACCTTGGCCACAAAGGTTGGGCTGTTATACTGGCAGCCCAAATCTCCTGGAGTAATCTCTTGACTACTATAGAGGCAGTTTCTGTCTAATCTGAAGTGTAATGCTCTCCTGGGGAAGTTTCCTGGAACCTGAATTTCCAGGGGGACCCCCTTACCTTGTTTCACATTTACCTTTGCTCAGACAGTACTTCTAGCAACTCTGCCTCACAGAAGCTCAAAAGTCTTGGTGATACCTAAGTGGGTAACCTGGTGCCACTGGGCAACTAACGTCTGACCTAGAGCCTCTGGGACCAACATTCTGTCATCTTGGGGGTCCACCAATCATCTGGTCCTTCAGTGGCTTGCTTCTGTTCATCCAATTCCTTCCAGCTGCAGTTGGTAACTCTCTTTCTCTGTGGATGGCACAATGTCCCTCGTCTGGTGATGATGGCAGCACTGCATCACCTCCATGCAGCCATGAATGGGATCCTCTGGACCATCATCAGGAAGCAGGCCAGCAGGGCTGACAGCCAGTGTAGCTCCTGGCCCAGAGTCTGCTTATCTGCCTCCTTCACCAGCAATGATGTGGTGGCCACTGCCCGGTGGCACACTGGCCACCCTGCTGCCACAGGGTCCAGTCTCTTAGGCAACAAGTCTCTTCCAGGGACCTAGAGTCTCAGTAAAAATCCCTTTGGCAATGCCCCTTAACTTACTCACATAGACGTGGAAGGGCTTCGCGACATCTGGCAAGGCTAGTGCAGGTGCTGAGATGAAAGCCTTCTCAAAGGCCCATTGTTCCACTTTGGTCCAGTTCAGCAGCTGCATTCCCCCAGTTTGTGTTCCTTCCAAGGTCCACAGTCCTTCTTTCATGTCCAAGGAGGCTCCCTGGACTGATGTGTGGGTCCCATCGGCTCTGTCACGACTGAATGGACTGCCCCAGTGTCCACCAGGAAACTAACAGGCTTGCCTCTCCCAGCTAACCTGTCAGGACATTCTCTTTTCAACCTTTACAAAAATCTTTATCAAATTAACTTTTAAACCTTCTTCCTATATCCTTCAAAAATATAAAACCATGCCTCAAATTTTATAGAAAAGGCAAGGGAGGAGGGAACAGGTCCAGTACCCTGTTCCCAGGCCTCCAGCCTCTTGAAATTTAAAATGCCATTTTCCTACAGATACAGATCTAGCCACACCTCTAAGCCCCCTAACAGAACATCGGTGAAAAGTGTCCAAGCAGTTTCTAGGGGTTAAATCACACAAATAATTATTAACTATAACAGTCTCATGGGGGGGTAGAGGGTCACAATGGAATTTTTCTCCTTGTCCCTGCCACCGTTACTCAAAACAACCCCTGGAGGGGGATGGATGCCTGGTGGGCAGAGGCAGGGAGCATGGCACAGGTCCCAGATGGAGGAGGTACTCCCACCAAGGCGTTTTCATCCGGCAGTCCACTCTGTTTCCACTGGTAAAGGCACTTGCCTTCTGCTAGTAGGGGGAGCGGTGACCCCTACATTGCATTCAAACTCCCTGAATTTTCTGAAAATCCCCTCTGCTTGAGGGTATTTCTTCTAAAGATTTTACAATGTAGTCAACTTTAGAATTAGGTCCCTGCTTTTAACTCTTTTTTTGACCACAATTGTTACAACTTCATACTTTCAAATACAGATATTTTGTTAGGTGGGCCGATTACCCTCTGACAGCGAGCAAGCACCCCTGGAAAAAAGAAATCCCAGTGGCCACTTGGGGGTTTGCTATGTGTCAGAGCACTCAGCCTTAAACTAATTAAAGGTTTCCTTCTTATTTTGCATGTCCTAGATTAACACATTTTTAAGAAAAATACAAGACATAACTTCAATTCTGTCCTCTAGATTTTTTCTTTTTTAACGAGGCAAATTTAAACGTGGATTGCCACGTGTTACTCCCTTCCCCCACATCCTGCTTACTTTGGGAGAAGTTTCAGCAACATATTTGGTCACACATTTTTTTTTTCTCCATGCTTAATAAATTGAGTAATCTCATTGCAGGAGAGCAGATAGATTCGCCCTCTCCTGCCACCTTTGGATTCCAGAGTTTCAGCAGTGGTGTTTCACTTCTTATTACAATTTTTTAATTTGAACAAGAAACCACATTCTTTAAGCATATCCAAATCTCAAAACCTTCAGAGGTCGCAAGTCAAACATCCTGCAGCTCCCCATTAATAAACCTTTATATTTTTAAGAACAAATTCCAAAATCCAGCAATTAACTTTAATGTAAAGATAGCTGCTGGCTGGGATTACCTGTTCTGGGTGGGAAGGGCGGTTCACCCCTTCCTCCATTAAAAATAAGGTGTAGTTTAAAAACCTCTTCATGGCAAGAGAACTTATACTTAGCATTTCCCAAATCAATAATACTTTTACATTTTAAAAGCAATTTTCTAGACTTCATGTGCCAGAAACCAATTATTGTCTCACTAATAGAAATAGGCTGGTCAACCTTGAAGCTCTGAAAGGTCATAGCCAACCACGCCCTATCTAATTGAGACAATGGCAACTGAGGCAAGTTCCCCATACTGATACGATAAACCTGTTATCTGCTTCCTGCTGGTTACTGCCTCAGGGCAGGACTTTCAAAAGCTGCTTAAAATGCCTTGGGAAACCAGCTTTAATTTAGCTTCCATATTGGATCTCCACATGTCTCCCCCCTCTACCTCTTGCCTGCTCTGGGGGAGTCAACAAATTACAAACAAGAGCAAACTGAAACCCTTACTTACACAAATATACAAAGAACACAGAAACATACAGAGGGATCCTGAGAACAGTCTTCCAACTCCATGGAAGCAAAACCAACCTCACGCCAACCAGTAGCCCTCCAACATTGAAAGCTGGCCACTCACTAGAACAACAAGTCTGCCATTGGCCCTTCCAAACCTCCACAACACAGAAAATCACAACAACCAACAAGAAGGCACCCAACTCACTAGAACAAGTCTGCCATTGGCCCTTCTGAACTTCCACAGCACAGAAAATCACAACAACCAACAAGAAGGCGCCCAACATCAACGTTTCAACTTAAAATCAAACCTTGGAGAGATCCTCTTCTCTCCCACCTGTGAGACATCGGCTCACGCCGCTCGCCTCGTCCTGAGAAAGGTTTCCATCCCTCTCCCGCATGTGAGGGCTCTACTAGAGAAATCCACATCTCTCCGGCCTGTGAGCGGCCCTCAAGGAGAGATCCACTTCTCTCCTGCCTGTGAGACGTCGGCTCACGCCGCTCGCCTCGTCCTGGGAAAGGTTTCCATCCCTCTCCCGCATGTGAGGGGCCCTCTAGGAGAGGCTTTCATGTCTCTCCTGCCTGTGAGGGGCCCTCCCAGGAGGTCGGAACGTCTTCCGATTCCTCCGGCCCGTAGTCTTCCAGCGATGCGTCCATCTAGACCTCTTCGGGCACTACCAACACAAGGGGTTTCCTCATCCCTTCAGAGCTCTAACACAAGCACACAGACACACACACACTTACCGCGGTCAGTGAGGCTCTCCGGATCGGAGTCCCTCAGGGTCTTGGGGATCCCGGGCGAGCCCCCAAATGTTATGCCCAGACTTCGTGATCCCCAAGGACCACCAGGGAGCCGAGTCCGATGCAATAAACAAAAGAGCCTCTTCCATGCTAGCATGGGCTCTGTCCCACTCACGCCGACAGCATGGTGGAAGAGAGAGGCCGAACTTCGACAAGTCCAGGGGTTTTATAAGGGCGGTGATGTCACTGCTTTGGCTGACCCTGATTGGTTGGGTGAGGGCCAGGATCGTTACACAAAATGGAGGATAGCTCCACCCTGTTCTGCCCTGCCCCACAATACAAAATGGAGTCAGGAGCCAGCCTCACCCTGCCCTCTCACTATATTTCTGCAAACAGATTTGGACATAAGAAAAATGAAAGAGAAATGGTACTGGGAGTTTCTTCTCTTCCTGGGTGTCCAGTCTATTTATATCTCTCTATCTCTGTCTCTGTCTCTATCTCTATCTCTATCTCTATCTCTATCTCTATCTCTATCTTTATATCTATCTCTTTCTCTGTAGCTATCTCTATCTCAGTCTCTATCTCTATCATCTCACGTGGAAGTTGTAGGCAAGCTCTGAGTAGAAGGATGAATTCCAACCATGTTCACCTTATCCTGGGAGTGTGTGCTAATGTTGCTTCTTGAGCCACTTCACTTGTTCATTTTCCATTTCACAAGGAGACGATGGTGAAAAAGGAGACCCAGGAGAGGAGGGAAAGCTCGGCAAAGTGGGACGCATGGGGCCAAAAGGTAAGTGAAATGGTATGAACTTGATGCTGTTATGTTAAAATTGCTCTTCTCTCTCCTGGACTTGCTCTAGGAATTAGCAGCTTTCATAACGCCCTTTGCTCTAAAGATACATGAAATGTATTTCAGATGTAAAGTCATTTGCCACTAGAGAGTTCTGATGAGCAGCTACCTGTCAACAAGACAGCCCCATTTCTCAAATTTCATCCTTAGGGGTGCCTAGAGTGGGGCCTTCTGGGAACCCCAGGGAATAGCAATCTTTGAGAATATCTAAGAAACTATGAATTTTGGAAACACAGCTATGTTCAAAGCTGTGTCTCCCCTTAGAAGCCACTGCTAAGCAACTTTTTTTGGTTGATCTAGAAATTAAAGAAGAAGATAAGAAGAAGAAAATTGTTGATTTTTTGATTTTCTCACCTTTCCCAAACATCTGGTGGACTATGGAAGGAGTAGGAGCAAAGAAGATGAGAATAATACAAAAGCTATTAGAGAATGTTTTTACTCACAAAGTCAAAATTAAGTCTCACCCAAACATGGCCTCAGGACTGTGACATATGTCTTCAAGGTATATTCCCTGCCAACTGTACAAAGTGGTGGCCCAAGACCACTGCTATTTAAATCTTTAGCATTTCAAAAGAAGAAAACATCCACAGATCTTGAGACCTCAATTTGAGATGTTCTGATTTTAGATACGTTTATACTATAAATATGTATAGTATTCTAAATATTTGTTGTACATTCCTTAAGAGTCAAATACTGTTGTAAAACAGAGAAGAAATAGAGCCCCAAAGTGAAGCTCAAATTGACCTAGTGAAGCACAGAATTAGAATAAAACGCAAGATTCTTCACTCAACCCCTTACCTGGCCTTTAGATTAAACATCTTCTGCTGTAGTCCTTTCAGAAATACTGCATCAGCAAGCATCTTCATATCATCAGGTTTAGGATTATCATACCCACATTTTAATTTTAATACATCCATTATAATGCTATCAAAATAGTTAATACAAATATACCACAGGTAGGAGAATACACTTTTAAAAAAATATTTTATTGATAGTTTACAGAGAGGAAGGGAGAGAGATAGAGAGCTAGAAACATCGATGAGAGAGAAACATCAACCAGCTGCCTCTTGCACACCCCCTACCGGGGATGTGCCTGCAACTAATGTACATGCCCTTCACTGGAATCGAACCCGGGACCCTTCAGTCTGCAGACCGACGCTCTACCACTGAGCCAAACTGGTTTCAGCAAGAGAATACACTTTTTGGTATTTCCTTCAAGTGGATATCATATATTAGCCACTTCTTTAAAGGGAAGATAAAATGTTAGGTTATAAAAATGACATGCTTTGCTTTTCAGGAATCAAGGGAGAACTGGGTGACCTGGGAGACCAAGGCAACATTGGCAAGACTGGGCCCATTGGCAAGAAGGGTAAGCCACATCTTCTCATTCTCCAACAGCAATTTCAAGCAAATTGAGCATACCTTTAATATATTTGAAAGGTTCTTTAGCATAAAAATGATCTCTAGTACTTTTTAAAATATAAGTATTCTATTTATTCATATATTGGCTGTTTAGTAGTAGAAAACAATTATTAATATAACTCAGGGCAGCAGAGAACAGTATACTTTTATTTCTTGAACGGACTAATAGTAATTCCGTGTCAATGATCTATTAACAGGACAGAAACTTGAAATGTACACATATGAACATGTTTTGCTTTTGGTCTGATCCTGTACATAATTACTGCTTAGATACTACAAATAACTCTATCACAAAAATAGAGGTAACTTCCTCTTTATTGCCTAAGTACTCTTTTTCTGTCTTCTCATAAAGCACCACATACATAGCAGGTTTTAATTGCTTCTGATCTTTAGTAATTCATACAGGCATTGTTCCACTTTGTTTGAAGATACAAACTAAATGAGACTCAAAATCTTATGGCAAGGAGCTCAGGTGATTTAGGAACATGGGACTTTTTCCCCAAAAGAATTACAATAATAACTCTATGACTACTGTAAGTACCATCTGGGAGAGTCAACAAGATTGACATGGAGAATTGACCTGTGTCTTGAAGGGCAGGAAGATGTTTATGGAAATGAAAAAAATAGGCATTTGAGGGGGATAAAAGAAATAGTTGTGAAATGGTACATGTCAGGGGAAACTCGGTACCTTGGGAAATAGAATCCCACAGCTGTGTGTTACCCCTCCAGCCTCCACACGTGCTCGAGCAGGTGTGTAATTCAACATGTGTCTCACAATGGCCAGCTGTGTGTTCCTGTGAGCAGGCTGATGGATAAGGTCTGAGCTAAGGTTGTGGCCTCTCTCCTGCTATCCTGCAGCACAATACTTCTCTCCTACTCTCTTCCAACTCATTCCTTTGAGAAATTTCCTTCAGTCTGTAGTTGAGGGCAGGGATAGAGGGCAGTGCCACTGAAAAGAAATCGCTCTGGTTATTTTTGGTCCAGTATATTCATCTGAGGGTGAAATCCTCATAGCTGAGAAAGAGCTACATGGTCTGCTCAAAGTTATCAAATATTTAGGAATAAATATTAAAAGCTGTGTTAGCCCTCCACAACAAATGCTATCTATAATAATAAAATCATAATATGCTAATTAGACCAGACAACCTTCCAGAAAAAGCTGGGGCTGTGAGGGAAGCCCAGGTCCCAGGTGCCTGCTGGTGGCCAGAATGAAGCCTGGGCCCTAAGTAATGGAGGGAAGCCAGTGCTGGGGGGGGGGGGGGGGGGGGGGAAAGAGAGGGGGAGGGTGGGGGGTGTTACTCTAGCATGATTTTTGTGCATTGGGCCTCTATTGTAATGATAATGAGAGAAGTTAAAGAATATCTAAGGAAATGGAAGTAAAGCTACATTCACAGATTGGAAGACTCAATATTGTTAAGATGTCAGTTCTCCCTAAATAGACCTATAGATTCAATGCTATCTCAGTTAACATTCCAGAAGTAGTTATCTTGAAATTTAATAAGCCAATGTAAAATTTCTGTAAAACCTGGTCTGTGTGGCTCAGTGGTTGAGCATCGACCCATAAACCAGGAGTAAAGGTTTAATCCCCAGTTGGCATGCAGGAGGCAGTTGAACAATGATTCTCTCTCATCATTGTTGTTTCTATATCTCTCTCTGAAATCAATAAAAACATATTTTTTAAAATAATTTAAAAATAAAATAAAATGTATGTGGAAATGAAAAGGATCAAGATTACCTAAAGAAAATATTGAAAAAGAAAAACAAAGCTGGATGGCTTAAATCACTGAATTTAAATATTTATTATAAAGGTACAGCTATGAAGATAGTATTGATTTAGTCCAGACACAAATAGATCAATGGAAAGGATTAGAGCATGCAGAAACAGACTCCCACACTTGGTTTATTCAAAGTTGACATTACAGTAGAAAATGATGAACCTCTCGGTAAATGGTGCTAGGTCAATTGGATATTCATGAATGCAGCCAAACATATGCAGCCCATAATGTATGAAAAAGAAGAATTATAGAAGCACAGAATTCATTTTTTAATTAAAACGTTATAATCCTAGAATCCTGATAATGTGGTATTTGTCTATTTTTTAAGTTAGTGATTTTATTTCTTTTGTATAAGCATTCATTTTTATAATAACTTTTCTATTTGTAATTTGGTATTTTTTTATATTTTTATTGATTTGAAAGAGAGAGAAAGAGTTTGTTGTTTCATTTCTTAATGCATTCATTGGTTAATTCTTGTATGTGCCCTGACTGGAGATCAAACTTGCAATCTTGACATACTGAGATGATGCACTAACCAACTGAGCTACCTGGCCAGGGCATTGGTATTATTTTTCTTAATAAGGGTTCCTTAATATGTGTAAGCTTCAGATAAAATTCATTATCGATCTTTTTCTGACTATATCAGCTTCATTCAACAACTACTTGAAGGAATGGAAAGGTATAGCCAAAAAGTGGGATGTTGGACATGGCGATTTCTGAGATGCAGCCTTGTTAGCCAGAGCCCCAGTTCTGTCCTGGAATGGGCAGAAGTGGAGGGGGAAGGTACATCACTGCCATGAGCATCCCCAGAATTCAAGAACTTCATTTTTCAATGAGTTATTCAAGATGTTGCAAGAACCTAGTTTTAAATGTGTCAACTAAGAGAGATGGTGTTCATGACCTTGAGCCAAGTCTTAATCCTTTCATAGATTAAGACTCGATAACTTGGAAGAGTGGTAGATGACAGAGGCTAGAGAGGGTCAAGATTTTAGTATGATTTTCTGGGTGTGAAAACAGATGAACTTTCACAAATGTTGGAAAAGTAACTCTGGGGAGGATAGAGTTAAACTGACCTTATCTTCCTCAGGACAATTCCGCATTCAAGCTCAGGTGCATAAACAACACCTTGCTTTCCTCTCTCACTGTACCCATTGTCTTGGCTTATTAGCTTGTCTGTTTTGCCCTACTGACCATGAACTAGAGCAAACAAATGAATGAAAGATTTATTGGGTCAATTTGCTTAAATAAATATAAACTATATGTGAGAGTACCCTATTTGCAATAATTTTATCCTAATGCCTATTTTATAGTAGAAACTTTCTAAATGTTTGCTGCAGTAAGAATGAAAAGAAAATGAGTTGTAAATATATTATTTCTAATCATGTAGCCCTCTTTTCTACCCTTTATTTCTTTAAGTACCACTTTCCCTTAACATCAATTTTCAACATTGACTAAGATTTCTTTCTCCTCCAGAGATATGCCATCAAAATTTATGAGCATGTCCTGAATTTTTTTTAAAATGGAGGTTCACTGTTCTGGCTCACCTGGATTAATTTCATTTTTAATCGGACTTTGAAATTTATTGCCCTCATTGTGTCAATAGCCCTTCTAAATTTTTCACTGACTCAGATTAATCTCAACTTTCTGGACTGGTCTTAATGTCACTTGCTTGGACAGGTAGCTTTCTGGATGTCAATATTTTATTTCATGAATAAAAAAGAATAATTTAATATAGGTAAATTAAATCTCATGGCAAACAAATGCTTTTACTTAAGGTCAATATTCTTTTACAGTGAATGCATTATGATTTTTATTTGTTTAAATGCAACCTCTAATTCTTCAATGTTAAGGCAGTTATTACACACATGTTTCCACTCATGGACCAAAATAAGTCTTTGTGTATGGCTTTAAACCAGAATTGGCTTGGGCAAAATAGACATTATAAGTCCACATCATCCATCGACTGGCTAAGTACTTGGTATACTCACTGTTACCATAATTCTGATTTAGGAGACAGAAGCTAACATTGGTTGAGCATCTTCTATGAGCCCAGCACAGACATAATCCTATGATAAAATAGCATTATCTAATTTATCCTTTTTAATAATCTTAGATATTAGGTACCATCATTTCTACTTTAAATATCAGAAATGGAAGCTTTAAAAAATGCAGTAGCCTGTATACATTAAATAGTATATAGTATTTTTAAAATTTGAAGCACTAAACAGACATGATGACAAGATTAGCTAATGGACAGGAAACATGGGACACCCTAAGGGTTTTGGAAAGGCTCCCCCTTTTGGTGGAAAAGGATGGGTTTAGGCAAATTCTTGAGACTGACTTTGTCCCCTCTCACATTGCCCCCCAGGTCATATACCCAATTCCCTGGCTATCCCAAACCCCCTCAAGGCTAAGCCACATACTCCTTTCTAGTCTGGATGACATTTACCCTGTATTTATCCCTCCTGGGGCCCTCTTCTGTTCCCAGACCACCTTTGAAAGCATTAACTCTATTTTACTTCTATCAGGGTCTTTTCTTTTTATTCTCAAGAGCTTCAGCTAAACATTTTCTCTTGAAAATCAAAGGCTTTTGCTTTCAATGGTTGTGTCTGATGTGGCCATAAGAGCATATTTTGAAGTTAAAAAAAATCAACATTTTTTTCCTCTCCGCTTTAATAATCCTGATTCTCTGAGTGGATGCCTCTGACTGAATAAGAAAATGATGACATACAAAGAAAAGCAGAAGGGAAAATTATCAAGGTTGATATTTCAGTATAATCTATTTGGCACTATTTTATTTATAGATTTTTGCATACATCACATCTCTTTGAAAAGTGTGTAAACTCTTTCAAGTCAAAAGTTTAATTTTGTCTCTTTATAGCCTTTCAAAATTCTAAGCCTTCTGTCTTGCACAGAGTAAGTAAATAGTAAATATTTGAAAAAGTAAATAAGTTGAAAAAGCATAATACATATTTTTGAAAATTCAAATTCAAGGGCGAAGTCATGGAAGAATTTTGGTGCATGATAAACAGATGCTACAATGTGTTAATCAGTAGATCCAGATATACAAAGCAATGGTACTTTTAAAATTAAAAACATGCGGAGAATTGTATTAGCATTGCTCAGAAGGACACCTTATAAACACAGGTTTGCAGGATGGGTGACACAAATGTTAATGTTTCTTACATATCCCACTGGAATTCTACGTTCAATCTAATTCAATTATGACTTGTTCGATTAGGTGTACCTGTGCAGCCAACTCCAAATAAAATTATTCATACAAAACCAAGGGATGCTGGTGGAAGGTATTGCAAATTAATTTCAAAACTGTTTCCTCTCATTTTAGCTGATCAAGATATTGTTTGCGTGAAACGATTCATTATTTTAATTATTCTGCGGCCATTGTTTCTATTCAGGTGACAAAGGGGAAAAGGGTTTGCCCGGGATTCCTGGAGGAAAAGGCAAAGCAGGTATGCTTGCTAATCTTCGCCTTAATTTCTGGCATCATTCCAAATGTATTTATCTCCAAAATAGATTTACTTTTTATGAAAAAGAAAAACAAAAATATTTGCAGTGTACCTATTTTATTCAAGGTAGAGGAAAGAAAGAAGGGAACTTTCCTCTCTATAGGCTGGTGACTTTCCAAGCCCTGGGGAAGGGGTTATGGCACATTCCGTCCGGTCATGCTGTGAGGAATCAGCCCTCATTCTGCTAGACCAAGAGGAAAATCCACAATTGCCTCAGCACTAGGCTTGGTCAGCATGCCTGACATTCCAACAGCATCCCAACCAAATACTGGCCAGGAGTTTGCCAGAAGCAAATTGGCCTTATCTGAAAGACACTGTGATTATAGGACATCAATGGCCATGGACACTCTCTCCAGATACTGAGAGTTTCATTTCCAGAGCTTCATGCAGGGATAGAAAGTACTTGTTTGGGGGTTTCTGTCTATAGGGGTATAGTAAAGACTAATTCTAAAAACTGTTTTAAATTCCTTATTTAACTGAGAATATGGAGAAATAAAGCCACAAGTTTCCTGTTTCCCTTTGTCTAATAAATTTCTTTTTCTTTTTTCAACCACCCTAGAAGAAAGCAAACAGAAATGTTTATATGAAGCAGCCACCAAATAGAAAAGAATAGAATCATTTGAATTTCACATCATTTTCTTTACAATTCCTTCCGTGTCACAGTATCAGTAGGTAATAGGAAAAAAATAAGGTAAATGAGCAAAGGGGAATGAATGGCAGAAATTAAAATCATAACTAACCCACAAATGTGACAAGTAGCTCTTGAAATAATACATTGGGTCTTTTCATGAGATTTAAATTTGGTCCTCAACACATTCAAGCTATACTTCAAATGGATCATCAGAATTTACATTTGATTTCATCATGAAAGGTTTCTCCTGCCCTTGGAGGGTTGTGTGACTGAGTGAACAATGCAGTAATAAAAGAGAAGACTGGCTAGAAATTGATTTTCAGAAAGCTGCAAAGATTTTATTCTGAAATTGGAAAGTCACATCCTGTGCTCCACAAAAATGCCAAATGGTCCACAACATGTGTGCAGTGGCTCATCATATTACTCTCCTTTTTAAGAAGATGGTTTTGAACTGTGTTTTAAACCATTCACAATATTTTAAAAGCTATATTATGAATTCCTAAAGGCAAGGCAATTTGGAAATCTTGTTTTTAAATAAAAGATTGAAAGTATAGCTGCTCACAGAGAAACATAGTAGACTAGAAAAATGTAATACCATGTTTCCCCAAAAATAAGACATCCTCCTAAAATAAGACCTACTTCATGGAAACATAATACATCCCCTGAAAAAGACCTAGCGCATCTTTGGGAGCAAAAATTAATATAAGACACTGTCTTATTTTCGGGGAAGTGGGGTAAATGTTGGAAAGAGGGAGTGGCTCCTTTCAACTCACCTGCATGTGTTTCAGCAAGAATTCACAGTTTTGTCCTTTGAAAGGTACTGTCTGCGATTGTGGAAGGTACCGAAAAGTTGTTGGGCAAATGGACATTAGCGTTGCTCGCCTCAAGACATCTATGAAGTTTGTCAAGAATGGTGAGTGTATTCTCTTTTACTTTGTGCTATTTATTGATTTAGTCTTTTTCAACATTACAATTCCAGTGTTTCTAGCAGGAAATACCTTGGTTTGGGCAAAGGACCACTAAGATAGTGTCACCAGACTAAAGGTCTCTCAAAATACTAATTATCCACTCCAACTCCAGGACACTTCTTTAAGTCCACTACATATATTTGTACATATTGCGTTGACTATGGGTAGAAAAAGTTACTTTCTGGAGAGTGGGGATATTGAAAAGGTCAGTTTGGCAAGTCATGCTTTGAGAATAAAAAGGGACAGCAAGACTCAAATAGAGTGATCATCTCAAAGAAATAGAAGTAATAATAAAAACAATAGCATTTCCTTGAATACTTGGAATATTAATAATTGTGATATAAGTGCTCTGATTAAGATGAAGCTTGGGAAGATGATCTTGCCCATAGATACAGAGCTAATGAACTGTGGAGCAGGGATTTGATTATAAGTTTCACACAAATTAATAGGAGCATCGTGTGTTTCTTTAAATTCTGCAACTTTTCATATTAGACATTTTTTCTATCTCTTGTCCTTAGCAGTTACATCCTTAAAGTGAGGCTAGGTGTTCTCTTCTGAGACAGTATGAATGCAGGAACTATTGTAATTAGTGTTACAATTGGTTTTGTTTTGTTGTACTTTCATTTACTGCAATCCAGCTATTTTTGTTTACATTATTGGAAGCACACAGATGCCATCGTGTGTTCATCCACATCTTGTAATACTATAGGCACAGGAAATTCTCAATATTAACTATTGACTCTAATTATAATTCTGCACAAGACTCATTCTGTGGCATAACTTGGATACTCATGAATAAACCAGACATCAGAGGTTCAACATACAGCAATAGTTCTTAACATTTGAGTGGTCACAGATTTCTTTGTGCATTTTAATTGATGAACCCTAAAAAGTATTTGTTGATGTCCCCCAAACCCAAAACATGTCTAGCACACTCTGAGCTGGAAATGATTCTGTGTCCCCAATTCTGACTTGAAGCATACTCAGTAGCTCAGTCTACTTTATGTGCCTGGAGTGAAGTATGAACAATCTCAAAAGACGTACATGTTCACAACCCTGGAATTGGCCCAATGTGGAAAAACTTCTGAATTATTCCCATATCAGTTTAATAAACTTCTATCATCCTTTGCAACGTTGGAAGCACCACGACTACATAATAGCAAAGACATGGTTATTGTTCTCAAGATGTTCACAGTTTAGTAGAAGAGACACACAAACAATTAGACTAGAATGTGTTGAGTACTAAGTGGGAACAGGGGATAAGACTCCCCAGTGTATACTCAGGGAAATGTTCCTCTGAGATCAAACACTGACACTGAGATTGAAAGGATGAGTAGAGTTTTCCAGGTAGAGAGGAGCAGTGAGAAGAATTCCCAGGCATGAGAAGCATGGAACTGGAAGAGAGAGGGCATGCTCATGGTACTGTAAGCTTGGCAAAGGCATACACTTAGGATGGGAAAAAATAGTCTGAGATGAGCTTGGCTGCAGTTCATGTAACAAGTCTGTGTCAAAATAGCTCTTGCTTCAAAGTCGTGTGGGAAGTTAAACAGGAATGGCAGGGAGGACGACTGGTAGGAGTTCTTTCTCCACTTGAAAACTAGAAAGGTGGAGAAAATATTAAATCAGTGCCAAGGTCATCATAGGGCCTTGCAAAATAACTGTAGACTTTTGAAGGAGTATATTTAAACCCAGAAATATTATGTGCTTGCCTTTTCTCTTTTTGAGATAAATAATTACATTCTTCTCTGCAAAGTCATAGCAGGGATTAGGGAAACGGATGAGAAATTCTACTACATCGTGCAGGAAGAGAAGAGCTACAGGGAATCCCTGACCCACTGCCGGATCCGGGGCGGCATGCTGGCCATGCCCAAGGACGAAGCTGCCAACACACTCATCGCGGACTATGTAGCCAAGAGTGGCTTCTTCCGGGTCTTCATCGGGGTGAATGACCTTGAGAGGGAGGGACAGTATGTGTTCACGGACAACACTCCCCTGCAGAACTACAGCAACTGGAAGGAGGGGGAGCCAAGCGACCCCTATGGTCATGAGGACTGTGTGGAAATGCTGAGCTCAGGCAGGTGGAATGACACGGAGTGCCATCTTACCATGTACTTTGTCTGTGAGTTTGTCAAGAAGAAAAAGTAACTTTTCTCATGCTACACATTGGTTATTCCCTGTGACTACCATTGCTGCTCTTTTTATCTGTCCTTTTCTTCCTAGTTATGCTGAATTTGTTCTGACTCAGGACAAGTGGGAAATGCTAAACTGGGGTTTGGAATCTCCATCACCCTGTTCTTTGGTGACAGTTTTAGACATTTGTTTATATAGTATAGTATTGAGCCAACAGCTTGCATGGGTCTCAAGAGAGAGTTTGAATTGTTAGTTGTGTGGGAGGTGGTTGTTTATGCCTCAAATAAAATGTTCTCTTGGCATTTGCTCTGTCCCCTCTCTCTAGAGCCCTAATTGCTCTCTACCTGGCCAAGAAGATAATTGGGACAGTTGGTTGGTGAGAACTAGGAAAATCTGTCATTCCCAAAGTCAGATATGTGAGAGGGTCTTATGTGTTCTAGAAATGCCAATATATTATTCATCTTGGAATCCCAGATCCCTAGTTCTTTGATCCGTTATCACCATAGTCATCCTCATACTTGTAAGTCTCTCTTGTTCACACAAGCATAGAAACACTTCACCCCCAACCTCTATATGAGGAATTTCTGTGATATCAGAGTGACCCATTCCAGGCCATATGGAACCAGAACCACACAGAATCTTCTTGTGCTTCTGACCTATAATTTTCAGTGAAGAGTATCAGGTAGCTGCCCTGGCTCCCTTCCTTTAGGCCTACAACTTAATCCCAGACCCCCAGATGATTAACTCTCTGACTTGAGGAAAAGGGACCTTTAGAAATTAAAAAGAAAAGGGTTTATTCCCAAGCAATATGATTTCTAATCCTCCTGCTTAAATTGCCCCTTGCTACTAACATAGCTCCATTTTTCCTTGTCTTAGGTTGACTCATATCAACTGTCCTTCCTTAGTCATGGGGAATGATGGATGGGGTTTGTGAAGCCTTCAGAAAACTCTAGAAGGTTCCATGTGCTACCAACATCAAGTCTCAAATCCCTCTCCTCCCTAAGTCTAATGTATCACTCGGGGCAACATTTTATGGGAGGCCCTTTATTGCCATAATTGTATTTTGTAAAAACCCAGAGCAGAGATGTCCTTTCTAGTACCCTGATATCACAGGAATGTCGGGCATGGAGTTTGGAACAGGCTTAGGACTCACATTTACTGAGCTGATGAAGTTCTATTTTGAACTACAGATCAAACTTCTTAGCAGCTTTCATTTTGGAATCTAAAAATAAACAGTTCAACAAAACTCCAGATTATCCCCTTTTATATTGCTGCTCCAGTTATAGTTTGTGACATATGATCAGACTCCTTAAAATTCTGGAAACATGGTTAATGAACTTAGAGAAACAGATCAACAACATATGTTCACCTTAAACCATGTGTTCATGATTTCATCCATGACTAACTGGTTGTGAGATAGGATTTAATTAGGTTATTTCTGTGG
This sequence comes from Vespertilio murinus, assembly GCA_963924515.1. Lineage (NCBI taxonomy): Eukaryota > Metazoa > Chordata > Mammalia > Chiroptera > Vespertilionidae > Vespertilio > Vespertilio murinus. Next base: position 22,240,262 of record OZ004717.1, read on the forward strand.
ATTTAACAAGGGTCACAAACTCAAGTACTACAAGGGCCATACAGATGACATAAATAAATGAGGTGGAACAGGTGGAATCCTGGTACACTGAAAACAGCTTGCCCATCTAAATGAACCAGCTGCTCCTCGGTGGCTGCTATATTTGCCACGGAGGACCCAATGTCATTACATGTTCTGATATTTCAAGAGAAATGAGAGAGCTGGAATTTTAGAAGTTAACTTTATATTTTTTTAAAATATATTTTATTGACTTCTTACAGAGAGGAAGAGAGAGGGATAGAGAGTTAGAAACATCGATGAGAGAGAATCATCAATCAGCTGCCTCTTGCACACCCCCTACTGGAGATGTGCCCGCAACCAAGGTACATGCCCTTGACCGGAATGGAACCCGGGACCTTTCAGTCTGCAGGTCAACGCTCTATCCACTGAGCCAAACCAGTTTTGGCATATGGTCCATTTTTAACCCAAATTTTAAGCCATACAAAACAGTCTGCTAGCCAAAATCATGACCTTTCCATTTCTCACCTCTTGGGGAAAGTTCCAAAGATTCTAACCATATTCAATGTCATTAGGATACAGTGAAATCCAAGTCAAGATCTCCCATTGATACCTCATTCAGTTCAATCACAGGAATTTCTTCAATATTTTCCACTCATCAAGTTAATAAACTAGTTACTTATTCAGGCTTTGAGACTGTGACATATGATATTTTGAAGGCAGGCAGTTTAATAAAAATTATGAACAGAACACAATATCAAAACCAATATCTTTGGGTCAAATGCCAGCCAAGAGCATGAGGCACAAGACTCTAGAAACACTTGGAGGAAAAGAAAGGGCAAAAAAGAGAGAGGAGGAATGGACAGTAAACTTCATCTAAGATCTCCACTGGAATTCATATTCTAATTTGTTCTGAGAACCTAAAGTATGAATATTTGTTGTATGTATTACAAATGCTATTATGAGTTCTATTATGATTATTATAATAATAACAGCATTTTTCCATGGCTCATCTTTGCTTCCAATGCTTGCAAGAGAAGATCACAGAGCTTCAAAGAATAGGATTCATCCTTCCATGATGCCTAGAGGAAATGTTTAAGGTACCACAGACTTAATTAGACCTATTATGAAACTTGCTTTGTGCTTTACAAAATAAACACCTTAATATATCAGATATGTGATTTTGATAAACTTTGTGAAGTATGAAGAGTAGACATTTTTATTTTAATTCTTTATTGTCCCCCATTGACCTCTCCTCAGCTACCCCAGCACATGCCCCTACCCCCTAGTGTCGGTGTCCATTGGTTATGCTTATAGGCATGCATACAAGTCCTTTGGTTGAGCTCTTACTTCACTCCCTCCCCTCCCTTCCTTTTGAAGTTTGACAGTCTATTTGATGCTTTTACATCTGTGGATCTATTTTTGTTCATCAGTTTATGTTGTTTATTATATTCCACAAATGAGTGAGATCATGTGATATTTATCTTTCTCCAACTGTCTTATTTTGCTTAGCACAATGCTGTTCATATCCATTCATGCTGTTGAGAATGGTATGAGTTCTTTCTTTTCTTTCAGCAGCATAGTATTCTATTGTGTAGATGTATCACTGTTCTTTAACCCACTCATCAGCTGATGGGCACTTAGGCTGTTTCCCATTCTTAGCTATTGTAAATTGTGCTGCTAAGAACATAGAGGTGCATGTCCTTTTCTGATTGGTGTTTCTGATTTCTTGGGATATATTTCTTGAAGTGGGGTTACTGGCTCAAATGGGAGATTCATTTTTAATTTTTTGAGGAAACTCCATTCTGTTTTCCACACTGGCTGCACCAGTCTGCATTCCCATGAGCAGTGAACCAGGGTTCCTTTTTCTCCACATCCTCTCCAGCACTTGTCATTTGTCAATTTGTTGATGATAGCTACTATTCTGACAGATGTGAGATGGTACCTCATTGTTGTTTTAATTTGCATCTCTTAGATGATTAGTGACTTTGAGCATGTTTTCATATGTCTCTTGGCCTTCTAAATATCCACTTTCAAAAAGTGTCTATTTAAGTCCTTTGTCCATTTTTTATTGGATTTTTTTTATCTTGAAGGGCAGAAATTGTTACTTCCATTTTCCCAAAGAAGATAATTGAGGCCCAAGGATAATTCACCAAAATTAAGTCATTTGAGAGAAAAGCAGGACACCAGCCTGCTGATGGAAACTGTCAAGCAGAGTTTTCTCCAGCTTCTGTTTGCTGCTCTTTTATTGAATGGAAGTTCATCCTCAATTCCCTTGTGATAGCAGAGGCTCAAATAATGCCTCTTGATTTCTTTCCAAAGTTAAAGATAAGGCTCAATTAGCAGAGATGCTGTGGATTCAGAAACTTTCCTTACAAATATGATGTTCTCTGGTTTACTGTTTCATTCACAAATGTCTATATGTGGCATTGGTGTTGGGGAGGTGACATTACAATTTTGCAAATAACTGCAGATGTAGGAAAAGCAAAACAGATATGTGAAAATCAAAATTTGCTCCAAATAAAAATGAGCATGTAATTATTTTCCCCCGTGAAATAATTCACTAGAGTATTCCCTTAAATAATTAGCATTTAAAATTGATTTTGTTCTTAACAGTTGAATTTATAATAAACTTTTCAGGAACATATCTGGACACTTCCTAAGGATGTCATAAAATTTACAGGGGAAAACATTTAAATGTTTTTTTCACAATCTCACAACACTGCCTTATCAAAGCAGCATAATCTATAACCACACAAAGGGAAATAGTTTATGCCCAGAGTCATAGTTCAAATGCTATAGAAAGATATAACAGTTGAGAGAGATAATAATCATTGATTATACTTTGGACAAGTCACCCATAAAAATGGCTAGAATTTTTAAAATGTATTTTAAAATTCCTACTTAAATCTACATTACCCAAATATGAGTTGCTTTGATTATTAACAAATTACTTTACAGCTATCTAGATTGCAATTCTTGAGACAAGAAAATATCAGTGGAATCAGAAATGTTAACTAAGCAGTAGCACCTATTACACCAACAACAGATTGAGACAAACGTTTGCAGAAAATCACGGTTGGATTCCATGCAGGTAACACAGGTTTTGTGTATTACTTTGATATTCAAAATCTAGGTCTAATGCAGGGGTGGGCAAACTTTTTGACTTGAGGGCCATAACTTGAGGGCCACTGAACGGGAGGTCCGGAACAAAAGCAACCTGACCATGCTGGCACTCTCATCTTGGGCTGCTGGTGAAGGAGCGGAGGGGAGAGCAAGAGAACCCTCCACTCTTTTGGCTCTGTGGGCCTGATAGAACAACGGAATGGGCTGGATTAGGCCCGCGGGCCGTAGTTTGCCCACAGCTGGTCTAGTGTCACGACTGCCTTGAATTTCAATGCCAACTGGCTCACTTGAGGGAAACTATTTCCCTACTACCAGTCCTAGTAGGGAAATACTTCCCATGCTCTAAAACTTGTTTCCTGATCTGTATGGTTCCTCCTCAGAGTGCTGTGATAATTAAAGAAGGCAATATGTAATGAGACTAGACACATTATATGGATATAACAAAGCAGCCATTACTACCACCTTCAGGTACATGTTAAAAAGAAATAAGCCATATTTTAAGTTATGTAAAAAATACCTAAGTAAAAATCACAGTAAATAAACTGCCGAATGCTGATATGAATTAGAGCTGAAGTTCACACCTGGATATGATTGATTCTCTAAGATACAGTTCATCTGAATCTATATTTATCACATAAAAAGTAACATTTTAAAATGTTTTTTAAAACTCATTGACTTGTATTACCCTGAGATCATAAGACCTTTATAGTCTAGCAAAGTCTTTCAAAATTTGAAGGGGAAAGAAAGTCATGTCATTTTGAATGGAGATGAAAGAAAGGAAGAATTTGCAACAGATGTTGTATGCATAAAGCTTTTCCTAAATATTAGACATTCTTCTACTGAACCCCTAACAGATGGTCATGCAGTCTATATTTGAATGTTTTTGGTAATTGCTAACCTCATTAAAAAGTTTTTCCTTATAGTGAGCATCTCTCCAATTTCTACCCATTGTCCTGCCCTTTGCTATTGATAACTCTGAGAGGTCTGGCCCTGAGATAAACTGGAGCAGGCTATTAACAAAAGTAAAAAATGGATTAGGGAATGCTGTCCTCGCTATGGGACTGGTTACTTCGGTAGATACCTAGTTTTACACATTTTGCTAAACCCAGATGGTATGACCCACATCCACTGAATTAAAACTTTGAATTGTTAAAGACATGAGGGACACAGCTATAGAGTATAAATAGTATTCAAAGGCATGGGAGGCATCTCAATCATAAATACTCTATTTACTAGGAGGGGTACATGATGCTCAGGGTTCAACCCCGAGGGGAGGAGGTTGCTAAGGGATAGTTGGTTTGGTAAGGCCCCACTGAGAGGGTTCACCCAAGACAGGTGTTCAGGGCCAGTGGGACAATGAAGTCAAAATCAGAGTCTAGGTGCACGAAGCTTACCAGGTGGACATCTGGCTCGGGTGGGTAGTAGAGTTCATTGACTCACTAATTCATCAGATATATTTATGGAACATTTAATATGGGTTAAAAGTCAGCATAATGAGAACTGTAGACACAATGTAAAAGAACACTGATTAGGTGTTTAGCCGAGTGGGCAGAAGCCTCGGGTTCATTGAACATCAGGCTTCCCACACTGAGACCCAAGACTTAAAACTATTATGGGGGATGGAACCTATAATTCTATTCTATTTCTACAACTCCTACCTTAGCAAAATAAATGCTCTTGAAAAATACTCTGAAATAAGTAGGACAAGGGATTTTTTTGTAAGAGTACCACATGACCTTTCTTAAAGAGCAGCACTGATGTATCTCCTCACATACTTTTATACATGCATTCAGCTGATTCATGATATGAATAAAAAAAATCCCATGACAATGTGTATACTCACACCATTTCCTCACCAGAGAAAATACATTCTTGTGCTTGTGCATGAGTGAGCTTTGACACCTGGCAAATGTTCCCTTGCCTTATATTTTCCTGGTTATCTACAGACGATATTCAGTGAAACCCAGATTTGCCATAGATTGTCACATTTATAATAAAATAAGGACAGGTAGGAAGAAGAGAGGAGAAATTATTCAGACATTTTATAATTTATTAAAAGGTGAGGACAGCAACCCCACATGAATCACCGTGTTGGCATCTACAGTTGGGAGATAATGCAGATTAATGTGGGTCCATACCATTTTAAAGCTATATCACCATTTGGCATATGCATTTTTCACCTTAGAACCTTTAGACAGACTAATTTATCAAGAGTTAAGCCTTACTGTGAGTAAACCTGGTTGAAGAGCCTTTGGGAGAGGAATGGAGATAAAGATTGGCTACAATCCACCCCTTGATATATTGATAAAGTATCAGTCCCAGGAGAGAGTTCTCATAAGCTCTGTCATGATATGTAAGAATTTTAGGCATTTTCCAAGTCTTGAGAAAATAAACTAGGGGAGACATAATAGCAAATTACACTTAATTTAAATTAAAAAATCTATGTAGTTATCTTTACAAAGACATATATTTGACATAATACAGAATTCTGGAAGACTCTTCCCTAGCAGGTCACAATTTTACATGGATATTTCCTGAATCAAGTTGGAGAAGATGATTCTGGAGAAGGCATACCGGAGAAGCATGTTTTGGAAGTGAGTGCTTTTTGGAAATATTTATGATTTAAAATGTTTTTCCCAAAATCCCCTGTTTTATATGATCTTCTCTTTGATTTTGTTAACCTTGACACTTTTCAGGCACTCAGCCTCCAGGAATGATGAAGGATTTTTGTACTGACACAAGCACCAAAGTTCTTTCTTCCACAGACTAGGGATTTTGTTCTTGCCCTAAAGGACCTTCGGACTTAGGGAATAGAGTGAACAAACAGGAAGATATTTCCAATTGGCCTCTACATTTGAGAAAGACGATCTCAATTGGTATATCCAAAAATGAATTTTGAAACACTGGAAAGAAGTATCAGAAACACAGTTTTTTAAGAAGCTTAAAATATATTTATTCTACGTTTCCTAACACAAAACATCCTTGCATAGAGAGATCTTATAAAAGAATAAGGCAGTGGTAAAATATATTTTCATGTCTCTACCTTTGAAAGTGCAAAAGAAAACTACTAAACTCTTCTTTCCTTGGATAATCTATCTTTTTGGGAACAGGATGGGGCATTATACTATTGCTTCTCTTTAAAACAAACAAAAACCTGTATAAGCTATGTTCTTATATTTTAAATCATTTAGTAGCTTTATATGCACTGATGTTCTGGCCTTACTGGTTCATGCTTCTGTAAATTTTCAAGATAATATTTGCAGGATGAAATTACACATGATCAAAGGATCTATTTCTCTGATCACCACAATCAAACCCTCAGTTCCCTATAGAAATTACATGATACCTGGGTACTGGTATGCAAACTCCTTGTCCTGGAAATGTTTACTGTCAAGTTGTCAGCAATCACTTCCAGATAATTTACATGCTTGAGATTCTGAGATACCCCTGAATCCTTATGGCTGTTTATTTCCTGAAAATGTCTAGCCATAGTTGGAAAGTGTTCTCATCCTCTGCAGAAGTATACTTGCCATATAGCTATTGGGATTATAGGTCCTTAGTTACTTTACTCTTAACATGGCTTCCTATTGACACCCAATGATGAAGAGTAAAAGGCAATTTTATGTTATTTTGTGCAAAGTTCTGAATGTAAACCTACCTTCATTTAGGTTTATGTGCTCAATGCCAATAAGAAATCTTTGGTTAAGCCTTAATGAATCTCCTTCCCATCAAGTTTAATGAAATCCTCCTCAACCAGAAAACTGATGCCCTAACTGGTACCTCAGCTCCCAGAAATATTTCTCCTGGAAGAAAACCACTTTTACAAGTACACTGTCTAGCTTAGGTCTTGAACATTTCTTATCATACTTAGCACCCACAAAAGGTGAATAATACACTATGTCTGAGAAGTCATGGTTCCTTATATTCAAAAGGTCTTACCAGAAACAACGTATGCTACAATATGAGATGCCAATTCTACAACTCAGCAAGCCATGTTACATATGCCTCAAGACTAGGTTCTAGAACTTGAAATTCTCCTATCTGGAAACTTTTCAGTTTCACCTTACTTGAGTCTGTGTCATAAGAGATAGATATTCCCTATTAATGTTTTTTAGAAACTTTTATAGACAGTACTGGCTATGGTATACCATACAATCCTGGCATAGATATAGCATTTGAAGGTCCAAAAATAGGTGAGGTTGCTTAGGGAAAAAATGTTGAGTGAGGAGAGCAGACACCCCAGGTCTGAGATCTGATATATAATGGTTGAGAAGAAGGAAAGAGGTGAGATCCTTAAGGTATTACTACTTTTTCACTCATTGATAAAGAGTGACGAGAAAAGTAGTAATGGGATCAGAAATGTTTCAAGAAGAAGGGAGCAGTCAACTTTATTGACTGTCTCTGAGAGTTCAATTAAAAACAACATTTAAAAACTACTGATTGAATTTGTCAATATGAAGTAAAAAAGGAACTTAGCAAAAGAAATCTCAGTGTTATTGAGGGAGGCAGAAGACAAAGTAGAGTTGGGCTGACGGGAAAATGGGCTGCAAGAGAAGTAGAGAGGTATTCATAGATAATATGTTCATGAAGCTTTCCCATAAAGAAAAGTTAAAACAATAAGATCAAGAATGGAGGTTAGACATTGTCAAGCAAAATAATAATAATAGCTGACCCAACTTGAGTGCTATGCTAAGTAAGCATACTTGTAAGTCCTATATGTGGTTTGGTTTAATCCACAAATCAACTCCATGTGGCACATATTATTACTATCTTCATTTTATGTATGGGTATACTAAGACACAGAGATTAAGTAACATCCCCATAATCATTTTGATTCAGGCGATCCAGTGCCTGCTTTGTTAATTGCTGCACTGTTCACTCGCACAGTATGATAACGGATGCGTTTGGAAGTTCCAGTATTTCAGCTATGTCTCTGCTATTTGTGTTCTATGTGACTTCTTCAACCTCAACTTTCCTGAGCTTATTAGTTGTGAGTACAACATACATATTGATGAATAGATGTAAAAGATGAAAAACTGTATAAAAATATTATTGTTTCACAACACCGTCAGCAGTCATGAATACATTTGAAATTTAGAAACATTTCAGCCATTTCTCAAAAGGACCAAATAGATATTTCAAGAATTCTAAAGGCTACTCTTTTCTGTCCCTCAGAACTCAAGGAAAAATATAGCAAAGAAAAAATAAAGGAAATGATTCTAAGAGAGACAGAGTGTTCAGGGGCTCTGTTTGAAAACAGTCAACGTGATGAAGTTTCTTTAAAAACCTTGAGAAGTAACTTCTCTGACTGAGAGAAGGAAAATGAAATAATTGGGGTCCCCTGGGCCAGAGTGATGTGACGCTGACATGCCTGTGACGAGAAGATGGGTGCTCCTCTTAAAGGACACTGTGAGTACTACTGGACAGACGCTTGGCCTGTGGGCCCCAGGTGTCAAGTTCTTTGGGATTCTGAAAGCATTCAGGTTCCTCTGCTATGAGAGTATTCTAGACTGGAAACTACTCACCAGCCATTCTAAAATGACTCCTATTGTCTTCTCTTATTTCTGTGATATATGTAACAGGATATACAATTTTTATATAAAGAATAAAATTTCGCTTGTTTCATGATGATGATAATTTTCTAATTTTTGCAGTTAATCAAACACAAAACTCTTGCCTCCAATTTTGTTTTTTACTCTTATAGTCCTACACAATAAATCCACAAATTTGTCCTGTAACATATTATGAAACCTGGATATTTGATGAGTGAATATGTGTTCTTTGTACTGTGGCTTCTGCCTACATTCTCAGCTCCTCTACTTCCCTCCCCCTCCCAGGCACACACCTTCACATGGGCACAGACACTAGAAATTTCCACTGCAGGTTCATCTTTCTGATTTGTGGATGTTGCCTTCCTGTATTATTCCATGTTGTTACTTAGCAACCCTTCAATCATCCAATGAAACACTACTCACATATCTCAGCTTCCCAAAGACCCTCAGAGGTTTATTCCACTGCTCTCAACACAGTTCGACATGGTCCTGTCATGGCATTTTCTGTTGAGGATGGGATTATATCATCGTCATCTTTGTAGCGTGAAATCTGAGGCAAAGTATCCAGGCTACAATAAGCAACCAGCACATGTTTGCTCAGTAACTACTTAGTTAATGATGAATCCAGGAATATAATTTAAAGTCACACTGTGCTCCCCAGTCCTACTGTGTGTAGGGCAGTTTTCTAGGAGCATTTTCTAAGAGTGTTTCAGTTAGGATCTTTACAGGAAAGAGATGGCTCATGCAAATGGGATAATAGAGAAAAGTCAGAAAAAGTGCAGTCTATCCCTTGGCACATACTGGTATCTCAGGTTTTTGAGGACTCTCTTGTGATATATATATATAAAATGAAATTATAATGAATATAATTATCAATGTTATATATCAATCAATATATCATTAATAATTATATATTAAATAAGCCATGTAATGATATAATTATGATATTATATTTTTTCCTCCAAGAAAATTACCAGTAAGTTTTTTTTATAAGTCTATTGAAATTTTAATCAAACCTCCTGGGCATGACTCAGAATTTTAATTTCAATCGCAATCAGCTCAATCAGGAAAAAGGTCATTTGCACAAATAACAGTTACTGCACTTTCCTGTTCCACTGCACTGCCAGTTGTGGCCTCGTAGCTCTCCTACGGTACTGCTGCAGCCCAGAGCCTGTGAATTGCAGGAAACATAAATTCAACTCAGGCTAACTGAAGCAGTGAAGGAAATTGGAAATCATAGGGCCACGGCTCTGTTGTGGCTCAGCTGGACCCAGAACTGAAAGGGCTCTGCTTTCTCTGGGTTCTCTTTGCCAGTATTTGGTTACTTTCTACAGACTCTCATCCCATGATAGGAAACACGGTCACCTGCAAGCCCAGATCCTCATTCTTCCATTTTACTAACTCCAGGGAAAATACAGTGTGCTCTGTTAACTGTGACACAATTGTCTTTTGTTAACTCCAAGTAGCTTGGTCTTGGTCTTTTGTCTACCACATTGGCAGAAGAATGGGTGAGATGGAAGGGGTAACAAGTTCATGAATTCATATGTTACAAGATATGCAATTTTTATTTATGAATAAAATCCTTCCTTCCTTCCTTCCTTCCTTCCTTCCTTCCTTCCTTCCTTCCTTCCATCCATCTATCCTGAAATAGACACAGCTTTGTATGGAGCCATAGTATTTTGAATTATCTTCATTTGAATTGAATTGAAGAGTTGAATGGGAGGAAGGGAAGGAAATAAAAAGGGGTAGAGGGTGTAGTGAGCCATCACTCCCCCTTGTTCTGCCCAGAAGACATCACAATAATTGGAACTTTTATCCTTAGACACACACAGGCCTGAATTTTGTTCTATCCAGTGGCCAAAGACTAGTGGGATTTTATATCTAAATATCAGGAGGCAGAAATACCCATCTTGTTAGATTGAAGATGCTTCCCACACCCTTTTTCCCCCTTCTGTTCCCTCTCCAAGTTTCTCAGTTTACTTAGAGTCACTAACTGGTTCCTGCCAAGTGATTCATTCCAGGGCAGCTAAAGTGCGTCAGTGCTGCAAAAATAAATATATTAGTCCCACATCTCATCTCAAAAATCATCTAAATGTCACAATCTAGTCTATAATTACAGTGTCCCAAAAAATGTATACAGACTTTGAATAATTATTAATTCCAATAGGTTAAAACTGAAAAGAAAGAAACATCAATCGAGTCATCTGCTTTTAGTATTATATACATTTAGGGGGACACCCTGTATTATGTGTTTATTTCAATATAAAATAATGTGTCTACCAGGCATTTAAATAAGACTGGGAGTAGAGAAATGCAGGTGATATTTCTCCTTTGCACTGTACCTCCCTGCATACTGCTCTGAATACCTCAGTCCAATAAGCAAGGCTGTGTTTACCAAAACCAAACTTGGGTAAGACTGGGGATATAAGTACTGGCTAGAAATTATTCTGTTGTGCCAGTATCACTTGCAATTTCAGTTTCTCTGAGTGGACAGTTACTAGCCACTTTCTGAATGGGGCTAGTAACTAGCAATAGTAGTTTTCCAAGAAGCAACTGCCATGAGGTGCTTTAAGTTATCATGTCCATGGTGATCTTACTGTTGTTTTTTACATCAAGTTGATGTTTTTGAGGTAAACAAGGCTTTTTTTCCATTTAAAGTAATATATTGCTGTTAAATTAACACATTCATTGTTCCTGGCAATTTGACAAGGCTACCAGCCATTTTCACTCTTCTCCTTGGCCACATCTGATGTGCGTGTTACACACCGTGGCTTCTTTGGGGGTGGTGAACAGCTTTTGAAGCCCGATTCTTTTCCTCAAAAGTTTGGGCCATAAGAAGTGTTTTACTAGTAGGTCTCATACAGTCAAATAATTTTTTTTTTTAACCAGGGTTGTGGTTTCTTTAGCAATGCAATCCCTTCGAAAATTAGTAGGCTTCTGATCTCGCTTTCGGTCCCATGTGCCAGCAACCACACAAAAAGTTCTTTGATGGGAAGAATTCTCAAACTTGATGTATTCCTCTGCTTCCTTGCTCTGTGCCTGTCCCACCCCATCTCTTTAGTCAATGGCCATTTCTTTAAGGCTTCCTGGAACCATGGGAAGCCTGAATTCTTTTTTTCCCCTACAATTAAAAAAAAAATTCTTTATTGTTTAAAGTATTACATAAATCTCCTTCTCCACCCCCATTGACCTCTCCCTGGCTGCCCCCATCCCCCCACTCATGCTCTCACCCCTCACCTTTCCTCCCACCCCCATCTGTGTCCATTGGTTATACTCATATGCATGCATACAGGTCCTTTGGTTGATCTCTAACCCCCTCACTTCCTGTCTTCCCTCATAGGTTACACAATCTGTTTGATGCTTCTATGACTCTGGGGATAATGAAAGGATAACTACATTGGAGAGTAATAGGTCTAGAACAAGCCTGGTGTACAGTAAGTGTGATATGAGGTTATGTAAGTGTTTATAGCAAATTTGAAATGTCAGTACGGAGCACACCGGCTAATTAGCAAATGTGCCATTTTATCGTTAGTCTAATTGTTTTTGAACCCCCACCCACATGACTCTGAGGCCAAAATAATGCATATCTTCATATCTCATTTGTATGACCTTTTATTTCAGCTCAACTTGAGTTTGCATGGGAGCTTTCAGAGTGTGTGGGAAGCAATGGGATGAGACACTAGTGAAAGTTTTTCAGTTGGATCTAATCTGGTTCTCACTGAAGAAATAATCTTCCTAAAGGCTACTGAGAACTTACCCTATTAGTGACTGCCAAATTTACCAGGAAGTGAATCTGTATGAGAAAATGTTGTCTTTCATTCATAAAATAATTTATTCATTTTCCAAAACATAATAAGCATTAAGTATATGCCAGGCACTTCGTTAAACAAAAAGCTATAAATAATTGATTCTCCCCGGGGCGGTAGAAGCAGATTGTGTGCCTATCAAGTAGAATTTATTATTATCCAAATTTTTATAAAGAATAAATTAAAATTTTAAAAAGTACCAGAGATACTCATCTTTCTCCCCTTAGCACAGAAAATGATGGAGTCATGATTTGCATCCGGGACTCTCATGCTAGCACCCACACTCTTTATCTCTCCAGCATGTTAGTCAGGGTGCTGGCAGGGAAACAGCTGGCACACAGAAAATGCATAAGGCGAGTTCTAAAAAGGGACACTGAACCAAAATGTGGGCAAAGTAGGGGGAAGCACAGGGAGAACATAATCCACTAGTGCTGACAGCAACTGAACACTGCTAATACCTGTGGCCCTGAACGGAAAGGCAGAGTGTGGTTACCAGGAGCCAGAGTGACAAGGGAAAGAATGTAAGGGATTCAGCCTGTCCCATATGATTCCCAAAAGGAGGAACTGGGACAATAAATACTCAATAGTTCCCTCCCTTTGATTTCCTGCCAGGGATTCTCACTGGCTGGAACCAGTAGAAGCTGGAGAGCAAGGGAGCCCACTGATGAGTAAGTGCTTCTAGTTCAGCCTCCTGAAGAACAGAAGATGAGAAAGGAGACAGAGAAGTTAATATGAGGGAGCACAAGAGATATCCAAGGTGGGTCATGGAGGAGAATGCATCTGAGGTGGCTAACAAAATCACCATCAATCGCTTTAACAATGGTGTGCCTACCTAGTTATATAGTACACAAAATTGTATTGGCCAATATCTTACAAGGGATTTAACTTTATTTTCACAGTAAACTCCCTCTTATTATATACCTCAGTTCATTAATATTTCATTATTTTATTACAATATTAAATGAACTAGTAAAAAGCTGCTTGGGAACAAACAGACTGGACTCAGTAAGCACTTATATCAATAGGTGACTGGTGGAGCGAGCAGGTATAAGCCAGATGCCCACTCTCTGCAAGAAGTGAGTGGGGAGAAGAAAGGGTCACTGTGATGAACCGAATGGTGAGATGCATCAGCGAAACCAGAAAATCAGATTTAAAGGGCAGAGAAAAGAGCTGCTAGTGAAGTTCTATGCTGAGCATCTGGCAATTTTGCTTTGCACCTGAAGTGGAAAAATATTTGTCTGACTAGAATTACTCAGTCATTTTTCCTAATCTTTTCTTCTTCATAGTTTCGATGATCTTCGGGGTTGTTTTTTTAGCAAAGCTGTCTTTGATAGTTAACATCTGTGTGGTCCTCATGTCTGAAAATTTCATGGATCAGCGTCTCCTCCACTACGTGCTTGGTCCATTTTAACAGACCAGTTTTGCAGGCAACATAAATGATTAATGAATTTAGTGTGGTGAATGAGCAGCTAGTTTGGTGTTTCTGACCTAGGTGCTTTAAAACTCATTACTGGAACCTATTGAAGCTTTGCTAATGGATTTAAAATAGATTTCACTACTGCTAAAATGACTCTGTTCTTATGTGATCATGATTTTTCATGTTCCTTGTTTATGTGTTGTTACTTGAGTTGCTAGGCACTATAAACAGATATATGTATATTTTTTTAAAGTCAATCTACAAGTAGGATGACAATTTACCAAGTCCCATTTAGAAAACAGAGACATTTATTATGCAGTTACAGGTCTAAGTGATGGACATTTAACACAATATAGCACTTAGTGTATTTAATATAATATTACAAGTAAAGCCAGGTTTGTACTAAAATAGTGCTCTGAAATAATCCCTATAATGGTCATTATCTGTTTGCTCAACAATTTCTTCTTTCATATAGTTGTGAGGAAGCTGGCAAACATCTTACTCTGCCTCTCTCCTTCCATGGGCAGGGCTTCCTCTAGGCTGGCCAATCAAAGGGGGAAAAAATATCTTTCCCCCCCAAACACTGTGATTGGTTCCAGAATGATCATGTGACTCAAGCACAAGGCCAATTGCGTTTTTAAAAGTTTTATATATGCATAATGGAAAAGATTCTGTGTGGAGTCTTCCTCAGTGGTTGTAAATAATAAAGGTGATGGATACTGCAACTGTCATAGACATCTTTCTTTCTCACACAGAGGAAGCCATTTGCTCTAGAAGAGAATGGGAATGACTAGAAGATGATCACCTAATTTTAGCACATGAAGAAATAATACTTTATCACCAACCCTTTTTCTGGTAGATAGTATAAAATCTAGAATCTCCCCCACATTCCTATATGACTCATTTATGCTCATTTAGACCTCAGTCTTTAAGGCTTTATTCACCTCTTAGCTTAGGAAGAACAGGGAATCTGATGGGCATCCCACCCAAACTGTATTTATAGTGAAGGAAAATTGGGGTTAACAGAAGGAAGAGGAATGAATTAGAATGACCTGGAAGAAAATACCAAAGAAAAATGGAAAAAGAAATTTAGTAAAGCCCTAAACAATAAACCACCACATGTGGATTGAAAACCAAATTGCAATCATGTTTGGTTGATGCTTAAAGAATTATAATGGGGGAAGGCAGACAGTAGATAACATATTTAAAGACTTATACATCTTGTGTTTTTAAATTTCAGGATTCCAGAAAAACCAATGGTATCAATGGCCAAGAAATTTTATAGTTATTCAGAGACATTGGATGAATTAACCAAAGATCCTCAAGTGAGTAACTGAAATTGCACATTGCAAATGGGAGATCATATGATCTATTCATATTCTTGACTATGAAGTAATTTTGAAAATACAGTATTTGTGGTGAACAAAGAGATTCCCCAATACACAGTGAAGGTAAATCTTTCTGATTATTGACACTTAGAAGAGAACCTTATTTAAGTAAATCTTATTAACAGGAGGAAGCAACTAAATAGACAGGATCCAGAAAGAAAGAAATGCATAGGATTAGACCCCAGGAAAAGTGACTGTCATTTATAGTTACTAGGAAACAAAGTATTTCACAGAAGTCTGTCTAAATTGATGGAATTTTCCCTATTCGATGATCAAATTCTTAAACAATGTTAACTATTTGGGAAGAAAAATATATTCACTGAATTATTACAATTGCATTCCTTCTTTAAAAGAACGTGTAAAATATAAAAACATTTTTATAGTTAAAGTAGTTATGAATATGAATTATGGTCTTATATTAGAAAATAATGCCTATTGGACTTTTAAGGTGTTTGGAAAGGTTTACTGATGTAGATGTCTTTGCTTCCAGAAATTTGGTGTCTGAATTTTATTGTTACTATTATCTATCTACCTATCTATCCAGCATCTGTCTATTTAACTTTCTGTTTAGTTTCCACTTACCTCATTTTGGTGCCATTATTTGCTGGGGAAGAGGACTTGTCTACAAGGTGGAGTTAATGAGTGAAAGCTTAAAATCACTGTGTAGTAAAGTTCACTAGCTTCCAAAAGTGTGTTATTTTCTAGCTATTTTAGATTCTCGGTAAATCTAATTAATTCTCTGTCTCTTGCCTCCTGTCTCTCATCTGTTGTCTCTCATTTCTCTCTGCTCTTACTCATCTTTGTGCTTCTCTCTGTTCCCTGGATACAAAAGCAGCCTCATGTTTGATGTTGAAATATATAACTGTGTGTGTGTGTGTGTGTGTGTGTGTGTGTGCACTGAACATACACATAGCAAGCATACACAATAAAGAAGAGAAGGGGTTGTCAGTTTATTATTAAATAATAGGAAATTATAACTGTATTTATATACTTGATGTGGCAAAGAGAGTGAGAGAGAAAAAATCAAGACAGACTTTAATAAAACATTTTAGAATGATGACAGTAATAAAATTCAAATTCTGAAATTTCAACTATAAAAGAATTTTAATGTAGAGATTGAAAATGATTTGAAGAAATATTTGACTCACGCTATATTCTATGATAATTCCAAACACATGAACTAAGAGCTTTAGGCCATGAAATTTAAATGCCTTTGAGGGGGAAAAAAAAGACTAATATAACTTATGCTCTTTAGAAAATAATCTTTAGATAATAATCATGAAATGTTTGAAGCCAGGGACCAATTTTGTTCATCTTTGTCTCTCATTTACACCTAGTCTAATTACACATGGCAGATGCTCAAAAAAGGCTTATTAAAAGAACTAGAGGCCTGGTGCATGAATTCATACACCAGTGGGGTCCCTCAGCCTGGCCTGCAGGATTGAGCCAAAACCAGCTCTCCAACATCCCCCGAAGAGTCTCGAATTACAAGAGGGCAAAGGACAGGCCAAGGGACCCCACCAGTGCACCATCAGGTCTGGGGAGGTTGGCTAGCCATGAAGGGCTAGCAAGAGGGCTTCTGGGTATGTCCATCACATCTTGGCTCAGTTCAGATCAGCTGGACCCCAACAGCAGGTTAATCTATTGGTCAGAGTGTCTGCCCCTGATGGTCAGTGCATGTCATAGTGAGTGGTTAAGCAACCTTAGCATATCATTAGCATATTATTCTTTGATTGGTTGAATAGCTGACTGGTCAACCGGACACTTAACATATTAGCCTTTTATAATATAGAATGATTGTCAACCTTGCAAAAAAAGTCAAAATTCGAAGCTGGCAGCCTGGCTCTATAGATGAGCATATGCATAGGTATATTGATAAATGTTTGGGGGGAAATTGTCCATTGCCTAGTCAATTAGTTGTAAATAAAATAATTTCATTACTTGCAAAAATATTTATTATTTTTAAGTCAAATGAATCAATAAGACAGTCTCTGCCTTGAAAAGTATTATAGTCCCTTTAAAGAAAGCAATATATGTTATACCTAAAGCTGTTTATTTCTATAATATTTGGCAGTACAACCATTTAAAATATCAAATAAAACTGAAATTTATAAAATTTCATATTATTTTCATGTTTATTATCTACTTTCGTTTAAATTAGTTGCATCTTGTAGATTCTAAAATAGATAATTTTAACTTCCTTTTAATTATTTTCTTTTTAAAAGAGCAAAATATTAATAAAAGATACAAAATATGATTTTCCAATGTTTATGAAGGTAATTTGCGGTAAATTTAAAATTATATATATTTTTTTCAGCATTTTACATTCCAAATAAAACTTCTATTCTGCTTGCTAAATTTACTTAGTTATTATGCTTATTAAATTGGCTTAGTCATTCACTAGGTGCACTGATCCTTCCAGAGTATTATTTAGTGAAGAGGAATTTATGCCTAAAATTTTCCATTAACTCTCTACATTCTGATTTTGTGAATAACTTAGTTCAAAACCTTTGTATTCTTTTTCCATGCAATTAAATGTCTGAATACCAGGATAAGTCCACTGCTCAAAAGGTTTTGTTTTTAAAATAGATTAGCCAAGAAGTACAAAAGTATACTTGTTTAGGATATATAGTTTGAAAAACTTTTATCAAAACAAATTAAGTAACACATTTTGCATTGCCTGGAAACTAATAAATGAACAGATGACAGTTTTACCTCCCCAAAGTACCAAGCATTTCCCAAATATAACATTAATCTAACCTGTAATCTCTTGTTCAATATTTATAGTCACTGCTAATCTCTAAACCCCACAAAAGCAAGGATGTATTAATACCATTTTTTGCCTGATTTACAATACTACAAAGAAGTGTCTGACACATAATAGTCAACCTAATAAATATTGTTGAATGGAACAAAATTGAATAAGTGAAGCAGAATGAAAATCCTTCCAATCATTTTTTAAAATATAATAAGGAATTTCTACATGTGTAGGAAATTAAAACTGCACCAAAGAAAATTAACTAAAATCCTTGATAGTATTTTATGTATGTGGTATGTATGTACATACACAGATATTGACAGACACATGTGTATGCATGTGTCTATTTTGTCATAGAATTTGTAATGTAATAATAATAATAATAGCAATAATAAATAGTATAGATAAACATTTGAGTACTTACTACATGTCAGAAACTATGTGTTTTACTTATATTAATTTATTTTTCACCACTGCCTTACTAGATAAGTACATTTTATCCTTACTTCATGGAGAAGGAAACAGGACCTATTCTATAGGCACTATAAAATAAATGGAAAGCAATGTCACCCTTACAGTTTCTCATGTGACTATCAGAAAGAAAGAAGAGTGGGAGTAAGGGATAAAAAGAGGGTAGGAGTGTTGCAGGAAATAGAAATTAATTTAACTAATTAATTATGTACTTGAAAGTGTGCATAGAGTGGAAATAATGATAGGGAATGAAGGGGAGGAACCCTAGAAATAACTAGCATTTAAAGAGCTCTACTATGCTTCCCGAGATCAAGGCTTGATTTCTTCAAGATATTCTTTACTATTTGCTCTTAATTATTACACAACTCTTATACTAATAAACTGTGTTTGGATTCCAATAAACATTATGTGGATAAAATGATAAATAAACACAATAAAATAAGAAAATAAATAGTATAGTATAAATATGTAAATAAAAATATAACTAAATACATACCCAATAAATAAAACAAATATGTTATAAATGTAAAATAACATGAATAAATTAATTGACCTAATAAAACTATCAATCAGTATACCCTACAAATTAAGTAAATATAAATATATATCAATCAGTAACCCTACAAATTAAGTAAATATAAATTGGATACATTACAGATATTCTTATCATAGACCAGACAGTGTTTATGAAGTGATTTTATAATAGAATATGAATTGTAAAATAATATGTAAAGTGTAAAGAAACAAAAAAAATCAATGATTTTACCACTTGAAGATAAATTTGTTCAGAAACCAATTTATGTACTTCAAGTAATTTATGGAAAACATAAAATATACTTACTTACATAATTTAAAATTAAATTAGAATAATGCTGTATTTCCAATGTATGGCATTTTTATTTTCTTATTAAGGAAAAATTAGTATAATTCACACATTTTAGAAATGTAGTGCATTGAGTTGTGGCAAATGCATCTACCCCTGTACTCAACACCATCATCAAGATCTGGAATACCTCCATTATCCCAGAAACCCTCCTCGAATTCCTTTTTAATCAATAACTCCAATGTGTGGAAAGTGCAGTTTTGATTTCTATGGCCTAGATTAGTTTTGTCTATTCCAAAACTTGATATGAAAGGAACCACACAGAATGTACTCTTTTCTGTCCTGCCTGTTTTGATCAACATAATGTTTGGGGATTCATCCATGTAGTTCTACATTATCAGTAGTTTACACTGCTGAATAGGGTCAAAATTTGTTCATCCACTTATATACTATCATCTCAATGGGGTGTTTTCAGTTTAGAACAATTATGAAAAACCTCCTCTGATCATGTTTTTATGTATTTCATGGCTATATGCCTTTCAGGGCTTAGATAAATTTATGTTGTTTGGTGCCACTGATTTTAATTTCTTACAATAGCAATAGGACATTAGTACATTATTCTTATAGCCAATTGGTATACACAAATCAAAACTTCTCTAAACTTATTTCAAATTGCAACAGAAATTCATGTTAATTTAACCGTAATCCCCAAGTTAAGATACCTTAAGTCAGACATTTCTTCTAAATGCAGTTCTTTTTTTGTTTGTTTTGTTTTGTTTTTGTTTTATTCAAGGACAAAAATTACATGGCCTGGGACCCTCACTTTGACAATGCTCTATTTTATCCTTTTTATTTTTAGTAAATTTATTGGAATGACACCGGTTAACAAAATTATATACGTTTCAGGTGCACAAATCCACAACACATCATCTGTACACTGTATTGTGTATTCACCACCCCAAGCCAAGTCTCTGTCCATCACCACTTATGCACCCTCTACTCTCCTCTGCCTCTTTCCAACCCCCTGCCCCTGACATTCACCACAGTTCTTAAATAAAATGGGCAAAAAAGATGTATATTCATTAGAAAGCAGGCATGAAAAACTAGCAAGTATACTTTAGTTTTTAAAATAAGCAACTATTATTGATATAAATGTTTCCAATCATCTGAGAATACCTGACACTATGAAACTCGTTCAATGTTTATAAAAATGAGGCTATAACTGACACGGTGATAAAACTGTTCTGTGATTCCACTGCTCTTCAGACAAGTCTATGCAGCAGCAGAACCTCTCGTTCCATCGGCAATAAACACCACGCCCATTCCCCACACGGCCCACACCTAATTCTCTTGTGCAACCGCTTGTGCTACTCCCACTCTTAAACGACAGGAAGGGCCACCCACTAATTTCCGCATTGCTCCTTTTCCCATTTACACTTTATCAGTGGAATTAACATCTCCTTCACTGCATCAGTCGCAAAGCTGAACAAGAATATGTCAGCTCAAAAGAGTTTTCTGATTTTGTGTCTCAAATATCAGCAAACAGTAAGGTACATGCCGTTGATCCAGGACTGCTTTATATAGATTATGTATTTTTACTTCCTTGTGTCAAAAGGCAGGTAATGCTCTACCAAGAATGTAGACTAACTGGTTTGATTCGTTTGGTGTATTTATAAAATATTTCATGGAAGGGAAGAGTTTCGGTTTTATGAAAACCTACATGTCCAGTGCTGCAGTTAGGTACTGAAAAATACACGAAAGCACAGCAATTTCATTGACTAGGGAATCAAAAGGGTGGCGGAGGGATGGAAATTGGCTTTGCTATAACAACACAGCAACCTCTGGCTCTGAGTAGGAAAATGCTTTTATTACCAAGTTATTGCATCCTGGTTCATAAAACTGTGCGTCAGTCATGGAGCTAAAAATTTCTCATATATTTTTATCCCCAAGATAAATTTTACAAAGCAGAGATCATGGTAATTTTCCATTTCCATGTATATCTGAGAGTCGGGGTCCTAGAAAAAGGAAAGGCCTTTATTACATGCTGGTATCAGTCACTTCTCTCTCTCTCTTTTTTTTTTTCTTTGACAAATCACTGTTCTGTTAAACCTCTATGTATGAAGTGCCGAATGTGGGCGTTATTCTGAGGTGCCAAGCATATAAACAGCATGGGGCCCATACCTAGCTTGAAACATGCCTTAAAGGAACAAGTAAAATTAAGTAGATATCTTGAGGGGTCAATAGATGAATAAGTGCTGATGGTGCAATTTTCTGCATGGTGACTATAGTTAGCAAGACTATATTATATATTTGCAGTTGGTAAGGGAGTAGATTTTAAAAGTTCTAAATATAAGAAAAAATTGTAATTACGTGAGGTCGTGAATGTATTAACTAGCATTCTTGTGATAATCATTTTGCAATACATCCATATATCAAATCATCACGTTGTACACCTTAAACTTGAACAATGTGATATGTCAGTAATCCTTTATATAAAAGGGTAATATGCAAATCGACCGAATGGCAGAATGACTGGTTGCTATGTTGCGCACTGATTACCAGAAGGCAGACACTTACTGCAGGAGCTGCCCCCAGCCTGCAGGCCCCAATTGCCTGATGGCTAATGGAGAACTGGCGGGGCCCAGACTCAGGCAATGCCAGGCCAAGGCCCCCACCCCCACCAGTCACACCACAAACAGAGGGTCACTGGTGGCAGGGGGCGGGGCTGGTGAGCAGGCGGGAACAGCCAATCTCTTGGCCCCTCCCCCAGCCAGCAAGCTCTAATCGCCCAATGGTGAATAGGGTACGGGGTTAGGGGCAGGGCCAGCTGTGGCAGCTAAGGGAAAAGGCCCTTATCACAGGCCAGGCCTAGGGACCCTACCTATGCACGAATTTCATGTACCAGGCCTCTAGTAGCACAATAAAGCTAGAAAGAAAGAAATAATCAACAGAATCAGTTATGGATGTTTTTGGGGAGGTTGATAGGGTACCAACGAATTTTAACAATACACATATACAAAGACAACACTTCCCCCCCATCAAGGGTCATAATTAGCCAGGCTCTTTAAAGGGTGAATAAATCTTTCAGATTTGCCTGTAAGTTCCAGTTCTAAGACTAAAATTTTAAGGCCCCTCAGTCCCAAGCAAGCTGGGACAGATGATCACCCTACTTATATGTGATCAGATTCAAGTATGTGTAATCTGAAAATACTAATTTTTTTTTTCATGTATGCCTAGCACTTTGTAGGGAATCATGTATAAGGTCATTATGACTCAAACCAAGAGTTTGGCTTTTGTCAAAGTAATGTTTCATGTTTCATGTTTCATGTTTCAGTTTATTTATTTCATTATTTGAAAAAGTAAGAAGAAAATTCAATGCCTTATATTTTTCATATAATAAAGAAATGCAAACCTTCAAATCATCTCATTCTCCATTAAAATTTCTTAGTACCACCTTTTTGTCTACTCAGGCCACAAACGTCAGCTGAACACACGCAATTTATAATTACTAAGGGAACAGTAACTTTGAATTATTTCACTTTGGGCCTTTGTCTGTTTTTTAGGCAACAGTGTAAATGAAGGAATCTGCTTCCATACTGATTTATATGAAATGTTTCAGAACATGAGAGAAAGGTATTATATCACTTGCTTTTTCAAAAATGCTGCTGTTAAAGTAATTTGGAACCTAACACAAACGCATTGACTCAACCCAAGAATGGTATATGTTAACTAACATAAAAGCTCGTGTGCTGTCATTTGCTTTTCAAATTTGCACAACTTTATTGACAGGATGAAATGAGGTCTCCATTTCAATGTGGCTACTCAGGATTTCATAATCATTTTTTTCTATATGTATGTTTTTTTAAACCTTGAAAATTTCGTCAATATTTCATATCCCACAGAAGTGCACTGAAGGCAAGCATTAAGGGAGAATGAATAAGATAGAGGGTTAGGTGTGTGTGTGTTTTCTGATGGGAAAGAAATTAAGTCTTCCACCTTTGCAGTGTCATCTTTTGTTAAAAGTTTTATTCCTGTTCATTTTGATTTCATAGTATGACACACTAATATCCTAAACTCCCTTGCTCTTTTGCCTTTCATTGCTCTACTGTGACAAATAGCTAACCAACAGCTAAGAATCCAGCTACCCTTCTGTTTTATACCTGGGTTGGTGAGTACTTCTGAGGAAAGGTCACATTATTGGGCAAATGGCTAACACTGTGTGTGTGTGTGTGTGTGTGTGTGTGTGTGTGTGTTTTCAGCTTTCTCAATTTAGCCCTCAGTATGGTTACAAGGCCTACCCTATCATTATAGTCATTGTACATACTTCCTCCTTCAGTAATTCTTTTTCTACATTTCTCAAATATTTTATGTCTTCTTATCTCCACTCCCTCTCAGCAGAGGGCCTTAAGTAATTTCCCAAATTTTCAGAAAAATAGAAGCTATTAGATGAAATTTGCCTCAACTTCTGATCTTGAAACCTACATAGATAATCAAATCTTCCCCAAAATTTTACTGTTTTCATCACTTTGTTGATGTTCTTCGGAAGTTAGCATGATTAGTTATCTCTCTTCTCTATCAGTCCAATGTGTGCTCCTGTTCTTTATATGTATGTATGCATACATGTATGTACATAAGTATAAATGTGTGCATGTATCTATTCTAGTACATGTATTTTTGTATTTAAAATGCTAACTATCATTCCAGTTACTATCCTAACTTCTTTTCAACAACAAAATTTCATAGTGTTGTCTATATTCATATCTCATTCACCTCTTAACTTTCTACTTCTAACATTCCACTAAAATTGATCCCGCCAGGTCACTAATAATTTAAACAGTATACTTTTAAAAATAAACTTCACTAAAGTATACTTTTCAGTGTGCATTTCATCCTTAGCCAAATCCAATAAGTATTTTTCTTTTTTAAAAAACAATGATTTCATTTGGCTTTCCTGATGCCTCTACTTTTGATTTTTTTTCCTTCTATCTTTCTGGCCACTCTAGTCTCCATTATCCACACCCCTCCTAATGGCAATGAGATATTGGAATTCCTTGGGACTTTGTCCAGTGATGTCTTCCTAGGCAATCACTAACATTTTCAAAACTTCCATTGCTATGTATAACTCCCATTCAAATCTATGTCTGAGTCCATGAATTATTGATCCATCTGTTTACACAGCCTTTCCATTTGGGTTTCTCATGAACACCTAGAACTCTGCTTTCCCAAAGATTCTTGCTCTTCCTGTTGCTCATGAGCATCCTTGGAGAACATATATTCTTCCTTGATCCCATCTTCACTTGGCACAGGTAGTCAACTAGTCCCTGGTGGCACCAATCCAATACATGGCTCTGCTGTCTTCTGTGTGCAATAATATAATCTATAATAATAAAAGTGTAATATGAAAATTGACCAAATGTATGAACACCAAAATGACAGTCTGGACGACCACCCGGACGACCATGCTATGATACCCACTGGTGTCAAGCCAGCCAAGGATGGTGTGATGTGATTTGTCGGGGGCCTGGCCATCGCCCCATGATTGTCCTGCAGAGATGCCCAGACAACTGGCCAGTGGGCAGTAGATTCATTTGAGGGCCTCCACGATTGCCCCAAAGAGGGAAGCCCCGGCCACTGACCAGTGGGCTGTGGCAGGTGAGCGGGGCTCCTCTGAAGGGCGATCCATCACAGAGCCCCGGCCAGGAGGGCAGTGCCTACCTCTTTGGGGCGATCGATCGCAGGGCTCCCAGACTGTGAGAGGGCACAGGCTGGGCTGAGAGACATGGCCTCCCCTGACCCAGTGCACAAATTTTTTGCCCAGGCCTCTAGTGACATTATAACATCCTTCTAATTGGTCTCCTACATCTAATATTGTCACTCTCATGCCACCACTTAGCCACTCTCATCATAGTAGCCAGCAGAATCTCTTTAAAACCATAATCATGATTATTGAAACTCCTGTTATGGCCCTTTGATAACTTCTTAACAAGATTAAGCCCAAAATCCTTAATGATTCTTTTAAAACCTTTTAGGAATCAGCCCAAAATTGCTTCTTGCTCCTTTCAAATGGTTCTCTCTTCAGCCCTATGAAGCTTTTTGAGACCTTTGAACACACAATGCTTATTTCCCTGAGTCAACGTATAGGCATTTGCTCCTCTATTCTGTGCCAACATCCTCTACGTGTTACAAATTAATGATCTCCAGCTCAGGGAAGTTTCCCTTGTCATCCCCACTCCCTCAGATTAGGACTGAAATATCTCTGTATCATATCCTGGTGCATGGTCAGGGTTCAGAAATATTTGTTCACTGACTTTTTAATTCACTCTCGGTTCCTCAAGACCTGGCAGCTACTAAAACTTGATGTGAACCAGGAGCAAGTGAAGACTATTCACCCTAGCAGATGCCCATAGTCAGTCATACACACAAGAGCTACTGTAGTTGGAAATGGAGAACTCCCTGCCACCCAGCTGTCAGAAAAGGCCCGTGTTAATTTGTGACATGGCCAATTGCTGTCAAAATTCTCAGTTCCTCCTTCTGCTGAGATGTGGTAACTAGGCAACTTCAATAACATTTGGAATCCAACCCACAAATATCTCACTCACTCCAAGATGGGATAAAATGTCAAGGTAGTTGGTTTCCCTTGAGAGATACTCTCCTAAGGCTATGAATATGAGCCAAATGTCTGTGAAGGAATGTTTATAACTGCCTATATTTTAAGCATGCATGGGTACATTGTATTGACTTAATTATGTGGCATAGTGTGACTCATACAATACGTAAAAGGCATGGATTTTTCCTACTATAAAATGAAGTCCATCCTATATAATGGATGCCAAATATGCCAATTGACCATCACTCCAACACACAAAATGGCCAATACAAGATGGCTGGCAGGGGAAGGCAGTTGTGAGCAATCAGGCCAGCAGGGGAGGGCCAGGCAGTTGGGAGGGGCCAGGCCAGCAGGGGAGGGCAATTGGGGGGAATCAGGCCTTCCGGGGAGGGAAGTTGGGAGAGACCAGGCCTGCAAGGAAGAGCAGTTGGGGGCAATCAGGCCTGCAGGTGAGGGCAGTTGGGGGGGACTAGGCCCACAGGGAAGGGCAGTTGGGAGGGACTAGGCCTGCAAGGGAGGGTAGTTAGGGGTGACCAGGCTGGCAGGGGAAGGCAGTTAAAGGCAATTGGACTGGCAAGGGAGGGCATTTAGGGGTGACCAGGCTGGCAAGAAAGGGCAGTGGTATCGGGCCCAAATGGACAGTTGGACATCCCTCAAGGTGTCCCAGATTGGAGAGGGTGCAGGCTGGGCTGAGGGACATACACCCCCCATGCACAAATTTCATGCACCAGGCCTCTAGTATGTAAATAATGATCTTGTTAATATAGCATTTATTTGAAAAACTGGCTGTAAATGGCAACACTATAAATTTAGCAAAACAAGCAGTTATTTCAAGAGAACTTTTCCAAGCATAAAATCCTTGTTGTAAGATTTGTCCTGTAAATAACAAATTTAAATGAAATAAATCAAATGTCTTGTACATACACACTTTGACTGAAGAAATGTGCCTCAGCAAATAAACTGACCACATAATGATTTTAAAATGGAAGCAACTATTGCAACAGGCTTATTTCAGACAAACCTTTATCTTTTCACAAGTTAGCTGGAGATTGAATATATTCACTAAGAGGCTCTCTGAATGTCACCAACAGTAATATGATTGAGTTATCATAGATTTTAAAAGATGAATAATGGCTACTTAATGCTCTGGGCCCTCTAAATTCTCCAATGTGAAGTGACAAGTTCTTACGTTTATTTTTTAACTTATGAATGTATATGTAAAACTGTAATGAGAAAGTGGTAAGCCTAATGATATCCATTCCCTAGTGAAAACTGTTTTAATATATAATTAAAAATTCCAAACTGGAGAATTGCAGTGATATGGTGGAGCTGGATGAACACAGAAGAGTCATTTTTTTCCTAGCTATTTATTAAGCAACCTAGATAATCAACTATTTTTCTATCTCCCAATTGTTTTCTTGCCTGAAATTATAAGTTCATTCTAACTTTCCCAATACTTTTTATTAATACCAAAAAAAAGTATTTTATTTCTAACAATGTAATATATTGTTCTTTCCTAAATCTATCCAGCTATTAGACCAAAGCAAGCTCGTTGTCTCATATGATTATTCTTAGCCTCTAATGAATTTTTAGCCTGGGATTTGCTCAATAAAGCATACACATTGCTATCAACACAATGATTATATATTTCTCAGCCTCACATAAATATGTATTCATGGTGTATATATCAGCATCTAAAAATGTAATAAAATCTCTTAACATATAATAAAATATCCAAATATTTAAATACAAATTCAAGTTTTAAAAATTCTTCTCCAATGTATTCATGCAACTATAACAAATAAAAGTTCTACTCTGTAGAATAAACACATTTTGCTAAATCAGTTTAACACAGATAAATAGCACAAGTCAAATTATCAGATAGAAATTGGGGCATGTCTATCAGATATCAGACGGCAGAATCCTACCCAAGAGAAGTTTGGTGTCAAGTAATTGAGAAATTGCTTAAATGCATTTCAGGCTTTGATTTCAGAGCAATTATCCAGAAGTTCAGTCCTGGGCCAATTACACAGTATCATGCTTGGAAAACAGGAAACTGCCTTAAGAGGACGTTGTTACTGTCATTTATAAGCTATCTCATGCAGCTCATTTAAGGACAGATAAGGTATTTTGTTGTGAAGCAGCTGTATTGTACTGGAAAGCAACATAGTCACAAGAAATGGAAATGGATCTTGGCTCTCCTATGTGCCATTCCCATCTATAATCTTGGGCAGATCATTTAATGTTCCAGCCTCAATTTTATCATTTTTAAAAAATGGGGAGCAGGGGGGTGCTAGAGTAACCGCTTCAAAGGATTGCAATAAGGCATATAAGATTATAAGTGGGAAAGAGTTCTCTGTTCCAAAGGACTACTCATATAAGAGATGATGGTTATTGTTCTCTATATGATAGTGCTTGCCATAATATTAGTGAATTTATAACCTTGAATGTTGAGTTTTGAAGATCCACTGAAAGACCTATAATTTCTTCCTCTTGATGGTATGAATGAATCAACATATACAGCACATCTGAGAACTGTTAAAGTAGTAATCTGGAATGAGATGAGTTTATGTCCAAATTTTGAACTCTTACTTATCATTACAGCAGACAAAACGATGCAATATTAAATCCATTGGACAATTTATTTGTGCTTACAGGTTTGCTTTCTTTATATAAGAGATGTATCATGAAATGTTAAACACAAAGTGACTCATATTTAACTATTTTGTGGAAAGGGTGTTATCTAGATTAAAGAAATGCTATAGTAAATCTTTTGCAAAATAAATAATCCTTCAGGTAAAAAATAATAATAATAATAATAGCCTTGCAAATTTGAATTTTTCTATGCCAAGTATTCTAAAAGTGGGAACATAACTTCTTTATGATTTTGGTTTTTTTTCTTTAGAGCCTTACTCATGAGCTAGAAGTGTCTATATCAGATCAAGAGATGATACAAATTAAGAATGAAAATATCATTTGAAAATTATCTTCTTGAAATCATTATCTTGAGTGAGATGATATTCTGTCCATTTCCAAACACCCATTTAATAGCGCCTTTCCCTTCTGCATGTGGTTTCACAGCCACCCTTGAACCAGAGCACTGGCTTCTTTGTATCATAGCAGGATCTGTGCTACAGATGCTGATGTTCACGTACTGATACAACTACCCATGCTAGCCTGTTTGTTCCTTTAATGATGTCTAGTCACAGGCTCTAGCTCTTGATTCCTTCTATTTGTCTGAATGTTTGTTATTTCTATTGTTTACTCTCTGACTGTGCTCCTAATGGCTAGAAGATTCACATGGCCTCTTACCTCCCAACACTTTCTTTGCCTCTATCTTCATTCCCTGACAATTTAGGTCCATGTTTAGAGCCAGGTAAGCTTAATATCCATTCCTCAACAGCCCTAACTTCAGACTCTCTTATTCATTCACATTCTACAATCTCCTGTTGGTCCTGGAGTGAGGATTTATGGGGTCTTGATTTTTTGTAAAGGATTTTCTAAGTCAGGTTTACTTCTTAGTTAAAAGTGATAGCAAGACAACAGAAAACTAGTTGAGCAAAAAATAAAAATAAAAAATAAAAAGAGGAATTTATTGGAAGACTTGTAACCACACAAAAAAGCAAATATGGCCAGGGACCAATTGGGAATAGAAACTTCAATGTCTCCAGAAAACACTGCATGTCTTCTATCCACATGTTGACTTTATTTTCTTAGGAAAGGCTTTCCCACTAACAGAAAATATAGAATCTGGCAGCAACTCCATCTTTAATCTTTCATTGTCATCACCAGAAAATGATTGACTCCTGCTATCTCTCTTTTTTTTCCAAGTTAAAAAACTAGTTTGTCCAGTTTGAGTGAAGGGTTCATTCCCAGACCCATCAGCTAAGGTCAGGCAGTGAGTTGTGTCACTCTGGATTTATTTACTCTGTCATATCCTTACGTGTGGCTGGGACTTATAAGAAGTGCCAGCTCCCATTCAGACTAGATGGCCAAAATGGGAGAAAGATCATTTCCCAGAAGGAGGGAGTGAAAGAGAAACAATTTCCAAAAGGAGGGGAAAATGACCGGACAGACAGGCAATGACTGTTCATTGGGGTATATATCCAGTTGGCATATTATCCTTTCACTTTTTTGTTTTCCTATTTTCCCCATTAACCTCTGCTTTTGGTTTGTATCAAAAATGCTTATAGTCGCCAAAGCCGGTTTGGCTCAGTGGTAGAGCGTTGGTCTGCGGACTGAAGGGTCCCAGGTTCGATTCCGGTCAAGGGCATGTACATTGGTTGCGGGCACATCCCGGTAGGGGGTGTGCAAGAGGCAGCTGGTTGATGTTTCTCTCTCATCGATGTTTCTCTCTCATCGATGTCTCTCTATCTCTCTCCCTTCCTCTCTGTAAAATATCAATAAAATATATTTTTAAAAAAATGCTTATAGTCAAGGTGACTAATAGTAAAAGCAAACTAACCTGAAAAGGCTTTGTAGGAAAATTAACACTTTTTTAGTACTGGCTACATTCCAGGAATGTCTTTTATAGTCTTTTCTTTCCTCCCCCAAACACCCCTGAAATGAGATATCTTAATTCCTAGATAAAAACATTAATACTTGGGAATAATAAACAACTGCTACAAGATGACAAAATTAGCAAGGGCTATGCTAGAACTAAAGAGCTGTATATATCCCATTGGAAAGAGAGGAAAACAATGGGGCTAGGACGAGTTTAATTCATGATGCCAATTGTGAGGAAGTAGTGTTTGCTGTCCGGGACTTATTTTTACACAACAACATCACAAACTAGACCTGCTGCTTTGCAGGGATCAAGTCCAAGAACAAACTCAGGCCATGTTATCCATTGTTAGTACAAGAAATTTAAGTAAATAATTGCTCTCCTTTCTTTTGGGGGGAATCAATTTTACTTACCATCATAGTATTAAGAAGGAAAGTTGAGATTAATATGTAGGTCTAGAGCAGCCGTGGGCAAACTATGGCCAGCGGGCCAGATTCGGGCCATTTGGCTGTTCTATCCGGCCTGTGGAGCCCAAAGAGCGGAGGGTTCTCTTGCTCTCCCCTTTGCTCCTTCACCAGCAGCCCAAGATGAGAGTGCCAGCATGGTCAAGTTGCTTTTGTTCTGGCCCTCCCATCCAGTTTAAGAACCCATTGTGGCCCTCAAGTCAAAAAGTTTGCCCACCCCTGGTCTAGAGAAATAAAGCCAAGGAGACAAGTTGTTCTACTGATGCTAGCCCATGCTAAAAAGACTATATTGGGACTTGGTGGAAAGTCTTTAAAAAAATAAACAGAATGATTTTCCTATAATATAATCCTGATATAATGCATTCTGAATTAATGAAGCCAGCTATTGGAAAATTTCTGGGCCTTGAGTTCTTGTCAAATACAATTGCAACCCCAATAGCAATTGATAAAAGATGATCATACATATGAAAGATGAGAAGATAGTCACCCTGTATCCATAGAATACAGTCGAAGCCCTTCCTTACATTGTACAGGCCTTGTTCTTGGCTCCAGGCATACAAATATGTGTCTGTCCTCTCAACTCACAGTCAAGTGGATGTATGTTGATGCACTCCTGAGTTCAAAACTTTAAATGAATGCTGGAGATAACTTTGTGATGTGAGTACCAAGCATGCAGAATGCTAGGCATGGATCACTGGCCACTCTGACAACAGGTTTATACAGGAACTAACATTACTCCCATGCTATAGGTGAAGGAACCATCTGAGAGATGAATATACAGACAGTGAGTACCTGACCAAGTCAGGATTTGAGTCTATCTGCCCCACTTTGGAACTCACTTATCCCATCCCTTCAGGATCCCATGTTCAAACTGCAAGCTGGAGATGAAGTCTTGTCTTTCTCTTCCTCTTCTCCCTTTACACATTTGGCAGAGACCTGGGAAATAAATCTGGGCATGTGTTGATGGATCCAAGCACTGACACCTGATAGAATTAATTTGCTTTTGACATTTCACTTCATATTTGTTCAAGCTTATATTTAATTTATGATAAACCTGTAAAAGATCATGGCCTGAAAATTTTGAGATAAAAATAGAAATGTTTCCCCTACCTAATTTTCAAGACTGAAATTACAACCAAATCTAAAGAGTCAATTTAGTTACTAAAAGAGTTCTGAGATAGAAAAATATTGCTCAATTGAACGGTAATATGCAAAGAAATGGCTCTGATATAGAGTAACTTCTTGACGTTAGCCTTTTAATCTTGGTACATTCTATTTTAACAAGTGTTGCAGAATAGAGAGAGTTTATCCGCCCAGCACTAGCAGAGCCAAACACTAGACACTAAGAATTACAGTGGAGAAATATTGGCTATTTTATTACAAATGGTGTCCCCCACCCCCACCCCACCAGAATGGGAAGTGAATGCTCCAAAGGCTAAACTCCCCAGTACCCTGTAGGTTACAGGTTACATAGAGCAAAATCACAAGACTGTGGGCTAGAGGGTCTGCTGGGAGCTGATTTGCTGGAGGTGAGGTAAGGTGGGGAGGGAGGGCATGTATGTGAGGTGGGTAGGCAATGGTAAGATATGTACACAGATAATAATTTAATTTAAAAAAAGATTTTTTAAAAAGAATCATTTTTTTTCAGGTCTTGGGGACAGCTCTGATGTCTTTTCTGGAGTCCCTCTGTCCAGTCTCATGGGAAAGTAGCCATGGGTCCCTCCACCTTAGTGCTCAGGAGCTGAAACATAACTTAGGTCAAATGTGATCTTTAGCCGGCCAGGGGTTCGGACAGTGTCACCATTGTCAGGGCCAGCTACTGTCTTCTGCTGCCTCTGAGGGCTGCTAATTAAGGGGAAAGGCTAGTCTAGGAGGGGTATAGACAGCAAAAGAGACAGAGACAGAGATAGAGATGATTTCTAGAGCTAGGATTTAAAACTAAATTTAATCAAAGTCATAGGGACTCTGAGTTTCCCAGGAACTTCTCAAATTACCCTTTACTGTATGAATTCTCAACTTTTTAGTTTTCTTTTTTTCCCCCCAGGAGGTTCTGGTGTTACCTGGCAGTGTTTTTGAGGTGAAAATCCTAAAATCTCTGAATAGATCTTTGCTATTTTTTTATTTTTAGTAAAACCTCCTGATTAATTTATGCTCAACCAAGAGCATATACTACCTGTTTTGATTATTTATCTTACATATAAAAGGTAGGTCTGTATAACTTTCAGCAGCTTCAAAGATATTAATTCTTAATGGCTTTCCCTGGGAAGGAGTGAGGGGTAAATATTATGACCTCACTGGTTTCCCCTCTTCAGGTCCCTAGGGGTGCTCACCAAGCATGGCATGAAGCCAGAGGGAAGTGGCAGCGATGACATCGAGGTGCAATAACAGACCAGCCTCTTGGGTGCAGAGCAAGGTGGACAAGGTAGGGAAAGAACGTTTGGAGAAGCAAATGAAAACAGTGGAAGAATCTGAGTTGACCAGGACTGTGCTGACTTGTACCTGCCCCTTTGTGGACCATCTTGCTGCTGCCTCTCTGTTGCACATGTCATCCTGTGCATGTTCTTTGAGGCAGGGACTGAGAATCTAGCTCTACTGTGAATCTGCTACACTCAACACAGTGCCTGGTACATGAAAGGAGCTCTATAAATACTCATTAAATGCCCATTCAGTTTTTTGGGGGGAGCTTGTGTTTAGAGAAAGGCACAGAGCATCTACATAGTAAATATTTATCAAATTCTCTCATTTGAGTGACTTCCTGAGCATAGACTCAGGCCTAGAGAAGCAGATCTATGACTAAACTCCATTCACAATCCCAACCTCCCAGGATACCATAATAAATGTTCAGAGGCAGTCCTCTCGACTTCCGATGTGCTCCAGAAAAGGCAGTTGCTTAATAGCAATCAATCAACAGCTTTAGCTCTTTGCAGTGACTATCAATGTGTCTTGTAAATTGCTGGCTTTCAACAAATACTGCCTTTGACAAAACTGAGTTGAGAGTTCCATTTAATTTAGATGGTGTTACGCATATAGTAAATGTGGATCCCAAGTGCCCCTCACCATCTGTCTCATTTCTGGAGTGAAAAGGAAGGAAATTGCAAGTGATCATTGCATTGGGAGTCTGAACATCAGGACTTCCCTAGGTAGTAAAAAGGATATTACTCTGTGGGAAGGCACGCTGCAGGAGATAAGATACAGCACACTACCTCACCTTTGGCACTTTTCATTTTTTATGTAACTTGGTCTCTTGACGCTTAGAATAGGCTCAACTGAATACACCAGAATAAAATACCTTAGACATTTGTGACTTCAAATGTTGACAATAAGAAATGTACTGGCATCATGAGTTTAGTCCCAGTAGACTAGACCAACAGCCTGCACTATGACACAACCACCAGGTCTCAATTAGTGCATTCAAGTTGCAAGTAAGGCAGTGATATATCTATTATCATTATTACTCAAAACCCACCTAACATATTTTTGCTAAACCTTGTTTAATTTCATAAAATAGTAGGTCTTAGGAAATTGTCTGCAAACTTATTTATGATAAGTCAGATGCAAAAAAGCAAATATTGGGTGGTAAGAGTTGTTTGTGGAATTTTAAAAGTCATAGTCATAGAAACAGAGAGTAGAATGGTAGTTGCCATGAGCATGGGTGTAGGGGAAATGAAGAAATGTTAGTCAAAGGATACAAGTTTCCAGCTATAAGATGAATATATTCTGTGGATGTACACTAGTTAACTTTCCTATATAATAAAAGGCTAATATGCAAATTGTCCCCTCGGGAGTTCGACTGACTGGGAGTTCCACTGCTCACTATGATGTACGTTGACCACCAGGGGGTGGCATGGAACAAATGAAGGCCCTCGCTAGCAGCCAGAAGGCCCTGATCAGCCCTGATCGCTAGCCAAGCCTAGGGGCTCTCTACCCATGCACAAATTTCATGCACCGGGCCTCTAGTAGTTAATAATTCTGTATTGTACACTTAAAATTTGCTAAGAGAGTACATCCTAAGTGTTCTTACCACAAAAATAATAGAAAAGTATGTAAAGTGATGGGTGTCTTATTTTGACTGTGGCATTCATTTCACAGCTATACATATACCAAATTATTGGTATATACATATACACCTTACATACATACAATTTTAATTGTCAATTATACCTTAAGCCTGAGAGGAAAATAAACCTATTGAGGGAAATTATCCTAAAAAAAAATCTTATTGATAACAACACAATAATCTAAATTTGTTACTTTTGCCCAAATATTATTAGTTCTCCAAAGAAAGCTTTGTATACAGTTGTTTTATTTCCGAAGAGACCCATTCTCTTTGCCTCTTATTTCCTGTGACCTTTCTAGGCTGTTTAAACTTACAGGTCTTGTGAAATGTCAGTTTTCCGGTGACAAATATTAGCTCCTATGCTTGCAGAAAACAACTTACTAATTTGCAGGACAGAGTTATCAGCAGCACTGCATCCTTTTCACACCGGGGCTCATTTTACTCAGATGTACTGGAAAATCCTTTCATGAAATTTGAGAAATTAACCCTCCCTCGAGTGCTGTGTCCCAGAGACAGACAGACAGACAGACAGACACACACACACACACACACACACACACACACACACACATGTCTCATGTTGCCTTGTGCTGCTAATGCCTCTGCCTCATTGATGCTTCTCAAGGCAATGGAGGGTGGGGTTTGGAATCATACGGAGCATAAATCCCAGCACTGCCACAAGCAAGTAACATGGCCCTGAACAAGCTACTTATATTCTCTATGTCTCAATTTCCTTGTCTGTAAAGTGAGGATAAACAGCATTGGTGTGTAGATTAATGACCTAATTTCAGCAAAACACTCTACATGATGAAATCCGAAGTCCCTTTTTTTGTCTTATAACTCCGAGTTTGCTTGCATTCAGTAATTAGATGTAGCTATTGTACTTATTTATTTATTTATATTTTAAAATATTTTTTATTGATTTTTTTTTTTACAGAGAGGAAGAAAGAGGGATAGAGAGAAACATCAATGAAAGAGAGACATCGATCAGCTGCCTCTTGCACACCTCCTACTGGGGATGTGCCCACAACCAAGGTACATGCCCTTGACTGGAATTGAACCTGGGACCCTTCAGTCTGCAGGCTGGCTCTCTATTCACTAAGCCAAACCAGTTTTGGCTAGCTGTAGCTATTGTATGTACAGTACAATAAATAACTGTTGATGTGGCTTCTAGCCGTGGGACTCCCTCACCCACGTGATCTTCATGATTAGGGAACTGAAGAGATGGGGATGGGTTCAGAACCAGTCCCTGAAACTTAAATACCATATTTGCCGGTGTATAAGACGACTGGGCGTATAAGAAGATCCCCTAACATTTCCACTAAAAATACAGAGTTTGTTATATACTCGCCGTATAAGACTACCCCCCACTTGGAGGCATATTTTTCAGGGCCAAAAAATCGTCTTATACGCCGGCAAATACGGTAACTTAAATAATTATTCTCCTTAGATGTTTTTATTCAACACACCTTAATTAAGAGCCTTAGACTGAATCATATGAAGCTGCCAGTGGTCTACATTGGGTAATTTCACACATATGAATACCATGCCCCAGGCAAAAGGTTAAGGAAGCTAAGATTAACAAAACAAACCTGGACTCTGTCCTCCCAGAACTGATGATACAGGTGGTGGGGAAGACAAACAACATACTAATGGAGGGAAAAGAAGTGAAGGGGGTTATGGCAGCAAATAGCATTTACCCATGAAACATATGCAAGGGGCAAGAGGCCAGGAGTATTCAGAAAAACATCTCTCCTTCTGGAAACCAAATGAATGGGTCATCATGGCTTGGAGGGTGTATTGTTGTAACAAAGTACTACAAACTTAGTGTATTAAAACACGACCTATTTATTATTTTACAATTCTGGAGGTAAGAGGACCCAAATCAGGTTTATTGGGCAAAATCAAGGTATAGAAAGGGTCAGGCTCCCTTTGCAAACACAGCTTCTAAATGGCTCTCCTATCTCTCCATACCAGCCATTGCACACGTATACACTCCTCTCAATTGCTCCTACAAGAAACTTTATTGACAATGAAAATAAGGCCAAGGGATCACAAACAGAAACTGACCGGGATTCTTTTTTTTTTAAGCAATAAGTTATTTTAGTTCAAAATATAAAGTATCCCACAATCCTGTCCTGACAGAAATTTCCAGCTGAAAGCTACTTCTGAAGGGTACCAACAACTTAAACGTACACCTCCGTGCCCCTGGCACATTCCCAACCCCGTGTCAGTATTTTAGCCTTTTTCTCCTGCTCCTCGCTTTCCTTTCAGCCTCCATAAACCACTGACCTTTACTGGCTCTCATCATTCCTGGTCTCCTGCCCCAGCTGAAAGTAAATATGGAAGATCCTTATCGAAGAGAAGAAAGAGAAGCCAGTATTTACGGAGCACGGGTTCCAGGCATGTGAGGTATTTCCTGCTATCTGTGCTACATTCATTTATTGTGTCCTTATGTCAACCCTGTGGAGGCAGGTAAAACCCCTGTTCTGTACATGAGGAATCGAATCTCCTGGTGATTCATTTCTCCTTTCTCTGTGCCTGGCACTGGGACACTGGGCTAGAAGTTCGGGGTCACGAGGCGGGGTTGAGGAGGAATTTGAGGTCAGATTCTTTTGGCTCATGCCTTTCCAACTACATCATAAACAGGGCTTGGCCCCTGTTATCGAGGTCTTTGGTGTCGGGGCCAGTGCTCACCGGGCTTTGCTGAGTTTCTGGTTCCCTGGCTTTCCCTCCCTGCGGTGTTCTCAGTTTATTACCTGCCCTCTCAGACTTTGGAAACTTCATATTACTTTGCCCTTGGGGGGGGTGGGGGGGCCTGTAGCCTCCTGATGGCTGGCTGCTCACCTGGGTACACCCCATTTCCTCTTTGGTCTGTTCCCAGCTCTGAGATACTTCCTTGGTTTCAGGGTCCGAGCTCCACTCTGCACACCAAAACCCCTTCCTGCCAAGCACAGCCCAGCAGCTTCCTGGTTTCCAAGCACCTGTAGAACTCTCCAGCTCCAGGCCTGCAGGTCTGTTGTATCCTGTTCTTCAGCAAAAGAGCTTTAGAAACTACGGTCCGTTTCCTGCTGCTTCTGCCATTGAGCATTTTAAAAATGTTTAGTCCTTTTTAAAAATTAAGTCATAAAAAGCTTTAGAATTAATTAGTAATGCTCTCTGTGTTGATCTAATTAAACCCAGTTATTTCTTACAAACTTAATGCAAACAATACAACCTGGCTTATGAGCAAATTTGGTCAAAGAATATAGCTAGAACTCTGGCCTGGAGGTCTGGTAGGTTGAGTGTTGTCCCATGCACCAAAAAGTTAAGGGTTCAATTCCCAGTCAGAGTACATGCTTAGATTGTAGGTTCAACTCCCAGTCGGAATATATAAAGGAAGCAACTGATCAATGCTACTCTCTTACATCAATGTTTTTATTTCTCTCTTTCTCTCTTCCTTTCTCTCTAAAAAACAATTTGAAAGCATATTATATATGTACATTTATTTGTATACATGCCCACATAGATACATGTGTACATGTATACATACATACATACATATATATCTGTCCTCAGGTGAGGATTAAAAAATAACAATAATAAATAATAAAATAAAAAGAATATAGCTAGAGAATCACAGGCTAAAAATCTTTGAGGGTCCATTTAGCTTACCTTTAACCTTGAGAAAGAAATATGAGAGAGAAAATAAGATATATATGTATATATATATCTTATATATATAACTTCAGGGGATGATCTGTTTAGGGTATTCTTCATCTAGGGCCATTCATACTAGAGCTCAGCAGATTTAAGGAATAGTATTCCATAAAAAGCAGGGTGTGAATAATTTTCATAAAGGGAGTCTTTCCAGTAGCAGTTACCCAACTTGTGAAATGTAGTATGTAATGGCCAAAACTCAGGGCATAGTGCTGGTTTGATATTTAAAAAATATATAGATAAATTTTTAACTAATAATAATGTGTTCTCTGATTCAAGGCAAGATATGAATGATCAAATCTCATGCTTCAGGCTATAAAGTAATTACTCCAGAGAACACAGTTCCTTTTTGCTTGTGTTGTGGGGGTGGAGGGAGAGAGAGAGAATGAGAATTGAGATGCACACTGAGCAAACCTATCTTCCTTCCTGGAACCCTGAGCCATTCCAATTTTGCAACCAAACTGCCCTGACTTTAAAACAAGGTAATTTGCCAATCCTTTCAAAGTCTTCCCTTTATTTGCCAAGGTTAACTCCTCCCTCTAAGTAAAACAAAAGTATTGTTTTGCTAGTTAATATAAAGACAATAACTGAATGCCTATGTCAGTACAGGATGTTTTTAAAGTGGTGGAAGCGTGGTACACAGGCTCCTGTTTAAAATGGGTTATAATGCAGGCACTGTGCCAGGTGGCATTGACTTGTAACTCACGTTTAAGTCCAATTTGTTATACCCATCCTGGTAATCCAACACACAGTAAATTCATTTGTTTGTTTATTTTTTTATTTCTTCAGATCATATTCAAACTAAAATGACAAAGCAAAACAATAAGCACAAAGACTTTAGTTTGGAGATTTTCCTTTGGCAGGCCCAGATTTTGAGTTAATGTTAACCAATGACTAGTTGGATAGCATCAAGCAAGAAATTTAATCTGAGATTCTGCTGCAGAGATTACAATAAGAAATATTAAAAAATCACAAATAATGATACTAACTACATAGCATTATTGGGAGGATTTAAAGAAATAACAGGCAGTGTTCAGCCTATAATAAAATGATTAGCAAAGTATCTTATATTCTTATAACTAATATAATGTTCTTCTCATACTGGATTTATAAATTAAGAGAAATTCCTATACTGCTTTCACCAAAAATATATTTTTTTGTGAGTAGCAGTTCTAGTAAATAGGAGCCTTAATACAGAAACTCCAGACTGGGTCCACTTAGAATTATATGGTTACTTAATAATTAAACCTTCTTATGCCATTGAAATCAGACTCCGTGTCTGAAAGTACGGTTTTTAAGTTCTTATTACCCAAAGCGAGTTCAGACAATCAACAGCAGTAATAGCATCTAGGAGCTTGTGAAAAATTTATAATCTCAGGATTTTCTAGACTACTGAATCAGAAAATGCAGTTAAACAAAATCTTCAGGTGATTCATATGCACATGAAAGTTTGAGAAGTATTGTTTGAATTTAGCATGTGCCTAAAGAATTGGTTAAAATGCAGATGGCTGGGCCCAACCCCAGAGTTTCTGGTTTAGTAACTTTGGAGTAGGCCTAAGATTTTGCATTACTAACAAGATGATGTGATGTTGTTAGCCCAGAGACCACACTTTGATAATGGCTAGGGCATTCAGTAGAGACTCTGGAAGGGTTATACTTGGGTAGTAAGACTAACTAGACTTAGAGTAAAGACCTACTCTAGACCTACTATAATACAGTTTAAGAACAAGCCTTAAAAGTATCAAATTAATCTGTAAGTAACAAAACTACCTGCCACAAAAAAAGCTCAATGCTCTTTAAAGAAAAATAACAATATCACATTCAAAATGTTGATCAACTAATCAAAAATTACTAGCCATGCCAAGTTGCAGAAAAATGTAAACCCTAAGCAGGAGTCAATCAACAGAAACAAACATAGAAATGAAAGAGATGATGTATTTGGCAGAGAAGAGTGTTACAATAGCTATTGTATGTATATATTTCAATATGCTCAATGATTTAAAGAAAAAACATAAATATAAAAAAAGAAAAATGAAAAATATATTAAAGAAACAAAATAGAATTTTTAGAGATGAAAGCTAAAATTAAAAAATGACTGAATGAATTAGCAGCACATATATATCCAAGAGAATTAAAAATATATCCATACAGCTTGGCCAGTGTGACCCAGTGTTGAGCACTGAATCATAAATCAAGAGGTCACCAGTTCAATTCCTGGTCAGGGCACACAAATGTCCCAATTGGGAACACAATCTGCAGTAGGGGGTGTGCATGAATCAGCAAGTTGATGTTTCTATCTCTATATCCTTCATCTTTCCTTTCTCCCTAAAATAAATAAAAAATATTTTTTAAAATTTTAATAAATATACATATAAAAACCTGTATACAAATTTCCATAGGAACATTATAATATTCAAAAAGTAGCAACAACTAGGATGACTATCAACTAATGAATGGATAAACAAAAGTTGGTATGTCTATTCAATGGATGGCATCCAATCAAATAAACAAAGTATTATTATAATATGCTACCCATGATTGAACCTTTAAAACAGTGAGGTAAATGTGAAAAGCCAGTCACAAAGGCTATGTTATGATTCCATTTTTATTAAATGTCCAGAATAGGTGAATCTATAGAGACAGAAATAGAATAGTGATTTTTTGGAGCTGGCAGGGAGGCTTGGGGGAAATGAAGAATGTTTGCTAATGGATATGGAATTTTTTTGTGCCATTGAAAATGGTCTAAAAATAAATGTGGCAATGGTTTGACTCTGAATATACTAAAAGCCATTGCTTTGTATATTTTAAGTAGGTCAAATGTGTGCTATGTGAATTATTTCTTAATAAAGTTGTTATATTAAAAGATAGAAAAAGAAAAAAGTTAGCACTGGTTCTCACACCTATACGATTATTAGTGACCTTGGCTTGAGCAATTTCAGTCTGAGATGAGAGAGTAAACAGAAGCCAAATTTATGAAGTGTGTTATGGAATAAAGGGGTGTAGGGTAGAGGAAATAGTAAATATGCAAACCATGATAATAGACCTCCCTCTTAAGTTTAGCTATAAAGGGAAGAAAACACAATATAATTTCAAGGACTTGGTGTGAAAAGGAATGAGATAATAGGAAGTGGGGGGGAAAAAAGAGAAAGATAGCAGAGAGTGGGGGAGAGGGGAGAACTGACTGAGCAAAGTGTGAGAAGAGATCTCTAATCTAGAGAAATAAAAGGGACTGATCTTTCATGTGAGATTACTCTTCAATTGATAAAGAAAGGAGGAAATAAAGAACTTATGTTCTGCCCTTGAGTTTCTCACTTGGGCCAGCAACTTGCCTGTGTGAGAAGGTATTGCTCAGAGATCTCTAAGTATCTCTAACATTTTAGTACTATCCCTCCTGACACCTGGGGTGATGCTGATGGTGGTAGTGGTGATGTGTGTGTGTGTGGGGGGGGGGGGGAAGAGACCATCCTTCTCAATGAGGAAGTGACAATCCCCACAAGGAAACCTCATAATTTTGAAAGCAGAGCATCTATGGGGGATGATCAAGCCAAATGGAGAGATTCTAAAACAAGAGCTGCAAACTGAACTGTCTACAAGGTCCAGGAAGTTAATAATAATACCCAATGTTTATTGAGCACATATTATGTGTAGGCACCAGTCTAAACATTTTACATTAATCAACTTACTTAATTCTCACAACAGCCTAATGAGGTAGGTATTCTTAACCCTACTTGACAGGTAGAAAGAACATTGAGGCACACGAAGGGAAAGAAACTTGCCAAGGATACAGTTAGGAAGCTGGTAGAGCTAGCTTTTGCAGCTAGATGGTCTGACCGAGAGCACTCTGAACCATGAAGTTACACTGTCTTTCTTAAAGAGATATGAGGTAGGCTTCTGGGGACAGAAGAGCACATAACCACAACTGCAGGGAACAGCCTTGTATCCAACCCATTTCTAACATGAAAAAATGTGGGCTCAGTGTTCCCAGATCTTAAGACTTTTTTGAAGCAGAAGGTAAAATCTGAACTTGTAAATAAAATCTAATAATTTTTAAACATGGGCAATTTACTTTTAAAAGTTATGTATTTTATGGCAAACATGCCTATAGGACAATTATGGTTCATGATGAGCCAGTATGTGTCCTCTGCGTTAAAGAGACCTATAGAGTTCTAATGTGTCCAACCGAAAGAGAGATATGCATATAAAATATTAAGTTGGATAACTTTAGAACTTTAGAAGTTCTATGTGTCTACAAATGGCATTTTACATGTACAGTGTAAAGGGAAAATGTAAACACATTAAGAAATAAGAATTCACACAAATATGAATCAAGAAGAAAATCAGGTCATAACAGCTCAAATGTAAAGAAGAGAAGAAGGCAGGCATTCTATTATTTCTGAATAACAGTCAACAATTATTTTAAAAAAAATGCTGGGCTACTATCATTGACAAGGACAATTGCTATAAAAATCTGGTCCCACTTGCATCAGGCATATTGTACTCAATAAGTTATAAACAAGCAAAGGGCAAATCCATCACTACGTTACAAGGTCATTGTAAGGAAAAAAAATAAAAAGAGCAGATAGGTGTGGGCCTGATGTACCTGATACAAATACCATGTTTCCCCGAAACTAAGACATCCTCCGAAAATAAGACCTACTTACAGGTTTCCTTCTGAGTGAAATATAAGGCATCCCCCCGAAAATAAGGCCCCCAGGATTCACAGTTTGTCTGGTTTGTGTTGACAACTACCGTACTACCGTACCGTATACAGGTAATAAATTTCCTTTATTTTCATTTAAC
The DNA here is from genome assembly GCA_963924515.1 of Vespertilio murinus. Lineage (NCBI taxonomy): Eukaryota > Metazoa > Chordata > Mammalia > Chiroptera > Vespertilionidae > Vespertilio > Vespertilio murinus. The sequence continues at coordinate 22,283,731 of OZ004717.1, forward strand.
AATAAATGTGTACCGTATTCTTCTTCATGGAAAAATAAGGCATCCCCTGAAAATAAGACCTAGCGTATCTTTGGGAGCAAAAATTAATATAAGACACTGTCTTATTTTTGGGGAAACCGGGTAGGTATGGGCCTAAATACACCCCTTCAAATAATTACTTAAAAATATTACCAGACTTTTTCTTAGGGAGATACAGCCATAAAATGTAAACAGTTCCCCAAGCCCTCACCTCAAAATAGTTTAAAAGTTCCTATAATTTGCCTGGTTGGCATGACTCAGTGGTTGAGCATCAACCTATGTTTCCCAGTCAGAGCACATACCCAATTGAGGGCTTGATCCCTAGGGTGGGGTGTGCAGGAGACAGCTGGTCAATGATTCTCTGTCATCATTGATATTTTTATCTCTTTTCCTTCCACTCTGAAATCAATAAAAATATATTTAAATATAAATATATATATATATATATTTAAATTAAAAATGTTTGTAAAAAGTTAGCATAATTTTAATTTTTTAATATTAAAGGTTGAATTTTTTCATGTGTTCATTAGAGCATTTTGTCCTTATTTTGTGAATAATCGCCTTACCCTTTGCCTTGCATCCATTTAAAATATGATTTTGACTATTAAGTTAGCAATTTTTGGAAAGCAATTAGATATATGCATCAACACAGTTTAATGTATTTTTACTTAATAATAATACTTTTTATGAATATATGCTAAGAAATTCACCTGAAAGATAGATAAAATGTTCTATGAACAAAGATATTAAAACTAAAGAGATATTTATAATAGTGCAATGCTAAAAACAGCCTACAAGCACACAAAAGATAATCACTTGTGAATTTTTTAATAGTGTGGGGAATGTTTATGATATCTCATAAAAGAAGAAAGCAGTAAGTTGTTTAGATGCTATTATCACCACTGTGCAAATATGCATAGAAAAAATTACTGGAAAATGAAAATACAAGTATTGGCTGATATGATTATAAATCATTTTCTTCTCTAATGTGTTTTCCCTATTTTTTCTAACGGACATGGAACCTTTATAATCACACACATTTTCTAGCATGAAACCAGAAATACCATCATTATAAATGCATTTCCTTAGATCTTGAAGAATTTGATCATAAAGACTCCTATAGATATGGGGTTTTTTTGATCAATGAATGGATGCCTGAGTAATGTAGATGGTAAGTGGAAGGTAATAGGTAGGTGGAAGGTAGATGAAAGTTTGTCTTAGAAGAATATATATATATTAAAGATCCTATTTGAAATTGAGAGAACTCTCTCATTTTAAACATAAAAAGGTATTCTTAAAAGCTATCGAGTTGCTTAGGGAATCTCTTAAAAAGCCCAAGAATAAAAGTGGGAAACATTGCCCACCCATCCCCCCTGCCCCAAACAATACTGAAAGTCTTTCTAAATGCCTGAGGAAAGCACCACAGCTGCCTCCACTGGGCTGGCCACTGCATTTTATCCCACAGATGATGGAAGCTGTTATGAGAGCAGCTGTCACCACAGCCACAGGAAAAGCGTTGGTATTGATGCTACAGAGATGGTCATTCTCATCATGATAGATTCTGTGTGGTCTCAGCTTCGTGTCAACACTGGCTTCTATGTCAAAGCCTGAAGTGGGTGCATCTGATCGGGAGAACCTATATAGCATGCTCAATCCAGACTGTAAGGGGGGGTCAGAGAGTGAGTAGCTAGTATTTTCAGCTTCTGCACTGGGAGGTGGGCTTTCTCTCAAGGTGGGGTCAGTATACCTCAGCTGGAATCCCACATGCTGAAGTCCCTTACCTGTGTAGTTCCAGGCTAAGTTCGGCCCCAGGAAAGATCTGGTTGAGACCTGAGAGGTGGAAGTGAAATGGCTAACATGCTCTGTTCATCATTGTCTAGAGGTGATGAGGGGCAGGTACAGAGGTGCCCGTGGATTCCAGTCCATTCTTAAATTCCCCTGCTCCATACCCAGCTCTCCATCCCAACTTCTGGGCCTGCTAACCAAAGGTGACCACAGATCAGGGTTGCCAGATTCAGCAAATAAAAATATAGCCACATAGAGCTAAATTTAGATTTCAGATAAGCATCATTCTCTAAAAAGTGTAAGTATCTCCCGTGTAATATTTGGGACATACTTATACCCCAAAATTATTTGTTGTTTATTTTAAGTTCAAATGAACTTGGCATCCTGCAGTTTATCTGGTCATCTACATAGAACTAACTCAAGTGTTTTTACTGAGAATTCACAGAGCCAGCAACCACCAAGAGCCTTCCATAGACTTCTACAGCAGCTGGAATACCCAGAATCTGGAAACTCTACTTCTTCACTCATGTCAGGATTGCTGGCTAACAACTTGTTTTTTAATCCTCCTTGCATATATTTATTTCCCCAGATTTCTCCCAGGGTTGTGTAAGGTTGCATTCCTATAGTGCAGTGTTTCCCAAACTTTTGACATATATGTACCCCTTCTATAATTTTTGTAACACTGAGTACCCCTCTTCAAAAAAAATGGATGTATTTTAATAACAATCAAAATATACTTATTTTTTCTTTTTTGGCACATACACAAAATAATAAATGAAAAATAAAATTATTCATAATAAAATATAAATAAAAATTTTATAAATAACATTTATTTGTATCAATGAGAAGGATGAAATTGACTCGACTCATGAGAACGTAGAATTAGGCGCAGCTAAGCACGGTGCAGTGCATATCCCCACCAAACTCCGGTGCAATGCGTACCCCCACCAAACTCTTCTCATCCCCTGGGGGTACACGTACCACACTTTGGGAAACACTGCTGTGCATTCTTCATTCCATGACACTCACAGATTTCTACTCCCTGATTAAATGCTAAGACTCATTCTGACTTTAGGAGGAAGGTGCTATTACTATTTCTATTTCATTGAAAAATAAACTGACACAAAGAGATAAAGTTGTTTGCCCAGAATCACGTGTCTGACAAATAGAATTTAAACACAGGATTTTGATTAAATAGCTGGCTTACTGGTAACTGCCATAATACAACACCATAACAGAATAAAGAGAAGTATTATATAATTGTCATAACAGTATACATAGGTAAAAATATTCTGCATATCTAGTATATATCATATATAAATACATTTGTAGAATGATCTATATGACATGTATAACATATGCATATGGACTATATAACTTTATAGTTATAGATATTCACCTTACATGTAAAATTTAGCTTCAGTATTTCATCCATATTAATTTTTCAACTGAACTCACTAATGGGTATCAAAATGCCACCATTGTAAAATTGAAAATAAATATACACATTCTCAACTGCATATATTCGGTATTTATTAGGGACAATAGTTGAAAAACCAGTTTCTTTTAAATTCTGGAAGAAAACTATCATATAAACAAGAAAGAATGGGTGACATTGTTTCTTTGGATAATATTGGCAACTCAAAAAAAGAAAAAGAGTGAGCTCATTAATGTTCAAATGAGGATGCATTTGAACAGAGAAGCTGATAAGTTCTCTGTGTGGGAGGGTTCCTGAGACAGTTTAAGACTGGAAAAAAAAATCAATGCTTAGAAGAAAATGATAGATAATTCCAGTTAATGAGCGCACAGCACACTAATTATTGTAATAAAATGTGTTTAATTAAAGGGAAGTCTGCTTTCTAATGATTGTACTGACTATAAATCAGTTTGGAAAACCTGAAAGATAACTAAAGACAATATGTAGAAAGGCTGCAGGTAAAGTCTATGCAAGGAGGATAAATATGTGTTTACTAATGTGTTTAGAGTTAGCATTCTAGCAAACCTAGACTCTTTTAATAAAATGTTCCCTAATTTCTTAAGGCAATGCCCAGGCAAAGAGAGAAGTATCATCTCTAATAAAAAAGAAACATGCAAATTGACTGTACCTTCACTATATCCACAAGCCTCACCCACCAGCCAATCAGAGTGAGTATGCAAATTAACCCAACAAAGAGGGCAGTTAATTTATATATTGCAAAGATTGAAGACAGTGTAGAAAGAAGCCAAGCTGCAGAGAAGCAAGCAAGCAGGGCGGCTGGCGGAAAAGGCAGGGAAACGGGTGGGACGGGGAGAAGGGAGAGAAGCTGGCAGGGCAGGGGAGACTGCAGCAGGAAACCCTATTGTAGGAATCTTCCTGCGAGGGGCATCTAGTTTGGAAATAAATTTTAAAATGTCTTAAGAAAATCATCTAACTATATTTAAATATAATTTTGAAAAAAAATACATTGTAACATCCATTTGCAGAAAAATGTGAAATTATTATAAGTCTATTCAGACTGAACTCCATTTATACCATCAAAATATCAACCAAGCCCATTCAGTCCCGTTTTGTAGTGGGACTGAGGCATGGCGTATAAAGCATATCTTCATGCTCTTTTATAGTCACACAATCATTGGTGGTTCAGTGGACAGGGAACAACTGCAGAGAGTCAAATTGGGAGTTTCAACCCAAAGCTGCAAACACATGACCCTTTCTGCCTCTGATTCTTGTGTGTATGTGTTGTGTGTTGTGTGTTGTGTGTTGTGTGTATGTGTGTGTGTGTGTGTGAGTGTGTGTGGCATATGTTATCAGGCATATCTTCAAGAAAATTCCAATTCGGGGAGAACCCATAATGATTCATTTTCTGGGCGTATTCTGCCCTTGAACCAGCTACTTCGCTTGCCTCTTCCTGGACGAACAGTGGAAGGAGGCAGTAGTGTCCTGGGGCACGCCTGTACCAGCTGATGAGACTGACTGTCAGATTTTTTAGAAACCCTCAGGCTGCTTATTAAACACAGCCATTTTTAAAAAAATGAAATTATATAAACTTAGAAGTAGGTAAAGTATACCATAATAAACGAAACAGCTACTGTATAATTCCTAATTGTGTCCCTGCTTTCCTGTCATCTATGCTCTTGGGTGATCTAATCTGTCATATCTGTGTATTGCTGTACACCCCTTCATGCCTCCACTTCCAGGGACTTCCGGTGGAGCATTCGAAATTGACCAGGGTGGGAATGTTTGCTCACTGAAATCAGTGTGTGCTGCAAATGAGAGCTTACCTGTGTCCTAGTTGGTTATTAACCATTTACCAGCACCCGCCTGGATAGAGGCCATGGTGGGAACTGAGTCAGGGTCCTCGATAGGGAGGGCAGTGATAACAGGTGAATCTGCAGAAGAAACCACACAGATGTGATGTAAATAAGTTGTCATTCTGCGGAAGGTAGGCCAGACAGAAATTGAGATTCTGGCTAGAAGTCGTTGAGATAAGATCTTAGAAAAGCAAACAAAAGCCAGAAGTCTAAAGAATTAGGTAGGTGGTGAAACTATAAAAAAAAGTTATTGAAATAAGTAGGTTAGCAGGTTTTATAGGGTGGCAGGCATGGACAGGGAAGAAGCATTTAAAGGCAGGGACACGGAGTTCCACGTTTACCCTATGTCACTTCAAATAAAACCCTAATTTTTGAAATTATTTCTCTACTCCCCCTCCCCCACTTCCTCTCTCTCTAAAAGTCAATAAAAGCATATCCTCGGGTGAGGATTAGCCAGATTAAAACAATTTAAAGAAAGGTATGATTAACATTATTTAATTCTAGAACAAATGTTCATGCTCATACACACCCCCACAAACAGGTCAGCTAGAATAGCATTGATTGGGGGGGAAACTATCAGAGATAGAATTAATGGCAGATACACAGGTTCCTAGTTGCTCATTCATTGTAGCAGGGCCAGTCATAAGATTCAGATGACCCTAAGGATTGACTCTTCCCTGGTGTGATCCCCTGGCCTACTGTGATGTGTTAGAAATTTGGCTTCAACTGTATCCTGTCCATTTAGTGGTCATAAGTGGTGGGATATTGTCTCTACCCTAGACACTAGGGTCCAGATCTTAAAGTTCCAGTTATATGACACATCAAACTAGCAGTAGCAATTGCAACATCAGGGTTTACACTTGGGGATGCATCAGTCCTTCATCAAAGGTTGAAGACCAACCCTTGCATTTGACTAGGCTGGCTCATCCTGAAGACTGGGGTATAGCCAGCTACCCTGGGACTTGAAGAGGCCATCACTCTTGGCCACATTTATCCTTATTTCTCATTGAAGTATAGCCTGGCTCCTCCAAGAGACTCAGGGAGTCTAACAGATGAATTCTGACTAGCCTCTATTAGATAGAAAGTTCAAGGATTTTCTTTTAAGCAGAAATATCTTCTTCTGCCTGTTTCCCAGTCTTCTAGAATACTTCAACCCCCTAATAAAACAATTATTAACAAATTGAATACCCCTTTTATGAACATCTGGTACAAGAATAAAACATTTACTTTTTTATCCTCACTGTTTTTGATGATAAGAGGATCTTGAGTATGTTCATAGAGGGGGGAAGATTAAGTGTAAAGTGGGACATTAAATATTGAACAGAGAGAAGAGAAAATTAATGGATTAATTTTCTATGGAGAGTGCAAAGGGGAAATAATGAAAAGCTGAGATGGGGCTCAACTTTGAAACAAGGAAAGAGATTTTTCTTATGAAACAGAAAGAAAGGGAGGAGAGTATTGGCGCTAAAGCAGAGAAATGTAAATATGGAGTTTACATGGGCAGCTGATATTACTCGAGCTCCTAGTATGTAATTCAAATAAATCTCAGCTGCTCCCTAAGTTGTGGGGGAGGGAATGGAGGAGGGGAGAGTAAAGAATGGTTTCCTGCACAGCTCTCCCCAAAAACACCTTCTTTCTAAATCCTCATTCCTGAGCTTTTCATATTCTCTTTTATTTTATTTTTAAGCCTCATCTAGAATATGTTTCCCAATGATTTTTAGTGAGAGTCAAAGGAAGGGGGAAGAAGGGTGGAAAGAAAGAGAAAAAATATCGATGAGAGAAAGACATATTGACTGATTGATTCCCACACATGCCCTGATTGGAGCAAGGGATCAAATCTGTAACCTAGGTACATGCCCTTGACTGGGTATTCAACCCAAGACCCTTCAATCCGCAGGCCAATGCTCTAACCACCAAGCAACTGGCCACATTGCTTTTCATATCTTGATAGAAGTGAAGGGTTTATAGGTTATCTGATCAGTTCTGAATCAGGCCATTTTAAAACTCTTTTATTCACAGCTCACATTGGTATCTGTTATTTATCATTTCTTGACACCTCCAATGAACTTTTCAAATTAATATCCTGTTGCATAAGGGATACCAGACAGGTGCAAATACAATTTCAATTTAGTAAAATAGATGTTCTGTGTGGAGTCAGAGCATCAGGTTATGGAAACTCATTGGGTGAGAGGGGACCCCACATGATCTTCAATGAGCAGAGGAAAGCTTGTCATACAGAAATGCCCTTATGACCCACCGGCGTTAGCCAGGAAACAGAGGTGGGATCCAGAGTGGTAAGAAGAAAGAATGTCCCATTAGAGGGAGGAGAATGTGTAAAGGTCTGGAGGTAAGAGAGTTATTGGAATTGTAGGTGGGTCAGTAGGACTTGTGAGGTCAGAGAGCTCATTGGAAGCCACACCCCAGAAATCCCTTCAGTGCATTCCAATGTGTTTGGAATTGATGTTGAAAACAGTGGGAAATTTCAGAGGAACTTTAAGTAGAAGAGTGGCTGTGATCAACTTTGTGTTTTGAAAACATCCTGATTGGCAGTCTAGAATACAATGGTTGGAAACATTATAAAGAGGGATAGAGTGAGAACAGTGGAGAGAAGTGGTTATATCCTAGGCAATAAGATGGTAGAATGCCAGACAATATAGCTGATGAAATATGTGGCATGAGGGGAGTTACCAAGGGCAACATCCACATGTTTGTTTTGAATAACTGGATTGATGATCCTGTTTTCAGTGAAACAAGTATTACGGGTTAGATGTCCTCAAACTTCTTGTAAAGTAAAAAAAAAAAAAAAAAAAAAAAAAAGCAGGGAAAATTTGAATGGTTTGTATTTACTTTTCATTGTGCATATTGCTTACTTGTGCCAGACATAAAGACAGGAAAAATGGAGGGAAAAAAAAACTATGAAATAATAGGGGAGAGAAATAGAGGAAGGGGTGGTGGAAGAAAGTGACAACTAGGAATTATGTTAATTAGTCCTTATGATGACATTCTTATAAGAATCCTGGGCAATGTTTGAGCAGAATTGAAGAGGACACACATAGATGGTGGGTTGAACTCAAGCTGAGGAATATATGGAACAGTGTGGGTAAGTTTATAATAAAGTACAATGAGAGGCAATCCTGGGACTAATACAAGCATCTCTAAAATGCCTTCCCATGAGCACAGGGTGATTAGGGAAGTCAGAAAAGCCAGAATGGGGCCAATGTAAGAATAAGGAAAGACAGAAAGATGGAGGCTGAGGGACTGAGATTGAAGGGGTTAGAGGGATAGGATGTAGTCATCAGAGAGAATGTCAGCATTCAAGAGAATGGCAGTAGCGAAATCCCAAGTCATAAGGTGGATCCAGATGTTGTGCAGCAAGATTGTTGAAAGTGTTCTAAATGTGGACCTGGACATTCCAAACAATGGGATCCAAAGGAAGTCTGTGAGCAAGGTAAGAGTCATACTGGAGGTCGGTAAAGCATAGAAACAAGATGAATAAAGGAAGAGAAAAAAGGTAAAATTGTTAAGAGCACATGCTCAATTATGGGAGGAAGAGACAGAATGGGGAATGGAGTGTTGATGAATGTTTTTCTTTTTTCTTTTTTATTTGAGAGAGGGAAACGTCAATTTTTTATTTCACTTATTTATGCATTCATTGGTTGATTTTTGTATGCATGTATCCTGACTGGGCATCAAACCCTGAAACCTTGGCGTATTAGGGTGGCTCCCTAACCAACTGAACTATCCCACCAGGGCCTTTATTAGACTGAAACTGGTATTATTAAAAGAAAACAAGTTTGGGTAGCGATCTTAACAGGGAAACTATACCAGGAAGGAATTCATTTACAAGCAAATAATACGCTACAATAATAGAAGGGGCTCAATGACAGTTGTTTTCACGCCACTGGTCATTGTGGAAGCATGCAGAAGAGGAAAAGCAGGATGGCTGGGGATGGTCAGGGACAACCGGTATAGCAAGGAGCATGCTGGAAGGGACACAGTGAAAATGTGTCCCCTTAGTGGCAATTTTAAAGCATGCGTAATTGAGGCTCTTCTGGGTCATTAGCACTTCTAGGAACTCCAAAGTCATTTTTAAGTTATTCACTAAAATTGGGGGGAGAGGGGCATTATAGCTACTAACCATCTCCATAATGAATTTCTTATGGAATTCTTCCCTTTGAAGTTTCTTTAGGTGCTTATTGAGTAATGTGAGGCAGAAAATAAAACAGACAGGGAGATCACATTCCCTACCAGTTGGGGTCTGAACACAGGGCTTACTAATGAAACAAATCAGTTCCGAAAACTTTAAGTGTCCTATTAAGTAAATACCACACATCAAGAATCAGGAAGGGATGACTAAGAGGTAGAGAAGATAGGAGGTGTACTTTCAAAAGGTTTCACCCACACCCTGTCTTGTGGCTTTTTACCCTGCTGCTGCCACCACACCTAGGAGTTTCGCTTATTAAGATAATAAAGAGGTAGAATGACTAAAATCTGCTGAATAGTGCATAGTGGTAAACACAGTCCCTTGGAGGCTAAACCTGACAGGCAAGACCAGTATTCCATTTGGAGAATGTCTGACGACGTTAACTAATGGTTTTCCCAACCTTGTCTACGTGTGTGTGTGCTGGTGTGTGTTGCTTTATTTTCAGCGGATCTTTGAGCATCTTAATCTCATCTTCTTTATTTCACTTACAAAATGTTGATGCTAAAAACAAAGATAAAAATTGGAATAATCTGGAACAGGGGATTCAAAGTACACACAGACTTGTTAAAATTTTATTTTTAAAAATGTTCAACTATAGGTTATTTTCAGTATTATTTTGTATTGGTTTCAGGTGTGCAGTATAGTGGGTAGACAATCATATACTTTACAAAGTGTTCCACCAGTATTTTCAATACCCACCTAGCACCACACAGTTATCGCCATATTATTGGCTGCATTCTCTATGCTGTACTTCACATACCTGTGACTATTTTGTAACTACCAATTTATACTTCTTAATCCCTTCACCTTTTCCACCCGGTGCCCCAGCCTCCCTTTCCTCTGGCAATCACCAATTCGGTTGCACAGACTTTTAAAGTAAAATTAATGACTAAAGTTTGGTATGCAAAATATAACCTCCACAGTATCATATGTACACAATAACGTGATATCTGTGTGTGTGTAAAAATTCAAAAAGTAGCAGTCATCCTATCAACTCTCACTGAAGAAGTGTTACTCTGTGCTAAACCCCTTTCATGTTATATCACGTAATTTGGGCATCCACCCAAGGCAGACGCCCTCATCCCCATTTCACAGGTGAGCACCTGGCACTACTGGCGCGCCAAGCAGCGGTGACCTGCGGTACATCCCCTGCCAATGGGTGATGGAGCTGAGCCCTCTGACTGTGCTAACGGTGTTTGAAACTTCCCACCTAAAAAGAGTCCCATTTAAAGCAGATCCGCTCCAGTTTTTAGGCGTGCCTGGTGACCTCGATTTTACCTTCCGAGGCAGGGGTAGGGGAGCTGTGAGTGTTGGGGCAGGAGCAGTGGAAGAGAACAGGTGGAATCGATGGAAAGGGATGGAAAGAACAGATGAAGGAGCACCGCGATGGGGCGGGGTGTGGAGAGCCTCCAGGAGCGCAAGGCGCTGGTCCGCGGAGGAGGGAGGAGGGAGGAGGGAGGAGGGAGGAGGGAGGAGGAGGAGGAGGAGTGAGGAGGAGGAGGAGGAAGAGGAGGAGACGAAGGGAGAGCGGAGCAGACGAACCCGCCAGGTGGAGGCTGCACCTGTGCACGTGACCCGCGCGGGCGCTCACCTGGACCCACGTGACGGGGCGGGGCCCCGCGAGGCCCAGGGCAGCGCGGCCACGCCCCCTCCCGTGCGGCGCGCGCGGACCACGCCGACCGGAGCAGCGGCGGCGGCGGCGGCGGCGGCGGGAGCCCGGGCGGGAGGCGGAGGCGGGCGGAGGGCGGCGGCAGCGCGCGGAGACGCAGCAGCGGCGGCGGCGGCAGCATGTCGGTCGGCGGAGCGCCAGGCGTGCCGCCCCCGAACCCCGCCGTGTCCTTCCCGGCGCCGCGGATCACCCTGCCCGCTGGCCCCGACATCCTGCGCACCTACTCGGGCGCCTTCGTCTGCCTGGAGATCGTAAGTGGGGCAGCGTGCGCGCGGGACGCGCCCTGGGGAGCGGGCACTGGCATCCCCCGGGCCCCCCGGGGCCGCCGCCTCCCCGCGCGCCCCGGCTCCCTTCCCCTGACCTTCCCCGCGCGCCCTGCCCGGGCCCGCCCGGGCCCCGCGGGGCCGCCTGGAGCGGGGCGGCGGCGCCGTGGCCGGGCCGCTCGCCTGGCACCTGTTAGCAGCGCGGGCACCTGCGCGCCGGCGGCGCTGGACATGGCCCGGAGGGGGCGGGCGCGCAGGCGGCCCGGCGGCGCCGCGGAGTAGGGGCTTGGAGAGCAGAAGGGTGTGTGCGTTCGAGGGGGGGGGGCCTTCAGAGACCCCGGGGCGGCTCGGCCGGAGCCGGAGCCGGCGCCCTGGGCCTTGCCTGTTGCTAACCTGCCATTTTGTTGGGTGATGCCAAGGTGTAGCGACGGCTGGTGACCAGGAGGCTGCCGCGCTGTGGCAGGGAAAGGGGGGTGAGGTGGGGGGCTGGAGGTAACAGGAAAAAGAGGAGGAAGGCCGAAAACCTGGGCACACCCCAATGCCCCCTGCTTGCCATTCTGAGTGCCCTTTGCCATGGAGAGAGAGAGGAGCGGGGCTCACGGGGGAGGCGGGGCTCCGGGGGAGGAGGGAGGAAAGTGAAGCTTGGAAGGTGCCCTGGGCAGTTTCCGATCAAGTGGGCGTGAGAATGCCAGGGGAAGGGAAGGCGCACACGGAACTGTCAGGTTCCTGTCTGCCTGCCTCTGCCCTTTGCGCCTGCCTCCGTTCTTCTTCCGGCTTCACCTGTGCAAACCCAAGCCGCCGCCTCGGCTCACTTTGCTGGGCCCAGTGAAGGGGGTTCGCCCGGATCTCGGAGGGAGGGCAGCCTTCCCGGGCTGGAGGCTGGGACATGGGCAAAGGCACGTTAACAGAGGTGGGAGCTTTCGAAGCTTGCCGCGGACCAGGGGAGATTTTGCGGACCTAAAATTGGGCAACCCGGAGTTGCATCATGGCCCGGAGAACTGCAAACAGAGTGAAATGTCAGCGCCTCTCCCGCGGGCTAGTTCTGTGCGCTCCCGTTGGCCTTTTCCCCTAGCTCTCCCGCTCCCTCGCCCTCTCCCTCTTCTCAGTTTGCGCAACCTGGATTTGGGTCGCTTCGGTTTCCCTTTTGTGCTGCCGGGGCTGGGACACCTTGTTGCGGGCATTGGTTGTCTGCCCTATTGTGTGAAGGTGGCTAAGTTAAGCGTAGCTCCGATTTGAATCAGGAAAAAGAAAAGGAGATGAGTGAGTTATAGGACATCAGGCGTGGGATCGTGTCTGCGAGGCGGCTGGTGTGCGTCTGAGCCCCGTTCGGAAGCCTGGAAAATGCTTTGGAGGAGGCGCGGGCATCCATGTGAGGAGCGTGGGCAGTGGATGGCGCTGTGCCCACCGCACCCTGTTTGGGGAACAGTGAAGACCTGGGGAGGAAGGTTGTGCAGGCTTTTAATTCCATGTTCCCCAAACTCCAGTTGAACACGGTACCTCTTGTATTAGAACTTTGTGCCCTGTCCACATGCCGCTTGTGCTGCACTAGAATCTCTAGAATGTTCACTTAAAGAGATGCGCACTCTAAACTTCAGTGCCTACCTTGGGCCTCATCCTAAGCAATAATATATGTGAATTCTCAAATTTGATATGCTGGTTATGTGGGGGTTTTTTCTAATATTTATTCAAATAGTTACGTATTTATACATATGTGTATATATGTAAAGTATGTAAAGAAACATGCACATAAGGAACTATATATGTGTGCCACCAAATCAAATTCCAGCTCAGGTATCACCTGTGGACGTGTGACACTTTCGGAAGCACTGCTTAGTTCTGGGAGGAGGGAGAAAAGAGTGGGGAAGTTCATCTATTTTCTCTCCCTTACCCTCCTCTCTCTCTATTTATCTAGCCCAGCGGTTAGTTCTCAACTCTTGTGGCGCTTAATTACTTGGGCAGCTTCTAAAATACTGTTGCCAGCCCAGGTTAATTAAATCAGGATCTCTGGGGGCAGCACCTGCGGCCCGCTAGGTTTTTTATAAAAGCTCCCAGGGATTCTGATGTGCAGTCCTAGCTGGGAGCCACCGAAGGGGGCCTTTAGGAGAGTCTGGGGACAGGTCAGCTCCCTCTTGCAGAAAAGCATTCTCTCTGCTAGGACTTCTACCGATCACCATCCGAGGAGGGACCCCAGACTCAGAAGTATCCAGTTCATTCTAATATCTTCATTCCCACTGGCTTCTTCCCCCAAAACACACCCGGGGCCCCTTACCTAGCTAGAACTGAATCCCTTCCGAAAGCCATTTCAGTTTACTGACACTGTGGCCAAACATCTTAACGGTTTTAAATCTAAGGCCTCCATTACCTTTCTTGCGTGAATTATCAACCTCTCTCCTCCCCGTCCTATGCCCCTCAAAAGTAAAAGGGCCATAATAGTCCAGTGAAACTAGTGCCTTGAGAAAAACAAGAGACTGCCCTGGAGCCAAACTTTGGCTCCCTGACGCTCATCCGCCCGCACCGTTTGTAGATCCTGGCTTACATGCCTTCAGAGAGCTGGTGCTCCCGTCTCCGATGCCACCCCGAGCAGATGCTCAGAGAGGAGCCAACTAAACAACTGTTGACGCAGCCTTGGTCCCTGCTTTCTCCATTTCCCTCTGTTTTCTGATTCCCTTCAGGGCTCCACCTGAGGAGCCTCCTCTTCACAGATTCCTCACCCGTTAGTTACATGTGAGATTTGCCAGCAGCAGCTCTAAATTCCTGGTGGTGGTCGGCAAACTCATCAGTCAACAGGGCCAAATATCAACAGTACAACGACTGAAATTTCTTTTGAGAGCCAAAATTTTTTAAACTTCTTCTAACGCCACTTCTTCAAAATAGACTCGCCCAGGCCGTGGTATTTTGTGAAAGAGCCACACTCAAGGGCCAAAGAGCCGCGTGTGGCTTGCCAGCCGCGGTTTGCCGACCACGGCTCTAGGTGTTCACCTTTCTGGGGACTGATTGTTTTAGCCTCTTTTGGTGTTTCTGGATCTCTTCTTAATTTTAACATTCTTTTCGAATTAATTTGTGTGTGGTAATTCCTCTGTCCTATTGCTGTCTGAAACTTCACACGTGAAAATGGCATCGCTAAGCTACTGAAACCGCAATCTCGGAGTCCAGTCCTCACACTAACCAGTTACTTTGTTCAAAGAATTCAATCCCAATCTCCCTTACTGCACTCCGTTCACAATCTCTCAGGTGGAAGCCATCTGTTGGGAGATCTTTCAGAAGATACAAATAGCGCCCACCTGCCCTGGCCTGGGTGGCTCAGTGCTGGGTGCCATCCCACACACTGAAAGGTTGCCGGTTCGATTCCTGGTCGGGGCACATGCCCAGGTTGCAGGTTTGATCCCTGGTAGGGGGCATGTAGGAGGAAGCTGATAGATGTTTCCACCTTGTGTTCATGTTTCTTTTCCTCTCCCACCCCCTCTCTCTAAAACTCAATAAACTAAAATAAAAATAGTGCCTGCATAACACCACCGAGTAAAGCAACTTACAGTGCTAGCTTCGTGGGCAGAGAATACTGCCACCTCACCTGCATGGGGTGTCAGCCCCTCGTTTTTGTACTCAGCTACATTGACCAACGCATGCTTGCCGTAACGTGTTTTATACTAAGCTGGTTTTGCAAAGTGAAGCCTTTTAGTTTAGAACAAAAAACACCCCCTTCACATCTCTCCGTGTTTCCTGAATTAGGTATTTCTCATCAGGCATTTATTGGTTAACTGCTGTGTGCAATGCGCTTTTCCAGGAGCACAGGTGTCTGAGCCTTCCTCACCTCAAAGAGCTTAGAACCTGGCTAAGAGGATTTCTACAGAAATGCCTACCATTTGGGGAAGGAAGGTCTGAGCTTGGGAAGTGAGGTACAGAGAAACATTGTACTGGCTGGTCTCTTTATAGGAAAATGACATTAGAGCATCTGTAACATTAGGCTGAACGAGATATTTCAGGGCTCTGTACTCAAATAGCTCACCTTGTATAATGCACAAGAAAGATCAAACATAACAGTTTTAAACACAAAAAGAACAAAGGTCATTATTGGATTCAGTGTTTTACAGTTTCCGTGTTTAGAGAACCATCTACATTCCCTGAGATATTCATTAACATTTCTCTTTATGGGAAATACTTTAGGACTCTTATCCACATGCTTCTCACTGTAGTGTTTTTGGATGCCACAATAATTTTTATTTATTCAACAAATAATTAAGGATCCTGGTATGCATCAGGCCTTATTTCATGCTCTGGGAATAGGATGATTAACATAGTTCCTGCCCAGAAAAGACATTCCTGTACAGTGAAGTATGAAGTCAAGGAAGAAGTACAGTGCTGGGTTTGAAGTGAGGAGAGTGGGTTATGAAAAGCAGTTGGTAAACAGGGTGGAGAGCATGTGGCCCCTGCAGAGGCGGCTTTCATGGGACGGTAAACTTTGAGCTTAGCCTTAAATGAAGTGTGGACCTTCGATAGACAGAAAAGGCAGGGAAGAGACTTCCAGGGAGAAGGAAGGCATGAGCAAACGCCAGAGGTAAGAAAGGCCATGGTATGGAAGTTCTGGCAGTGGTTGGGATTTTCTGTTTTCACATGACTGATGGGAGGGTGGCAGGGAAAGAAGGGAAAAGAGCAGGTAAGGTTCACATTGGTGGTTTGCTGGGAAATGAGAGGCCAAGGCAGAGAAGTTCTGTCCGTGATGGGGAGCTGCTGGAGGGCAGGGGTGGACCTGATCTAGCCTGAGTCTGAGGCATCTCTGTGTGGTGAGGTTTGGCTAGAGAGGAGGGAGATTGAAGGCTGTGAGGTCAGGAAAGGGGCTGATGGCAGTGGTTTGGATGAAGGATGACGAGACCCTGAGGTAGGACAATGGAAAGAAGCAGAGAAGAGAGAGGTTTTAGGTTTAGGAGATCTATCTAGCACAGCCATGGGCAAACTATGGCCCTCGGGCCGGATCCGGCCCGTTCGGCTGTTCTATCCGGCCTGCGGAGCGGAAAGAGCGGAGGGTTCTCTTGATCTCCCTCCGCTCCTTCACCAGCAGCCCAAGATGAGAGTGCCAGCATGATCAGGTTGCTTTTGTTCCGGCCCTCCGGTCCAGTTTAAGAACCCATGGTGGCCCTCGAGTCAAAAAGTTTGCCCACCCATGAATTCTAGCAAGTATGTGGAGTTTGGCGCATCCTGAAGTGATATTACACCAAACTGTAAACTGTCACTCAGAAATCATTGGGGGCGGGGAGGAGCAAATGTTAATGAAAGGATGATGGAGGGAGGAGCTGTGGAGCTGGCATGTGTAGTCAGGCAGATAAATCTGTGGATGGGATTGCAGGTTCTCTTCAACCTGAAGCTTTGACTTTAGTTGGACTAACGTATGAGCGTATAGTTTCCTTTCCTGCCTAGAAAATGGATTTTTGGTTGCCAAGGGAAGTTGTGTGTTTGCAGGAGTGAAGAGGGCCTAGCCCTGGGTAGAGGCCCTCTCTGGAAGGGATTTCCTTCTACAGGTAAGACTCTTCCTGTGTCTCCGAGTTACCTATCTTCATCTCTGTGAAAAGTCTTTAGAACTTCATACGGGAATAAACTGCCAGGGATTACTTTCAGCAGTCATTGGCCCCGAATGGCAGCGCGGTAAGAAATGTGACGAATTGAAGTGCGGAAAGCTTTAAACCAAGTTGCGGAAAACCTTGACCTTGGGCTCCCAAGTAAAAGGTCAAGGGGAGGAGATTTGCTCTGTGGAGCTCTGTAGAAATGTTGTACCTGGTAGTAGACGCCGTGGACATGGCTTATCTGCTCCCTGATATGGATGAATAGAAAAGACTGGAATGATAAAGGCTGGTGTACCCATACCGAGCACCTGCAGGACCTAACAGACACGCCTTGTTTGTTCTGTAGGGCAAACTGCGCAGTGTGCGGAAATATTCTAGAGGAATCGGTTGGAGCGGAGGAGGGCAGCCCTCTTCAGTCCTGTCCGATTCTTCTCATGTCCTGATTCTTTTCCAGGAATTTGGAGTTTGACCTGGTTTCCTGTGTCCTATTTTATATGAAAAGGACCATGACCTTTCATAGGCACCATATAGGACACCCTTAACTTTTGTATAATAGTTTTCAGGAAGAAGGGAGATAAAAAGGCAGGAAAGAGGTATGCTTTGCACAGTTCTTGCTGACATCAGGGCCCTGGCCTGCATGAACATTTTTAACCTTGGGGATAACTAGTTACCAGCAAACACGAAAAGAGGATTTTAAATATCAAGGGAATTTTTAAATAAGAATAAAGAGGAGCCAGAACAGAGGAAACAGGTTTGGCTCAGTGGATAAAGTGTCTGCCTGTGGACTGAAAGGTCCCGGGTTTGATTCCAGTCAAGGGCATGTACCTTGGTTGTGGGCACATCCCCAGTAGGGGGTGTGCAAGAGGCAGCTTATCGATGATTCTCTCTCATCGATGTTTCTAACTCTCCCTCTCTCTTCCTCTCTGTAAAAAATCAATAAAATATTTTTTTAAATGAGCCAGAACATATTTCTCCCGTATACTATGTGCTTTCCATTACAAGGTAAGCATCATCTATTTGAAAAACCAAAATGAAAGTTTGGATCACATGGGGAGGTTGAAAGTATAATTCTTTAGCAATGTTTCCCAAACTTCTCTCATGATGAGAATCACCTGGTGGAGTTGTTAAAATACAGATTCCTGAATCCCAACTAAGAAGTGCTAAACTAGAATGTGTGGGTACATATAGATAAAATTGTATACTTAACTAGTGCTCTAAGCTTAGTGCACTAGTTAAGTATACAATTTTACATATAAGTATACAATTTTACAAAAATGTATACATATAAGTATACAATTTTACCTATAAGTATACAATTTTACCTATATGTTCCCAAAAATTCTAGTTTAGCACTTCTTAGTTGGGATTCAGGAATCTGTATTTTAACAACTCCACCAGGTGATTCTCATCAAGAGAGAAGTTGGGAAACACTGCTTTATAGCATCCTCAAACATATTTCTGAAGCTTTCCAATGTAAATCTGAAAAGCAAAACCTCTTTTGCATTAGGCTATTTTATGCCTACGCCTCTTCTATATATGTGATTTCTCACTGCTTCCCAAGACTTACATTGTTTTTCTTTCCCTGATTAAAACAAACAAAAAACCCTGCTTACTTGTACCTCTAATTCAGAACTGTACCAGGAGTAGTCCAGGACCAGTATGGATGAAAGTCAGCAAGGTGGGAGAACAGAAGGGGATTGGTGGAGGAGAGCAGGTGTGGGGGGCAGTGAGGCACAAGTCCCGATGGCAATTGCAGCAGAATAGGTAAAGTGAACAAATTTGGGGCCTGAAGAATATTGAAAAGGAGGTGTCATGAGCTCAACTAGCAAAAGGTGCCAACTTCTCCATAATTTTCCACTCTAGTCTTCTGAGATCTTAGACCAGGTGATAGGCGTTGCCAATGATAACTTGAAATTTGAGAGGTATATGTCTCTGCTCCGGTAGATTCATGCCTATTTTCAAATGCCCACCTTGTGCCCGGAGGTGAGCTAGGCTACAGACAGCACTGTGTTCCTAGCAAACCCACCTGCACTTCTGGAGCATTTACTTCCAGAGCCACTCGTTACACACACTGGTTGGTTTCCATTCATTTCAAGTCGAGTGCAATGGAGCATCTTCTGTAGAAAGCACTGCCCTAGGTTCCGAGATGCTTAAGGCGAGGCCGCCCACTCTGGCTGCACAGTCCCGGGAGGGAAACACACATGTGTGCCCAAGATTTCAAACCAGTGGTTGTAAGTGTGGAGGATACACACATCAGTAACCATGGCAGCACCAAGGGATGGCACCCAGCCATGGAAATTTTTTCTGGAAGACATTGTATCTTTCTAGAATACATGGAATTTAGTTGCCCAGCAAAATGTTGATGGCAGCATGACCAGTGTAATGGACTCTGTGTGCAGGGGATAAGAAACAGGCCAGAGTACAAAAGCAACAACAACAACAAACAAACAAAACACTAACAAGCAAACAAAACAAAGGGTGTCAGGGAAAGGAGCACTGCAGGGACCAGGTGAACTTGGAGAGAGAGGTGGGCAGCTGTGTTCTCAAGTTCTGTTACCACTTGACCACAGTCACATTGTGAATGAATTTACTTTCATGGGCTACCTTGTAAACACATCTGTCAGTTATTGTATCTTATCTGTTGACTAAAATACGTTCCCAGTTTGTAAAAAACAAAAAACAAAAACAAAAACAAAAAAAAACTTTTGGAATACAATTTGTGTATTAAATGGAATTCATTGTAGGTCCTCTGTCTATAAGGGGATCAATTGTCGAACATATTAACCAGTACCTTAACCAAACAGTTGTTTCATTATAGGTACCCAATAAATAAGCATCCATTAAAATAGGGGGGTTATTGAGTCTATAAGGTCTTCTGAGCTTTTGGAGGGCACCACAGATCCCTTTGTGATTCTGATGAAAGTTGTGGATTGTGTCCTCAGAAAATTACTCTGCACTTATCTATCCATTTTGATATCATTTCAGGGAATCCACCTTCTCCCTTCCTCCCCCAACCAAGCCAATTTAGGGCAAAAGGATAGAAGCCCTGCTCTAGAATGAGTGCTAAGCTTTGGGAGAGGCAGAACAGCATAATATTGAGATCATAAGCTCTGGAAGCCAATTGCCAGGTTCAAGTCCCAGATCTAACATTTATTAACTGTAAGGGCAAGTTATTAATGGCTCCCTACCTCAATTAACTTATCTATAAAATGGGAATGGGAATTATCAGTGTTTGTGAGGATTAGATTGGTACAAATAAAACACAGTATTGCTTGGAACATAAGCGCCCCATAAATGCTAGCTAATATTTTTGTTATCATTATCTTCACCCTCTTACTCAAACTACCTCTATAAGCCAGACCGGGAGATAATATTTTTCCCTCTAGGCTTGCTGGTTTGTTGATTTTTCACTGCTATAAAGTGATGAACTACCCAATATGTAAGTAGTAGGAGAATTGGAAAGAGAGGGTTATATGTTATATACAGAACATTCTAAATAATGAAGTATTTTTCCTTTAGGGCAGTTGAACAGTCCTTTATACCTTCACATTCACTTACCGCACCCTGTTCTCATTCCAAACATTAACTGAAAATAGATCAGAGTCGGAATTGGTCCGTTGACTTGATGAATAATAAGAGCATACTAAGATGAAGTTGTCAAATTGGTCTGAAAATTATTAGCTAAGGGGTCGGAGGGCATGTTTAAAAGCAAGCTATTAGAGCCCTGGCCGGTTTTGCTGAGTGGTTGAGTGTTGGCCCGCAGACTGAAGGGTCATGGGTTCGGATCCAGTCAAGGGCATATACCTTGATTGCTGGCTCGAGGATTCTTGACCCTGTGTGGGAGGCAAACCAATGGATGTGTCTATCTAGCATTGATGTTTCTCTCTGTGTGTCTTTTCTCCTCTCTTCCATTCTCTCTGACACATTAATGGAAGAAAATGTCCTCGGGTGAGGATTAACAATGAATGAATGAATGAGTGAAGGCTATTAGGGAATAAGTTACCTTTGAAAGGAAAGGGGGCATTTGCAAAGAGAATCCTTTGGCGTCATAAGAATGCCATCCCAATAGGAGACAAACTGAGAAGTCTGTAGTCCTTCCAGCCAAAATTAAGAGAGTCGCTGTTTGCTCGATTCCTTAGTTTCCCGGGCTCATGTGTTTTATCAGCCCAGAGTTTCTAGTGGAAACACATTTTAACTCCAGCTCTGAGGGCTCAGGTGAGTGTGATGTGGGGATGAGTGAGTACTTGCACACAGTTTTCCTGTGGGAAGGCGGCAGCCAAGTCTCACCCTTCTGGCCTGCAGGCACCAAACTAAAGTGAGAAGTATATGCTAAGCCACAAAGGAGAGCATTCCTTTTTGGGATGTGTGGCAGTTTAATAACTGCACTCAGAATGTAATTGAGCACTTAAAGTGTGTCCAGGTGCACCTAAAGCAGCCGTGGGCAAACTACGGCCCTCGGGCCAGATCCGGCCCGTTCGGCTGTTCTATCCAGCCTGTGGAGCCCAAAGAGCGGAGGGCTCTCTTGCTCTCCCCTCCGCTCCTTCACCAGCAGCCCAAGATGAGAGTGCCAGCATGGTCAGGTTGCTTTTGTTCCGGCCCTCCGGTCCAGTTTAAGAACCCATGGTGGCCCTCGAGTCAAAAAATTTGCCCACCCCTGGCCTAACGTGAAGCTCAGAAGGTTAGGGAACAGCCACAGGGAAGGCTGACAGCTACTTCTAGGAAACCTCTGCCTTTGCAGGACCTGAGAGTCGGGGTGTCTTTCAGTTAGAGCTCGAGGCACAGGGTCATGCGGCCCAACTTAATTCCTGAGAGAAATTTCAGAATGTGATGCATTTGGTGTGAGAGGATGGGTGATCCCTTGTTGTGGTGGTCTTTCACAATGTGAGTCAAATCATTATGCCAGCCACGTTAACCTGTAGTGAGTGCCACATTCAGTTATATATCTCAGTAAACCTGGAAAAAACAAGTCTTGAAAAATGTGATACACTTGGGAGTTTTGTGCATAGTCAGACAATTTTGGACACCAAAGAGCAATGAAAGGCAGTGACAGACAAGAAGTCAGCACGTGGTTCTGGATCCAAGATGAGAACAGCATGGGCGACTGGCCTCCCACCCTTCACAGTGGGTGTTCCCTGCAGTTGCCATGAATCTTATCAGCTGGTCTCCCTCCGATTGGAACCGTGTTTGTGCTCTGCTGTTCATCCCCGAAAACCAGGCTCCTCCAGAGTGACATCTACTGAGCAGGATGCTGATGGTGACCGTGTGCTTGGCAAACACTCTGAGCTTGGCAATGCCCAGAATTAGAAGAAGAGAATATGTCGTTCATTAGTAATGTCATTGAAAGAATTTATTTAAGTTATTTAAAATATGTTTTTATTGATTTCAGAGAGAGGAAGGGAGAGGGAGAGAGAGACCGAAACATCAATGAGAGAGAATCATGGATTGGCTCCCCCCTGCACGCTCCCCCCTGGGGATAGAGCCCACAGCCCAGGCATGTGCCCTTGATCAGAATTGAACCTGGGACTCTTCAGTTCACAGGCCCATTCTGTGCCCACTGAGGGCTTGAAAGAGTTTTTTAAGGGGGAACCAGGTTGGGAAGCTCGGGAGCAAAGGTAGCTTTTGTCATAAGGACACCAGGAGGAAGAGAAGAAATAATTGTGTCAAGGCCCCAGTGACGCCCGTGATAGTGTTACAGCGAGGCAGGCGCGATCTCCAGAGCAAGCTTAATTCTGTTCTCCAGCCCATCCTCCCCTCCCAAAGCTACTGTGATGAGCAGGACTTACATCTACACTCCCCGGGATCTCGGGCCTAGGGATGCAGCCTATGCCTATTCATATGCCTCCCTCCCTACCTGCCCATCAGCACACATGCCGCAGATGGGGAGCTAAATCTGTTCTTTTCACGTAGGCACGGCACTTCCTTTCCAAACCTTTTAGGTGTGGGAAGGGCTGTAATTTTGAGTATGACAAGAACAATTCATATGCTTTGTGTCAATTAGCATCCCCTGTCAAAGCCCTGCTTCGCCTGGAAATCCTGCTTCTAACCCTGCCTCCCGCCTGCCGCCCGGAGTCCTCCCAGCGTGTTCTCTCCAGCCTCCGGAGCACGCTGTGTGGAGCTCTTTTTATAGCCTGCCCCACAGTCTGCCTCTGAATCAGATTTCCTGGTGTCTGTTTCTCCCCTGTTTGGAGCTGCTGTAGATAGAGCCTTGCCTTTTTTTTACTTCTTTTTTTTTCCCCCTGGACTATCCTTCTGTAGTGCCTGGCAGTAGATTTGAGGCTGCCCTGTTTGAGGTCCTGTCCAGTTTTACAAAATATTGTGTGTAGTTCCAAGGGATCAGATACTCACAGTGGTGTCAGTTTATCACAGTTCCTATGTCATATAATTATGCCCATCTGTTTGAGTCTGCCGGCCCCCAATAAACAATGGCCCATTGTTCTTGATTACGCTTTGTATTTGTACCTTCTCAATAAATAAACAGATAGTAATGATGTATTCCTTAAATAGCATTTAAAGTAACATGGGTTATTTGTAGTGGAAGAGGAAGAAAAGGTTGAGAGGGAAAAAAACACACACAAA
Organism: Vespertilio murinus; assembly: GCA_963924515.1. Lineage (NCBI taxonomy): Eukaryota > Metazoa > Chordata > Mammalia > Chiroptera > Vespertilionidae > Vespertilio > Vespertilio murinus. The sequence goes on from OZ004717.1 coordinate 22,307,089, forward strand.
AAAAACAACAACAAGAGATTTGAAGATCTTATCACCATCAAATATTTATTAAATAGTATGAAGAGTAGAAAGTATTTTACTGGGATCACTGTATCTTTCATAGCTTACTAATAAAGTTGTTAAATTTTTTAATATGCATTAATATTCATGACTTAGATTTACTTCATAAAACTGCCTGGGTTGGTTGTTCATGCTTGATTTGATAGTAGGACTTAAGATATATCACCACAATTAGAAATTTATTAGGCTGGTGCTTTATCATTCCTTAAGTGATAAGTTATTATGCTTTTCAAAATGTTTTCCAAAGTAGTAATGAATTATATAACTGGGCCTTTTTTTTAGAAACTTGAATTAAAGCTTGTGTTTTTAACTTTCAATGGTTTGTGCAATTGGGTTATTGTGTAGATAAGTGAGACATAGATGATTGTTGGTTTTTAATATTTAGCCGAGGCCGGTTTGGCTCAGTGGATAGAGCGTCGGTCTGCGGACTGAAGGGTCCCGGGTTCGATTCCGGTCAAGGGCATGTACCTTCGTTGCAGGCACATCCCAGGTAGGGGGTGTGCAAGAGGCAGCTGGTCGATGTGTCTCTCTCATCGATGTTTCTAGCTCTCTATCTCTCTCCCTTCCTCTCTGTAAAATATCAATAAAATATTTTAAAAAAATATTTAGAACTCCCACTGTTCTTCTGTGGGCACTAGGCATTTATTTGTTCACTGAGCAAATATGTGAGAGCCGTGTGCCTGCCAGGTACTCATACTTCTGTGATGTCATCTGTGGGTGTGGGAGGCCACAGGTGAGGGTGGGGCCTGTCCGTGTTCAGGGCAGGTATGCAGCCTAGACTTCTGTATTTACAAATCTAGCACAAGGCCTGACAGTTAGGAAAGGATTAGCCCGCAGACTAATAAATGGCTTCAGATGTGGAGACACGTGGCTGCCAAGCAGGTCCGATGCTGTGACGGGCCTGGGAGCCAGGACGTTCAGTTACAGTGTTTCTCATCAGTGTACCGCGTTCACAGCGTCCACAGTAACCGGCGTGCCAGGAGGACGGAGGCTCCTGAGCATGGGTGGGGCTCTGGAACGAGTGCCTTCTTGGGTCGAGAGCGATCCCAGATGAGCTGTGAATGAGAGCTTCTCAAGTACACGAGGGGGAGGGAGTGACATTCTTGGCCGGCGTAGGCCGGCCCGCTCAGACATGAAAGAGCTTTATCTTTGGACTGCGGGTTTTGTGTTTTTCTATAGTGTAAAATGTGAGCGGCTTGGCAACGAGAGACAAGGATGCAAAAGAAGGTTAGGTCCTTAAGGAGCCCGGCATGCCCTGCAAAGGATGCCTGGCCCTGATGGCTTTGCGGTAGTGTGGAGGAGACGGCACTGTTAGATTCAGAAAATGTACCCTCTTCACCCCCTAACCATTTCTCCCCTGTGTTCTCTGTCTCTCTCCCGATTGCTCAAGTCAGAAAGCTGAGTATCTTCCGTGTCTGATCTTTTGCTGTCATGCCCACATCTGATCCACTAAGCATCCTGGTCTACTTTCTAAAATTTTGTCTAATCTACTCACATCTCTCTTAAATCAGGGCCCCGAGCCTGGTTTACACTCTGTTGTTATAACAGTCTCTGGTGTGGACTCCTGCCCCACCCCTTCCTCTCCAGTCTGTGTCACACTCTAGCCAGAGGGAAACTTCTAAAGGCGAATCTGGTCATGCTAGGTCCTGCCCAAGATGACCTGTGGCCGCCCGTGGCCCGTGGGTGTGGCTCACGCCTTCACCTGACCTGCAGCTGGGTCTCCGCTCCCCAGGCTCTCTCAGCTCCCACCAGGTCCTCTCCAGACTCACTCCTGCCCTGGATCTGCCTTCTCCTCACCCTCCTTCTCCCCAGCCCTGTGCTTTGGGTGGTTGCTTCCAGTGAGCATTTCCTGACTTTTCACACTGGGATTCAGAGCCCTCATTGTGTGGACCCACAACACTCAGAAGTTGCCCAGTTCTGATGTGTACGAAGCAGCATTTTAATGACTTGCTCAGTTGGCTTTTGCTGTAAGAGATTGTGAATTCTGTGATGGTGGAGACCAAGTGTAGCTTGTTTACCATTCATTCCTAGAACCTGGCACAGCGCCTGATGGGCAATAGGTAGGTATTAAAAATTAGGTCGGGGACTATCTAAAGCAGTTGTCGCCAACCTTTCGGACCTCACGGACCACCAGTGGTCTGTGGACCACCAGTTGGTGACCACTGATCTAAAGTACCTATTTCCATGCCCAGCACATAGAGTTTCAGTAGGCGATGGTGTACTTTATTGGTTACCATTATATACGACAGCTGAAACTTTTACCCTCTATAGAGGCAATCATTTCACATGAACAACAACTTCCTGATAAGGGCTGAAACATGGCCATTAAAAGTGACAAGCTAGAAAGTTATGGCTGATCTTTTCTGATAAAACTCTGAGACGTGACGAGGAGCAGAGCCACTGTCCAGTGGTGTGAAGAGGTGGAGACCAAACAAAGATGAATTATAAAAACGGTTACTGAAAAGGGAAACACTTAGGAGGGCAGGAGTTAGAAAGGCAGCCGGTCAAAGGACATCTGTTCAGGGGCCTGTTCGCAGGCAGGTGCAGAGCCAGGTGTGCCGTCGGATCGGGCCTGCGAGTAAAAACGCTGGGCTGGCACCTGAGGGAAGAAGGCATCTCACATCATGATAAAGAAAAGAGGATGGGCCGGGCCGGGGGGAGGAGGGTGGCTGGGGAAAAGCAAGAGTCGTGGTAGGAATGAAGAACGCACATTCTATTCTGTTGCCCAAACTTATTTCCATTTTTCTTTTTCCCCTTAGCTGTTCGGGGGACTCGTCTGGATTTTGGTCGCTTCCTCCAATGTTCCTCTACCTCTGCTCCAAGGATGGGTCATGTTCGTGTCCGTGACGGCTTTTACCCTTTCCCTCCTCTTCCTGGGGGTGTTCCTCTCTGGCATGGTGACTCAGATCGATGCCAACTGGAATTTCCTGGTAAGGGACTTTTAAGTCTTTTTCAGGGAAATGTGGGAAACGTAACTCTCTCATTCTGCCCCCAAATGCCTGATCTCTGGTCTGTCTGCCGCCGCCAGCGGGAGAGAAAAGGTCAGGCAGCAGCGCCTGCTTTGCCTGGCTTGAGAGATGCCTGTGCTGATAGAGCCGAGCAATCTTTCTGTTGCTCCTTTATGAGGAAGATGACCTTTGCTCACGGTTCACACCACAAATAAATTGTGGTTATTGAGCAGATGCCTTTGACAGGTTCTGTGACATATATCTTCAAGTTTTCCACTGATTTCTGTTTCAGATATTAAACACACATTCTTTTCAGAAAACAAGCAGCTATATAGCCTACTCTGAATATTTAGGGGAAAGGGGGGGGTGATGTTTTGTATTTGCAGGCATAGGTGGGAGATGTTGCAGGTCCAGACCGCTGCCATAAAATGAGTATCGCAACAAAGCCAGTCGCACAAATTTTGGGGTTTCCCAGTGCAGTTATAGTCACACTACTTAGTGTGTAATAGCATTATGGCTAATAAAAGAATGTATGTGGCCTTAATTGAAAAAATACTTTGATTAAAACTGTGAGGGTTTTTAATTGGCCTAATTTTAATATTCTTGTGTCTCATGGCAAAGGGAGGCCAAAGAATAGAAAAGAGTGAGATACAGCCAGAGTAGAGCATATAATTTATTAAGTCTGCCATCTTATAGGGATACCATTTATGGCACCCCAAAACCAAGACAACAGTACTAGTAATATCCATAACCACTGATCTTGCCCTGGTGGATGTGGCCCAGCTGGTTGGGCATCGTCCAGTGCATAGGAAGGTTGCTGGTTCAGTTCTCAGTCTGGACACTTATCTCTGTTGCAGGCTAGATTGCTGGTAGGGGGCGTGCACTAGGCAGCCAATCAGTGTTTCTCTTTCTACATATTGAATATAATAATGAAAGAGTTTGAAATATTGTGAGAATTACTTGTGACAGAGAGACATGAAGTGGACAAATGCAGTGCCAAATAGTGCAAAAATACTCAACTCAGGGTTGCCACAATCTTCAATTTGTAAAAAGCACGGGACCTGAGAAGCACAATAAGACAAAAGTACAACAAAATGAAGTATTGCCTGCATTTTTTATTCCTGTGCTAAAAGATCAAGAATTGTTAAGAAATGAATTTGCAAACCAGCACAATTCTTAACATTATGACACCATAAAATTGGATCAACATATTTCCCTTTTTTCTTGTAACATGGGGTGGGGTGGGGGGCCTCTTTCATGCTTGTGATTATTCATTCTCTCATATCTAAGAATGGCCCAGTGGAGCACGAATTTCAATCTGTGGTGGACATGCTCTCAGAAGGTTTGGTTTCCATCCCACAAGGGTGTTTAGAAACGTAAGTCAGGCCTTTCAAGGACAGCATTTCATTCAGCAGCTTTAAGACAGCTGTTAAAGAAAAATTATTTGTTATTTGTAGAGCATGAGGAGGGCTGTCATCCCAAGTGTTATCAACATCAAAGTGAATGAGGCTGCCTGCCTTAAACCAAAGGGCCGGGGCTAGTGCAAAGCTGAGGGTGGGGTGGGGTGGGGGTGTCAGCAGGGATAGTCACACACAGGCTTCATTTGAGGTTAGATCTGGTTTGCTTGATAAGTGCGTAGCCTCAGGCAAAATAGTGAACCTCTATAAATTTCATTTTCTTCCTCTATAAAATGATAATAATCGTACCTACCTCACCAGATGCTATGAAGGAACCACGGAATTAATGTACTATATTACAAAGTGGTCCGCTTTGTGTCTGGTTCCTAGGAAGAGATCAGTAATCGTCATTCCTCAGACATGCTGAGGCTTGCACCAGAAATCTCTTGCGAGTCCTTGAGTTTCTTTGGTTGCTGGTGTCCTGTGCTCTGACCTTTTTGCTTTAATATCTCATTAATGAGAAAATATTTCTAGTAATTGGCCAAGTAATGGAAATTGGCCAAGTAATGAAGATCAAAGGTCCCTATTGAAGTTACAGGTAGATGCTTCATCTCCTCTTTCTAAAGGCCTGGCTTTCCCATAATATGTATGAATGAATCCTTAGTGTGACAATCTAATAGATAAAAATAATTGCTAAAAAGTATAAAATGTTTAATTATAAAATGTGTATATAACTAATATATTGCAGCAATAGATCTTATATAATAGCTATATAGATATTATATAATAGCCATTTTACTTATATTTTAAGGGCAGCATATGTTATTTCTTTTTTATGTTATGTTAATTAAAACTTATCTCTATGGCACCTTAATATAAACAAAAAGTATATACCTTATTATAAAACTCAGTAGGCCAGAAGGTTTGCCACTGCACCAGTTACATTGGGGCAGTTGATTTTCATTTGGATTCTAATAGTTTGACATTGCTAAAGCAGCCAAAAAAAAATGGCTAATGTACTTCAAGATTGATTCAATGTTCTAATCTTCCTGAACCTAAACTTCATCATTGAAATAAGGAACAGAAAAAATATAGATTATTTTTAATTGTTGACATCTCTCCTTTCCCTCTTCTTTCAGGATTTCGCTTACCATTTTACAGTGTTTGTCTTCTACTTTGGAGCCTTTTTACTGGAAGCAGCAGCCACCTCCCTGCACGATCTGCATTGCAATACAACCGTGGCCGTGCAGCCGCTCTTGAGTAATAACCAGTATAACATAAACGTAGCAGCTACAGTAAGTGTTTGATGACTACACCTTACCCACACTTCCCTTCCACTGCCAAGGTCTCCAAATAACTCCTCAGGCAACAGTAGTTTTGTTTGTTTGTTTTTTAATATCTGTTACCATTAAACATATAATAGCCATTTATTTGTACAATACTATGAGCAAAGTACTATTATTCCCTTAGTGTTGTTGATGATGAAACTGAAGTACAAAGAGGTTGTACTTACATTCATGTAAGATTAGAACAGTCAATGGCAGAGGTTGGCTTTACACAACAAAGTCTACTTTGTAGAAAGAATTATTGTGCCTTTTACTTCTTGTAACTTCAGACCTGGTAAAGGAGACTTGTTCTTCAGAGTTTAATACCTATTTGTAATTCATTCGAATTCACTGAGAGCCTACCACGAGGCAGGTGATTGGACAGGGATGCATTAGGCACAGTTCCTGCCAGTGAGGAAAGTTCAGGTGAGTGGGGAGGTAAATACGCTAGCCATCACGTAGATGCTATAAAGGTGAAATACCATCCCATGGGGACATTTTTTGAATTGTTTTATCCTTCTAAATGCATATACTTAAATGAGTTTATCATTTTGTATGACATTGGTCATTTAAGGTGACAAGTATCTAAATTATTCCCTGAAATCTCTTGATAAGTAATATGACTATATAGCAAGTGGTTGATTATAAACAGTTCAAATTCCCCATTTGTACAACTCTCTTTAAGGCATATTGAAATAAGTGAAGGTTTAAATATGTCTCAAAGGAATAGATCATACATTTAAATATTAAAACTCAGAATGCACTGGGACTTAGGTTTGCTAAGGCAGCTTCATGTAAGAAGACAGAGAAAGGGAAGGATGACAGGACAAAGTCACAGAACAGATTCACACTATGAAGAACATTGATATGTCTGGAGCTATGCTGTCCAATAAAACTCTCTAAAATAATAAAAATGTTCTATCTGTGCACTCTCTAATATGGTTGCTACTTATTCATAATTAAAAATATATTAATTAAAAATAAAAAGCACAAAAAGGTTGTGCTTGGTAACAGACACACAATTTACATTTAAATAGCCACGTACAGCTAGGAGCTATTGGACAGCACAGGTCTAGAGTCTGGATTTCAAAGGATAAAGGTCTGAGGATTCCAAGACTTACTGTCCCAAGTTTCTGTAACGATTGCCAGAGTTTGTTCTTGGTGGACAGTGAACTAGGTTTATAGGTCAGTGATTATTATCCTTTCTTTTATAAGAAATGTAACTGTTTTACTTAATAAAATCTTACTTAAAACCCAGTAAGTATGGAACGTAAAAGTATACATGCCCTAGCTCAGTGGTCGGCAAACTGCGGCTTACAAGCTGCGGTTTGCCGACCACTGCCCTAGCTAAAGTGTGGAAAGAGGATCTTATAAGATGCCCATCTTTCCTTCTCATAGAGCCACCTCTATCCACCTCATCATCTCTGAGGTACTTTCATAGGATCCGTGTGATCCGAAGATCACAGTTAGGAAACCACTATTTTTAACAATTTCACAAAGCTCAGGGACTCAGAATTGACATCTATTAGTCATCGGTTCCCAGTAGATTCTCCTTTCCTATTTCCATCCCCTCCTTTTCAATGGTGCAGGCTAATTCTCTTTATACCCTTGGATGTGTGAAGTCACCGCACATTGATTTTTTTTTGTAGTTGCTCTAAGATCTTACTTTCATAAGAATGATAGGCACTCAAGGACTTGATGATTGGCGGTGGATATCACTAACTTCTCACTAATACCCCTTTCCCTAAGAGCTCGGTTTCCAATGTTATTGACGGTGTGAATCTGTTCTGTGACTTTGTCCCTGTCATCCTTCCCTTTCTGTCTTCCTGCATGGAGCTGCCTTAGCAAACCTCTTACGTGCTTGGAGTGCCACATGAAGTCCCAGTGTATTCTGAGTCTTAATACTTAAATGTATGATCTCTTCCTTTGAGACGTTATATTTTAAACCCTCACTTACCTTAAAAAGAGGAAAATTCCAGTTCCCTGAAATAGATACCAAAAGTGGTCACTCAGCAATGTCTGGATCGGAGATGTATCAGAGAGAGAACCGGCTCCATCCCCATGTCCTGACAGTTGCACTTTCCTTGGCTATGAAGAATAGAATAAATAGACACCTCATAAGGAATTTTTGAATACCATATTTGGGGTATCACAAATACTTGATTCTGGTATGTGAGCAAAAATGCTCAAATTATTAAGAGACTAGAATCTTTAAAAGAAGGGTTAATGGTGTAAGGAAATAAAACAGTTGTACAAATCAACAAAAAAAGAGATGAATATGGCCCTAGTTGGTATTTTTACTGGGTAGAGTATCGGCCAATGGACTGAAGGGTCAGGGGTTCAATTCCTGGTCAAGGGCACATATCTGGGTTGCAAGGGTCAATCCCCAGCCCTGGTTGGGGTGTGTGCAGAGGCAACCAACCGATATTTCTCTCTCCCTAACCCCTCTACTCTCTCTTGGAAAGATCAATGGAAAAAATATCCTCAGGTGAGGATAAGATAAGATGAAAAGGAATGGCTGTCATGAGTGTGGAAGTATTTTAGGTTGGTTACTCTTCAGATAATTGTAAGAATGAGTGTTTTCTTCAAGTCAGTGTTCTAACTCTGATGAGAATTTGTATTTCTCTTTTCTTAGATTTTTGCCTTTGTGACGACAGTTTGTTATGGTTGCAGTCTGGGTCTGGCCTTACGAAGATGGCGACCGTGACACTCCTCAGAAGCCCACTGTCTGTGTGTTAGTATCATTTGTTACTTCATCCATTCATTTTGGATGCCATTTTGTTCAGATATAACAGTCCGAAAGCTGTGTGTTTAGTAAATGGAGAGAGATTCTAAGTACGGTTTTGGTTTATTTCTAAGATAGAATATGAATTTCATTATGATATTAAACAGAGAAATGGCCTTTAATTTTACATAAGTCTCTATTCCTATATATTTTATGGATATAAAAAATTGTTTTTAAAGATATTGTTTATGAAAAAAAAAGGGTATTTCTTTTGTTTAGTTGCTAAGTCATGTGAACCTTAATTACGATAGGTAACTAGAACTCCCTAAAAAAACACACAAAAAAACCCACATTTCAAATTGACTTCCCACTGAGCTCTGTCTTTCAGTGAAAAACAGATTGGCTCCTTCTTCTATCATGGCCTGAAGCATTTGAACAAAAATTATGGCATTTTGAGAATTTCTTTTTAGATTTTAGCCCAAATCGTAAATATTTTAGGCTTTGTGGCCCATAGAGTCTCTGTCACAACTCCTCTTCTCTGTTGTTGCTACATGAAAGCAGCCATAGATAATATGTGAGTGAATGAGGGTTCCCATAAAACTTTATTTACAAAAGCAGGCAGCCGGCCGGAGCAGGCCTGTGGACTGCCGGCTGTAGTTGGCTAACCTCTGGTGTAAAACCTTGGTTACGTGTCCTGTATGTTACTGTACTGATCCCGAAAGGTATAAAGCTGATTAGAGAAACCACTAGACTGCTTAGTCTCCTTATGCAGTAACCACACTGCCTCAGTGCTAATGGTCAAACAGTTACCCTTAAAGGGGCGAATGGTTTCTCCAGTTAATTCAAGTAGCTTCCTGAGTCTAGGAGTAAGTAATTTATGAAGTGGACAATAGTTGCTTAATCAAACGTAGGGTCTCCTAACACCTGAGCAAAACTCTCCAGACAAGACCATTAACCACTACTGGGATTGGTTTCCAGCTACCTGTATCTTACTTTGGACTTATTTGTGCTTCAAAGTACAGCCGTTTTCCCTAGTTTCCTGCATGAATATACGAGTATTTGTATGTGGGCATGTGAGGCTTTACCAAATAGAGCTCTCCAAAGAGTTAACTTTTTATATGTTTAACATTACTTTCTGAGTTAAATCTGAAGTAGATTATCACGTAAAGTTGTAGATTCTGACATATTTTGGAAATAGCCCTGAGATCTGTGTTGTTTCTGCATTGGTGACAGATAACACAGAATCCGTTTTAAAACAGCAGCCGTCACAAAACCTTTGTCCGGTGGAGATGCACAGGAAAGTGGTGTAGCCCACCTGCAGAGCCCCTGCTTGTGGAAAGGTGCCAATGGCTCGAGTGGGAGAAGTCAGGCCCTGCCTGCCCCCGCCGCCCTCCTCTCCCCCCCCGCTCTCTTCAAACAAGGTCCTCCTCTCTGAGAAAAGGACTTTGTGATTGTTCTGCACTTTCAACCTTTTGCTTTTGGTGGCTGAATCACCCCGTACGAGTGCCATGGATAAACTGAGCTGTTAGTTTTCATGGAGCATAGAACAATCCTGAATGCGTAGCGTGATCAGTGATCAAACACTGTGTCCTAGAGTGTGATGTTTTTCTAATGATAAAAGACATGTTTCAATAGGTGGCAAAAGGGTATCAGTCATAGGACTTTATACTCATGCTGTATCTGTTCTATAATATCTGACTTCCTTGGTTTTTTCTAGCGCCATACCACACACTTACACCTGTATTATGAATTGTATATTACTAAGTCATAAATGTGCCATAAAGATATATAGTCCATCATGGTCTGAATTGTTTAATTAGTCTACTAGGTTTAGTTGTGAGATTTTTATCTTCCAGAGTGTAACAGGTCCATGCTTGGTGGCATTAACTTAAATGATTTCACGAAACTGCTTGATGGCACTTTGTAAATGGATTGCTTCTCAATCATGAAGAACCAAGCCTAAAACTCATCTAACTGTGAAAACTTAGATTTTTAGATTGTGTTCTAGATTTGTGACTTGTGTGGCAAAGCACTTGAACAAAAATTATGGCATTTGAGAATTTCTTTCTAGAGCTTAGCTCTAAAAATGAGAAAGTGCTGGTTGGTTTTAAAATCTAGTAACTCCATGATGAAAAGAAATTTATTTTATAAGTGTTATGATGCTAATAAAGTATTCATTTGATAATCTCTCTTGGTCTTCTATTTTTTTATTCAATTCACTTTGAAATTCAGTTAATCTTTTTGCTTTAGTAAAGGTCAAAGAGGTATGTCTTTGGAAATAATATTATAAAGGGAGTTTCTATTTGTACTCTATTTTATTTTAAAAGCATTTATATAATGCTTAGTGTATGCCTGGCAGTGTTGTAAGCAATCTTTTTCTAATATTAGCTCATTTATTCCCCATCATGGTAACTCTATGGGGTCTGTACTATCATCTGTCTCATTTTAAAGATGGCTAGAAGTAAAACACAGACCTTAAAGAACACCCAGGGTCATGTACCTAGCAAGTGGGAAAGCTGGATTTTAAACCCGAGCATCCTGGCTCCAAAGTCCAGGCTTAATGACTGTGTAGTCCTCAGTTTTCCAAGATTTCACATATGACCCTTCCATCCATCCCGCAAAGAATGTTTAGTGACAATCCTGTATGGTAGATGCCATCTTTTAGGCCTTTTTTTTTAAAAAAAAAAATCATAACCAAGAACTCACCCTTCTTCCACTGTGTTCCTTCGCAGTTCAGCTAGGAGTAGGCGCCGTCTGGCTGAGGGTAAGAAATTCTTCCTCATCCAGTCTTATGTTCTTTGCTTGATCAGGCGTCCTTAAAATCCAATCCCATTGGTACTCCCCTGGTTCCTGCTAAAAAATATGTGCTAGTTACATTTTGCAGCTTCCTTGGGATATAATCTCTTTCTTTATCGGACGTAACATGAATTCAGCTGTTTTTCTGTTTTGGTCACTTGATAATTTCCATTTTTATTAAATTCAGAATGGCCAAAGAACATGCAATGTAAAAAAAAAAAAAAAGTTCATTACTTTTAGCTCTTCTTCCATTCAACCAGGAGAGGGCAGTCTAAGTACATTTTACATACTTGGGAAGCAGCTGCTCAAGTGTGGGAGACTTCAGAAAGATTTTCCATTTCAATATGATATACTCTTGAGTCTCTTTCCTCAGGGTAACATGTGACACAAGTTTAAGGCCACATGTAGCATGCTTTCTAAGCTGAGAGCAATGGCCCCTTTTAAGGCCCTGGCCAGCACCTGACTATAAAAAGCCTAGGTAGCAATAATCGTCATCACAAAACCTGCTTCCATTAGGGTGAGAGGGAGACCTAAAAACATCAGAGCCTTTTATGTCCTTGAAACACTTACTCTGTTACAATTAAAAGTCATCTTTTCAACACCTTTCAATATATTTCACTGTTAAATCATATTGCAATTTTGGAAAATGTTCACTGGGCTCCCTTTGCACACTTTGGCTGTCCCTTCTGAGGTTGGGCACTGGGCTTTCACTTCAAACCCTGGCGGTGAGTGAATTATTACAACACATACTTAAGATCATTGTGCATTTCATGCAATGATCAAAAATGTCTTCAAGTGCTGCATATTTTAGTGAACCTTCTATTTGATGAAAGTCACATTCTCACACCTGGCTTGGTCTGGTGGTGCCATGGAAAGAAGACAGTTTGGAGCCAGGTGGAATTCGTTTCATATTTTGACTCAATCATGAGATTTGAGGCAAGTTTCTTCATTTCTAGGTCAGTTTTTTTCCTCCAGTCTGGAAGGAAGGGCTCTGGTTTTACTGAGTAATAAGAATTGAAGCAGGAACTGCTCCTGCCATTGTTTTTGTCACTGTTATTTTGACCAAATTACTCAAGAATTAACCAGTGACTTCCCTCCAAAGGGTAATGGAGCCTTCGCTTTGCTCTGGTAACACAGACATTAGCCCCAATAAATCTGTTTTTTTTTTTTTTTTTTTTTTTTAACCACTCAGTTTTCAACGTTAAGGAGGAAAATTCAAATTTTGCTTTCATTCGCAAAAAGTCATATATCTCAAATTTCTCTTTTATATAAAATCCCTTTCTTTTATATGCCTTTTTCCCCCCTTTGGGAATGTCAACACCACAAAAAGTAAGAAATAGCAACTCTTAATATTTCTAGTTGATTGGGTGTATGTGATATCAGTTACCTCCTAGAAAGGAACCTAATTTGGTATTAAATAATGTTTGCAGGAAATACCACAAGTAAAATCTTTCTTAGCTGCTCTGCATATTGCACTTTTATATATGCAAATTGCATGCAGAAATCAAATTGTCAATTTAAACACTTTCACAAACCTAATTTGTTATTTATGATAAGCTTCTAAGGCAGATATAACATTCTACTGAGAAATAAACTGATGCTACCAGACTACACCATTAACTCTACATAGATCTTATAAAACAGGTTTTCAGATTCCAGTATCTTTCTAGAGAACAGCATTGCTTTTATAGCCCAATTTCAAGCAATTTAAACAACAGTATATTTATAGTGGATTAACAGATGAACCACCTCTCTCAGTGAGTGCATCAGAGGCTGGGTTCATCCCCTTTAATACCATACACACCCAACCCCAGGGGTAATCAAAGAGCTTTGCAAATTTTTACATCCAAGGAGGGATGGAGTTAGCCTCTGAGGAGACCCCAGCAGCTAAGAAAAAAAAAAGGGCAATTTTTTTGACCTCCAAATTAATGCCTTTGAGTGGCTGCTTCATTATTGGAAATCGCAGTGGAACTCAGCAAGACTAAGGACTATATATGTGCATGATATCACTTGGTAAAACCTGGGATTAATCATTGCAAAGAACTAAATTATAACTATTTAGTTTTCCTATATGGATGATTGGTATACTTTTTTTTTTTTATCCTTAGCTGAGGACATGCTTAGAAAAAAGGGGAGGAAGACAGATGAGAGAAACATTGATCAGTTGCCTTCCTTATGCATCCTAATGGGATAGAATATGCAACCTCACGTGTCCTGACTAGGAATCGGACCGGCAACCTTTCGATGCATTGGACAGTGCTCCAACCAAATGAACCAAATGGGGCAGTTAATAAACTCTTTTATTCTCAGGGAATCCTAAAGAGTGAAGGAGACGCTGGCATACTACATAGGCACTGATAACTAATAATGCAAGTGTCAGGTGTAGTATGTGTTTTTAAATACATGCCACAATAATACTAAGGGCGAGTGTAGGTCAGAGTGGTGGTCTAGGAGTTTTTGTATTTTGTATCTTATTTAATCCAGCCTTTATGACAACCCTGTGATAGAAGAACTGTCATCATTAAACCAGTGCAGATAAGAAAAAGACAGCTCAAGGAGGGCCCTGGATCGTGAGCCAAAGGCTTTTCACGGGGAGATAATGAGCAAAGGAGGTCACAGTGGAGCTGACGAAACAAATTATAGCAGGCCTTGGAGGATAAGCTATGTGCTTTCATGGGGTTATTCTAGCTGCAATGTGCGGGGACAAATTGAAGGAGCAAAGACTGAGGATAGTCAGAAAACTAGAGCTGTGTGTGTGTGTGAGGCAGTGAGAATATAAACATCTTGACCCTCTACTCACAAAAAGCTCACAATCCTGTGGAAAAAAGTAGATATCATAGGTATGTCATAATCGGATTGTGAATACAGTGCTGTAGGTGTGCCGAGGAGGACCTGATCCCAACCAGCCATGATCAGGACAAGTTCTTGGACGAGCAGGTGTCTAAACGGCTCTGAACCATGAATATGAATAATTTAGGCACCAGAGGACTGGAGCAGCTTTAGAAAGTGACCTGATGCTCTATGCGATGAAACAAAATGACTTGAGATCGCTGGAAGAACTATAACTAGTTACTCTGATGGGGTCTTCACATGGGACCTACCATCTAGCCTAGAAATTAGAGGTGAGGTGATGTGCAGTATAGTATTTGCATAAAAAAGTGTTGGACTTGATCTTGAGGGTGGGGCAAGCCATGGGTTGGAAGCAGAGTCAGGATTTGGTCAGATTTTTGCTTGAGAAAGATCTCTCTGATGCTGATGGAAAGAATGGCTTGTAGGGAGCGGTAAATGGGAAATGATACAACCGAGGAATCTCATCAGCAAGAGATGGTGAAGTTCAGAATTAAGGTAGTGGCAGAGTACACGATGGAGAAAAAGAAATGTACAAAGAAGATAAATGAGGTATAATTGATAGAACTTAATTCTGTCTTGAACTCTGGAGACTGAGTTGAGTGCTTCTGTTGTTTTATTTTGTTTTGTTTTTCAAAAACCTGGCCAGAACTAATAGGAGAGTCTTTTTAATCTCTCTCTCAATGTAAACATTCATATGTTTTCCAGCAGAAATATTGAGATGATTACAGGGTGCTACTTTGTACCCCGCTTTAGGTAATATCTGATTACCTAAAGGTAAGTTCTGCATTTCTTTTTAAAATTAAAAAAAAAACACAACTGAATTCCAAAACACTTTTAAGGATTTTTAGATGAGAAATTACAGACATCTAGAATTAGAGCACTTTCTTAGAACACCTCAGAAAACACACATTTTTTTCCCCTCTGGATTACGCCCTGCTGATGGGAGCCATATATAACATTTATTTTGAGTGTGAACTCTCTGGCAGAAACCACGTTATTGCACTAAACAACAGTCTATTTATCGCTCTCTATGGCAACTATCACCAGTGCTCCAGAGCACTCTGTCTCAGAGAGTGCTGAGCAGAGACCAGAGGGCCCTCCTGGGCCTGCAGAGAGAGGGCCTGTCCTGGAGTTGACCTCGCTCCCCTGAGCTTTCTCTCTGCTTCCTTCACTCTATGGCCCAGGGTCCGCTGGCTCTCTTTTCTGCCTTGCACCTGGGCCTGCTTCCGTTTTCTTTTCCATGAAATCTTAGGCCAGAGAATCTTCCCATTCTCATTTGGCAAGCTCGAGGTCATTACCATTTTAGACTTGGAAGCAAACGGAGAGAGAGCATTGAGTTCAGTCCCCTCCTTTTAAAAATGGGGATACCGGGGCGCAGAGAAGTGAAGGGACTTGGCCACATCACCTAGGTAATTTATGATAAAACTGGGACATCGATCCAGACCACTTCCCTTTCCCAAGCCAAGGATTCCAACATTAGATGAATGGGTGCAGTAGGTTATATGGCGGACATATTTGGCTTTGTTTATTTGATAGATCACTTGCTTGACTCTCCAATTTTTCTCTGGAATATCACTTCCCCATTTTTATCCCTGAGGTTCAAGCAAAAGTCACCCAAATCCCTAGTTCCATGGGTAGGGGCCATGCCAATCAGATAATCATATCTTTCAAGCACCGTGATTAGTTCGGAAATGAACTCCTGACTCAGTCATTTGGGAGTTTGGGTACAATTATCAAGATGGGGCAAATGTGCATGTTTTTAATCTCCCATGGGGCTTCAGCAGAACTAGTCGCTCTTGGCTTCAAGTTACTTAAAGCCAGCTTGTCATTGCATGAAACCAAGAGAGGAAGTCAAAGCTTGGAGAGACAAAGACATAGAATTTTTATGACATGGGTCTCTACATTCTCCCATCCCTGATAAGACTCTTTACCTCTGACCTTTGCAGTCCCATTATCAATGAATTTCTTCCTTTGTTTTAGCCCGCTCTGGGTGTATTATCTGTCACTTGCTGAAGTGCCTTACCCAGTAAAATGAACTTTTATAAAGCCTCTTCAGTCAGTTTTCAATGTGATGCCTTTTTCTTAAAGGTCTGTTTTTTTCTAGAATCTCTAAGAATTTTCTCACTTCACCTTGCTGAAATGGGATGAAGTGATGAAATATGCATTGTGAAATTTTTATGTCTTAATATCATTTTCTACTCTACATACAAGACACCATTGCTCATTATATCAGAAATGTGTGAATCTATTAGTTTTATTTGAAACTTACACTAGCGTAATAGCTTATGTTACAAACTGAATGCTAAGCATCAAGCTTTCCTGTTTATGTTTATAAGATCATAATTTCCTGTTCTTAAGAACAAAGTGAGTTGAAAGGGTTTTTAAAATTAAATAACTGTGCTTGTTTTTTTAAATAAATAAGTCTCAAGAGGTTTCTCAAACTTCAAACCACTATACAAGAATGACATGGTAATGAGCTAAATGTAAATAAAACAGAACCTTCCAGATTAAATTTGCCTTCAAATCCACATGAATTTGTAAACTAAAGGGAAGTTTTTTTTTATTTGTACAAAACCCCATGGGAGAATGCATGATACTTAACATGTTGGTCTATGCTAAATTGGGCCATTTTTATTGAATCATTACCCTGTTTGCATATGGAAAGTGTCTTCCCATGGCCTCCCAAACAGGAGGTTTTTCTGTATAAAGTCAGTGAAGATAAGTTTGAGGTAGAAAACACAACTCTTACATCATGGCACCAAACTACAGAGGTTGAGTTATCATTAAGAGGTACACATGTATACACGTTTAATATTTATAGATTAAAATATTGTTCAAAATTCTGAAGATGGCAACTCCAACCGGCAGGAAGGGAGGGAGGAAGGGAGACAGGAAGGGAGGGAGGAAGGGAGACAGGGAAGGAGGGAGAGAAGGAGGGAGTGACAGAGGAGTGTGGGGGAATGTGGTATGTTTGTGTATGAGATAGGGACAGCTAGATCCTGTGGGGCTTCCACGGGGCTGCCAAACCAGGCAGTCTTAGACAATGAAAGCCTTACTGCCACCGCAGACACTCCACGAGTGGCCAGTGTGGGCACAGAGACCACGCCATCTTAAGAAACAGAGCTGCTTAAGACTAGGATCCTGGCCTCAGCACCACCCAGTCTGGTCTCAGATGCAAACTGGGACCCTGCACCACTGGGGACAGAAACCTGTGACTACAGATGCAGACCCACAGACACCAAGAAGCCAGTCATCCCAGCTGCAGATTTCTGTGAGTCACAGAGCCCATCCCCCTCCCCATAGGCTCACTGCAGCACCATAAGAACTGTTAGACCTGCCCCTCGCACAGGGCTGCAGCTTCGCTACAGGAATTTGAGCCTGGGAGCTAGAGGACACTGGGAATATGCTTCCTGCAATGCCATTGGGCGACCAAATCCCATATTCACGCAGGGCATCAGTGCCACCTGACTTGGATTCTGGGCAAGCGCACATGGAAGTCTACTTTCCACAGTGCAGGAGTGGACCTCCTGTGGACACAGTGCAACTGTGCAACCAGTCCCCCAAGCAGACCAGGGACCCCAATTCTCCACATGAGAGGCAGCACTAAGCACCAGTGACTTGACTCTGTTTCTCATCACATGCACCTGAGATTCCTGATTCCCAGAGCATTTTCAATAAGAGCCAGGGACTCCCGATTCTTGGCACATGTTTACACAGGGACCCTGATTCTTGGCATGAGGCTGCACCAAGTAACAGAGACTCTGATACTTGATTCTTGACATGTGCATAGGGGGAATCTGACTCCTGGCATTCGATAGGGGACTCTGATATTTGACACATGCCAGTGGAGCCTCTTTTTCAGCTTGGCACAGGTGGGGTTTCTAATTGTAGGTGCGCAGACAAGGCCATACTGAGCACTGGTGACTGATTCTAGGCAAGTGTGGCTTCCATCTACCTACAACAACCACACATCTTGGTCTCAGAGCTCTTCAGTGATACTCGGGTGGTGTGATGCTTCCACTGCACATAACCCAAGCCCACACAACTCAACATTTGAACCTTCAGGTGACAGTCAGAATGGGGAGGCAAGGTCACAATCCCCAGAAGAAAAAAAATGAGGAATTACCAAGAAAGGAAATAAGTGAAATGGAAGCATGCAATATGACAGAGAAAGAATTCAGAATAATGGTCTTATAGTTCATACACATGGAAAATCAACCTATACAAAAATCAGGAAGAAATCGAAAATGATATAGCTACAATCAAAAACACCATGGAAAGTCTCAATAGTAGACTAGAAGAAGGAGAGGACTGAATTAGTGAGTTAAAAGATAAAGTAGAGAAACAAGCCCAATCTGAACAGCAATTGGAGAAAAATATTAAAAAGCAGGAGGAGAGCCTAAGGGTGCTTTGAGACAACATGAAACAAAGTAATATACGTGTACCGTATATGCCGGCGTATAAGATGATTTTTGGCCCTGAAAATACCGTATTTGCTGGCGTATAAGACGACCCCCTAACATTTCCACTCAAAATACAGAGTTTGTTATATACTCGCCGTATAAGACTAACCCCCACTTGGAGGCATATTTTTCAGGGCCAAAAAATCATCTTATACGCCGGCAAATACGGTAATAAGGCTGCCAGAAGGACACGAAGAGCAACAAGGATTAGAAAATCTATTTAAAGAAATAATGACAAAAGTTCCTGGATATGGGGAAGAAAAAAGTTACACAAGTACAGAGAGTTCCAAGCAATATGAATCCCAAAAGACCAACACCAAGACACGTCATAATTGCAATGGCAAATCTCAACGACAAAGAGAATCTTAAAGGCTACAAGAGAGAGACAGAGTTACCTACAAAGAATCACCCATCAGATTATCAAGTGATTTCTCAACAGAAACACATTAAGCTAGAAGGGAATGGAAAGAGGTATACAAAGTGATGCAAAGCAAAGGACTGAATCCAAGAATATTCTATCCAGCAAGACTATCAATCAAAATTAAAGGGGAAATCAGGAGCTTTAAAGACAAAAAAACAAAACAAACAAAAAAAGGCTAGGGGAGATTATCACTATCAAGCCAGCAATGCAAGAAATTCTAAAGGGAATGCTATAAAAAGAAGAAATAGAAAGGGAGGAAGGAACACAAGCATAAAGTTCATAAATGGCTACAAACAAGTACCTATCAATAGCATTAAACATAAATGGATTAAATGCTCCAATCAAAAGATATCAAGTGAGTGAATGGATGAGAAAACATGACCCATATATATGCCGTCTACAGGAGACCCACCTCAGAACAAGTGATTTACACTGGCTGAAAGTGGATGGATGGAAAAATATATATCAGGCAAATGGAAATGAAAAAACAAAAGCTGGGGTAGCAATACTTATATCTGACAAAATAGACCTCAAAGTGAAGACTATAACAATAGACAATATAGGCCACTTCATAATTCTAAAGGGATCAATACAACAAAAGGATATAATTCTGGTAAACATTTGTACACCCAATGAAGGAGCACCCAAATACATTTAAAAAGTTCTGGAAAATATCAGGGGAGAGATTGACAGTAACACAATCATAGTAGGAGACTTTAATACCCCACTAACATCACTGGATAAATCCTCTAGACCAGTGTTTCCCAAAGTGTGGTAGGTGTACCCCCAGGGGTACGGGAAGAGTTTGGTGGGGGTATGCACTGCACCGTGCTTAGCTGTGCCTAATTCTACCTTCTCATGAGTCAAGTCAAGACAATCTTGTGAGGTCTGAGATGATCCACTGTACAAATAAATGTTATTTATAACTTTTATTTATATTTTATTATGAATAATTTTATTTTTCGTTTATTATTTTGTATATGTACCTAAAAAATAAATATATTTTGATTATTAAAATACATCTTTTTTTGACGAGAGGTACTCAGCATTACAAAAATTAAAGAAAGGGTACACATATGTCAAAAGTTTGGTAAACACTGCAAAAAAAAATAGCAAAGAAACATCAATCCTAAACAACTCACTAGATGGACTTAATTGACATCTTTAAAACATTCCACCCCAAAACTACAGAATATACATTCTTTTCAAGCACACATGGGACATTTTCAAAGATAGACCAGATACTGGGACACAGGCAAAGTCTCTCCAAATCCAAGAGGACTGAAATCATATCAAGCATCTTCTCAGATCACAATGACATAAAATTAGAAATCAACTACAGTTAAAACAATCACAAAAAATCAAACACTTGGAGGCTGAATAGCACCCTATTAAACAATGAGTGGGTTACCAAAGTGATCAAAGTGATCAAAGAAGAAATAAAATAAAATACATCCTGGAAACAAACAACAATGAAAACATAATAATCCAAAAATCTTTGGGACACAGTGAAAGCAATCCTGAGAAGGAAGTTCATAGCATTACAGGTCTAACTCAAAAAAAAAAAAAAGAAAGAAAAAAAGAAAAAGAAAAAAAGAAAAAGAAAAACTGGTGATAAACTATCTAACTCTGAAACTTGAAAAATTAGAAAGAGAGAAATAAGAAAATCCTAGTGTGATCAGAAGGAAGGAAATAATAAAGATCAGAGCAGAAATAAATGATATAGAGACCACCCCCCCCCAAAAAAATACAAAAGATCGATGAAACCAAGAGCTGGTTCTTTGAAAGGATAAACAAGATTGATGAACCTCTAGCCAGGCTCACCAAGAAGTAGAGAGAGGTCCCAAATAAACAAAATCCAAAATGAAAGAGGTGAAATAACAACAGACCCCACAGAAATACAAAGAATTGTAAAAAATGAAAATAAAGTATTGTGAGCAATTCTACTGCAACAAAATGGTCAACCTAGAAGAAATGGACATGTTCATAAAAATATATGACTTTCTAAAACGCAATCAGGAGGAATAAAAAAAAAATCTGAGTAGGCTAATAATTATGGGAGAAATTGAAGGAGTAATAAAATAAAAATAAAAATAAAAAACTTCCAACAAACAGAAGCCCTAGACCAGACAGCTTCACAGCCAAACTATTCCAAAAAAATTCAAGAGGAAGGAGCACTACTAAGTTCTTTCTATGAAACCAGTATTACCCTAATCCCAAAACTAGATAAAGATACAAAGCAAGAGAATTACAGGCCAATATCCCTCATGAACACAGATGCCAAAATCCTCAACAACATTCTAGCAAATCAAATCCAGCATTATATTAGAAAGATCATGTACCATTACCAAGTGGTATTTATTCTGGGGATGCAAGGATGGTACAATATCTGCAAATCAATAAATGTGATATACCACATAAACAAAATGAGTGATAAAAACCATATAATCATATCCATTGATGCAGAAAAAGCATTTGACAAAATCCAACACCCATTCTTGATAAAAACTCTCAGCAAGGTGGGAATAGAAGGATCATAACTCAACATAATAAAAGCTATATATGACAAACCCACAGCCAACATCATACTCTTGTTCCCCTAAGAACAAGAAGACAAGGATGCCCACTCTCACCACTCCTGTTCTACATACTACTGGAAGTATAGCCATTGCAATCAGACAAGAAGAAGAAATAAAAGGCATCCAAATTGAAAAAGAAGATGTAAAACTGTCCTCATTTGCAGATGAAATGATATTGTACATGAAAACCCTCAAGACTCCATCAAAAAACTACTGACTTAATAAATGAATTTGACAATGTAGCAGGATACAAAATTAACACCCAGAAGCCTATGACTTCTATACACCAATAATGAACTCACAGAAAGAGAAATTTAAAAAAGCAATCCCATTTATCATTGCAACAACAAAAAATTAAGATACCCAGGAATAAACTTAACCAAGGACACAGAGGAACTGTACTCAAAATTTCAGGACGCTAAAAAAGAGATAGGGGAAGACATGAATGGTTTTGGCGAAAGTGTTTCTTGGAAAAGATGGAGATTTAGCTCAGCAGAGTCAGCACAGAAACAAAGGTTTCATAGGTCAAGTCTCAGTGTAGACATGCAGAGACGAGGGGACATTATGTTTTGGGAAAGGAACTGGCTTGGACAAAGGCTCTACATTGGCCGAGAGGAACTTGGTTACAAAGGACCTTAAAGCCAAACTACAGAGGGTGAGGTGTCATGAAGAGGCAAACATGTATGCAACAAAGGGAGGGGAAAGTAAGAAAAAGGATAAGATGTTGACAAGAAATGAAGGAGGGGAAGAAAAGGAAAGGGAGAAAAGAGCTTTCTTTTAAAGACTATTTTCTAAACCAAAAATACATGTGACTGAACTCTTTTAGGAAATCCTGGGTGCACAACCAACTACTCTGTCCATAGATCACACAGCTTACATGTATAGTTTTAAGGCACGTGTTTTTTGATTGAAACCTGGTGGAGTTTTTTGTTATCATTGTTGTTTTAAAGGATCCATATATCCTTAAAGCAACTATTAATCTTCAGCAGTTTCCAATAAATGAGGATATTTTTGGAGACATCCATCTAGTATCTGGGTAATAAGGGAATGAGAAGTAATGGTAGAGGGACCAGGAAGTGGGGAATAGGATTAATGCTACCTTAACTGGCAGAGAGGGGAACTGACCATGAGATCTGGGCCTAAGCCAGTCCTCTCATGCTATGGAGATGAGGGCTCCGCTGGTAAGAAGAGAGAAGACAACCACTAAGGGCCTCATAGGGTGGATGTGCGGTGCTCTAAACAATATGTTCTCTAATATCTTAGAAGAATCCAATGAAGAATTTTTATAACCACTATTTTACAAAGGAATGAAACATCCCATTAAACTGTCACATGTTAAACAAAAGATCACATGTTAAATGGTAAGCCCAGTCTGATACTTAGTACTTAAAGAATCTCTTCCTTTCTGCTCACCTCCCGCTGCCATCATCTTGTTCAACCCACTAACCTGCGCTTGCCAAGATTTCTACAACTGCTCACCAAACATTACTCTCCCCTCCAATCCTATCCCCCTAGAATATGATCTCTATCCTGCAGCCAGAGTGAGATTATCAAACCAGAAATCAGATCAATTCACACCCCTGCTGAAACCCTTCCAAGAGAGCATGTTTTCTTCTCACCAAAAGGCCCAACTCCTTAGCATTGACTATAGAGGGGCCAACCATACAATGTAAGAAACTGCATCTGCAATGATCGTCTTACAGATTTTATTCTTTGCTATACACTTAGTTCTGGTGGAGAAAAATATTAACCTTCTATGTGAAAACTAGATGGTATTTGCCTTGGAGTTACTACTAGGTTGCAATAGCTGTAGTTGCACTACCCAAGGATTCTCAGAAGAGTTCGGTATGATATGAAATGTTCAGAGGCAGGTCTATTCAGTTATGCACAAAGCCCACACTTTGGATATTCATCTCTTCCATCTGGAGCTAGCTCCTGCTGGCTCATTCCTTTGGTCAACATTTTTAAGATAAGAAAGATTTCTTAGAATAAGCCAGAAAGTAGGAGTGAGAAGAAAGCAAGAGTTTTCTCCTCAAGAGATACATTGCTGATTTTTTTTTTAACCGCCAGATTTCCTATCTTTAGCGCTTAGGAGAAAGATTGACTGTACTGAAAAGTTTTAAAGTTATGGCAGGTTACGGAGGATTTTTCAGTGTGGCCTGGTCCAACTATTTCCTTTGAAGTGGTGCTTATGATATAATACACTTCATCAAAGAAGAGAAAATAAAAATAGCTTGTCCCCCTGAGAACAAGAACAAATGTCTTCCAAACATAAATTGAAAGCCTATTTTTGAGTAGTGGATCTGAGCCGTTCATAACGAGTGACCAGCAAATCCATAACCTATCTCCGCTCTTCATTCACCTGCAGCTGGGAGACAAGATGGGCACAGACCTCTCTGCTGACTTCCCAGGATCATCAGCCTCCTGTCTATCTGCCGGCAGATAAGAAATCTCTAAAAAGGGAGAGTATTTGAAACTCTTAATAGAGGCAGGAAAGTGAAGGTCAAAATTCAGACTCCACCAGGTTATTGTAAGTGTTGGATGAAACACTCAAGTTCTGGGCTCGATATCTTATCCCTTCATAAAAATAAGTCTTACAGTACTTGCCCAACATACCAGGTCTAATTACCACAATTTGACGCCATAAGATGTTTTGCATTCCTTAGTGAAGCTCTTATCTTAAAGGTCAAGATACCTGCCTGAGCTTGTTTTGTTCTTGGGATTAAAATGTTGAGATTAAATGACATTAATATATATTTTTAAATCTCTCCTACAGGTTAAAGATAGATAAATTCCTACCTAAGGCTTTGGCTGATTTCATTCGCAGGCACTTGTGTGTTATGAATGGGGATAATGACAGGTTTTGTGTCTCCATCTAGCAGGAAATTGGTCGTATATAAACCAGGAGGGTCTCTCCATAGAGTAGAACTCAGAGGACAATTGAAAAATAAATAGCTGTACATCAAGGCAGGAAAAAGCTTGGATGACAGTGAGAAAAAAGAGGATCACTGTAAGTAGAAAATCTAGATTACAAAAGGAAAAAACTAATGCAGAAAATCTGAAAGAGATTCTAGGTATTTGAAGATGTCAGGCAAAAAAAAAAAATCTTATTCTCCACTTAAAAAGATTTAGGTGCATGTTATTTTAACTTTTTATTTTGAAATAATTTCAGACTTAAAAACACAGTTGCAAAATAGTGGAGCAAGTTTTCAGATACCTGTTACCCATCTTCCCCAAATGTTAGTTAATATTTTACATAATAATACTATAATTGCTTAGACTAGGAAGTTAATATTGCTACAATACCATTAACTAGACTTTACAGTTAATGTAAACAGTTTTTATTCAAATTTCACTGACTTTCCCATGTTGTCCTCTTTCTGCTGCAGGATCCAATTTAGAATCCTATAGTGAATATTTTTGTCATGTCAAAATCTCCTAAAACGTGTGACAGTTCTCATCTTTTTCTTTTCTTTTATGACCATGCCACTTTCAAAGAGCACTTGCCATTTATTTTGTAGAATATCCTTCCATTTGAGTTTGATATTTCCTCATGTTAGATATGAGAGATTAATAAGAATATTTATTTTGGACAAGAACACCAGAGGGTAAGGGGGGGTGGAGGAGAAGAAGGTAGAAGAGAGTAAAGAGGTGATAAATGGTGATGAAAGGAGACTTGACTTTGGGTAAACACACAATAAAATATACAGATGATTTATTGTAGAAATGTACAGCTGAAACCTACATAATTTTATTAACTAATGTCACCCCAATAAATTCAATAAAAATTTTAAAAGAATATTACATAGTGATGCTGTATCTTCAGTGCGGTCAGATCAAGGGTAGTTTATGTTGATATGTCTGATTAGGAGTGATTTAAACTTTTCCTCACTTGCTTACCCTGGTGTCTATCAGCGTTCTTCACTGTAAAGTTACTTTTTTTCCTCTCATTGTAATGAATGGGTAGATTATGAAGAAAGACCGAGATAATGCAAATATCCTTTCCTTTAATAAAAGAAGAACTATGTTTTTAGAGGCGTTTTAGGGTCACAGAAAAATGAGAAGGTACAGAGGTTTCTGTATACCCCTGCCCTACATCCCCCACCAGAGCGGTACATTTGTTACAATCAGTGAACATACATTGTCATATCATTATCACCTAAGGTCTATAGTTTACATTATGGCTCAGTCTTCTGGGTTTGGACAAAACTAGAATGACATGATAGAATCATAAGAGTATTTCACTGCCCTAAAAATCCACAGCACTCTACTATTCATCCCCTCACCTAAGCCCTAGCAACTGATCTTTTTACTATTTCCACAGTTTTGTTTTTTCCAGAATGTCATGTAATTGGAATCATATAACATGTGGCCATTTTATATTAGCTTCTTTCACTTACTAATATGCACGTAAGCTTCCTCCATGTCTTTTTATGGCTTGATAGCTCATTTCTTTTTAGCACTGAAAAATATTCCATTGTCTGGATGTACCACAGTTTAATTACCCATTCATCTACTGAAGGGCATCTTAGTTGCTTCCAAGCTTTGACAATTATAAAAAATAAAAAAAAAGCTGTTATAAAATATCTGTGTGCAGGTTTCTGTGTGGACATAATTTTCAGCTTCTTTGGGTAAACACCAAGGAGCATGACTGTATGATCATATATTAAAAATATGTTTAGTATGTTTAGTTTTGGAAGAAATTGCCAAACAGTCTTCCAAATTGGCTGTACCATTTGCATTTCCACTAACAATGATGAGAGTTCCTGTTGCTCCACATCCTCACCAGCATTTCATGTTGTCACAGTTGTTCCAGATTTTTCCATTCTAATAGGCGTGCAGCCTTATGACTGTTTTCATTTTAATTTTCCTGATGACATGACATGGATCATCTTTTCATGCAAATATCATTTTAATTACATACTTTTGACCAGCAATTTTAGCATTTATCAAGGGTTCTTATCCACAAAATTATTGCTATCCATTTTGCCTTATTGATAATTTTTCTATTTCTTCCATGTTTAATCATTGGTACTATATCAGGGGAAGAATATATTATTTCAGTGAAGCTTAATAAAAATGACTTTCCGAGGCAAACAGGCTGTGCTTTATCGTAAGGAGAACCTTATTCTTGCCCCACGGGAAAAAGCTTCACATACATATGTGTTCTTTTCACTGAAGATGAAAAGATATTTTCAAGCTTTCCTAATGCTTGACATAAATAGAATTCATCATACCCATTGTGGAGATTAGTGAAATTTTCATCTCAATGGGCACATGCCACACAATCTGAAATAGCAACCTGATAAAATTTAATTCTCATAATTTTAGGTCCTTGTTTATTTAAAAATTCAGCAAATATCTTGAATTCCGTGCTAGGTACTATATTAAGCACTGGAGAAACGGTAAGTACTAATCCAGACACGTTCCCAGCCCTCATGGAGTTTTCAGTCTAACAGAGAAGGCAAATGATAATATCATCAATTGAATAGTAATGAGTTCATAAATGGAGAATAGAACTCTCTGTAGATGAATAAAGGTACCTAAGCTAGTCTGCATTGGGTAACTGGTCTGATCTACAAAGGTCTCTCGTGGAAGTAAAAAATGAAAGCATGCTATTGTATAAAGAAAGTACAGTGTGTGAAAAATTGAGAAATCATAAGTTTGAAGAAAACATGAAGGGTAAACTCTTTTGGGCCACTTGGGACATATTAGAATTGTTGACCAGATGAACAATGGATTTCAACAGGGAGTTGGCATATTCATATTTGTGATTTCTAAAGATTACACTGGCCAGCTGTGTGGGTGGGTAGCAAAGGAGAATGAGAAGGAGTGTTAGAAAAGTAGGGACGAAATCCAGAGGAGGTGATGTCGTAAAGAGAAGAGAGTTTCACTCTTCTCTCCCACCAGGGTAGCTTCTGCTCCCACTGTTCTTTCCACATCAGTCTGCTTCTGTTTCTCCATTTCAGTATGTCATGTTGAGAAGTTGAAGGGACTCTTCTGCTCAGTCTTCATCTAAGTGGCCTTCTAGAAATTTAGCAACTCCCTCAGTTCCAGGTTATGTACTGCTGTATAATGAACTAGCCCAAAGCTTACCATCTTAAAGCAACAGCTCACTATTGTGTCTCATGGTTCTAGGATGACTGGATTTAGCTAGCTGTTTCTTGCTTACAGTCTCTTATGCAGACACAGTCAGATGCCAGCTGGGGCTGCACTCTCTGAAGCCTTAACTGGAAGGGTAATTTACATGGTTGGTGGTTTGTGCTGCCCAGCAGCTGAAGGTCAGCTGGGGTATCTGCTGGAGCATCTACATGTGGTCTCTTGTGCCGAGTACTAATTTGTTGTTTTCAGCTCCAAGTTTATCCTTCTCTGCCCTGCTTTGGCATAATGCCACTAGAACCTGAAATCAATTCTCCATCGCCAACTGGTGAAATGTTGGACTTTTCATAGATGGCAGTGGGGTACCCCTGGGTTCTGGGGGTGACACTGGTATCACTGGGGTGATAGCAACAGGAAGACATTTCCTTCAGGGCTGCATTCCCCATTGTTAGCATTGGTGGTCCCTGTGGACAAGCTCCAGCTGCATCCTCAGACCACACTCGGCCCACTGGCCACCATTTGAGTACTTAGAGCAGGCACATTCCGTAGTAGCTCTGGCTGTAGTCGCAGGCTACACACTGCCCACCAGGGCCTCTTCTGAGCAGCTACAGCTCCCTCCACAACCCAACTCCCTCACCTTTTGGTTACTTACAGGCTATATTTTTCTGTGGTTGTCACAACCTCTTCAAAAAAAAGTCCAAATCTCAGCACTGGGGGAAGGGACTTTCTCCTCATCCTAAATTTGTTCTCTGAACCTATAGGTGGTAGATTGCACCTGCTACTTCCAGACCTCTTAAAAATCCATGTTTCCCCCTCTTGGTAGTTAACCATTTCAACTAAATAGCAATTTCTTACAGTGTAGTTTCCCTCCTCAAATAACTGGTGTGGTTTCTGTCTCTCAGCTCAACCCTAATTGATTTACCTATGCATGTGGTGTGGCCCACACCTCTGTCAGGATGGGCTCCTAGAGACAGTGACTCAGGACTTATTCCCAGCTCATCTTTAATTCCCTATGTACATCTGTCCTTACTGTCTCATCTAGGGTCATGCTTTAAAATACCATCCGTATCCTGGTGGCTCCTAAATTGAACCTCCAACATATACCCTACTGAGTTTCAACACATTTATCCACCATGCACTTATCATCTCTATCTAAGGGATAATCTCAATCAAAGCTCTTAACTTTCCACATTCCAAAATGAAGTATTTAAAGAAGGCACCACTAGTTGTTCAAGCTAAAGAGAGAAGTCATTTTTCACTGTTCTCTTCCCTACACCCTGCCCTCCACTAATTTCAATTCTTAAACAAGCTGGTTCTATTTTTACCTCCAAAGTACATTGCAAAGTCACCCACTTTCTCCATGTTAACTGTTTCCACTTTAATCTAAGTGATAATCACCCTTCACATGAATCTTTCTTTATAAACTAGCCAGAATAAAAATTCAAAAGCCTTAACCAGATTCTGAAAAACCCTGGTTAACACCCTTCATTGGTATTCTACCTACCTAGAATAATTCAAAATTCCTTACCCCAGCCTTGGAGACTCCAGACATCTGACTCTTGTCTACTTTTTAAAATTGATATGATTCTTCCTCTCATGCTGCTCCAACCACACCACCCCTCTTTTAAATTCTTAGAACACCTGAAGGTCTTTCTTTCCTCTGGGTTTCCAGAGTTTATCTCCTGACTGTGATGTTCTTTCTCTTCCTTTGGTCATCTTCAGATGTCACTTCCTCCAACACCCTAAATATACTCTCAGGTTACTCTTTGTGTTTCCTGCTTAGCATGATTAATCTCAGCTGTCAATTAGTTCCTATTTGAGAATCTATTTTCTTATTTATAAAATGTAAAGACCATTTGTCAGCTCCACAAATGTGTTCAAAGTTTGCACTATGTTGCTGATATTTTTCTGGGTGCTAGAATATAGCAGTGGTCACTGCCCTGCCCTCTTGGAGATGATATTTGATTTGCATAGCCAGTCAACTCATATCAGGGTGTAACAAGGACAATTCAGTCTTGTTTAATTCCAAATGAAAGAAACGGGGCCCAGGTCTGAAGAGAAATTGTCCTTCCTGTGTGTAATACTAAGATTCTGTGGCAAATCACTGTAATGTAAATGTCAACAATAATCCAAGGAACTCTGGGGGGCAGAGAATCATCAATGTGGAGACATCAAACTTCTGTGGGCACATTTACATTTTTGATGCTGCTTTCAACTTATAAAGTGGTGGTGACATTTTCTTGTTTTCCTTAGTCATTTTTCCTGTACATTCATGTAGGTGTCTCCATCTGGAGCTTCATTTTAAATCTGCTTTGAATGCCAGCCAGAATTTGCAGAACACTCTGTCTCTTTTACAGCAAGCTCATAGAGAATGGTGGCTGGGATCCGGGGGAATAGCTACCCAGGCTTCCATGCATGTGGAACCCAAACCCCCTGAAGGCCCCAGGGGACGGATGAAACATGTAGTAAGAGTGGACAAACCATGAACAGAGCACAGCCTAGGGCCACGTATGAGATAGAAACTCATATCTTGTTGAAATAGATGGAAGGACATACTTTCTAATATTATGAAGCTATTCATCACTAATTATCTGTTTACATAGACAACCTATATACAAAAATCTATCTAAAAGATAAAAAACGGCATGTGTCATATTGAATCTTAGAATCTTATAATCACTGTGGCATAGAGCATCATAGATGATAGAAATCCAAAAATCAAAAGCATTGAATTCCTCATACAATGTGCCCACCACACTGTCCTCTAGATCACATTTGTATACCTTTGGTGCCAAAACACTCATTGCCTTTTCTTCTAAAGATATACCTCAATCTATTAGAAAGTTCTTATTTGTGATATTCAAGTGTTGTCCCTAATATTCATCAAGTCTCAATTTTAATTAATGCAAAAGCAAAATGATTCAAGCCTTCATATTATAACCTTGGAAGGTTTAGTTTTTCTCCAATATCCCCCCCCTAGGGATCTTTGTAGATCCCGCGGTGATCTGGACTCTCTCATTCTGGATTCCTGAGCACATTGAATGCACCGTCTAGGATCCTTTATTTCCAGAGGTGGCTGTCCACCTGTCACATTTTGTCCCCCAGATGCCAATGGCCTTGTCCATAGATCACTCTTCAAAGCACCAAGTACTAAAAGCCGTTTATGAAACTTTTTATTACAAATTGGTGGGGTCACAGAAGTCAAGTAATTATTAGATATTACAGTCATAAAATACTTGATCACCTTCAACACAGGAATTTAATTTCTCACTGCCATCCTGCTCCTTAGTCTCTGGTCTACCATGATCTGTCTTACCCATGCTATCAGACCATTCTTCCTCTTTCTCCTTCTTCCATCTAGAATGTCCAGAGCTGCTATCTAAAAATGCTCAATTCTCTCTTATTTTTAACAGAGAGCAATTCACTCTCTCACTTCTCCTACCCAGTCTAATTTGGGGTGCGAGATTATATTTATACAATAATATAAATATAATTATAGGGTGTTGTTTTGTACGCAAAAGAACAATTTTCTCACTTAGATGAACTCCCTTTCCTTGGTTTCTAGGGTAACCAGCTCAAATTGTAACTACTGCTAAAATAACACAAATGTCTTCCCTAAATCCTTATACTGACCTGAAATGTATCATCTTAATGTTTCTATGTACCAATTTAAATCCGGCCATTCAATGATCTTTTTTTTTCCCTTATGTGCCAACTACCATACTAGGTATTGAAGGATGTGAAGACCCAATTCCTGTTCTCAGTCATATAGAGACAATACAAAGGCAATGAAAATATGTTATAATAATTGCCCTTCTGGGCTGATCATAGTGTTTAGAGTGAAATAAATTTGGAAAGAGCAGTGGGTTGAATTGTATCCCCCACCCACCCCCCCCCCCAAAAAAAAGCAAGTCCTAACCCCTAGTACATGTGACTGCGGCATTTGGAAATAGGTCTTTGTAAATGTAATTAAGTTGAGGATATCAAGATGAGATTATCCTGGATTCACATTTACAGTGAGCCCTGAACACAATGTGTATTATCTTTATAAAAGAGAAAGGCAATGACACAGAGACACAGGAAAGAAAACCATGAGGAGATGAAGAATTTGGAGTGATGTTGCCAGGAGCCACCAGAAGCTGGAAAGAGCAAGGAAGCATTCCCCTCTAGAGTCTCTGGAAGGAGCCAACTCCTTCTAACACCATAGCTTCAAACTTCTGACCTCCAGATTGAGAGAGAATACATTTTTGTTCTTTTAAACCACCACATTCATGGTACAGTAATTAGTTGCAGCAGCCCTAGGAAACCAATATAAAGAGTCATCTAACTTTTGCTGTAGTGCAAAAGAATTCCGTTGCACAGCTGACATTGTCATAAAACAAACAAAAAAAAAGAGTCATCTAAATTTATCTCAGAAATACAATGTTCAACTAAGAAAATCGGCGTGAGCAAGTTAGTGAAGGGGTAAGAGGGATTAAAGAGTGTCCCGACTCAGAGAAAGTACATGTTGAATATAAATATATTGAGTGATAATTGCTACTGGTTTTCCATTTCCTACAAGAGCAGGAATGGCTTAGAGATGACTCAGCCAATTAAAGGGACCATATACCTATAAGGGTATTCAATACATAAGAATACCCATATACTCATGTAATATGAGCAATATTAGTTATGAACTATCAGATTTAATATGAATATCTAAATATTCACTTTAAAATATACATAGACATTTAAAATTTGCCTCAGAATAAAAAAATAATAATCTCCTGTGTGCTGCACATGTGACAGTTCTGTCCAGAAGGAAAGCTTAATGACTCGGGGGTCATTTCACCATCCACAGCACCTACAATGGCAAAGCTCAGAAGGAAAGAGCTCACTCCTCCCTTGACCTGAATTGAAAGTCAGACTCTATTTAATATCGCAAAGGTAAGTGCACAGACCTCAGCTGAGAGGTCTCAGAAACTGCCTTGTACAATAATGTCAAACTTTTAAAATGTAATGACCAGCATTTTTAATGCTAAAGTTAAAATTTGGGAGTTTTAATATTTGAAAATTCTTCCCATGGGGTGAGATTAGTCTTCTGCTCCAGCTTTGGCCGAATGTTGATTTTAACCCTTGGTCACTTAGCACTCAGTGTCCAACTGTGTGTTTGGTGGCCCCACCCCATGTGTTTGATGAGCTTCTCTTGGAGGCGCTGCAGTGTGCTAAGCAACCAGGAGAGAGCAAGATTCCTGACAAGGAAGTGAATGTGTCTAATTAACATACTAAGTATCCTATGCTATCCTGAAACATGTTTCAGATTTATAATGTTCAAGATTAAAACCCTCACCCCCCTGCTGAAACAGGTTTGGCTCAGTGGATAGAGCATCAGCCTACGGACTAAAAGGTCCCGGGTTCGATTCCGGTCGATGGCATGTACCTTAGTTGCCAGCACATCCCCAGTAGGGGGTGTGCAAGAGGTAGCTGATCGATTATTCTCTCTCATCGATGTTTCTAGCTCTCTATCCCTCTCTCTTACTCTCTGTAAAAAAAAAAAAAAAATCAATGAAATATATATATTAAAAAAAAAAAAACACCCTCACTCCTGAACCCTGAGTGCCATTGGGGTGGGCCATCACCTGTATATATTAAAGATGTATCAAATAAATGTTTATTGATTTTGCCAAAAGAGATTAAAATATGTTTAATATTACAATGTAATCATCGAGGGGTGAGGGAGGAAGCCCAAGGAAAGGCCCTGTGTCTAGCTGCAGTCCCACTCTATTTGATTAGAGAAGCCCTTTTGTGACGTCCAATGACAATAAAGAGAAACCCCTCTGTGTTCATGGCATGGTGCATGTCAAGGGAATAGAGAATATCAGATTATGGAAAGGCAATACGGTGTGGCTCTGGGTGCAGTGAAGAGGATGACAGTAACTACTGACAACAGGCGGAGATAGATCACTGGTAGAGAGCCCTGGAGGAGGACTGGCCTGGGGTAGAGAGAGGCCACTTCCGCCCAGTCATGGACAGACAGGGAGATAGGATAGCTGTGCCTTTTATCTTGTTTTGTTTCCATTTTGAGATTGGATGAATCAGAAGCTGGGTTTCTGTCTCTGAGAACTAGTCCATTTCCAGTTCGCCTTCACATCTAGGAGTAGCTTTGAAAGGTTCCAAAGTTCAGGTATTATCCTTCCAGCCTCTGTTTTGTCAAAGTCTTTTGCTCAGCTCCTCAACCTCTCTGCTGCTTTCACATTTACCACTGCCCCGAGGGAGAAGCAACAGGTGACGCTGTGCTGTCTGCCCTTCCTTTATCCCTGGGATCTGGGTCCACAAATCCCAGCTGACTTTGTAGCTCTCAGATATCTTCAAATGTCATTTTTTTTTCTTTTCCTTTTTTTTAGCTATTTTGGTTGTTCTCGAGGAGAGGTTTGACCTGATACACCTATTCATGGAAATCTAACTGTATTTTTTCACCAATAGTACATATAGTTCTCTACATGCACTCCTATCCCCAGTATCTAAAGATTCTGATCTGGACCATGTGTAGTTTTTTTTTAATTACATTTTATTGGGGTGGCATGAGTCAACATGAACATATAAGCTTCATGTATGAATTTCTAAGTTACAAAATCTGTATTTAACACCTGTGCTCACAACCCAAAGTCACGTCTTCTCCTGTCACCTCATATTAGGACCCCTCGTCCCACCACACACACACACACACACACACACACACCACTCTCTGGCAACCACCACACTGCTGTTTGTGTTCATAAGTTTCAGTTTTATATCCCACATATAAATGAGATAATATGGTTCTTAGCCTTTTCTGTCTGACTTGAAGAGCTTCTGCACAGCAAAAACAAACAAACAAACAAAAAAACAGATAACAAAAAAATAGGCAACCTACCAGATGGGAGATGATATTTGCAAACAGTAGCTCTGATAAAGTTTTCATTTCCAAAATAAATAAAGAACTCGTAAAACTCAACACCAAACAAACAATCCAATCAAAAAGTGGGCAGAGGACCTGAAAATACACCTCTTCCAAGACAACATATAGCCAACAGACATATGAAGAGATGTTCAACCTCACTGGCAATTAGGGAACTGCAAATTAAAACTACAATAAGATACTACCTTCTCTTAGAGTGGCCAGTATCAATAAGACAAGCAGTAACAAGTGTTGGAGAGGTGGTGGATAAAAGGGAACCCTCATTGGGAAGGTAGACTGGTACAACCACTAATGAAAGCAGTCTGGCCATTCTTCAAAAAAATTAAGAATAGAGCTACCATATGACCCAGCAACCCCATTCCTGGGTATATACCCAGGAAAGTCAAAATCATTTGCAAAGATATGTGCATCCCTATGTTCACTGCAGCATTATTCACGGTGGCCAAAACGTGGAAACAACCAAAGTGCCCTGCAATAGAGAACTGGATAAAGGTGTGGTACACATACACAGTGAAATACTACTCAGCCATAAGATAGGATGAAATAGCGTCATTTACAGCATAGATGGACCATGTGTAGTTTTAAAAAAAAAAAAAATGGGAGAAAAATGTCACCACTCCCCATAGCCATCCTCCTCCATTCTTAGTCCCAGGTTCACAAACTCTGCAAGAATCAGACTGACAAGACATTAGCAGAGGCTTAATGAATCATCTTCACAGTCGTTAAACTTCTCAAGGACCGTGGCCTTCTCTTTAGGCCCACACACCTGTGAATCACAGTTGCCACCTGAGCGTAATTATTTCCAGGTAAAACCAGGCTTTAAAACGGCCTCTAAAATGCAGGAGAATTTTTTCATTAAACAATTTATTCTTTTTTTCCTTTTCCAAAAGTCTCCAAGAAGTTTCACATTTCCCCACATAACTGATGCATCGAAGACTTCTTTGCCTCAGGTGTTTTGCTAGAAAGTAAAACAGATGTTCTTGGATTTGCATAAACACCTTCCCAGGCATCACTGAATCTCCAAGTGCCCTGTTCTCCATGTCACCTGACAGGTGACTCTGAATGTGTCTATCAATTGTTCTAAAAGGAAGAACGTGGCCTCAGAAAGAGGCCCAACAGCCAGTTACCAAAAGAAAAATAAGCCTTTTCTCTCAAAGATCAAGATGGCCATTTCTAGTTTCCCAAAATTTTTCAGAGTAACTACAAAAGAAAGAATTGTTAGAATTGTTAGAAAATAGGACGTGTGTTTTTAACCATTGAAAAAAAAAATCCCCTTGAAACTTATAAAAAATAAATGCACTATCCTGAACTGAACTGGTGATTTCTTGCCAGTGCAAGAAGCTAAGAACATAGCAAAGCAAATCAATCATTCCTCTGAAAAGCTGTGCTGTTTCGGAGGACTCAGTTCAGCTCATGGTGAGTGTGTGAACTACCACCCCCTGGAATGAAACCTTAGATGATAGGTGATCACTATCCACTCTTTCCTTAAGGTGAAAATTAGCCAATGACTACGTCCAAGGAGGTGAGCCTGTTTTCCGAGGAAAAAAAAAACAACTCTGCCATGTTGACTTACATTTCACAGAATGACACAGAAAGCAAAGCAGCCATGAAAAATATCTATGAAATTTTCTTTCAAAATAATTTTTCTTTTTCTTTTTTCTCCCATAAGTCAGCATATCTCAGAAGATGGAGGGCATGATTATAACTAAGATTTATTACTGGAAAATGTCTTTACTTTCATAATATACACAGAACAGCTCTGTTCCCCAATTTTCTACTATAAACATTTTATTTATTTATTTATTTATTTATTTATTATTTTTAAAAATAAGTTTTTATTGATTTTTAGAGAAAGAGAGGGAGGGAGAGGAAGAAAGATATAGAAATACCTCGAGGCCAAACCACAGTCATTGATCGCCTAACTCCTGCATGCCCCCTACTGGGGATCAAGCCCACAACCCAGACATGTGCCCTGGCTGGGAATCAAACCGTTGACCTCATAGGTCAATGGTTAACCATTGAGCAACACCAGCCGGGCAGGATGTACATTTTTAAGTTTTTGGGTACATACCAAATGCCCTCCAAAAAATTCGTGCCAATTTGTTCAGCATATAAGAGTGTTCACATCCTTTCCAATGTCTATATTTTTAACTCACTAACTATAAAACATTGTTCTTTTTAACGAAATGAAAAATTTTAAATAAATCTTTATTGTTCCTATTATTACAAATGTTCCTCATTTTTCCCCCTTTATTGCTCCTCTCCACCAGGTTCCCACCCTACCCTCTGCCCTTTCCCCACCTCCTATTGTCCTCATCCATAGGTGCACAGTTTATGTTCATACAATAAACATTTTAGATTTATAATAAGAGAAAGAACATTAAAAACTTTAAGCTGCCCCCCTTGGCTCATTGCTAACAGCTCCTATGGGGTCTGAGTGAGTTTGGCAAGTTGACAGAGGGGAGCCATTTATCACCAAGGTGTCACCTGAAGCTGCTCCACCAATCCGGCTTCACAGTGACAGGACATCACTGTGAGAAAATTGCTTGTCCCAAGCCTAACAACAGGTGACAATCTCACCATCAGCAGGGCTGCTCTTTCTCATCTCTCCAAGCAGAAATGAACTTGGACTGGAGCCTACAGGACTCAGAACAAGAGAAACAAGTCCAAGAAGCCAGTTCTCTGCTTTGTCCTCATTGTAGAAAAGAGCTCATTCTAAAATGTTTCACATGCATATTATTTATAGTGTGTATTAACCTGGAGTCAGTCTACATGGGGAACCAACTGGATGATTTAAACCCAAGGGTACCAGGCAAAAATATCTTCCACTAAGCTTATCATTCATATTAGTCATGCCGTTGTATTATCCTCAAGTAGCCCCTCCTAGCTAATACTCAATGATACAAGGTCTTATGCATATAAGAGCTTTACAAGCCTTCTCTCATTTCTCGTCACAAAAACCATACAAAACCAGGTGTTTGCTATTATTGCCATTTAAAAAAATATATATTTTATTGATATTTTTTACAGAGAGGAAGGGAGAGGGATAGAGAGCTAGAGACATCGATGAGAGAGAAACATCGACCAGCTGCCTCTTGCACACCCTCTACGGGAAATCTACCTGCAACCAAGGTACATGCCCTTGACCGGAATCGAACCCGGGACCTTTCAGTCCACAGACCGACGCTCTACCACTGAGCCAAACCGATTTCGGCTATTATTGCCATTTTTTAAGTAAGGTTTTTGATAATTAGAGAGATTACCTGCCCAAAACCTTGGGCTGTGAATGGCTCTGAAACTCAAATTCAAGCCAGGCCTGATTTCGACACTCCACACTCATCACCATTTTGCTAGATTGCCTCTTACCTTGGCCCCTGGGAAAATGGAGGAAAGGCAGTAAGTTTGTGAACTACTGAATAACCTTGGTGAAGTTACTTAACTTTTCTGAGCTTGGTTCCCTTAGTTATAAAACTAGCATGGTAACAACACTATCTCCAAGCATTGCTGTGATGATTAAAATGTGATAATGCACATAACACATTTGCAACTTAGAACACACAAAAGAGATGGAAGCTACCATTATGTGCCTTAACCTGAATATTAGCTCCTTAACCTGTTTTTGCCACTCACAATATAACAATTCTAACAGAACACCTTTGAAGTATTAGAGCCACCTCTGCTGTTTCCTTTTGATTAAGGGCCAACCTATAACTAACCAGTGTAGCTAACCAGACCTCCATTTAGTTTATGTTTTCCACCAGTTCTTTAAGGAACATGGAGGCTTCATTATACTCTTTATCAAAGTCTAGACATACTCTGACAAGGCCATTTATTTTCATTATCTGTCTAACCAGTCGAGCACATTAAAGTAAAAAGCCCTGCTGGTGTGGCTCAGTGGTTTGAGTGTCGGCCCACATACCAAAGGGAAGGGTCTCAGATTTGATTCCCCATCAAGGGCACAGAGTTACAGGTTGTTTTGTTGTTGTCAGAGGATACTTTTCCCATTGATTTTTAGAGAAAGTGGAAGGAAGCGGGAGAGAAACATCAATGTGTGATAGAGATTGATTGGTTGCCTCCTGACTGGGGCAGAAGATGGAGCCTACAACTGAGGTATGTGCCCTTGACCAGAATGGAACTCATGACCCCTCGGTCTGCGGGCCAATGCTCTAACCACTTAGCCAAACCAACTAGGGCAGGGGTTGGCAAACTCATTAGTCAACAGAGCCAAATATCAACAGTACCACAATCAAAATTTCTTTTGAGAGCCAATTTTTTTTAACTTAAACTTCTAACACCAGTTCTTCAAAATAGACTCACCCAGGCCGTGGTATTTTGTGGAAGAGCCACACTCAAGGGGCCAAAGAGCCGCATGTGGTTGGTGAGCTGCAGTTTGCTGACCACGGGACTAGGACATAAGGCCCCATTCTCTTCAGGCCAATGACCTGGAAAACGCAAAGTGGGAAGCAGGCCCAGAGCCTAACATAAAGGTCATTTACCGAGTCCCAGATAGCTCTGTTCCTTTGGTGTTCAGCCTCTCTCTCTCCGGCTGGAGCCCTTGAACCACAACATAACTTGGAGAAACCGACCCTGCATGCTGCCTAGATTACAACCAACCCAGAGCCCCTGGGATTCTACATCCGTTACGCCCACTGGCCTACCTGCAAAATTAGCTGGGCTGTAAGTAGACTAATTGCAGGCGCCTCTCCAGTACATGCAAACATGGCTCCCAGCTTCCTCTGCTGCAATGCTTCCTGGGAAGACTGCAACTCCCAAGGACCCGTATCTTTTAAGGATATAAAAGCATGCACCTGCTTCCTAACTAATTCCCTGAGAAAGCTCAGGGAGAAAGCTCAGCTGTTTAACGTCATTCTTCTTAAAGGGGTGCTCAGAAGCCTGCACAAAGCTGAATTGCGGATCAGTTCCACTGACTTTGGGTCAGAGCCCATCATGCATGAAGTAGGTAGAGTCTAAGGCAGCCGGAATATGGTCACTGTCTTTGGAGCTGTGCCATTTCTGGAACTTGTGAATGTCCCACTAGGCAAATCCTAGGGTTAGAAACTGTTCTGAGGTGGGAAGAGAAGCTAGGACACCTGTAGGGCATATGCCCTTTAACTCCCTCCTACCTGGAAGAATACCACACCTGCCAAAACAAACTTTCAATAGCTTAGCCTTGACAGGGGTGGGGAATGTTCAGCCTGCGGCCCATGTAAGACCCACAAAATCATTTGGCCTGGTCCTCCCAAGGATTAGGGGTGAGTTAATTAAATGTTTGACCAAATATAGCAGGCTGATTTTTTTTCTTTATTGATTATAGTATTACATATGTGTCCTTATAATGCAGGCTAATTTTTAACTTGGTAATTTTGAATAACCCTTGAATAATGTTATAAATATCCAAATGGCCCTTGGCAGAAAAAAGGTTCCCCACCCCTAACTTAGAACATAGCCACAGAGCATTAGCTAAACATGGGGTCTCTGAGTGGAGCTCTCGATAGCACTAGATGGTGCATGACATCACCTTTTAAGAGTAGGATGTGCCTATTCAGTTCATCATCACATTCATCAGCAATGGCAATACATTTGTCTGCATTACCTAAAATTTCTTTGAAAAGTTTGTTATCCACTATTCCACTGAGAAAGACTGATTCAGCCTTACTGTTATTAAAAACTGTTTTGACCAAAATTAACTTTGCCCTTAGACATCAGCACACTTACCCTGAGCTTATTTCTGGCCCTCCTCCTGCCAGACTCCTCTTCACAAAGCAAAGAGTCCTACAGACCAAGCAGATGTGATCACCCAGTGTCTCTGTCCCTCTCTTAGACCAAAATCTGAGTATCTAAGGCCTTGGAATTTCTTGCCCTAATGGACACAAGCCCACTTCCAGGGTCTGCACAGGCCTTTCTCCAAATCGATCCTGCAAAAGCTGGTTGGCACATGAGGGGTGGCCATGCCATAGTTCTTTGCTAAGCCTGAATTGGGGAAGAGTCAATGAATGGAGAAGTATGGACTGGAATGTTCACACTCCTGTGTGTGGAGCCCCTCACAGCTGCAATGGAGCTGGTCCTGGGAAGTTTCAGTGGGCTGTGGGCTGTGGGCTGTGGGCTGGACCCTCCATTTGACTTTACCCCAGGCTCTGCGAGTGTTTGGGTTGGACCTGCCAAAGGTCCTCAAATTATAAAATCTTACAGTTTCTCAAATTTCTTAAGCCATTCTTGGCTTTGAAATTCAAATCCCCCATCTAATCACCCCCTTTCTTTATTGCCTTCTTCAGATCTTTAGAGATGTCTAGTGCTTTCTGCTCTCTCAACATGGTGCTAAATGACATCTCATGCTGAGTATAGCTCTCAGTCCATTACATAAGGCATTTCTCTAGTTATTAAAAATATTATGCTGTACTTAACAGCATGAAGCTTTCCAGCATCAACAATGCTTTCACAATATTTATTTTCTTATCATATGCACAACAGACACAGACATGTGGATGGCCAACCTTTATATATTGAATGCATTCACTGTACTCAATATCACATGGAGCATTTTTGTTAAGCACATGAGCTTCTCTAGACAATTTCTTTTTTCGTAGCTTTTTCTAACTCTCTTTAAAAATAGTTTTACTTAATAATGTGGGGAAGGTGGTAGCAAGGATACACAAAATGGTTGAAAACAGGAGCATGAGACATCATCCTAACAGAACAGATATTAGAAAATAGATTCTTCTAGTCCAGATTTCAATCCAAACGATTTATGCCAGCACATGGATGCAGATCACAGATTTCATGAAAAGTACTGAATTTAGGATAGTTTACAAGTATTTGGATATGGAGCATTCACATAGTGAGGGATACCTGTACTTCTCTTTCTAGTTTACTACGGCCAAAGACTTGTATTCCCAACATAAATGCTATTCTAATTAAAATTCCCTCTTTAACATTATGGATAGTTCCCACAATGTATGGAAAAATTATTGAATCATTGATGTAGCATTCAAGGCCATTCATAACATGATCTCAACCTACTTCTTCAGCTTCATCCTATCCTCCTGCCATTATACTCTATACCAACAAAGCTACTTCTCATCCACATATACCGGTTCCTCTATTTGGAATGTCCTTTTCCAACAGGTACTATACTTCCTTTCGCTTTTCTAAAGCCTCTAATGCTTCCTCACTCATCCTCACACTCAGCGGCTAACTTTGCTTTCTACTGCACTAACAAATTTAAAGTCATCAGAAGAGAACATACACAAACTCTGGTCACCATAACTATACGCCCTTTAGCATCTGTGCCTATAAACCCTGCCTTCCTTTGTGTTACTACAGAGAAACTGTCCATGCTTCTATACAAGGCCAGTCCCATACATTCTTGTTGACTCAAGGTCAACTCCATTGAGATATCCTTGCAGTCCAAGAAAAACCTTGCAGTTCAGTTACAAGGAGGACAGTTAGATGATAGCCTTCAGCTTAAGTCTTTGGATCTATCTTAGCTTTCAAGGTAAGATTCTGAATTCCTACACAGTCCCCAGCTAAGAAGCAGACCACTAAGAAGCTACTAGGATCAATGAATTTTTTCCCAAATATGGGACTCCTTCAATAGGAAGTCTTTGCTCCAGAATTTCATCTTGCTTTCTGGAGCCCTCCCTACTCGATCTTAATCCCATTCCCTTCTATTCCACAGGTGTCTTAATGCTTCCCCAACCTAACCTTATATCTTTCCCCTGTATTTTCCTGACATTTCTTAAAAGGAAGATCTTGTGATTCTCATTTCATCCAGTCATCTGCTTCCTGCAGGACTGGAACTGCCAGATACTCAGAATGCATTGAGAACCAGATTTGAGGACTGAGTCCCTCACCACCCAGCTGCCAATAAGGACATCAGTAGTCAGAGGTTGGCCAGGATATCATTGGTGAAGTAAAAGGAAAAAAAAATTGTTGCAATGTGCATCTTCTACACCAGTGTTTCCCAAACTTTTGACATATGTGTACCCCTTCTATAATTTTCGTAACACTGAGTGCCCCTCATCAAAAAAAAGTATTTTAATAACAATAAAAATATATTTATTTTTTCTATTTTTGGTACATACACAAAATAATAATAAACAAAAAAATAAAATTATTCATAATAAAATATAAATAAAAGTTATATTATAAATAACATTTATTTGCACACCGAACCATCTCACGCCTCAGAAGACTGTCTTGACTTGACTCATAAGAACGTAGAATTAGGCGCAGCTAAGCACGGTGCAGTGCATACCCCCACCAAACTCTTCCCGTACCCCTGGGGGTACACATACCACACTTTGAGAAACACTGTTCTACACAAAAG
Source organism: Vespertilio murinus (assembly GCA_963924515.1). NCBI lineage: Eukaryota > Metazoa > Chordata > Mammalia > Chiroptera > Vespertilionidae > Vespertilio > Vespertilio murinus. The sequence continues at coordinate 22,350,015 of OZ004717.1, forward strand.
AAGCAACTTCTTTGGGTTCTAGAAAAACACAACATTTTATACTTAGGAATATTTTCTCGCTTACACATTGGTTGACTCAGAGCATAAAAGGGCTGTGCATCAGGTACAGTCTGGTATAAGCAGCCCTACCTCTTGGGGCATACATTCTAGCAGACCCTATATGATTGAAGGAGTCAGTAGTGGAAAGGGGTACAGTGTGAAGTTTATGGTGCACCATTGGGAATACTACAAAGCAGGCTCCTAAAGCTTGATGCAAGGCCATGCGGTATTCAGGGGAGATTTATTTCCCTTTTGAGGTCAGCTTCTAGGGAGTTAACACTGAGCCCTAGTAGAGATGGAATACTTGACCATGGGATATCAAGTATCTGCGCCAAAACTTGTCATCGAGAGCTGAGTTATGTTGGAAACATCAAGTCATAAAATCAAACAGGTCCAGCAGCAATCCATGCTAAAATTAAAGTGGTAGGTACACCCATTATTAAGCACCAGAAAGACAAAAGAGCCCGAGTAAGCTGCATAATCGAGCATCACAGAACCCCATGTCACATGGTGGTTGCACACTCCTCAATCAGCTCACACCAGTGGACATATTGAGCGGTGGGAGTGTTCATAAAACTATCAGGAGGAGGAAGAAAGAGCCTGTACTTAATTTATGAATAGTTTAGTATATGGGTCCACGCCAAGATTGAATGGTGCTGTATGACAGCTACACTCCAAAATGACCTTGAAAGACAGTGGAAAGGAAAAAGCAAATTTCCGAATGAGAAGAATCTTCAATAATACAACTTATTTATCTACTTTTAGTGGAAATGTAAGTGGCTTACAGTGACATATGTGACATTGATAGCAGGGACGTATGGCCTGGTGAGCAGGTCAGGGGCCTGGAAATTAAAAAAAGACTGAAAGATTGGAGACAAAAAAATCAGGTGTATGAGAATGTATGTATGGGAGTAGGCACCATGTCTAAAGATATTTATGTCATATTGTAACACCTTCCAGAGGGCACCCACCACTGAAGAGACACTAAATAACCAAGTAGAAAAACTGGGTTGACCAGTTGATATTAGGCAGTATTGTCACCAACCACCCTTGAACTGGCATGATGGTTCCATGAATAGAGTTGTTACAACAAAAAAAAACATGAAGACTATGCATGGGCTCCTCTTAACCAATGCCTCTAAATGTCTAATCTTGAGCAACAGAGCCTGGAAATCATACCTTCATTATGGTGCTATTCCTCAGAAACTGTCTAGGCACTTTGTAGCAAGACTACATTAAACCACTATGAATCTCATGTCTGCTCTGCATCTGCCTCAAGAGAACAATGGCTTTATTTCCCTTTCTCTTTGCACATCTCAGATGGATGCCTTTCACTAGAAAAACTATAATCAGGAATCCAGCTGGAAAAGGGAAGGTAGGGAATATAGTTCTCACCTTATCTTCCATGATGTAGAGGAGATCTTGGAAGGTGATGGTGATGAGACCAAATTAACAACAGATGCTCATGTATCATCCGTCCCTTGTCAACCTGGCATTTATACAACACCCCTATTGGTTATAATTAAACTTCTAAGTGAAAACAATAACACACAAAGATGATAGTGCTGATGATTGACTTTATAACAATCTTAAAGTATGGCATGAGTGTTAATGAAGGGGGGGCAGAAAGGAATTTGACCCAGGCAAAATAAATAATTGATGACAGTGTTACAGATGTTCTTTCTTTGTCATGTTTAAACAAATTAGACATCTTTAGAAGAGGTAGGAGAGAATAGTAGTTGAAAGGATGGACACAGAAGCCAGATGGTTTGAGTTTAATCTTATCTCTCCTCCTTATTGTTTGTGACATTGGGTGAGTTATTTAGCCTTTTGGTGCCTAGCTCTCTTATATAAAAATGGAAATTATAACAGCACCTATTTCAAATGGTCATTGAAATAGTACAATGTTCAAGAATGTAAAACACCTAGAGTAGTGCCTGCCATATACTCCATAGGTTTGGCTGTGATTATTCCTATCTAGATAGTTTGTATTTGTGCTTACAGGAAAAAGAATGTCCAAATGACCTCTCATAATGTCTCTCAGTGCAGTTTCAGAGATGTGATTTAATGGTTGCTGAAACTGCCCAGTCCTAAAAGTTTCCCCACCCCTTCCACCTCATTCTCATCCTCGCTGACCTCTTTATAATCAGAATGCTCTTAGAAATATATGGGCACAGCCCAAGCCAGTTTGGCTCAGTGGGTAGAGCATCAGCCCACAGACTAGACTGACGAGTCCTGGGTTTGATTCCAGTCAAGGGCCTATACCTCATTGCAGGCTAGATCCCTGGTCCTGGTCGGGGTGAGTGCAGGAGGGGCAACCAATCAATGCCTGTCTGTCTGTCTGTCTGTCTGTCTCTCTCCACTCTAAAAATCAATGGAAACATATTATCAGGTGAGGATTAAAACATACACACACACACACACACACACACACACACACACACAGAAATTTATGGGCACCATTATTGACTCATGCTCTCCTCTGTCACCATTAATCTGTCCTCCTTCACCATCAATCTGCTCAAGTCACTGTCTAATCAATCTATCTTATTCTTTTCTCTTTCTTCTATTTCAAAATAAAAATAAAAATTCATGTCTCTTCTGGCTTTGGGGATTCTTTCTTTGGTCTTCTTCCTAGACAGCAGCTCTGGTTGGGTCCAGGGAAGAGTAACTTCAAGTCAAGCATACTTCTGGGATGGAAATTTCAAAGGCTCAAACATAATGCCAGCTTTCCAGTTTGGAACCCAGAGGGTCAGGAGTTCCGTAGCTGGTGCACACTCAGCACTTTGCACCCTTGGATTACATGTGCTCATCAGATTTAACCTCTTTTAAGGACACGGCCTGTGTTTTACTCATCTTTGTGTCTTTCCTAGTATCTGGCACAATATTTTGCTCAATAAGGGATTGGTAAATGGAAATAAATAAAATAAAATGGAACTTAATGTTCTTGGAAACTCATGAGTAGTTTAATTGCCTAGCAATGATGTTATTTTCTGAGTTTTTAAAAAAATAATATTTATTATGTTTCAATATAGAAAAAATTTAAGTATGATTATCATAATATAACAATGCAGAGATAGCCACTGTTTTCACTTCTTTTGCATTTTATTCTAATATTTTGATACATTTTTACTTACATATTAATATATTTTTGTATGCTTAGAGGGTTTCTTTAACTAAATTTACCTTTTATTATTTACTTTAACAAATAATATTGGTTACATCAGAACTAGCATCTTTAATTTGATAAAGGCTGTCAAAAAACCTGTGAATCTCCTATAGTTGGACAAATATCAGATAAATTCTCTTCATTTTATCTAAAACAAGATAATAATGTCAATACTATTCATTTACTCATTCATCCATTTGTTTGCTTTTCAACAAGTAATAACAGAGCCCATTCTATATGCCAGAAACAGTTATACACATTGAGGATATGGAATAAGCAAAGCAGCAAGCAATAACAAAAATGCCTGCCCTTACAGACATTATATTCCAGTGGGGGAGAGAGAGAAGTAAATAAGTAATTGATAAATGTCACAGAGTGTTTACATATAAAGCAAGAAAGTGCAATGTCCATTTTGCATGTCCTGAGAAGGGGATATCTAAGCAAAGACTTGGAAGAAGTAAGGGAGTAAGCCCTGAAGAGATTTGAGATAAGGCCTCTGCAGGAAGGCAGGAGATTAAGTTATAAAACAAAGCGTTGACTAGAAAGAGGCAAGTTAGGTTGCAAAATGTAAGGAAGCACCCACTCTCACCCGGAGCAAATGTGATGGATCCTGGTAAGGCCCTGAGGCAAACTGTGTCTGCAAGTTTCAGGATTAGTAAAGTATTCCCTGTGCCTGGACCAAAGGGACCAATGGGGAAGCATCTCACTGAGATTGAGGGTCACTATAAGGCATCCTAGACATTGCAAGGATGGTGGCTTTGATCTGGGTAAGATAGGCAGCCATTATAAAGGGTTACAGGAAGAAGAAGAAGAAGAAGAAGAAGAAGAAGAAGAAGAAGAAGAAGAAGAAGAAGAGGAGGAGGAGGAGGAGGAGGAGGAGGAGGAGGAGGAGGAGGAGGAGGAGGAGGAGGAGGAGGAGGAGGAGGAGGAGGAGGAGAAATAAAGATGTAAAAGAATAAGAAACTGTATTATTTGTTGATAATATAATTAACATAGAAAACCTAAAAATTCAATGGGAAAAAAAGCAGCTAGTTATGTACAAAGGAGTCCCCATAAGACTCTTAGTTGATTTTCCAACAGAAACTTTGCAGCCAAAAGGGAATAGTACAATGTATTCAAAATGATGAAATGTAAAACTACAACCAGTAATACTCTACCCAGAAAGGTTGTTATTCAGAATTGAAAGAGAGATCATTTCCCAGACAAGCAAAAGCTAAAGGAGTTCATCACTACTGAACCAGCATTACAATGAATGTTCAATGGGCTTCTTTAAAGGGGAAAGAAAAGGCCAAAAGTAAAAACTAAGGAAATTTAGGAAATTTAAAAAAATTTCACTTGTAAAGCAAACACTTTGTAAAAGTAGTGGATCAACCAATTATAAAGATAATGTGAATGTTAAAAGATAAAGGTAGCAATGTCATGTATAAATACAATAATAAATTAAGGGGTATATACATACATAAAGTGTAAAATATGATAAGAAAGATATAAATGTGTGCAGAGGGTTAGTAAAAAAAATCTAGTGCTTTTAGGATGCATTCAAACTTATGTAACCATTAATTTTAAATATAACAACAAAAAACAAAGATAAAGGAATCCAAACAGACCACTAGAGAAAGTAATCAATGTATAAGAGAAGAGAGAACAAGAAGTACAAAATAACATGGCAATAATTACATGCCATTCAGTAATTGCTTTAAATATAAGTGGACTAAATGCTCCAATCAAAAAACATAGGGTCACTGAATGGATGAAAAAGAAGACCCATCATATGCTGCCTCTCAGTCTCTCTCTCTTTTCTCTCTCTCTCTCTCTCTCTCTCTCTCTCTCTCTCTCTCTCTCTCTCTCTCTCTCCCCATGTGTGGCCCTGGGAGCACCTCCAGGACTCGTGAATAATAAACCTTTTTATTTTTATGAAGTTTCTAAGTTCCTGATAGTTGTTTCTGAGGTGTGTGTTGCAATCATAGTAAGAACAACAAGGGCTGGTCCAGTCATAGGAGTGTGTGGTCTGGAAAATGTCAGGGTTGGGGGGACACTTTCCATAAACCATATTTGACATGAATATGGGGAAAGGAAATTCACCTGCAGATAGAAGAGTATGCTAATGCAGTCACCTGGATTTGCAACTGTTTGGCTTCATCCAAACAGAACAAGTTGAAGTATTTCATGTAATTAAATATTAGTAAACCCTAGTAATACTCTCCATATAATATATCCTAGAGAGGACTGTCCACAGGTCCATAAAGTGGCATATCAAAGCATAATGATCTCAGCATGGAAGCAGGGAATTTATGAGAACCTAGGTATGCATCTATGGATGGATAGGTAAATAGAAAGTGATGAAGGTATTCAATGAGTTAGTAAGCAGCTGTCAGAAGTAACCCTGAATACAAACATATAAAACAAATGCTGATGGAAAAAGAACTAAGAATAATGTAATATAAAGTACCTTTATATTTAGATAAATGTAAAATACATATATATACAACATAACATTCATTTTTTAAAGAACAATACATCTTTAAGAACATTAGTGCCCATGAAGAAAATGGAGACAGACCAGTGATAATGAAGAAAATAACAAAAGGAAATAATAAAATAAGAGTAGGGAATTGCAATTAATGATACCATTGAACTATAGGACATGTGATTAACTCAATGCTCTATACTTGAGGTCTAGAAGAAGGAAAAAATAAATTTAAATAAAAAATAGATAAAATCAGGAAGAAGACTAATTCATCTTTAAAGTTACTTCTTCCTCTCACATTCTGGTTTTCTATGACCCATGAGCTCCTTCTGCACTGAGTAAGCCTTGAGAGACCATTTGTATCGTTTCCCATTAGTGGGATGAAGCCAAACACCTGCAAATCCAGTAAATTCAGACCAAATAGGCTCAGGGGAGCTAGTTTCACATCATCTGTCAACACAGACATCAAAGAGAGGTGGGAAATCAAAATCACATGTCTCTGGGCTGAGAGCCCTGGCGACAACTCCCCAAACACCAATCATAGAAAGTCTGAGTGTTCTTACAACCCTCAGCATCTGTTAATTGTTTAGAACTCCATAGTTTACCCTGGAGGCCTATTGGTGTTTCAAGTTCAGTTTAGAGAGAACCAAAAGGATAGACAGGTAGGTTAAAAACATGGAGTCCCTGAGCAAATGTTTTGTCCCAGGAATCCAGTGTGGTGTGCAAGAAAACTACACAAAACACAAAACAAAAACCCAACTTTTATAGCCAGTAAAGTTTAATTAGGATCTCCAGAGAGGAGTTTGAGGGTAGATGAAATCCTGCTCAAAATGATGAAAACAAAAAAAATCCTTAGCAACTGAATGAGCAAAAATGAAAATTTCAAACCCAGGGTATAATGAGGTTCTTATTCCTGTGCAACTTTCTGGTAGAATCAGATATCATGAAGAGTTAGAGGTGGTGTGAAAAGTATTTATTACTGGGTAAAGCTTTCTGAGCTATAAGTCTCTTTAGAGTTCCCTTTCTATCATGGGTATTACATGGTTCCATGATGTATGTTACATGGTTATGCACATGCATACACATACACTCAGAGACCATAGAGTATGGAGGTGATAAGCAGTAAGATGGTGAATTAAGTGAAAACGTTCATCTTTATGGAGCTCTTTCCAGTTCTGTAAAGCTCTGGAGGGTTTTGTCTTATAATTTTTATAAAAAAATTTTGTCCACATATAATATTTCCCAGCAAAAAGAAAATGTACAAGTAGAGTTGCTGTACACTACTGCTACAGAAGCAAACTAAAACACTAGAAAAAGATGAAAAATAAATGTGATTTGCTGATTCTATTTTACTACAATCAAATCAAACACACAGCTGGTACTAGATCCAAAATAAAAGGGAATGAGGCTGGAACTGAAATAAAATCACACTCAGTGAATAGCTACATCACTGAGATTTACATGCAGATTTACCCAACAAAATGTCGCTTCCTCCCAACAGTGTGGGGCCCCTATAGAAGTGTTAGGATATCCAAGTCGAAGAATGTGGACTAGAATAGAAAGCTCTTCCTTGGTCGAGAGAACTTGACATCAATGTAATTGGTTATCTTAGGAGGTGGTCACCAACTTGTCCTTATGTGCCTTAGCTTCTAAGTAAAGAGGAATAGGAAACTGAATGTATTACTTAGTATGTGTCCTTTATAGTTCCTTATATATTTGTGTGCACACCGTATACTTCTGTCTTTATTGGGTATTAGGTAAGGCATATCAACAGATGTTTTATGTTGTCTTTATAAAACCTTTACCTAGAAATTTTTTAATGAATTGCTATGTATATAATTCTGAACTTCACTGATATTCTGATATTGAGATTCAGTCTTCTGGTATCCAAAGAGAGAGACACATAGCACCCACTGGTTCCCAGATTCTGTTTTTAAAAGATACATATCTTCCCATACTCCCTGAGCCCCAAGAGAAGATACCAACGAGCATGGTACACCCAGAATTCTTCCCTTTCTTCTCTGAGTTTCTTTAGTGCTTCTCTGAATCATCAAACCACAGTCATCTTGCAGACCCATGAGTATGAAAATTACTTATTTTTAAATTATATATATATATATATATATATATATATATATATATATATATATAATTTGATTTTTTTACAGAGAGGAAGGGAAAAGGATAGAGAGTTAGAAACATTGATGAGAAGAAACATTGATCAGCTGCCTTCTGCACACCCCCTACCAGGGATGTGCCCGCAACCAAGGTACATGCCCCTGACTGGAATCGAACCTGGGACCCTTGAGTCCACAGGCCGACACTCTATCCACTGAGCCAAACTGGTCTCGGTTACTTTTAAAATCTTTAGTATATTGCCAAAGACAATTCATATACTATATACTTTGTAAGTTCTACCTATTCAAACCTCCCAAAACACATCTCTTTGAGAGCTGGGTCCTGAGGCTTCTGCATAGTTACTGCAGTTAAACACAATATTACAGTAGCTAATTTTTGGTGATAGAGAAATTCTTCCCCTACCCTCCAAAATCTCCTTCAAAAATCAAGCTAGGTTCTCCCTGCCCATACCAACATGCGGTGAAGGAAATAAGAGGAGAATCCAGCTGCTTAAGAGTTAAGTGAGCATCATAGACCCTGAGAGCATGTCTTATTCTATCATGCTTGGATTTTGGTATTTTTCTATAGTCATAAAAATTGGAATCCTATAGGCATTAATTTTCTACATGTCTCTGTTAGTAGGGAGAAAGCAGAATCTCCCCTTCATAAATGAGATCTCTTGCAAAATCTTGTCTAAACAAAAGACGATAAAAGTTCCCATAATTTCATCACCAGTAGTCACCATGGAAACAAGAAGACTCAGGGGCTATTGTGGAAAGGAAGAAGAAATGGCACCCGTTAGTGCTACATCTGACAATAGCATGAAGGCTATCATGAGATTGGAGTCTTGAGCTCACCATAGATTAAGGTATACTCTCTAGTAACCAAAACCATGCGTGTGTTTATTACCACCATCAAAACCAGTTTGACCAGGAAATTATATCTAGAAGAAAGCAGCTATATTGCTTTTGAATATATGCATTGGGTGAATCTCATCACCTCTATGAGTCACATTATTTTCAACTATAGTTTAGGGATAGCACCTTATCAATACTGGATTGACAATTTAAGCAAATGAGAATCTAGAAGACAGATTTGCAAACTGCAAGGAACTCTTACAATTATGAGTTAAGTGAAACAGAATAGTAATAGTTAGAAAATTTTATATTGTATCTATTACAGCACAGTTCTATATTTAAATTCATAGTTTGATATTTAAATATTCATTCTTGTTAGTATTTTGAGGGGTGTTCTTATTGAAAAAAATAAATACAAATTAAAGCACATATACTAAAGAGAAGAATCAACCTATGTTATCAAACAGCATATAGTGGCATTGGTTGACTATGGTCTTCTCAACCTTATTTTCAATTTGTGAATGGTAAAGAACAGTGCCTGTAAGCCAATGCTATAAAACTCAACTTAGTTTCACTTCCATTTCAAATGTAATTCAAGTGCCTTGAAGCCCGCTCTTTCACATCCCATTTTAGGTTAGTGTATTTTATACACATGAAGATCCAATTTGCTCCAATGTTCATGACCAGCCATTCTATGAGTAGAGAACAGAAAAGATCTATTAAAGATAAAAATTAACAAAAAGCAGATGGACATAATTTGTGAGACTTAGCTATAAATAGCACTCTTTTTCTACTATCAGATTGTCATTAGAATTTCTAAAGAGCTGCTGAAGACAGGCCTGTGTTTTGCTTAAATTACTACCTTTCACCTGCTTGGCATCATTATCTTAACATATGTTCTGTCCCATACCCCCACCACCCAGAAACTATTGCATTAACTGCCATAATTAAGGGACATATATGAATAACAATGTGTGGAATATTTCTACATAACCCCAACATTTAAAAGCTTCCATGGTCCTTCCAAAATCTGTCAATGGTTATTCTGCTTTCAGTTTTGTTATATATATATTCCTATATATAATATAGGAGTTTGGTTTGAGACTATATAAAGAAAAGTTATAATTTGACTATAAATAATACTTGGTTTTCTATCTCTGTCTGCTTATTCAATAGCACAAATATTTCCCAATATTCCAAGTTATAGATCAGAACATAGTTATAAGATATTGAGAAAAAAAGTTGGAAAGAATAGAAATGGATTTCAAGATGACAAAGATAAACATTTATTGAAAGATTAGTGCATGCCAAGTACTTAATTGGACAATTTATCTCCATATGCTCAAATAATTCCTCATAATCATTCTCTAAGGTGGAAGTTATCCTTTTTTTTTGAATACAAAAGGGACTCAGAGAGGCTGTGTCAACAAAGCAGGTACGAAAACATGCCTTTTTACTTCTAATATCATATTCCTTTTATCTACCTTCAATGACCAATAGTCCAGATTCAATGGTATAGTAATCAGAAGTCTCCATTCAAACAAACAAAAGGAGAAATTGGTATAAAAAATATTTTAACCATTGGCACCTTGAATCCATGTGGAGAGTTTTCCTTGTTAGAAAGGTACTACAACTGGCCCCTCAGGCTAGGGAAGGTGAAAACAAGATGGTTTTATTGAGAGAAGGAGAAGCTTCACTGCTCTGCTTAAGAAGAAAACAAGAATCTGGAGTTGAAATAAACAATGAAAATGGAAGAAGAACAAAGAAAAGAGAAGGAGCCTGGTCAATGTTGCTCAGTGGTTGAACTTTGACCTATGAACCAGGAGACCATGGTTCAATTCCAAGTCAGTGCACATGCCTGAGTTGCAGGCTCAATCCCGAATGTGGGGCGTGCAGAAGGCAGCCAATCAACGATTCTCTATCATCATTGATATTTCTATCTCTCCCTCTCTGAAATTAATAAAAATATATTTTTTTTTAAAAAAAGAGAGAGAAACTCGATAACATTACAGTGGTCTACGCTGCAAAGAAATGCTGTCCATGAGAAATCTCCAGTAGCAAATTTTCCAGATTTTGTGTTTTATAACAAGGAATTGCCTAAATTCAATGGTCAAGTGATTTGCTGTGTATCTCTATGAAAGTGTCCTTTATCCTCCCGAATTTCTGGTAAAATTTACTCCAACTCTTGTATGAAAAGAAAGGGGAATGCTATTCCACATTTGCATCAGAAAAGGGTAGTGAGAGGAGTAAAACTAAGAACTGAGGAAGCACAGGAAATTAGAAATAGAGATGCCCACTGCACATTCCATGGATATAAAAGAGGTAATGAGTTAATATATATAAATGTAAGGGAAATCACACACACTGAGTTAAGCATTGTTTGCCCACCAGGTGTGTTTCAGTAAAGGAAATGCCTAAGAAAGCTATTGACATCATCTTCTTTCAATAACTTCTGACATAGTTGTGATTGGAAAACGGTAGCAAAATTCCTTTCCCACACACTTTCTATTCCCACTGATGTCACCATCTGCTTTTTACTTCAAAGAAGCATAAGAAAATTAAGATAATCTTCTTAAGTAAAAAGCTGGGATCTATGACCTAGGAAATTTGGAGTTCAGTCCAATGTTGTGCTGTCTACCATAAATAGTGCTATGATTGCTTAAGTTACAGCCCCTTTGCAAAGGGCCATGTAAGTCACTTCTTTTGCCAGATAGCCTTACAGTGTGATGTCTGCAGAGTATTTCTCCTCTAAATGCTGCAAGGATTTCTGGGCACCTAGCTTACTTATAGAACCCCAATACTAACAATAATAATAAATTTGAAAGTGAAATATCTAGTTTGATCTTTTCAACAATTTCAGGAATTCTTTCTCCAATAGCCTCGGTGGGATTGTTATTCATTCTTTTGAACACATCCAATGACGATGAAATTCTATCTTTGGATAACATGTACTTATATTGAGAAAACATTTTCTTATATTGAGCCTATATTATACTTCTTGTCCTAGATTAAGTCAGGTATCTGGAACAGCATAGGCGGCGTTCTTTTTTCATCTGTACTTCAGTTATTTGATGACAACTCTCCTGTCACTGCTGTATGTCATCCTAAACGTATTCATTTCTTTTAATTATTTGCAGATGTTTTTCCACACCAGGATCCCACTTCTGGGCACACTCCATCTACCGATGTTACTCATAAATGTGTGGTGTGCCATTTTCTTTCCTCCGTAATCAGCATCATTGATTCTATATAGAATTCTTAAATATTATTTCACATATGGGCCCACCATTCCTTTCACTGGACCCTGATCTCTCTTAGTTTTTGTTCATATGGACATGCATCTTCTATGATGTGTATAAGAACCAAACACAATTCTATAGTTTACTTTCTACAAAAGAAACCTATGTTCCAGATGTGTTCTCAAATGAGCAAAATTCAGTGGTACTTGCATGTCCTTCTTCTGCAAGTGGATCCTTTGATAACACAAACTAAGATGACTTTAGCTTTTTGGGACATTATATCAAACTCAAATGATCCTGAAGTTGCCATTGACCTATTATTCAAGCAGATTTTTTTCTGATTTCTTAGATCGTATTTCCTATATAGATTATTTTACCCATTTACAAAGCTTGATATGTCACCGGATAATATGTCCCATTTGATAATATGGGCAACCGGACTGTGTCATAACACTTCATAATAGTGGGGTAAGATAGAAGAGTCAAAGATTGTGTATCTAGAATTTTATTATGGTATCATTTATTATGTAAATTTTATTATGGTATCATTTTTAGTTTTATGGCTTCAACTATGTCACGGAGGTCACAGGGTTTAAGCTCAACTCAGATACATGTTTGCATATATAATTTTGTAATTAGTATAATATATTGCTGATTCTATTTTACTCTCTTATTTAACATGATTATGCACTTAATAGGAGGGCAGGGAAATAGGAACCCATCATTGTCTTATCCAGAAACTTGGCCTCTTTCCTGGAGATTATTAGTCTAAAACATGTCTGGAAGTTCTCAGATTTACTAAACTTTCTACATGAAAAGAGTTATTTATAATCAGAGGGCTATTATGGAGAAAAAACAAGAGTACTGTTAGGAAAATCTTGAGGAAAAATAGAAAACACTATTATCCCAAAATGTTGAAACAGCACTAGATGAGAAATATGAGCTTCTCTGAGTTTGCTTCTAAAACTACTTGAATTTTAAACCTCTTTATAAACACTGATTCCAGATCTCTGAGTCATTATAGCTCTTTCCATTAACACTATGCTTCGTTTTATATTATCTCAAAACAAGCCCACCTCACTGAAATAAATGTTAAAGTAACTTCTGCTATATCTCTTCCAAGTCATCATTTAGATTCTGCTTTAAAAGCTCCATGGGAGGAAACTCACAAATTTTAAGTCACTGAAATAGTCTTAGAAAGCTATTGGTTCATTGTTAAATTTAGAAAGTAAGATATAGAATGGTGTCTGGTTCTTATACCCACTGTAGAAGATGCATGTCCATATGAACACAAACTAAGTGAGAACAGGGACCAGTGAAAGGAACGGTGGGACCATATGTGAAATAATATTTAAGAATTCTATTTAGAATCAATGATGTTGATTATGGAGGAAAGAAAACGGCACTCTTACTAGTAAACCAAAATTCTATCTCACTGCATTCCCAGTGCCTGAAACTCTGCCTCACACATAATACTCAGTAAACATTTTGTGGAGTGGATGCATGTAAGCTCTTCCTAATAACAGTATATCGGATTACTGAGATTTCACGTAAGAGGTGTATTTCCTCTTTCACTCAACAGAAACCACGTCCTCAGATGATGTCTCTTGTCTAGGATGAGATTTTTCTCATTCCTTCAATAGTTCCTAAAAAATATTTTTATTGGCCCTTCTTGTTGCCCCTCCCTCCAGGATGTGGCACTCAAAAGGCTGATTTTCAGGAGGGTAGTCAGAGGTGAAGGGGAGGAAGAGTTACCAGGATAAGAAGCCAATTCTTTCTGCCATTTGTCTGACATGCTTTCTCAGAACCTTCTTTTATAGCATCTTCCAGATGCATCTCCCAAGTGAATTTAGCAAATCAGTTCTTTGGAAACCCACCCTTGTTGTCCCCATTAGAATGAAATACAGACCCTGGCCGGGAAACTCAGTTGGTTAGAGCATTGTCCCGATACGCCAAGCTTGCAGCTTTGATCTCTGGTCAGGACACACACAGGGGTCAAGTATGTGACGAATGAACTAAATACAGCCTAAAGCTTGAGATATGTATCTAAGAATATGGTTCAGGAAGACAAAAACGAAAAGAAAAACACACTGAGCTGAATTTCAAACTACAGAAGCCTGGCACCCTCACTATCTGTGGGTAAATTCCTTAATGAACCCTTTCATTAATTTGGAATTTCACCAAGACGTAAATTTACTCAGACCTATTTTTAAAGACGAGAATATTGATTTTGGATCAGCCATGAATTCCTGTAATATCTGTCCTCGGTAAAAAGCCAAGACAATTCTAGCCCTTTTCCTTTTCGTCTTGGAAAACGTGATGCCAAAACCATCATTTCGTTGGCGGCTTGGGTTCTGATTTATATTCAATGAGAGTTGTAAAAAGCTTTTATAGAGGAGACAGCCGAGTGACATTTTCCTATAAATCACGACCGTTTTTACTGCCACAAAGTTCTGGGGCTGAACTTCAAATGCAACCGTGCTGTAAACCCTGTGGATGGAGCCGCATTCTTGCTGAATGAGAAGCATGTTTCCGCTCACACCGTGAGCGGCTGACTGCACATTCCTCCGTCCCTGGCAGGCAAGAGCATCCCGGACACGCAGGGAGCCACGCTCAGCGCCGAGGTTGCAGCCGGTGAGAGGCAGGTCACCTGGGTCACCTTTGAAGTCAGCCTAGCTTTCAGCTTCATGAGTCACTCTCGTTGGCACAGACATGGTGTGGTGAGCTGAAATACACTAGGCATTAAAGGTGACCAGAGTGAGGGGAAGCTACTTTGGGCACGCATCCGTATTGCAGATCAGAAATATAACCCTACAGAAAAGGAGTCATACTGCCTTCGTGTGAGCATTTCTTCTGGCCACAGGAATGTCATGTTTGTGCATAGCTCTCCTCAAACCTCCAGTGACCAGAGCTGTGTAAGTCCAAGGTAACTCACGTTTATAAGAAAGCAGTGTAGAGCTGAATAAAGAGAATGTGCCAGAGATTAGAGGCTTGGAATTTTCTTTCAACCTGTCTTAGTAAAAAATGCCTGGGTATAGAGGCAGAAAGATGGTTTGTGTGATTTGAAAAAGATACTAAGCCTCACCCCGGCCAGATTGCTCAGTGGTTAGGGCATACATAGGCCCACAGACTGATGGGTCCCAGTTTGATTCCAATCAAGGGCACATACCTTGTTTGCAAGCTCCATCCCCAGCCCGGTTGGGCCCATGCAGGAAGCAACCAATCAATGTGTCTCTATGACTCTCCTCTCCCTTCCAATCCCTAAAAATCATTGGGAAAAATATCCTTGGGTGAAGATTAAAACACACACACACACACACACACACACACACACACACACACAGAGATACTAATCCTCTTCATACCTATTTTCCTTATCTATGTGTTACATGTTCTACTCAAAAATACAGGTGAGTAAAATGTCACTATACCCAAGTCAAAATAAATCCAAGTTGAGTTTCCATTCACTAAGATCAGCAAAAGCTTCAGTATTATTTTTGGAAGTTCTTTACCCCATTTTTGGTTGGTTCCAGAACCCAGGCTTACGTAGCACAGGAAGAATGTGACAGAAGACTCTGGTCTTCAGTTCAAAGGGGCAACCCCGTGACTGCCTGTGTCCTAAGCCTGTCATCCACACAAATGTGTGCCTCTTGCTGGCAGGGTCACATTCATCAGGCCCCCTTTAGATCAGAGGTCTTTACCTAGGCTCCGAATGCCCAAAGCTCTGTGCCCAGTCTCTCCTGGTATCAACATAATTCCCTCCCTCCATCAAAGATCTTCCCACCTTCATAACATTAGGATGAGCAGGAATCCTCCAGTCCTTTGCCCTCCAGCCACACTGCAGTCGGCCAAAACTATCTCCCTGCCTCAGACCAGACTGTTTCAATTCAGGAAAACCACGGACTGCATCCTCATTTTATCTCTGGCAACACACCCTCATCCTATTAAACACCTTTTGCATGCACAAGCACAGCCTTGCACGCTTGCCTGTGTAAACACGTGCGCATGTGCACGCGGAGAATTCACTGGCCCTTGGAAATAAAGAGAGCTCAGACCTGCTGAGTTTCCCTGGAATCAATGAGGATAGAGAAGAGGATGCTCTCATTTTATTTTCTGGTGAGTCCATTGCAATTTTTGTGTTTGTTGGGGGGAGGGGAAGAGATAATGACAATAAGTCATTCTTTATGGGAAATTTGAGGGAAATCTCATCTATTCCCTTGGTATTAATTACCAATTAAACACCAACTGTTTCTAAAGCTAGACCTCCCAATCTCTTTCTTTCTCTTGGGTTCCAGATCTATTTGTTCAACCCTTCCCCAGGCTCCTCACATCAAAGCCAAGCTCATTATCTGTACTCCACCCCACCAACCTGACCTTTCTCCTGGTTCCATACATCACCGCCATCCAGCCAGAAACATAGGTATCATCATTGAATCCTCCTCCTTTCTCAGTCCACATGTAATCAATCACAGGGCCTATTGATTTCACAGTCTTCAAATAACTTAAGCCTGTTCACTTCTCTTCTACCAGTCCAGGACAATTCACCATCATTTATTTCTTGGGTTGCCACTATTGCTTCTTAATTGATTTTCCTACTCCCAGTGTTGTTCTGGGCTTGCTCCCATCCAAACCACACTAGAGCCAGAATGCTCTCTCTAAAAATGTAAATTATTGCAGCGTGTCTATTATAATTCTACCATAATGCTTTTTGTCTGAGGTTAATATAGTTCCCCTACTTTTTCTTTTTTTTCTTTTTGAACTGAGATAAACCCTTTTATTTATTTATGCTTCTGCATTTGGTTAAAACAACAACAACCACCTTAATTTTAACTGACAGCCCTTTCACCTCACCTTTTCTTGGGCTGAGGGTGGTTCATGGGGAAATAGCCCTCAGAGGTGGGGTTGACCATGAGAACCTCTCTAGGAGGCAATGTAGCCCAAATCTCCTCCCCAGAGGACAGGGCACCTGTCTTGTATGAACTGGCGAGTTAACAGCCCACCTTTCCCCCACTGTCTTGCTCCATAGCCCTCAGTTCATGAAACAATGTATTAATTGAGGTCATCACGACAGTAGCAGTGTACTAATATATTTAAACTTAAAGAATTATATCAGGGGAGGAAAAAGAGACTGGCAGGACATAGAGGAGCAGTGGGCAGCCCCTCCCCACATGCTTCCTGACCCTTGATGGCCAAGGGCATACAAGTTGGTATAATAGTTTAAAAATAGGTTAACTCCCCTATTTTCTTTTGGTTCCATTTTCCTGCTATGTCCTTTGCCATTTGTATTTTTAAAATAAGCTAAGATACTCTAGCAAATATTAAATAGACCAAAATATAATAATTCAACACAACACAAGCTTTCTCCCCTCTCCTCTATAACGGTCCTGAGTTGGTGTCAGTTCTCTGGGGATGATTCTACTCCAAGCTGTTATTCACGGGCCCCAGGTACAGCCACGTGTGGCTCTGCCACCTTGTAGGGTGGGCTCGGCATCTGCATCCAACCAGATCAGGGGGAAGGAGCATGGGGAGGTCATGGGAGGGTTATTGGGCCAAGCCAGGAAATGGCACATATGATTTCAACTCATATGGTCACACCCAGCTGCAAAGGAGGCTAGCTGAGTGCCTAAGAAAGGGGACCTGGGTTTTAGTGATGGCCAGTATATAGCCTTTAAGTTAACAGAGAGAGACAACTAGTCTTCCTCCCTCTTTCCATTTGTTAGAAACAGTTTCCTAAGTGTAGTAGACGCCCAGGTGTCTGAGTGGCAGAAAGGTGATGAGAGAATAATTAAGAACATGGATTTCTAAAACATACATGTTTAAATCTTGGCTCTGGTGCTTTTTAGTTGGTCGACTTGGAATCAAATACTTGACATCTCTGAGTGTCAGCTTGTTCATCTGTCAAATAAGAATAATAATAAAACATGGATTTTCTTTGTAAGGACTGAGGGAAATTAAATATTTAAAGCAATTAGCCCATCGCCTGGCAAAAAGCAGTAATACTAAATGGAAGTTATTAGCATAAGCTATTGACTGGGCAAAGTGGCAGCTAGAAAGATAGACTAGAAAGAACAACTTTGGGATCATTGGATTCTGCTCTGTGACATCTGGCAAATTAATATATACTATGCCTTTGTGTTTTCACCAATAAAATGATCATAATACTTTATAGCTCATAGCACAATGTGGGAAATGAAACACATAAAATATTTTACATTGCATTCTGCACATAATAAGCCCTTATACATGATAATTAAAGAAGTAAACAGTGTTAGGAAGAAAAATTATTTACATGATAAAAACTTTTTTTTTTTTTACCTTTCCAAAGGGGATTAATGGCTCTCTGGGGCTCTCTTAGGCTTTCTTGGTTTTCCTTTGTCCTCATTGCTGTCACTTATGTCTGGTCCTTGTCTTCCATCCATTGCTACTGTCATGATGACTGCAATAGCCTCATGGCTCAACTGGATTTTCTCTCACAATGTGCTGTCGCTACAGAGAACTCAGCAGAACCACCTGATGTCTCTCTGCCCAGCTCCCCATGGAGCCAACAACCATCTACTGTTTCTATGTCAGAATCACTTGGGGAATTTTCTGCAAGTCTTCTGATTCCCAGGGTTCACAGGGGAAAATCTAGGCACTGCCCCTTTATTTGAAGATGCCTCAAATTAATTGGGACGTCTATTTTTCCCCTCTTGGGGGATTATGAGTAATCCCAGGAGAAGGGAAGAGCCCCTCTGAGGACCATTAGCATCAAATTAATTTGTCTCCTTTAGGAGTCTCTCTTTCCTCCCCCACCTGATGCAATTCTTTAAGTTTAAAGATATTAGTATATATTCGCTTTTGAAATTTGAAAGTCATACATTTTATACCTTGATCTCTGTCTTATTGTGAAATTTCTTAAGAAGAAAAAATGCTTAGGTCAGACTTTTATGGTAACATATCTATATCAAGTAACTTCTCTACCACTGAGAAAACAGAGGCATAAACAAAGAATGACATTGTCCCATGGTCATCAAACTCAAGATACTTCATGCATCTGCACCCATGCTTAGCATCTTTTTTTTCTGACTCTAAGTAAGTTTCTCTTATTTTATGAGAGACCAGCCCCTAATCCTCTGGGACACAAGGTCTCAAGGTCTTTCTCAAGGTCTCCTTCTTTGCTTTTAAAGCAGCATTCAGCAAACCTTTCCTTTAAAGTCCCAATAGTAAACACTTGAGATTTGCTGTCCATACGGTCTCCAAATTCTGCCAACTTAGCAATAGACATTATATAAATCAATCAGTGAAGCTGTGTTCCAACAAAAGTTTACTTATGGACACTAAAATTTGAATTTTGTATAATTTTCAAAACTCACTAAGTATTACTATTTAAAAAATTTTTTTAATAAATGTAGAAACTATTCTTAGATTATGGGCCATCAGTAGTTTACAAAAACAGACAACAGGTAAGTCAGATTTGGTCCATGGGCCATACTTTATCAATTTCTGCATATGTTATATACCTCTCTTTACTTATCAGAATATTGACAATCAATTATTTTGTATGTTCTAGTGTCTTACATTAAATTTTTATCTTCTCTTAATTCTTCAAGTGTTTCTAGCTACTATTGTTTCTCTGTTGATCTTAACATTTTCTAAACATTTATCCCATGTATTTATCTAATTATTTTTCATATAATTTTAATGTAGCTTTCATCCCACCACTATGAAAAAAGAAAATCTTTTCGGGTAAAGGTCACTAATTATCTCTCTGTTTCTAAATCTATTGACAATTTATGTCTACATTTTATCCAACTTCTCAGCAGTTTCAGCACAGCTGACTACTCCTCCTTAAAACATTCTCCTCTTACTTATGTGACATTTAAGTGTATTCCTCTTCTGCCCAGACCATTCCTCTGAGTTTCAGACTCAGGTAACCGATTATCTAGTTGGTATGTCCCTGCACATGACTACCAGGCCTCTCAAAGTTGACACAGCCAAACAGAACTACTGATTTCTATCTCCACCTGAATCCTATTTTTCCACCAGCCTTCCCCAGTTAATGGCACTACCATCTATTTAAATACTCAAATCATCTTTTACCTTTATTCCTCTTTTCCCCTCTCCACCACATGCTAATAATTAGTGAGTCCTATCAATTCAGCCTCTTACATTATCTTAAATCTACTTCCTTTTCATTTCCCAGCCACCACCTTGCTTATCTAAATTACTAAAAAAAAAAAAAAAACCCCTCTTACCAGTCCCTATATTCTCTCTTCACAGAATTAAAAGCAAAACTGTTGACACATGAATTACATCATGCCACACATGTGCTACAAAGCCTCCTTTGGCTTCCCATTGCCTTGGAGATTAAATCCAAACTGCCTCCCAGGGTCTGCAGCATCTTGCAAAACCTGCTCTGTCCACATTGCAGAGCCTTTCTTCTCTGCTAGGGACATTCCTCCTAGGAGCGTTTAAATGTGTTTCTTGAGAACTTCTATGGCCCCAACCAAGAGGCACCCGATGTATATTCAGTCATGTAGCTCAGCTCCTGTTCCTAGAGCATCTACTTATTATAGATAAAGCTTAGTAAGTTATGAACTTAATGTTGTTGTTTTTTATGTACTTCTTCTCTCTTTATGTTCCATGAGGTCAGGCATCATTTCTATCTTGTTTCCCACTGTATGCACAACACCTTGCATCCTGCCTGATAACGTGATGGGCAGTCAGCAAATAAACAGGTGCTCACTTGATTTTTTTCAAAAGGTAAGTGTTAGATTTAACAAATCTCCTCAGTTTACAGATGAGTAAACTAAGCCCAGAGTGTTGGGGGTGAATTGAATTAAATTGTAGCTTAAACGGAGCTAGAATCCGTCTCTTTAATTTCCAGCCCAGGGTGTTGGTTCTACAGCACAGAAGGGAAGGCCAAGAGATCATGGGAGTGACCTTTGTTCTGTGTCTCATTTATTTTTTTCTTTATTACGCTTAATGTTTTCAACCTTTAAACAGGTTCTTAGAGGATGGGGACAGTCCGTTTTATTTGCTTAATGCAGCAAAAAGAATATAGCAGCAAAAAGAATATAGCAGCAAAACTTTTCCAGGCGTTTTGTTTATAGCCCTAAAGTCTCTGTCCAATAGAATTTAAATTGAATATAACCTACTTTTAATATTTCAAAGCATGGTTGGTTCATGTTTTCCATATAAAATCTGCAGTTTCATCTTCGCATTTTGCATTTCCATCCTCTTTTTCCACCGTCAAGTGGTCTGGCTCTCCCCTGAGTGTGGCAGCCAGATGACAAATGCTCTTCCAAATAACCCCAGGAGTGGTTTCTCCTTCTGCCCCGGCGTTAGGCAGCCAGCTCAGAGAGTGGAAAAAAAAGCAGGGGTTAGCAACCGGGCGCCCCACTTTACAACCCTGGCTCTGCTACTAATTCCGTGTCACTCTGGACAATTTGCTTAAACACCCTGGCCGTGGTCCCCCTGATTTGTAAAATGAAGAATGAAGGAGCAAACCTTTCCAGAGTTGCCAGCTGGCTCCAACCTCCTGCGGTTCTAATTTCTACGCAGAAAACAAAACTTTGCACTGTGAGATCAATTCATCTCCTCTGCCTCGCTTGCCCTTCATGTCTTGTTTTCTTCCTTTAGAGGGTGAGCTCCTTAAGGAATCTTAGGATTCCTAAAAATCTTAGGAACCCTTCGAATCTTCGCATTCTTGCTGAGAACGCTAAGACCCCAAACTTAAAGGATCTCATCTCAAAATCCAAATCACTTCTACAAATTCCTTTTCACTGACCCGCTGCAGCCTCCTCGAGGTGATGCCTTGAGCAAGAAAATACTTGATGTCATGAGGATTGATGACCCAACAGACAGCCCCAGCGCACACTCGGCCTTTCTCCCCAGGAATTGCAATTTCTGAATATTTCTGGAAAATGCCTGAGAAACCTTTCTGGAGCCCCGGAGTCTGTTCTTCCACTGCCAATGGCCATCAAATAATTCTTAAAACATCCAAGAAGAATGAACACTTTTTCCTTAAAGTATTCCGCTCCCTGCTTAAATTGAGAGTCCTGAAATTACATAATAATCACTCTTACCTATGTCAAGGGCCACTCTATTGACTTGCTGCCATAGAATGATATCATTCATTTAGATATTTAACAAATGTGCTGTGTGTGTTTTTTCCAGAAACTACTATGTGTGAGGCATTGTGTTATGTGCTGGAGGCCTGGAAAGGGGTAAAGCATTAATCAATGCCCCCAGAAAACTTGGTTTCCTGGCATGCCACTAAGTTCAAAGTAATAACTGCTAAATTGGCCTTTGCAGACTTTACGGCTATTTTGAATGATATATTAGGGGTCAATGAGTCTGCAATGGCATCACCAGTATTTTCAGTGCTCAAGCCTATAAGAGACTTAATCCAGCAATGCGCTTTATGAGAATTGTAAGAAGGGTTCACGGTAGGAAGGCGGGCATGGTGATTCCCCCTTCATGGTCCTAAGGAGTCTCTGAAGAAGTTGGCCATGTTTGGATGAGTCCAAGACCTGCTAGTCTCATGTTAAAGTCCCAGGCCAATGGCCCAAATTCTATCCAGGTTTTTGCAAGAGCTATACAACAGAGCATTGCTGAAAAGCTACTGCCTGCTCTTCTCATCCCAAATCATAAAGTCCTGCTGGGCTACATTCATGCCTTTGCATAGTGGAAATTCCTGACAAATCGAGAGGAGCTCCTTAGCTTGGTAGTCCAGCTCCCAGCAGGAGCAGAGAGACTGGGAGCCACACCATGTTTTCCTTCCCACCAGCTGGTGCAGTGTCTCCTGGCACCACTGAGCTGTGTGATGTTAGTATCTCTGTAGGTAATTTGGAAAGGAGGTTGTTTATACATTGATATCATAGAATTTGCATTTCACTTTGTAATGCTTTCCAGTTGCCTTCATTCTTTTTTTTTTAAATATATTTTATTGATATTTTACAGAGAGGAAGGGAGAGAGATAGAGAGCTAGAAACATCGATGAGAGAGAAACATCGACCAGTTGCCTCTTGCACACCCCCTACGAGGGATGTGCCCGCAACCAAGGTACATGCTCTTGACCAGAATCGACCCCGGGACCTTTCAGTCCACAGACCGACGCTCTACCACTGAGCCAAACCGGTTTCTGCTGCCTTCATTCTTTAACTACAGCACAGAGTCAGAAGGTATGCTAAACCTAAGGATAACAACAATAGGAATATAATTAACATTTACTAGGTACAAACATGGTTTTTAGTTCTTTAAGTATCTCTTCTCCTTTAATTCTCCCAACACCTTTATGAGGCATAATCACCAAAACCTAGGCATTAAAAAATGTGTCCTATGCCACACAGCTAGTAAGTGGTAACGTAAGATTTTAACTGGCAGTCCATGTGCTCATAACCCACATGTTTACCTGCTAAGCTAGATTGTCTCAAATTTTAGATACACATAATAAAGAAGAACTGTTAATTGACCCTCACACCAATAGGAGGGATTATGCTAATTTACTGCCCTACCCTCAAAGATGGTGACGCCCACAGCCACAAGATTGTGGTGCCCAGTCCCCTTAACCCCTCCAGGGTGGCAGGCACACGACAAGGCTGGGCCCACCCCCAGGCCGGCCCAACCACTCTACATGCCTGCCTCAGGAGTCCCCCAGTCCCCTCAGCCCCCCAGTCGCCCAGGGCCAGCCCGAGGTGCAAGCAAGTCTTGGATGGTAGCTTCCCAGCTGCCCAGGGATGCCTGAGGCTTGGGTAACCAGGACGGGCCAAGATTTACACTGCCAGCAGTGGCAGCAGCAGAGATGTGATGGGGGTGTCGCCTTTCCCTGATCACCATGTTGCCTCCCCCCCCCCCCTGAGGGCTCCCAGACTGAGAGGGGGCAGGCCGGGCTGAGAGATCCCCCTTCAGTGCATGAATTTTCATGCAGTATCGATAACAATAGATGCTAGCTAATTGGAAACATTATGGCTAAGTTAAAATTACATTATTTAAATGAACAGAATCAAAACTTCAGATTTTTTTTTAAAAATTTCTAATAACAAAATAAGAGATTTCAGATATGTCATAGTCTTACTATGGGCCACTTTGAGTCTTTCTTTCCCAACCTTCTGCAGCCCACTCCTCTGGCTATGAATTGATTATTCCTTATTGTTAGAAGAAAAAAGTTTAGATGACACAGAGTAACTGAACCAAAGGTAAGTGTCTCATCCAGTTATTTCATCTCTTGTTCTGTTCCAATGAGCCAACAATTTTTTCAGGTAGTCCTACTGACCTCATCATCTCAACTCTACGTCTTTCATCCCACCTTTCCAACAGCCTAGAGCACCCCCTTCATAGAGTATGTGGCTATGTGAATTATGATTGGTAAGTCCATTACTGGCCATGTGAGGGTGGCTTAATATGCACGTTGATACATTTAGACAGCTAGATGGGTGGGTTATCATAGTCAACATATACACTAATCCCATCTAGATCAACAAGTCAGTTCAGCTAGCTTGCATGCAGCCTCTTTTAGGAAGTGAATAGCAACAACCCTAGGCGATCCAGCACAGAAATGTAGTTCCCAGTGATAAAAGGATAAGAACCACGAACTCTCAGGATCAACGGTACTTGGGCTCACTGCAGTGATCCATGCTGCCCTCACGCTCTCCTAACACTTGAAGGTTTAACCTCTGGCTGGAAGCTCTGGACCTCAAAGCAATTTATATCTCTCATTCTTGGTTTTATTGGGAGTGCCTATCTAGCCAGTCTCTGAAGAAGGAAGCCAAGTACATTATACCTACAAATCATTAGTGAACCATCACAGTAAACCATCTAGAGCATTAAGCACTGAGGCTTTTTACTCCTGCTCAAAAATAATATATATGTGTGTATAATATGTGGATGATGAGGAAAATTCAGCTTAGATTGACTGAATTGATATTATATTGAATGCTTTTGTCCATATGAATATAATGTGAATAATTTGAAATGGCTACCTGTATTTGATTTCCACTTATTGTATCAAAGATAGTGGAATCAATACAAAATAATTCACTGAAGGTTTTAGACTCTCTGTAGCTTTTCCATCCTTGGTATGTCTTCCTGCCAATTCCTTCCCAGTACTTTTTCCAAGCCCATTCTTTAGCATTTATGTTTACAGTTTGTTCCACATCCAAAGTTTTATTTCCTATCTACATTTTATAATTATATTGTATAGAAATTTCTAGTTTGTCTCTTTTGAAGCACAAAACAGAAATTTCCTTGAATGTTTATTGAAGAGAATAGATACTTGCTAGATATTCAGTCAGTTGAATAAGAGATTGGCTGAATGCTGAGAGTGCAGAGGACATGACCACAAAACTTGGACATGTGTATATAAAATTGAACTTGCAATCCTCAGCACATGCAAAATAAATACCTGAGTGAGGCCTGATGCTATAAAGACCCATTAGCCTATATGTGTCACATTTTAAAAATAAATAGTAAAATAAGGGGAGATAGAGCCCTTCCCCGTCTGTAGATGGGAAACATGAGGCAGAATGCAGTAGTGATTTGACTGAGCTTTTTCCACTTAATTTTATTGCCTCTTAAAAATGACTGAAACATCCGTGGAATAACTTTATGCTGATTCACTCGAAAACTTGAAGTGAAGCCATTGTGATTTCTCATTTCTATTTTGCGACAAAGTATTTTTGTGTCTGCAAGCGAGGTATAAGTGTAAAATCGATTAAGAAGGATGGAGACTACTGCAAATCTGGATCAGAGAGAATTTTTCACCCTGACTGAAAGGTAAATTCATTACTCTTTAATGAGGTGTTTTCCTTTGTTTCAAACTTCAAATTTAATACTTATCCCCCCCAAAATGGTTTTGGATATAAAATCATATTCAACACACCATAAAGCTGAGGGATGAGAGAAGAGGAGGCAAGCAGAATTAGTATTTATGGTTACTTAATAGATGTTTTTAAAAATTCAGAACCAATATTTTGAAAGACCAACTTCTGTTTAGTAACAGAAAATCAGTGGAAAATCTTGGGGTGGGGTGGCCATGCCCAAGCTACTCAAATGCTAGGCAAAGAGACACAGCAAGTTGTGATTGGTGTTCTTACCCAGAGCAGAGGAGTAAGAGAAATCTACATGATAGTCCACGATTTCCCCCCGGCTGTGGCAGGCTTAGTAATGGCCTCCCAAAGGTGTCTACATCATTATCCCCAGCACCTGTGAACATTTTACTTCATTTTGACAAAAGGGACTTTGGAGATATTTTTAAATTCAGGATCTTGAGATGGGGAGGTTATGTTGGATTATACCATAGGCCCAATATAATCAAAATAGTCCTTATAAAAAGGAGGCAGGAAGATTAAAGGTAGGTGTTATGACAACAGAAACAGAGATTGAACTAATGTGGGCATGAGCCAAGGAATGTTAGCAGTTTCTGGAAGCTAGAAGAGGTAAAGAATGGATTCTCCCTAACCTGCCCACACCCTGATCGTTTAGAGTGTCATCCCTGCATTGAAGGGTCAGGTTGCAGGGTCAATCCCCGAGGTGCATGCGGAGGTAATCAATCAATGTGTCTCTCTCACATCGATGTCTCTCTCTCTCTCTCTCTCTCTCTCTCTCTCTCTCTCTCTCTCTCCCTTCCACTCTCTCTAAACATCAATGGAAAAAATATCTAAGGTGAGAATTAACAACAGCAAAATAACTCATCTACCCAGCTGACACCTAAATTTTAACCTCATTAGACTCCTTTCACATTTCTGGCCTCCAAAGCTATAAGAGAGTAAATTGGTGTCCTTTTAAACCACTGGTTTGTGGTTACCTGTTATAGCAGCAACAGGAAGCTGGCACACATGTTGACTCTCAATAAGGCTTCTAGTTTCAGCTTTGTCACCCAATTATGTGAGCTTGGATAAATCATTTAATCTCTCTGTATTGGGTTTTCTCAGAAATATAATGGGCAGGATGGGAGGTGGAGATTAAAGCAGAGTTTTAAAACTGGTGATCATCATTCTGATGTGGCCTGATAGGTATGTTTTCCTACAAAGTTTTTAAAAGTATTGACTAGTCAAAAAAAAACTTTTTAAAGTCATGGTATTTTATATTTAAAAATCAGCATCACTTGGAAATGTGACAGATCTGGCAAAACTGAGCCATATCCCTCACAGCAACAATGCCAATGCTAAATCTCAAATCTCAATACGGCCCCTCCAATGGGGCATGTACTTTCCAGTTTGCCACAGTCCCCACCTATGCAGCCTCGCACAGTTTTGCTACCTATTCTGACCCTACCATTCCAAATTGTGGGAATTTGTGCTTCCAACCTCTGGACAGGATGATGCATATCAATAGTCAAAGAGGGTAAAGTAATGCAACTAACCCATATGAAGATACTCTGTTGTAGTAGGCAGAATTCCAAAATGACCCACCACGGTTTTCCACCCCAGTTCTTAGCACTGTGACTGATGAGATATCATGCCTACAATTATATGGCAAAAGGGATTTTAGAGTTATTTAGAGGTCATCAATCAGTTGTTTGAATTGGTCAAACGGGAAATTATCCCAATGGGCCAAATCTAATCAGCAGCCTTTTTAAAAAAATTATCTTTACTATTGAAAGTATTACAGATGTCCCCTTTTTCTTTCCTCCCATTGACCCCCCTCCACCCAGTTCACTTCCCGTCCCCAGGCCTTGCCTATACTATTATCTGTCCACGAGCTACACCAAGCATGTCAATCTCAAAGGCTAACATGAGCCAAATAAACAAGGTTTAAGTTTATGTGGCAGCAAAAAAACAAAAGCTTTAATTTTCATAGAAATGTAGGTTTATTGATAGAGACATGCTGAATACAAAGGGCTGAAATAAATGAGTCATTATTAACATAAAATAATAAACATTTTAAATAAAAATTAATATTTTTTCTTGAACATTAACTTACCAGGCACAATAACTGCACAAATTAATAAGCATAATGCAAATAAATCTATTTTTCTTGTTTTCCGACAGCCAAAGATTTCCTGTTTCTCACACAGGACTAGTCACTACCAGACTAATGACGTGGCCATTGGCTGCTAAAATACTCACTGCTAGTATTAGTGGAGATAAATGGTGCACCTGTGTGTAAGGCCCATAAAGGAAGTGACTGCAACATGATTACAGTAATCAGTCATTAGCTAACATTGTAGTTTGTTATTAATAATTATGTATAACAGAATATTGTAAAAATTGAGTTGCAAAATTTTGATTAAAACATTGCTTACATACCGTTATATTGGCTGGGCCAGAAAAATATTCATTGTGGGCTGCATGTGGCCCTCAGGCTGCGAGTTTGACATGCTTGAGCTATACATTGGTTAATCTCTTCCTGCTCGCCCTGCCCTCCTCCCCACTTCCCTCTGAAATACTTAAGAGGGCATTTCTCTGGCTCATAGTGGAAGGGAAAGTGAAAAGATTCTGAGCAGAAAACAGATTTGATGTGCTGTTGTTGGCTTTGAAGGAGAGGAACACATGCAAAAACCAGAGAGCTATGAGTGACCCCGCAAGGAGTCAGCAAAGCACAGGCCCCGAAGCCCTATGGCTGCAAGGAAGTCAACTCTGCCAACAACCTGAATGGCCTTGGAAATGGATCCTTCCCCATCATCTCCAGATAAGAACAGACCCAGAAATGTTGATTTCTGCCTTATGAGACCCTCAGCAGAGAACCCAATTGAGCTCCCCCGGGTTTCAACCTACAGAACTGGAGCTAATAAGTGAGTGTAGTTTTAAGCTGCTAAGTTTTTGGTAATGTTTTGGCAGAAATAGAAAACTAATTTATTCTAGAAGTTCCAATAAAATAAAATAAACTTCCTTGATTTATCCTTGATGCCCAGAGGGAAAAGCAGAGAAACCTGCCTTCTGGAATAACCAGATTATCTACCAAAAGGCCTCTCTCAGTGAAATTTCTTACCTAGAGAATTTACCATATGCTAGCACTTAAATTCCTAAATCTGTAGGCTCAGAAACATGCCACTTTAAGTCTGGCCTCTTAATCACCAATCTACTAACCTACAATGACCTCAGGCCCAGATGCAGAGGCCATAGACTTATGCTTCTTTGATAGTACCTACAACCATGCAAAACTGAATCATCCCTGCAATAAATCATTTGTTCCATGTTCCTCATAGTGGTTCTGCTTCTCTGCTGGAACACGAATGCAGTATATCTTACTGTTAAATAACAAGGAATAAATAATGCTAGTGGTAGTCTCTGTAGAGGGAGGAAGGAGAGTGAAGTAGATGGAGTTCACCAAGGTCTTCAATGTTATTTATATAATGAGTTATACATTTGTAAGAACTGTGTTTGTTATACTAAATTATGAATGTTTTTTGTTTTATAAAACTGTATATTTTATAATAAAATTATAAAGTTATGAAGTTGGTTGCTGAAAATGCAAGGGCTGGATGAACAGAAGTCTGACAATGGGCAAATTATTCAACCTCTTTTTTGAAATTTCTTCACCTGCACAGTAGGGTTAAATTATGTTCATGTGCCTTCCATGTTTAAAAACCCCTGAGCTCCAACAGTAAA